>CM067070.1:18714642-19914642 GCA_033980235.1 Diadema setosum | reverse complement strand
AAGTGCCCGGATACGCTGTGTATCAACATCGCTCAGTGCAATCACCTATGTGAATTTATTTATGTATTGTTATCGATTTATTTCACTGCACTTGTTATTCTTTGTCTTTGTACTTTTTGAAGTTTGCATTCAAATTGCATTTGATTGAATGCAGAAATAAAAGCAAACAAACAAACAAACAAACATACATGCAACAATGATTTTGATTGGCCAGTGACAATCAGTTGCAAGTTGCGTTTAAACGCAAATTTTCTAGCAACGGGGCCCTGGTCGTGATATTTTGCCGAATCCCCCCCCCCCCCGGCCACATCAGGTTTAATTTACCCTATGCATGGACCTAGTAGGTCCATGCCCTATGTAGCTTTCTCAATAGACATGGTGCTATAGGTATACGGCTACATGAAAAACTAGTTTATGTTGTCACAGGAAAGGGGTTGACAAATTGCCCCGGACAACCACTCCCCTCACCCCTGCACCTCCCCACCACCACACACACTTTTACCCACATAAGCTATATTTACATTATACCCCCCCCCCCCACACACACACACACATGTTTACACATGGCTCCATATACAAACCGGTACACAAAACATGTCACTTAGGTTCCTGCAGTTACGATACTTAATGTCAAGACCTACGTGTATAAGATGTTTATACCTTTCTAATGGTAAAGGGATTGTGCAGTACTGGTTGAGGTGAGGATTCAGGTTGACAACATTTGTGTGTGTGTGTGTGTGTGTGTGTGTGTGTGTGTGTGTGTTTGTGAGATAATGAGAAACCTCTTATGAAAGAACATGTAATTTCAAGATGGATTCAACGTTATTCATTTGGTGAAAATTGGTCTTGAAAGGGATGAGATATCAAAAAAAAAAAGAACAAACCAACAACAACCGATCCTAACACAATTGACAGGCCACGACTTCTATTAGAATATCTTTGTTTTGTTTTGTTTTTTATTAATATCTCAGTCATTTCAAAACCGATTTTTCATAAAATAAAATTTTGATTCTCCTTGAATAGAATTGTATGTCAGTCTTAAGCATTTCATAGAGTGCTTTCTAAATATATCGTAAAACATTACAAGCTGAATCCTCAACTCAAGAGGTACTGTACAGTTTCTTTACACATGGGCACTATCAGTGGACCTTCAGGCGGGAACAATGAACAGATTTTGAAAGTTGTGTAAAATTGTAATATGACAGCTTTACTGGCCACACAGCCTAATATTCTTTATCATGTATTCTTCTTATAAGACACAAACAGTTCGGAAAATGCTTAAATGAACCTTTTGTTGTGAGTAGACGTACACGTAAAATCATGCATCATACTGTGTGATCGAGTATATAAAGAATGAAATCAGATTTGATGTTTGTGTGAAGCAAATTCATGTCAAATACTGGTCAGTTCAGAATTATGAAAAGAATATGGCTAAAGGTGCATGTACAACGCTTATATAGGCCTAGTAAGCTTTAGTCTATCATCATAGTATGATGCATGACTTGATGTGTGATTACCAGGGTTAATGGCAACTAAATCGTAAGCACGAACTAACTTTATATTATGGTGTATTTTTTGTTTGTTTGATCTATTTTTCTTCCAACACAATTTCATTCATTTTTTTTTTCAGTAATATCACATAAAAATATCAGTATATAGATTGCAATGTACATGATTCGAAGAAGAAAAATAAATGTGTAAATCTATTCCATTAACAAAATATATATCGTATTACAAAATTTCCAAATAATTACCTGAGAAAGAAGGACTGCCACTATAAGCAAAAGCTTGAACACGTGGCAGTGGAAACCTACATTAATACACATTTAGCAGAATGGGAAATACTACTGAATGTAATACACTGTGTATAAATGCATCATGCTTTACATTCTAGTGCATAAATACGAATATAAAATAACGTGAATTATGATGATGATCACAACAGGGTAGTGATTAGAAAAAAATGTGATAATGAAGGTGATAGTTATGGTGGTGATGATGAAGGTAACGGAAATGAAATGAAATGGTAGACACGGAAACATTGCGTACATTTGCTGTAGTTTTAAATCCAATTTATTAAAAAAAAAATGTGATCAAACAAGGGAAGTGCCAAAATGTGCCATAATCGAAACGAGCCGTAAAAACTTAACATTGGGCCCTAAAATTTCGTTGACCCCTGTCTTTGACATTGTGGTGACCTTTAATTCCCCAAGGGACATCTACCATCCAAGTTTGGTCACAAATGGACATATACATAAAAAATTAAGAGCCATAATCAAAACGCGCCGTAACAACTTAGCATTGGGCCCCAAAGTTCATTTACCCCTGCTTGTGACCTTTGACCTTGAGGTGACCTTCATGTTTAGTAAAATGTGTAACTTTGTATAACCACTCTTCCCTCCAAGTTTGATTGAAATTGAAGTCCTCAGTAGAGAGTTATTCAAGTTTTTGTAGCGTTACGGATGGACGACGGACGATGGACGGACAGACGCCGCAGGCGACCCCTTAGTCTCCCCTCACCTCCGGTGGGCTCGACAACAAAACAACTCAATATTCAGATTCTATATTCATAGATTGTAATCTGGCAGTGACATAGTTTTTAATCTAGCCTTAAAAGAATATAACGTTTTTCATGATTTAACATAATCTGGGAGTGTGTTCCAAAGGTTTGGTCCATTATGTCTTATAGATTTTTGTGCAAGTAATAATTTGGGATTTACTGAATGAAAATTTTGATAGTGTGATACAACTGGACAGTATTATTTAGCTTGAAGAAATCTTGGAAAGTATTTTGAAGTAAATTATCAAAAGAATACTTATTCAAACATAAAAATCAAAGAGAGAAATGAATTTGTATCAAATATATTCATTGTTTTTGATTGATAAAAAAGCGGATTAGTGTGTGCTGACTATTATGATGCAAAATAAAGTTAAATTTCCCCCTTTTTTGGAGGGGGTAGACAAAGTATCTAAGAAATGAGAAGTTGGCAAAAGTGCTGATATAAAGTGAACACGGAAGAACAATGCTTTCAGCATGCATGTTAAAGTAAAAGAAAAGAAATGAAGCTAGCATTTCATTCAGCTAGTATTCTGATGTTTCGACTTTGTGTGTGTGCTCTGTTTGCGGTATGTCATGTATATGACACCATACTATGTGGAATTTTGTTTAGGTTAGGCTTCCGGTCTGGGGAACTAAAGATGAAGTATCTCGAGATATAAGGAGTGTTGATGTACAGTGATATATACAGAACCCAACTTAACACTCTCAGCCTGCGTGCTATATTCGAAGGCGAGCGGACGCTGTGGGGACCTAAAGATGAGTTATTTCGAGATATGAGGAGTCACTGTCGGTCGTGATTTGGCAAAAAGGTGTATGTCTGAAAAATATCATGTTTTTGGTTTTTACCTTTTGGGGGGTTTTCGCTAGTGCCGAAATTTTCATGTGACCAACTTTCGTAAGTCATCGATCCTTTGTTTCCGAGATACTTGGGGCTATCTCTGTATTATTTTATCAATTTTCCTGCTTTTGATTAGGCAAAAGGGTGTATCTTTACATACACCCTTGACGTACAATGACGTACCAGGATAGAGAACTACATGATTTGGCAAAAGGGTGTATCTCTAGATACACCTCTAACCGTGCACGCTGGGGAGAGCTTAAAGATTTGGCAGATAGGTGTATCTTTAGATACATCCATCTGCCGAATGAATCATGAATTATAGTTGCGAAGTATGATAAGGCAGAAAGGTGTATCTTTTACACTCTGTGTATATTATATACTCTGTTATACGTGCTGCTGGCATGTATGTGTACCGTTTCACCGGTCGGTGCGGTGGCGGGCCATGCTCCTGACTCAAACTGGCAGCCCGTTGCACTGCAGAAGTTTCTCCTTGTTGCTAGTCGGTGAGTAGATAGAACCTAATATCTAGAAGTTCAGATCTAACGTTTGTCCTAGACTTCTATGGCCACTTCTATGCCATTAGATGCGCAGATTCGTAAAATCTAGCATTTCTGTTGAAATGACAGCTTTTCCGGCAAGTGTGGGGCTGTGAGATGAGAGTTCTCTACGCTTCAAAATGACAGTGATCCCTGCACTGTCCGTGCTGTGCAGTGCATGTAGAAGCCTGTACATAGTGTAATGGTGTGCTGTGTGACTGTAAGATCGGCTACCCATTACGCTATGCGTATGGGGCTGTTACCTAACATGCTGCTGGCATGTATGTGTACCGTTTCACCGGTCGGTGCGATGCGGTGGCGGGCCATGCTCCTGACTCAAACTGGTAGCCCGTTGCACTGCAGAAGTTTCTCCTTGTTGCTAGTCGGTGAGTAGATAGAACCTAATATCTAGAAGTTCAGATCTAACGTTTGTCCTAGACTTCTATGGCCACTTCTATGCCATTAGATGCGCAGATTCGTAAAATCTAGCATTTCTGTTGAAATGACAGCTTTTCCGGCAAGTGTGGCTGTGGGATGAGAGTTCTCTACGCTTCAAAATGACAGTGATCCCTGCACTGTCCGTGCTGTGCAGTGCATGTAGAAGCCTGTACATAGTGTAATGGTGTGCTGTGTGACTGTAAGATCGGCTACCCATTACGCTATGCGTATGGGGCTGTTACCTAACAGACATTTAGTGGCAGTTACACACAAAGGTCTAGAGAAAGATGTGTCCCTGTCTTTGGAAATGATACTTGGATGTACTGCTCAAAGTGCTCAGTGGATGCAAACAGTTAAATGATCCTACCTGAATTTTCACATTTATTGAATAATTTATTGCAAAAATTGGGAGCAGCATGATAACTGCGTTTTTAAGAACAGATACATGATGTGCAAACAACTGCCTTTTTGTTTGCTAAAGCGTTCAGTAGAGAAAACAAACAAACCTTTTGTCGAAAAAAGGGGCACAAAGCTAAAAATATAATGAATCATCTCATTGGAAGTAGAAGTTTTTGAAAAAAGGGAGGAGAAGGAAGAAGAAAAATTCTTCAGCTGTAATCCTTAACCATGCATATCCATGAGACCATGTTTTGTTAATATTCGGACTCTAGGGTGAGTTGTAATTATTTTGCGCACATTTTTCTATGTTTGATGAACAAGTTGTGCATCCTGATATTTTTCTTTATTGTTATTTTTTAAATCTTTTTGTAATAATGAAGTAAAGATTGTCAAGAGTTAACATTTGATTAGAAATGGTCTCACATACACCCTTCTCCCTACAAAATCTCTGGTATATTTTATCGTTTAATTTGGCAAAAAGGTGTATCTCTATACATACACCTTTTTCCCAACTTAAATGCACGATTTCTCACGGTGCATGAGAAGATACGCCTTTTTGCCAAAATAGCGTGGGTTGCAGTCCCTGTAAACGTGATTTGGCAAAAAGGTGTATCTCTATGCATACACCTTTTTGCCAAGTTAAATGCATGATTTCTTACGGTGTATGTGAAGATACACCTTTTTGCCAAAATAGCGTGGGTCGCAGTCCCTGTAAACTTGATTTGGCAAAAAGGTGTATCTCTATACATACACCTTTTTGCCAAGTTAAATGCATGATTTCTTACGGTGTATGTGAAGATACACCTTTTTGCCAAAATAGCGTGGGTCGCAGTCCCTGTAAAGGTGGTTTGGCAAAAAGGTGTATGTCTCTAAACATGCTAAAAGCGCTAATTCTGAAGTATTCTTTAAAGTTAGATGCAAGAAAATTATCAGGAAATGAAATTTGAAGTGTATACTAAATCATGGAATTGAATCCCTGAGCGTTGCACAGTTTAGGTGGCTTCTACCGTCAAGGAAACTGCCAAAACTTTGAAGTCGATTTTCTCGGCTTTGTAGTCGCTGTAAAACGGCAGACATACACCTTTTTGCCAAATCACGACCGCTGTGCTGATATACACTGATATATAGAGAACACAACTTAAAGGCGGTGTCACATCTGTCCGGGCAAGCTACGCGGGCTTGTGGCGAGGAGGTAGTTTAAAGCACGTAGAAGATTTTCCGCGGGCGGACAAGAATGTTTGCAATTTTCGCACTTGTTTCTTACTTACTAGACGCGTGCTACTTAGCTTCTACTTGCGTGCGTTCCGTGTGACTCGCGTGAGAGCTTTGAAACCGATCCATTTTCTGTTACGAGCGACTCACGGGGATTGCGAAGTACCTGCTTTGGAGTTGCCTGTGAGGTGCTACCGGTAAGGGTTTCCTACTTATGTTCTGCGCGTACCTCTACGGGCAATTCCCGTGACTCTTCCGGAACAAGTTTTGAGCATGCTCAAGGCCTTGTCCTACCGTATCTGGGGAAGTTTTGCGGCTTGACTTGCGGGGAAACAAATTTGCTACCCGGAGCTCTCCGCAGTTGGCCCGAACTTGACAGTACCTAGCACTTATCTCGTCCTTAGTTGCCCGAAGGTGCGCACGCTAGTCCAATTTTCCCGCAGCAAAGTTTTGAGCATGACCAAAACTATTTCCGGATGAGTCGCGAGGATTGCCCGAAGAGTTCCACGCAGAACACCCGTAGGAGGGCCATAGCCGCCGCAATTCACAGGCATTTGACCCACTTAAAGTAGGTAAGTTGCCCGCTGATCTATGCCTATGTGAAGGGAGTGCGTGCCATTTGTGGGCTCATTCTCTTCTTTGTCCTCTGTCCTCTGTGGCGTCGAGGACTACCTGGTCCCTTTCGGACATTACGTCATCCGCCGAATGGACTTCAGCAGCAATTTGATGCATTTGCTGTGAATCTTCCGGGCTTTGTGGCTGTCCATCCACTGGACGTTCTCTGCCCTTGTGCACTTTCCGTCTACGGGGCATCTTCACTTCTTGAAAGCTAGTTGACAAATGATTGTTTGCCCATCCACTCGAACCAGCCTATTCATTGTTCAGGCTAGCACTCACCTCGCATGCGACTAGTACGCAGATAACACGCAGTTGTGGCGCAGGTACTTCGCAGAGCCCGTATGTCGCCCGTAACTGACATAAAAGAAGCTATCACGAAGCTATCACGTGACACCCATGCGCCTAACATGCAGTTCAACGGAATACACGCAAGAAGGACTTAGGTATCACGCGTTTATCATGTAATACCCACGCCAAACTCGCCCTAAACCTTGTCCGGCCGCAGAAATTATTCTGCGTGCTGAAAAATCCCCATACGCAATAAGCCCGCTTAGCTGGTGTGACAGGGCCTTTTTTGGCAGCGGGTAAATAGAGCCAGCGTGCGCACCTCCGGGTAACTACTTTTGAGATACATGCTAGGTACTGTCATGTGCGGGTCATCTGCGGGGACCTCCGGATAGCAAAAATGTTCTTCGGAAGTCGCACGCAAGGCTGGTGTGACACGGCCTTAACACTCTCAGCCTGCGTGCTATATTCAAAGGCGGGCGGTCGCGGTGTGGCAACCCCTTTCTCGACCACATATTTGGTCAACTAAAGACAAGGGATGGTATAGGTGTAATTGTTATCCAAAGATTTTGTCAGCGGTGTATTGATTCACCTGCTCCGAAGTCACCGTGGGAGATTATAGCAATGTTAAAGCCTAGATGGGAAAGTAATATGACGAAGCACAGTAGATCATAATTCTCAGTAGGCCCTAGTGAGTATCTTATTTACTACGAAGCTATACACTTACCCATAAACCCTCCCACCCCCCCCCCCCCCCCGTGGCAATCACACCATTTTCATAAGGGTATACGAAAAAGGATGGATCAACGAAAGGGCCGCTTACTATATAGGTTCCTGGCGTGGTTTTAAAGGAAAAATGTGATATCTACCGGTGGTTATTTGCGTTGTGAGTAACGAATATAAATGTTAAAGCAAAGATGGGTAAGTATGGCGATCGGTAGCGAGGTAAATAAGATAACACTGAATATTCTGTTCCCCAATTCAGACATCATTGACAGATGTCTGGAAAGTGATTGGAAATGGATTAGAATTACCGTGTTTGTACTCTTAGACTGAGGTACATTGCCTTATCAGAGTGGGCTGGCCAACTCAAACTATAGGCCAGGTTTGGATTGTTTACTGATAGTAGAGGCTGCGGTTAAACCCTCAAAATCACGAGAATTGTGCAAAATTTGACTAAAGCATAAAACTTTCACCAGTGTTAGTTCATACCATAAGATTTATTTTAAGATCGGGAGGTAAGTCTGATTTGACCTCTGCTGACCTCCAGAGGTCAATGAACTTTAGATATCAGAATATTGATGTTTGGAGACATTTGTGAATGATAGATGTGGTTATGTTGCACTAAACATGCATTTATACTCCAGAGAAATCATTTTATGATTCAACAGAGCACTGACAGTTTTTTGTTACCTTTAACCTCTGATGACCTCCAGAGATCAATGAACTTTAGATATCAGAATATCGATGTTTTGAGACATTTGTGACTGATATATGTGGTTATGATGCACTAAACATGCATCAATACCTCAGGGAAACCATTTTCTGATTCCACAGAGCATTGACAGGTTTTTACGTTTGACCTCTAATGACCTTTACAGGTCAATGACTTCAAAATATCATACTATTGATCTGTGATGCCATTGGTTAACAGTAAACATTGTTAAGATGTACAAAACAAGCATATCTGTTTTTTAAATGAAATTGTCATATTCTAAAGAGCAAACAGGTTTCTACCTTTGACCTCTGATGACCTTGAGAGGTCAATGACTTTAGAATATCAGAATATTGAACTATGACATCATTGGTTGGTGATAAACATGGTAAAGATGTACAAAACAAGCATATCTGTTTTAAATGACATTGTCTTCTTACTCCAAGGAACACAGAAAAGTTTCTGTCTTTGACCTCTGATGATCTCGAGAGGTCAATGACCTCAAAGTATCAGAAAAGTTTGGCATCATTGATGGTAAACATGATGATGTTCTATAGAGCACTCGTAGGCCTTGCTTATTAACGAGCCATTACCTTTCACCTATGAAAATCACACAAGGTCAAAGACCTCTGATGTGAGGATATTGATATTAATGTTGCGATAGTTAATTGTTAATTATTTGTAATGTAGGGCTTACAAACCATGCATTTCTGTTACCAAAAAAGTGGCTACTTATTCCGCAGAACTTTTCAGGTAATTATCTATATCGGGTATGTGCACAGAGCAAGGGGTGTCGATCTATTTTCAAGTGGGGGGGGGGTTACTTGGAAAATATGTGTTTAAGCATAAGTCCATGTTGCAAAGGAGTGGAGCAGAGGGGGAGGGTGTCGGTGGGGGATTGGATTTTTGCAGTTTTAGACCTGAAATCAGTGATTAAGTGCAGCTCTTGTTTAACGTGTGCGTCATCCCTCCCGAAGACAAAGTTTTTCAATTTTTAGAATCTGATGCATACGTTTTGGGGAATATTTGGAATATTATGGATCGCCAAAGTGTACCAAGTCTATATGGATGGGAACCCGGCAAGGGTAGCTTTGGAGAGGGTAGGGTATTCCACTCCCATTCGAGAGAGCTCTTGTATTTTGAGAAATAAGATTCAACGATCTGGCACACATGAACTTTTGAAGGAATATTTCGAAATTTGTATCAGAGAGGTGTAGTAAGTCAGCCATCTATGGAGGGAGACCAATCGAGGGAAGGATGTGGGTTGAGGTACCCTCTTCCCACATTATGGAGCTATTATATTCTTTTGTTTGCAATTCTATGATTTCGTGCCACTCTTGGCTGAACTACCATTTTGAAAAAAAAAAATTTCCATCCCCAAATGTGTAGTCATAATCAATGCATGGAGGGGAGGTTGATATAACGAGAGGAGGGATGTCCCCCAACTCTTTCCATGCGAGGGAGCCTTTGCATTAAGAATAGAAAAAAAACCAATCTTGTATACACATTTATGATGGAATGTTTGGGAAATTATCAGTAAAAGGAGTGTACTGAATCTAAGTGTAGAAACCGAGGAGGTAAGGGTTAATTGAAAGAGGATACCCTACCCTCTCCAACAAGAGGGATTTTCTTTAATTTGTTGGAACTGAAATTAAAGATCTAGTACATACTTTTTGATGATATAGAAACAAAAATGGTTCATCTCAAAAGCATTAATATATGGAAGGGAACCTAACGGAAGATAGTTTGGGGGAGGGGTATGCAAAGGAAAGTTTGCCTCTTAATCTGGTGCATACCATAGGTAATATGTTCAGACAATTTATTTTCTATCAAAAAAGTAAAAACAAAATCCGTATCTCAGGAAATACTTGGAGGCAAAGTTTTATGTCCCCACCACTCCCCCTCCCATATTTTCTCAGGAAGCGGGGCAACTGCCTCTTGCCCTCCAAGATGAACACTCGTGCATAATCATATATAGGAACGCCTTTTCATGTTTAGAATTCAAATTAAAATATCTCTTAAAACATTTTTCATAGAATTAATGAAATTATATCTATTATATATTATATAACTATATATTATAGGGAAGTTATATCTGTGGAAGGAGCCAAGCAGGGGAAGGAGTCTATTGGAAAGAGATATCCCTTCTCACAGAAGGGAGATTTTGTATTTCAGAATTAAATTTCAACAATCTGATGCAAACTTAAAGTGAAAAACTTGGGCAGCAAAACAAAACAAAACAAAACAAAACAAAACAGAATTCACATCTCACATATTTATTGTGGTGGGTGTCAGCTATTCCTGACACCACCCCACCCCTCCTCCAAACTGATGCCCCGGTATGTGCATGTGTTTTATTCCACTTGCTGAAAAGAAGATAGAATTGTATGAAATAATATTGTTCAGTGGTCGCTATCCCAGTCAAGTAAATTGTTTATCAATAAGGTGATTTCCTTCATCTGTATATATACCTTAAGATGAAGTAGGTCTGGTATATGCTTTGCAAGTTATTACACCTATTTCTTTTTTAGTATTCTCGTTTATATTCTGATGTGAAAGTTGTTCACTTTGCTATGATTTTATTTGTACACGTAGAAAAAACAAATAATCCAAGACTGAAAACGAAACTGATACATTACTTAGTGATTGACATGATATTGTGTATTTCTATAGCAATAAAAATGAGCAACTCAAAAGGCGTGTACTCATTTCACATGAACATTAGCGATTATCCTGTGACCTCTGGAGGATATTGAAAGATATGCATCGAAATGTAAGAATATTGATGTTTGCTGTTTATGAAATAATATACCGAAAAAATGCATTTTGTGTGTGTGTCTAAAATCGTATGCAGAGTATTCTACCGTCCACACAGTGTTCAATTTTGACTTCCATCTAGGACAACGAGAGGTTGTTTTTCTTTTCTCAACTACACTGTAGTATCAAAATCTATTGACAAACCACGGTGGTGGCTGGGTCTAACACATTATCATTCTTTTGTTTTGGAGATCCATGCCGGATGGTCAAAACAAACATTAAAAAACCCAGATATCTCAGACCTAATTGTTATAACAAAGCATCATATCCTCATAGCATAGTATGGCGAAGTTTTCAAGATGGTCCATGATGTCGCAGCTGTGGACTGTATATTCCAGGACCATGAGTCATTCATTGCAGTCATACTGTAACAACCCACAAGCTTGACACTGGCCAAATACAGGCTTACCAGCTGGAAACTACGGTAAATATTGCCCATGAGCTTGACACTATAGGCAAACCAGTCCCATAATGAGTCCGATACATGGAGGGAAAGGTCTATGAGACCTACACTGAATAGATTAAACGCTCTGATGTATATCAGTCTCGTGGGCCTTGTTTTCCTCGTGTGTCGAGATAATGGCCATATTTGCCTATATTTGCTAGTCTGCATAACTTACCGAAACATAAAATTTATATTTGAGGTCACTGTCATCACTCAAGACACTTAAGCTTTATTTCTGAAGTAATTTACCACTCACATTCCAGAGACCTGTTACTATCAAACAATGCTCTGTGGAATATGCATATTATACTTTGATCAAAACGTCAAGGCATGATATTTACGATTAAACCAATGAAGCCAAACATCAATGCAGGTAAGCCTACACAAATTCTGATATCATAAAATGTCAGTGACCTCTCATTGTCCTAAGAGGTCAAAGTTGGATATAATGCACAGGGTAATGATCAATGTTCCATGGATTGACAAGATTCTTCTATTATAGCATGAATGCTAATCGCATAATGCATGATTGTACATCAGGTATAAGTTTACCATTGACTATGTAAATATCAATATTCTGATATTTTGAGGTCATTGACCTCATCATAGGTCATCTGAGGTCATCAGAGGTCAAGGTAGAAACCTGACTTGAAAGGCTCTGTGGAACATTGAGGCAATTCACCTACTGAAATTAGTTTTTAGTACATAATTATCGTGTTTCAGTTACAAGTGACGCATTGAAATATCATTTTTTTAATTTATTTTGGGGTCATTGACCTCTGGAGGTCATCAGAGGTCAAAGGTAGAAACCTGTCAGGGCTCTGTGGAACATGAGAACAATTCCACTGTAACAAAAATTAGTTTTTATTACACCATTACCGTGTTAATCATTAATCAATGACGTAAAATATCAATTTTCTGACATTTTGAGGTCATTGAGCTCTGGATGTCGTCAGAGGTCAAAGGTAAAAACCTGTCAAGGCTCTGTTGAACATGAAGACAATTTCACTGTAACAAAAATTAAGTTTTAGTACATCATTACTGTGTTTATCATTAACCAATGACGCAAAATATCAATTTTCTTACATTTTGAGGTCATTGACCTCTGGAGGTCATCAGAGGTCAATTCAGACTTACCTCCCGATCTTAAAATTAATCTTATAGCATGTACTAACAATAGTGAAAGTTTCATGCTTTACTGAGTCAAATTTTGCACAAATTCTTCGGCTTATCTGCTCTACTATAAATTCTGATGTCAGAAATGAACAAGAAGGGTTGATGATGCCTGATCACTCGAGTGTAATCTGCACTCATGCCCTTGATACACCACAAACAAGGCTGAGCATCTCACGAAACATCCAAGCAAATAACCAAACCATACAGTATCACACCAAACAGAAACATCTGATAATTTCAACGAATTAAAGGTAAATTAATGGTGCATTCAAAATGAACACTAAATCCTTATTCATTCCTTCCTTCCTTCATTCATTCATTCATTCATTCCAGTCTTTATTGTCCATATCATGGATATTTGTTTTGTTCACATGCCTTTATAAAACACAAAAATGATACAACACACAATTACTTATTAGATTCAGATTCAGATCAGATTCACATTCATTTTATTGTCCATAATATGGAAATTATAGGAAATTCTTCTTGTTGCCATATGGGTGTACACATAGGAATGTCTGCATACATACATACATACGTACATTCATGTACATGTACACATATAAATAAATACAATTTTCAATATACACAATCGTACAAGCATAATTTACAATCACAATACAGTTAACACATACATCATTACAAATTTATATTTCATCACAATTAATTGTAATTACCGATCAACAAGAAAACATGAGTTTAGACAACATGTAGCCCGTCCTTTCCAAGGGAGTGCATATTTTACGTAACCTTTGCACACCCACACATACACACACTAGCACGTACTCCGGAGGATAACGCTTCGCGTCGCGCCCTTTATGACACAATGTACATCACTGGATACATACAGGTGAAGGCAGACAAACGCATGCGCGCACTCACAAATACAATACACACACACACACGTTCGCACACACACACACATACTCCGTTGGCTCAGTCACATCATACACATAAGACTGTCGGGAGAATTTATGTGTCCTACATCATGCTCTGAAGCACCACTGAGCATATTGCACCCAAACGCAGGCACACCACTGCACATGCGCTAGTCATAGCACCCGCGAACGTACAGACATGTACATTCAGCGGTGTGCACACTTTGGCCCGAATTCACGAAGGTGGTACAAATGAAACCATTTTTTAAACCATGGACAAAAACCATGGAGCGCCAAGTGTCGCACGGAATATGTCGTTACGAAATTGATCATTTCGTCGACAAAATGACCGTTTCGTTAACGAAATTATCATTTCGTGGACGAAATGTTCATCTAGTTACAAAATGTTGTCATTTCTTAACAAAATAATAATTTCATCGACGAAAAGACTGATTTCGTGACGAAATATTCCATGCGACACTTGGCGCTCCATGGTTTTTGTCCATGTTTTAGACCATGGTTTCATTTGTACCACCTTCGTGAATTCGGGCCTTTGACTCTAAACACACACACACATACACACACACACACACACTCACCTACACACACAAACACACGCACACACACACACACACACACGCACATATACACACAGTCGCACCATCTATATAATTATACCTAAATAGAAACTCGGGGGACAGTGCATCCAATCATGACCTATACAGCATACATATAGGCCTACATAAACGTACACATATCCCTTCAAACATTCACAATCATATATCCTAGAGCAGATACAAAAAAGGAACCCAAAAGAGTGAAAGTTACATTTCACATGAACGTAAAACGATTGGGGAAATATGATAAATCAGAAACTTTGGATTTGGCGCTTATGTTTTGTTATGAAACTCGCCAAATAAATAGATAATGAACAAATCATGAGAGTGGTGAAATTAAGGGGAAAAAAGACTAAGCATACAAAATAATCAAACTTTATAATTCATCAATAACTGAAACTAGAATTACACTATAATTACTTGTATGTACCATGCGGTTGAAATATCACATTATTGCATCTTAGATATACATGACTAATTGACAAAAACGATGAATAGAGAGGTAGCAAAATATAGAATCACTTATTGTGATTCATTGTATTTTCGGATCGAGAACGGAACAAAAGAATTAAGGAAAAGCGAAGTCCGTGCTTTCATTGACTTGTATCGTTTCCCTGACCGCATTAGAGTGTAACATTGATGAAGAGGGTGATTAGCACTTTCTAGGATTTGGGACACTTGTTTCAGAATCATATCATTGCACTACTATTTCAGATTTGTCACCTCGCCAGTCACCTTGCCAGCATATTTAGGTATTTTCTGTGTTTCTTGAAATCTTCCTTTCTACACCCACCATACCAGATCACACAACTTAAAAGCAACACGCTTTCAATTACAGACTTGTAGAAGAGTCATAGAATGGTCCTATCAACATTGAATGAGTTCATCTTCCTAAGAAAATACATTCTTTGCATGGACTTGGCATAGAGGGACTGACATTGGTCTTTCCAGGACAGTTCGCGGTCAATGACTGTGCCAAGGTACTTGAAACCCTCAACTATTTCTATGTCTTCTCCTTTTAATTTGATTGGCTTCATTTGACCTTTATTTAAGCGAAAATCGACAATCATCTCTTTCGTTTTGGTTGCATTCAATACCAGGAAATTATCACGACACCATTGCTCAAAGGCAAGTGTATAGTTCTTCCCGATATTCACGCTCATCGTTACCACGAATCATACCTATTACAGCAGTATCGTCAGCATAATTATTTAACGATAGTAACGTTGTCATGTGATGAAGTGCAGTCGTTTGTGTAGATAATGAACAACGGAGCTGACAACACACTGCCCTGGGGTGACCCTGTGTGGGTAGTTACATAATCAGAGAACACATTCTGTACTTTTACTCTTTGAATTCTACAGGTGAGGAAATCATTAAGCCAGACAATTAAAGAGGGCTTAACATTAAGAGCCACAAGCTTGTTCATCGGTATATGAGGCTGAATTGTGTTAAATGCCGACGAAAAGTCGACAAACGTGGTACGCACAAAACATTCTAGTCTATCAACATGCTGGGCAATCAAATGAGTGAGTAAAAGGACAGCATCATTTACAGACTTTCGGGGTTGATATGCAAATTGTAAGGAATCTATGCTTGGCAGGATCTGTGGGAGAATGTGCTTATGGAGAAGAAGACGTTCAAAGCATTTCATCACGAGTGAGATGAGAGATATAGGTCAGAAGTCGTTAGGTTCAGAAGCCTGGGATGTTTTAGCTGCTGGTATTGTTGTCGAGGATTTCCAGCATAGTGGGATATGGTTCTGATTCAAAGACTCTTGAAAAAGTGTCACAAAGGAACAGCATTCAAATGGCATATAAAACATAAGAGAGGCATCTTTTTATCGACATTATTACGGAACAGAAAATCATCATGATTATAACATATCTCACATTAACTTTAACTTTCAAACATTCCACCTAGTAATATATCGTTATCTTTAACTGTGAATACAACAAAAACTAATAAGGGAGATTTATTTCCGCATCTTTTTGGAACAATATGAAAAATCCTGCAAATTACTCATCTGTAATCATCGGATAAAATGAAATATACAAACAAATATTCTTACGTTAATCTTATAATTCAATCTCCTCTAACTTCTCAACATAATATTGCATTAATCATAAAAAACATAATCAGCTACACTACTCCAGAACCTTTCGTACAACCTCCAGCTCAATCTATACATCCTTCAAAACTTTCCTAAACCATACATTATCAATCAATCAATCCAATCAATCAATTAAAAAATCCAGCTCGAGCTCATTATCGGTCTCAATAAGTTTCAAATTTGTGAAATCTATCTGAACATCATCTTGGAGTCAGACACAGAATTCTGATTTAAACAACTCTTTCATTACAAACATTTCATGTTGATTTCTTTTATAATGCTTGAAAGTTGGAAGTACTTGCAGTCACATGAAATTTGAAACATAATGATCACAATCATTTAAATTTAAAACCTGAATAAGGCAATGATTGTAGCACCAATTACCCGATTCTAAGACTACTACTACATGATTACGAATCTTTGAATTACTCAAAGCTAAGGACACTTTTTAAATGATAGGGCCAATTTTCATTAAACAATCAATTTATCCAAAAACGATACAACGATGAATGTGTACACTCACATTGTGTCAATATGCATATGTATCATTTTATGTGCCGGAACCGATGAGTAATCATGTATTTGGACAGGAAAACGCCGTTTGCTTTAAAGGATGTAAAGAATGCGAGAGCTGAAGCAAGAGACAGAGGTGAGGAAGGGTGAGAATATTGACAATGAAAGAGAACAGTGAGAAAAGAGAGTTACAAGGCAGGAGAAAAATGGAGTAACCCGTAATGGCAAAAAGATACCTGGCAAGAAGTGTGACGTTAGATTCAAGCTAGTTTCCAACGTAGCTACATTGTCATGACATAGTATTAAAATTACCGCTACAATGTATTTTGATAGTGAAGATTCAATTGCGTAGACACGATAGATATTTTTTCAACAAGTCACATATACCACAATGAGCATTAGAATCGTTTATGCATATCATCATCTTTGTGATGAAATATGAAATGTTTGCAATCAAAACCATTAACTCACGGCTGAATTCGCGATTAGCAGCATCATTCACTGAAGACATCGATAATACATCCTTACACATTGTGCGCATACATGTACATTGTATGTACGACCTCATTGCACATAATGCCCCCACCCCTACAATCTGGCATCACCGTAGAGTATTAGTCAGGTCGCTTAATGTCAAAATTCGGGCTTACCGTTACAGAGCGGATAAAAGCACCAAATTTGGAGAGGTGATTCCCTAGGACCTACTCATTGATATTAGAGTAGGAGCCCTCTAGAATTTTTCGATTTTTTAGGGTGAAAATGCTGAATCTTGATATTTCTTTATAATATGATATGTATACTGTATTGCGTAAGTAGTAGTCAGGTCGTTTAGCGAAATTACCGTTACACGGCGGATAAAGCATCAAATTTTTTCACACGGATTCCTTTAGGACTTTTAAGCAATATTAGAGTAGGAGCCCTCCGGGATTTTTGGAGAAAAACACTGAAAAGATCAAATTTCAAAATGGCCGACACTTAAGTGGCAAAACCCTCACTTTTCATGTCATATGGGTGATATGATGACAATATATTACATTTGTTTTTGTATTTTTGGTTTGCTTTAAAACCTTGGCTTGAACATTGCGTTAGGAGCATTATATTCTTGTGTAATGTAAAGTCTCTGAACTGTTGGGGGAGAGGTAGGGCAAAAGGGGCAGGACCCCCCCCCCCCCCCTCCTTAAAAAAAGAAGAGGTTGTTCGTTTGTTGTTTTGCGTGCTTTTTTTTCTCGTTTTGCTCCATACACGGGGGATAAAAACAAAATTTGGCGCACGGATTCCTTGAGGACTAGGAAACAATATTAGACTAACCACACACACACACACACACACACACACACACACACACACACACACACACACAAGATCAAATTTCAAAATGGCCGACACAATGGCAAACCCCTCACTTTTCATGTGATATTACTTATATAGAATCGTCGATATGATGACAATATTGGTATATATATCTTTATTTTGAGTTTGGCTTAAAACCTGAATTTGGAGATTGCGGTAGGAGCATTGTTTATACATGTATTCTTGCGTATAATGTAAAGTCTCTGAATGGCTGGGGGAGGGGGTAGGGCAAAGGGGCGGCCCTCAACTTAAAAAGTGGTGGTTCGCTTGTTCTGTTGCGTACTCTTTTATCGTCTTGCTTTATGCACGGCGGATAAAAGCATCAAATTTGGCGCATGGATTCCTCATTAGAGTAAGAGTCCTCCTGCAATTTTTAAGGAAAGCACACACACACACACACACACACACACACACACACACGAAATCAAATTCCAAAAGGGCCAGCATTTAAATGGCAAACTCTCCGCTTTTCATGCCATATGGGTGCGATTAGAACCTTAATTTGGACATTGTGGTAGGAGCATTGTTTACATTTTTGCGTAATAATGAGTGTCTGAACTCCGGGAGGGGGGGGGGGGTAGGGCAAAAGGGATGGGACCCCGTAAAAAATGCTGCTTGCTTGTTCTTTTGATTGCTTTTTTTTCTTTTTTCTCTTACACGGCGGATAAAAGTTTCAAATTCGGCACACGGATTCCTTGAGATCATGAAACAATATGAGAGTAGGAGCCCTCTCATCTATGTTTTCTGGCGTCTCTCCTGCCTTGCGAATGTCAATTGCAGTTGTACTGGCCATTAGTAAGGTGACTTTGAGCTCTGTGATCATGTCGCGGATAGTTTTATCTGCGTCGGATGTTGACCTTTCATGGAGGACATCCTCCAGCCTCTCCTTCTTTCTCACAGAAGAAACATTTTTGAATATAATGCTCTGCGCTTAGTGAGCCTTTTCTGATCTTCATTTGGGGTGTGAACTCTCTTTTTCTTTGACTTCTTCAAAGTAGAATTATTGAATTTCAAATGGTAAGATTTGTGCAATTGAGCTGAGTGTGTAACAAAGCTTTCAACAGTTTCTTCACTCCCAAAGCAGAGTTCAACTGGAACAGCATTAATGGCTCGGAACTGTTCAGCATTGGACATGAATGACTTGTAGGCATCTGTCTTGTCACCATTAGCCCTTGAACTCTTCAAGAGACACTTTAAGAGTTGAGCCGTGTCTTGCTGGCAAATCACACAACGATCCCATGCACTTGAATACCATGACGGATCACATTCTTAAAAGCAAAAGTATTGGAATTTAATCCAATTATTGTAAAAACTTTGATAATATTTATCCATCGCATCATTTCACTTATGGTGGATTGGAGTAATGTTGTCATGCATTTGTCAGAGAAGACATTTCTGGTAAAAATTGATCTCTATGTATGTACTCGTATGTATTGCCTTGGAATGTTACAGTAGAAAGCACCGTATGTACATGAAAAAGGTAATCGGGGGGGGGGGGGAGACATTATATAGTTTCTTGTAAAGCGACTATGATAGTCAGTTAGTTCCTTTCGTCTAATGAAACATTCTGCAAAATAAACCTCCCTCAGCATGCAAACGCAACTTTACACATAACCCAAATACATATTATGGCCAGCACAACTTTTTATGACAAGACATCGTGTCTATCTTTCTGTCCTCATTTGGTACAATCATCAGTAAAGTTCCTGGTAAAAGATAAAGCTCACCCATAATCTCGGGCAGAAGGTAAATTTTCTGGTATACTGAGACACGGTCATATCAGTGGGACAAGAAGAAAGTAGTAGCAGAATGCACCCCCGTTATAGCAAACGTCGTCGGGACCGGCAGCTTTTTTCCCTGTTATATCGACAATTCGATTTATTATAAACAGAACAGTAATGTATAGAAAGATAGATGAGAGTTTTTGGACCTGATTTTTACTTAGTTGTTACGAAAATTTTTACCGCGTTCGTCATAACGGGAGTGCACTGTATCCACAAATAAATCTTATACTGCATGCACTGAAAAATTATTTCATTGTAAAATGATTCTTAGAGTCTCAGAGCATGGAAGTAGCAGGGGTGGATCCAGGAATTCCATGAGGGGGAGGGGCGCTTTTGCAAAATTAAAGGGGGCGCATGCCCTCCCCCTCCATGTTTACTTTTTATTTCTCTGTTTTGAAACAAAGAATAGAAGGGGCGTGTCCAGTGCGCCTCCACGCACCCAGATCCGCCACTGAGTAGGAAAACTGTTTATTCTAGAAACTATCTTCTGTCTGTTTGAACTATATACATTATGTTTGATTAGTATATAATATAGGTACATAATATTTGATCAGTAATTAATTCTACCAACTCCATGTTTCAGATGCTTTGATGTTAATCATGGTCTCAAGTTTGGGTTTAAATTTTCAGTTCCATTACAAATAAATCAATTCACAACAGATCTGAACTTGTATGTTATCACATTCCCTTACTTACGCAATACAGTATATACATCATATCATAAAGACATATTAAAATTCAGCATTTTCACCCTAAAATTCGAAAAATTCCAGAGGGTTCCTATTCTAATATCAATGAGTAGGTTCCAGGGGATCACCTCTCCAAATTTGGTGCTTTTATCCGCTCTAACTAACGGTAAGCCCAAATGTTGACATTAAGCGACCTGACTAAGGGAATGTGATAACATATAAGTTCAGATCTGTTGTGAATTGATTTATTTTGGAATTTGATTTCGTGTGTGTGTGTGTGTGTGTTTTCCTCTAAAATTGCAGGAGGACTCTTACTCTAATGAGGAATCTGTGCGCCAAATTTGATGCTTTTTTCCGCTGTGTTTAAAGCAAGACGGCAAAAAAAAAAAAGAGTACGCAACAGAACAAGCAAGCGAACCACCACTTTTTAAGTTGAGGGCCGCCCCTTTGCCCTACCCCCTCCCCCAGCCATTCAGAGACTTTACATTATACGCAAGAATATAAACAATGCTCCTACCGCAATCTCCAAATTCAGGTTTTAAGCCAAACCCAAAATAAAGATATATACCAATATTGTCATCATATCGACGATTCTATATAAGTAATATCACATGAAAAGTGAGGGGTTTGCCATTGTGTCGGCCATTTTGAAATTTGATCTTGTGTGTGTGTGTGTGGTTAGTCTAATATTGTTTCCTAGTCCTAAAGGAATCCGTGCGCCAAATTTTGTTTTTATCCCCCGTGTATGGAGCAAAACGAGAAAAAAAAGCACGCAAAACAACAAACGAACAACCTCTTCTTTTTTTAAGGAGGGGGGGGGGGGGGGTCCTGCCCCTTTTGCCCTACCTCTCCCCCAACACTTCAGAGACTTTACATTACACAAGAATATAATGCTCCTAACGCAATGTTCAAGCCAAGGTTTTAAAGCAAACCAAAAATACAAAAACAAATGTAATATATTGTCATCATATCACCCATATGACATGAAAAGAGAGGGTTTTGCCACTTAAGTGTCGGCCATTTTGAAATTTGATCTTTTTAGTGTTTTTCTCCAAAAATCCCGGAGGGCTCCTACTCTAATATTGTTTAATAGTCCTAAAGGAATCCGTGTGAAAGAAAAAATGATGCTTTTATCCGCCGTATAATGGTAATTTTCTCTAAGCAACCTGACTATTACTTATTTGTTTTACTTTCTATTCGGATGTCTCAGCCATTCCAAAACGGATTTTCATCTGATAAAATTTGAATTCCTCTTTTAGAATGCTACGCTCTGTATTATTTCATGAGTGGTTTCTTGGTATCTCACAAAAATCTAAAAGCCCAATCCTCATCCCCACCAAGTATACAAGTAGACATTCTATACAAGTATCAATACAAACATAAGCACATGCCTTTAAGCTTACAAATAGCATAACCACGGATAACCGCAGAACGATTTGTCAATTTGTTACTGTATAGAAGGGGGAGGGCGGAGTGATCCAGAGTAACGCCATTAAATCTTATACTGTTCATTCAAGATGTGCAATGGCATGCCCGCGTATTACGAGATGACACGGTCATGATCATCCAACCAAAGTATGAAAAGTGACAGAGGAGCTGGGCAATGTGACTGTTCAAAGCAAAGTTTGCCACTGCACGGGGAAAAGTCTTCAGCTTAGACATTCTGCAACGCACTTTATATATACGTGTGCTGCATGCAGAATGTGTCTGCATGACTTTACATACATTCATTAATTTCAGCAAGGAAGAAATTGGGGTGTATTAAAATGATCGAAACGGAGAATAGAGAGAGAGAGAGAGAGAGAGAGAGAGAGAGAGAAAGGAAAGAAAGTCGAAGATGAAGAAAAGAAGAGAGATAGATTAATAGATATAAGATACAGAATGGTATGTGCAGAATGGAGACCATAGTAAATAAATTAAGAAAAATTGACATTAAGAAAAAAGAAATCGGTATTTTAATATATTGTATGTTACAATACCTGGAAACTGTTTGTCTTTTTGCAATAAAATAAAAGTACTATGAATGATAAAAGATGTCAATTTACGTGACACTGATTATATGCATGTATTCAGTACTGCCTATAGAATACTCATATTAAGAAGTGTTTCAGAATTGCACAATAAAATTGATATTCAGAATAACATTGAAGTGTTATGGATTGTACGTGAATAAGTTAAGAAGATCTTGCGTGTAAAGGGATGTAAGCAGTGATCCTTAACTTTGATTATCAAAATCCTTATTGAATATCAAAGTTCGCTTATCCCATTAGGGTGAAGAGCTCTGAATCGTTCGTCCACTTGAACGTCGTCAGCAGCATTCTTTTCGTCCCTGGCTTTATTTGAAAACAAGAAAAACAATAACGTAAATACATAACATACTTTGTGACACTCTTTTTTCTTATTTTCAATCTAGTAAGCATTCAAGTAAGTGCATTAAGGGATCGTACAGTTTTGGTAGAGACCTAATTTCAGGTTTCTAATATTCTTTGGTGAGATAATGAGAAAGCTCAGAGCATGTAATTCTATGAGGAATTCAATGTTTATTTGATGAAATTTGGTTTTGAAACGACTGACATATCCAAAAGAGAGCAATTCTAATAAAGTGTGGGACCCACACTTTATTACGATCGCTTTGTTTTACTTTGTTTCTAGATGTTTCATTCTTTCCAAATCCGATTTTTATCAAATAAACTTTGAATTCCTCTTAAAATGGCATGATCTGTACTATATCATAAGTGTTTTCTTGGTATCTCGCAAAAATTTAAAAGCCCAATTTTCATCTCCAATACTGTACCATCCCTTTAAGGAATTGTGGTTGCACCTATTTGATAGCCCTGGATTTGGAGAACACCTTACACACTTCATGATTTCTGGTTAATACAATAGGGGTTTTCAGTACAAGTTGGGGAAAAACAAACAAACACACAAACAGACAAAACAAAAACTCTGCTACCCTGCGTTACTCAAAGGTTCTAAGAAATCAACGAAAATGTCAGGAGTCTCTAACGGGAGAAGCAGAACACAAGGCGGAGGACTGTTAAAAAGTCGCCATCACTCGTAAATCTGTGGTGTAGCTTGCATCGCAAAAATCTTTTATTCTGAAAACTTCTGATCTTCAACCTTTAATTGTCCTAAAATTCTGTATTCATCATATAGTTTCCGTACTCTAATTGTAAAAACTGTTCGAATATTGCAATTAATTACACTATATGCAAGCCTTCATTGGTTGTGTTGGCCCTTTTTAATTTCTTAAAATGTCTACTCCATTTTCCTCGTTGAATTGATTCCACGAAATAGGAACTTGATCACCTAAAAATGAAATCGAACGCTCTAAACAAGCTCATTGGGAATATCACATGACTATCGCATGAATTTGAATGTATGAGTAGGAAAGTCGGTGCTCGCATTTGGAAATTGAATGCCCAATCGTGAATTTGATTTGACGAAAACGAAATAGAACGCCCATATAAATGAAATTGATCTGAATTTGAATGCCCGAATATTTTTGCGTGGGTGCGCTGTGTGAATATGAATGCACATTAATGAATTTGAATGACAAAAGTATGAAATTGACCGGAAAAACCTATAAAACAAACAGACAAACAAACAAACAAACGGGTGGACGGCCCCGAGGACTTCGTTATAACGGGAGTCCACTGTATTGAATACTAAAGTTCACCAAAGTATGTCCCAAGAATGTCTAATGCCTAAAACTTACTGTAGTTGTGAAGTCTGTATCTTCCATAGGTCATGCAACATAATATTAACCAGGAATGGACCAGGACTGCTGCGCATAATCCGAAAAGTACTTTCCATACAGCTGCAAAGAAAAGAAAACGTAACTTACCGTGTAAAATCATTGTAAAACTGAAATGTATATCACGTAGTTCTCGTTTGAATGTTATGGAAACTATAACAGAATAAGGAAACTTCATTTGCACTGAAACAAGCAGTTGCATGGCCTAATCACGTCCACGCCTTGCAAATGACTTGTATTCCCTATGATGTCATGTGGCTGATAGATTGAAAGTTGGGAATGTAGCACGGTAAGATAAAGGTTGAAACATAGAACTAAATGAACCTTGTGTGAAAAACAGACATTCATCAAATTTGAATGAAATTAAAATACCTTAGTGACAATACCAGTTATTGCATTTATTAACTTTACTTTGTAAAAGACTGCTGAATTAGAGCACCATTACCAAAAGTGGCAGGTGTTACCCTTTAATGCTCAAATTTCATGCTTTACGCAATGTATAAAATAGTCCATGAAGAATAATTGAACTAATAAATAATTTACCTTGTTACCTTAACCAACACACAAAAGAACATAAAAACCAAACAAACATACGTCGGACCACTGAGGGAGTTGTCGGTCCAAATATCCCCCCCCCCCCACACACACACACGCACATACACACACGATCCATTAAAACACTAACACATAGATTTTCTCATAGTGCAACGGTGAAGTAAATTTGTATTAAACCGTCAGCGAAAAATGTGGACAATAAGAGCGCATAAACAAGAAATTTGATCTGGTTGCCTTACACGGTATGAATGAAATTCACCCTGTATTATATACGTTACGGCATTCTAAAAACATGTTGCATGAAAATGTCCATAATTATTATGGTCAAGACGATCTTTTGCCTTTTATAATAAGGAAATGTGTATTCTTCTACCAATTTAACACGTCCCCTTAGAAGCAGAACTAAAAAAAAAAAAAAAAAAAAAAAAAATCCATGCCCGTTTTGAGCTTGTATACAATGCACACACTTTGTGGACCTTCTAAAATTCAGCTTTGCTGCCTGAAAAGAAAAGTCAAAACAGATTGAAGCTGTCATTCAAGTACTACAAACATTTGCACATATCCATGCCTAATTTGCATGTAATTGGCAAAATTCATGACAACAAAGTTTTGGACATAGACACGGGTTTGTTCATTTAGGAGAAAAACCTTGTTTTGAAAATAGATGTAACATGATGTTGAATGTCAATAAAAAGACAACAAATTAATGTTAAGAGTGATGATGAAAGAAAATAACATTGCCATGAAGACTGAAAAAGAGAAGAAAAGCAGTGACAATATTACATTTAATACAGGACATATAATGCCAGTATAGGAACCCTTAACCTGTGTACACCTGCGTACATACTTACTACAGTCTTTAGCAGGACATTCTGCCAGTGGAACATTTGTAGTGGTCAAAAGTTTCATTGTTGATGTGCTTTTCGTGGAGAGGCTTGCTGAAGAGTTTCCCTCAGACAGCGCTGTTGAGACTAAATTAAAGAGCGAGTATAAAGAGATGTACGCTGCAAAAACATCGGTGTTAGATTTAAAAGCATGGTTGTTTAGGAAAATCTAACACTAATCAAGTGTCAATAGAGGACGACACCCACAGGTGTAGAAAGTATGTTGTGATGGTGCGGAAAAGTGTTTACCTGGCACTCCGTGGTGTTAATTTGACATTGTAGATGATGATATTTTGACACTACATGGTGTCGATGTGATGTGATATTGCTGGTGTTATTAAACGTCAATGGTATATCACCCGTCCAGCTTCAATAGGAGACTACACCAACTGGTGTTACTGTCGTGTAAATGTGATTACACCTTTCTTCAAAAATCAATTACTTTTTACCAGAAAAAAGTTCAAAATCAACAAGAAGAACAGTAAAAAATAAACTATTAACAAAAACAATTTTATATTTTGAAATGACACCCAGAAGTGTTTATCTAACACCATTAATGGGCACCGGAAATTTAACACCATCTCGGTGTTTCATATTTAACTTTTTGCTGTGTATAATGTTCATGTTAAAGTTGTCTTAGTACACTCACAAACCCGGCCCAAGAACACGTATTACGGATATCTCCGTACTTCAGCAGGACAACAGCCAATATTCTATCGTAAACACAAACGCACAACCAAACACGAGTACATGAATGCATAAGCACATCGCACATTTGACTTAAATAATCAACAAATCGGAAAAAAAAAAACCCAGCTCCGGTTCAAGAGGGATCCACGAACGCGTATAGTGGCTACTGCCCTACTTTGACAATAGGAGACATGTGACAGGAAGTGCAGATACTACTGAAAATGCGGGTTTTTTTTTTTCAATATTACTTACTGCAACCAGAAATATTGCCCGTGAACAACAACGATCACACCGAGGCTATAATCAATCACATATTGAGTAATTTGCCAGTGTCATAAATATTTCTTTCTGTACTTCCTTTCAAACATTTCAAGTATTCAAAAGCAAACGATAAATGGGCAATAAAGCAAGTGTTTTTGTTCGTTGTTTATTTGCTAAATCATCAGTCGATCACTATTTTTTTCTCATTCATCTTTTTTTTTTTAGCCAAGTTACAGGATATACCTAAAAAGATTATTTTACAAAAAGAAAAAAACGGTCAAGCAGACAATACTACCTTCTTTTGCCAACATGGTTGAATCATTCCTAATTAATTCAAATGGAAAAGAAGTAAAAGAACGCTACAGAACTAAGTCTTCACGTATTCCATGCCCGCGGGAGTTGGAAATGTTCTATTTAGGCGTACATTCGTTGGGTTTCTGTTGCAATCAGAGTCAGGTCAAATAGACTCCACATTATTATTTCCTTCAGTCAGAAGAAATTAAAAATAAAGATTACATGAAGTCTTACATCTTGATTTTCCATCCAATTAACGTCAGTTTGTTTGCGTGAAAAAAAAATGTATGTTAACAAGCACAATTATAGTACACAACATCAGCTCGTAGTAACTACGATAATGTTCACAACGAAATACAGTTGGTAATTCTTGTGATTGTGCAAGGTACGTAATGCAGCAGTTAAAAGATAATCAAAGCAGTACGATTTTACTGACTGTGATTGTTCAAGATATTTGATGTGAATTGTCCTACAAAACAAAGCTTTCCAGGGCCTGCATGTGCTTCGTTATGCCATAGACATGTCTTTTGCTTCTTATAGCCATGTGAAAGAGGAAAATACTGAAATCTAAGGTGTGAAGATTGAACTAAAGACACAACATTGCACATATAGAAATAATTGTATGCAGTGTTTTGATGATTAATGATTAATGATTCATTAAAATGATTAACTGTAACATATTATAACTTAACAAACACAAACACCTGGAAACTGATCAGAAATGAATGTAATTCATTAGTGGAAAAATGGGCAAAGAAAATGGGATTCCGTCGGAACGCCGATAGAATCCCATTTCCTTTGTTCATTTTTCCACTTATACATTTATAACTTATTTACAACGTTATCAAACCAAACAAAAAAAAAAAAAAAAAAAAACCACACACACAAAGAAAACAAAACAAAAAACAACAACAATCACATTCTTTTATAAAATTATCATGCTATCCCTGTAAAGGCCTCAAAATCTAACTTAAGGCAGGACACAGCACTCATACCTTTTTCGTGAATGGAAACATTTGTTGTGCTCTGGTACGTAGACGCCGCTGCATAGTTGAAAATAGTACAAACGTACTGGCCTGCATCTTCCTGTTTCACTTCATTGATGACCAGGGAAAAGTCGGCCGTAATGTTGAACAAGCCGGCCTCATATCCATGACCACTTTTTTCACCTGGATCGCCATTTTGATTGAGTATTACCAGATACTCATTAGGAGGAGCCTCAGCTTTCCTCCACAGTACGACAGATGCCCTCTGGTTTATCCCGCACGGGAGCACACCTTGTAGTTCTCCTTCTACCAGTTTTACTGACATGCCGTTGACACCGAAGTCAGTGACTGTAACACAACAGAGCAGAATAGTTCAAATTGGTTACATTTGCTTCTATTACTTTTCAAACAGTTTGTTCGATGTAAGTTTCTGACGTTTCTGGTCAACTATAAATATAGCGCAGAACCTTCCAATTAATGTTCGTAACAGCATACATATCTCACTTGGGGTAGAATTTGGTTATTTTTGATATTCGTGTATAGTGTTAAGGTATTGTTTTCAAATAATGTGAGTTTGTGTATTATTATCGCCAAAGATTAATTTTGCATTTCTTCATTTATATAGAGTATTGATATTGTGTTGATGTTATGACGTAAAAAGGAATGTCCTTGATTTGTTATTTTGTGTTTGTTGAACTTATATTTTGTCATTCTGTTGCAGGGCCCCCTAGGATAACAGTGTGTAAACCACTGATGGGGCTATCCTGGGTAAAGAAAACTGAATAAATAAACAGATAAAATAAATAGATGTTCTTCCTCTTATGTAAATTACCTACCCTTACCAAAAAAAAAAAAAACTTGAATGGTATATCATTAACATTACCATTCATTTAGCCTTCAATATCTACCATTTGAAATATTCTGGTTTTGAATGGTATACCATTCAGTCTGCCGTTCAATTACTTTCAAAATTTAACCCTTCATTTACCATTCAGAACTACCACTGAAACTAATTTAAATAATTTGAGCATCTGATTTGCATACCATTCGTCTACCCTTCATTTCCCATTCACAACTACCATTGAAACTAATTCAAATAATTGGACATCTAATTTGCATATCATTCATTTATCCTTCATTTACCATTCAGAACTACCATCGAATCTAATTCAAATAATTGGAAAATCAAATTTGTATACCCTTCATCTACCCTTCATTTTCCATTCACAACTACCATTGAAACTAATTTAAATAATTGGAACATCTAATTTACATACCATTGACCATCCACAAAATACCATTCATTATCCTATTCGTTTACCCTTCACTTACCATTCAGAAATAGCATTCAAACTGATTTTCTCTACCATTCATTTACCATTCACCATTCACCATTCAGAATTACCATTTAAGGTCAACCATTCATATACCATTGAACTTACCATTCAGCATACCTTTGATTTACCCTTCAGCATTCACCATTGGTACACACTTCATTTTACCACTGGAGCTTACCCATTCAACATTAACCTTTCATTCCTCCGTCATTTTGCACACCATTGACTTACCCTTCAGATACCATTGACTTACCATTAAGCGTCTTTGAAGGGTATCCCAATGGTATGTCATTGGATTACCATGCACCATTTACCCTCTATTACACATTGCACTCTTATATACAGGAGAATAGTTATATTATTTTTGTATATGGTTACTAACGATACTCATTATACTCTTATTATTAATATCCACGAGTGCTGCTTTATCACAGTTTGTGATGGAACATAATGTATACACAATTCTTAGCAATGTTAAAGTTCAGTTCCAGCATAAATAAAAAAGAAATCGCAATGTATTCATCAATTTAATTTAGTTTTTAAAATTTGGATTTTAACTCATTTGAATATTCATGATTGATATTTACCATTCATTTACAATTCGTTTACCTTTCATCTACCATTGGTCTCGTGTTCATTTATAAATGGGCATATCATAAGATATGTATATGATACAGTCAAACCTGCCAGAAAAAATCCCCCGAGAGAAAAGTCCTGTTAAAGACCCTGTGTATAGCGGCCAACAACTGTCTAACGTGGCCATGCAGCGGCCACGAGTTGCTTCCCGTGGTAGATTTTAACTTGTCTATAGCGGCCACAGACCCGATGGAGCCGTAGCCGATAATCAGCGTGTTTTTCTGCTTTGTAGCCTGGCTAGTCATTCAGGGGCAACATTCAGCGATCGCCACCGCTGCATTCATCACTCATTCAGTCATGATAATGCACTTGTGTTGCGTTTTTCTTCACGACTGTATATACTGTATGCCCTACTGTGCAACAATTTTCATTCACACCGGCATTGTTCCATGCATGAAACACACGTCGTGTGCATAGGTCCTAAGTATTCACAAATACGTGCATGTAAGTACTTAAAGATGAATACCACAATGATACACGTACATGCAGGCAATGCACACAAGTTGGGTAACCTGTCTTTAGCGACCACCTGTCTATAACGGCCACCCTTTTCGTCTTCCTTGGGTGGCTGCTAGACACAGGTTTGGCTGTATGTGTACCTCATATCATATTCATAGATACAATATAATATTTAATTATTTCATATGATAGATAAATGGTTATGTGAGATATCGATGTCCCATTAATTATAGACTGAATTGTACAAAGAATGCCAACCTAAAAGAGATAACAATGATTCTAAAAGTAACTAAAACGGGTATTCATATCAAATGAAAATATTAAGTTTAGCTTTCATATAAAAACATTCATTAAAAACAGTAGAAAAGAATAAAAACAACCACAAGAACAAAATAGATTACTAAAATCAAGAGTTTTGTCCTCAACACGTGTCATCTTCATGAATTCTAATATAGGTTTTCCCGGCCAATTTTGCACTTTTTTCAGTCCAATTCCTAATTGCTGCATTCAATTTAGCACAATTTAGCCTAGATGGCATGTTCGGTATTTCAATTTTATAATCTTTTCATTCAAATTCATTTTGGAGCATTCAAATTACCTTTAACATCATTCGAATCAGCACTTTTTCAGTTCAAATTCGTAAGACAAGCATCATTTCGCAAATCGTTCATTCAATTTAGCATTATATAGTCACGTGATCACGTATACGCTGCGCTCGTTTATTCGAATTCATTCTTGGGCATCCAATTTCGCATTTACTGCAGTCAATTTAGCAGACACGTTTATGCTTTGATTCCTTTCTTCATTTTCATTCATCATAGATATTGTTTGCAAGCATCTTGACATTTCATATTTTCGTATTCATTCTTTATTCTGATATCATCTTTGCAATAGTACTTTCAAAATATGTGTATGTGTTTATAATGTTCGATAGCATTAAATTCATCCACAGATACATTAATCTTAAGTTTGTTTTGACATTGATTGGGAGGAGGTTTCAATTTACATCGTGATTATTTCCTTCATCTGCATGTTTCATTATTTTCATTTGGTGGGTGCTATATTGGGTTAATCATCATTAGAAATAAAGTTCTTGGATCAGCTCTAGAGATTTGTCAAGGTTATTACCCTCAAATGCTTCTATGATTCTTTCCCTGTCTTCTTGAGATATACGCCTGTATCTAACTTGTGCTGCCATGACTGGACATAAGAAAGTGAAGTGAATCTATGGTACTGGTGCATGTATAATATGTATGAAAGAAGAGGGGCGTTACAGAACAATAAACTTGAGTTATTAAGGATCAAAGATACCTTTACTATATACTTAACAGTGTGTGGATGAAACAAAAATTCACATTTAAATACGTATAAATCACGGTTCTCACCTTTTCAAAACAGAAGTAACATTACGCCAATTTGAATGAACATGTTTGGAATTTGACTGCCCGTACGCGAAATTGAATGACTGAAATACCATTTGCCGCCAGTGCTGGCGAATTTAAATGACTTAAGAGCACGTGCCAATTTGAATGCCCGTTTTACGAATTCGAAAGGCACATGTGCGAATTTCATTGATCGAAATGCTAAATTGAACGAACAAGTTGCAATTTTGAATGACAGAATGTGCAGTGACGCGGATTTTCGCTAAATTGAATGAACCTTTTATCAAATGGACTGACAAAAGTGCGAAATTGGCCGGGAAAACCTATACTAATCTAACAGATACTGATAGAGAACCAGCGGGTTAAAGAACCTTCAGAACAGCAGCATGACTCTATGGTTTTACCCCCCTCCCCGCCCCCCCCCCCCCCAAAAAAAAAATGTTTTGAATAACCAAATCATAGCTTAGACTTTTCCATCTCTAAATGAACTTCGATTTTAAACTATGGTGACATGTTAAAATATTCACGAGTATACCTTGCAAATAGGTGAATTTATTACTATCAGGTCGCCTTCTCTTCTGAAATTCTAGCATGATAAACATTAACCCTATTAACCCTATAAAGCCCAAGGGGGACACATTGTGCCCCCCCCCCACCAGATTTTCATTCGCCACTCCTTCGCCCTTAATCCAATCTTAACCAAATTTGGTGACTTTTCCTAAAATCTTATTCCAAACATTTTGATATATAATTTAGCTATATTTGATATTGCTTGTTGCCATGGCAACCATAAACTGACAACCATGTCAGTCAGATTTTGCGTATTGTTCTGATCCAATTCCAGTTAACAATATTATAATGTATGAAATAGGCATTTCTTGGCTGAAATTTGCTGAAGAAGCAAAATGTGAAGTAATTATGGCCCTGAAATGTTTTTCCTATTATTTCCTTTGTTTTTCTATGACAACGGCATAAAACAATAGACATAATAGAGATACTTGAAAATAACAGTATTTTCCAAAGATTGCTGTTCTATTTTGTGTCATTTTGATTCATTCACCCACGTTATACCTCTAATATCATTTGTTTATCACATTATCAATCTTCAAACTTAAAATTCCAATATTATGGGAATATATGATAACTATGCATGTACCTATCCCAAACAATACATCACAGGTCTCAATATGTATTTCTTTATTTTGTTATGAATAGCGCCCTCATGTGGTGACCTTGAGAAATTTCAACCATATCAAAAAATGAGCTTTGACTTACACATCATTTGTGGCAAATATGACAAATATTGGTCCATGATCAGACATATAAACTGGGGATAAAGAAATTATACAGAAAAATCATGTTTTTAGCATATTTCCTATGTATTTCTGTATATTTTGTGAATGGCGCCCTCTATGGGTGACCTTGAAAAAATTCAAGTATGCGGTCATCTAGAGTATGAGTTGCTCTACCCATGTGCCAGATATGACGATGAAACATCAAATAATACTAGAGTTATATAGGGGGACACAATGTGCTCCCCCCCCCCCCCCCCCCTTGGGCCTGGGAAGGGTCAAAATAGCTTGGGCTTTATAGGGTTAAACTGTTATATTGAAACACCTTTCACCATTGACAGTTATTGCTGACTATTGAAATACCTTTCACCATGGACATTTACTACCGACCCCTAGAACCTTCCATTAAAGTATCTTTCACCATTGGCAGTTATCACTGAACCTAACACTCAAATAATATTCACCATTGACAGTTATCACTGACCAATCATTCAAATTATACATTTCACCATTGACCGTAGTTACCACTGATCACTTGAAACGTCCTACCAAAATAACTTTTATCATTAGAGTTGCCAGTAACCACTGCAAAGGCAAATCTCGTTGAAACTCCGTTCACCACTACATGATACATGGACACATGTCTGCACTTTGTAATACTTGAAGTAAATCGCATAGTTGTCTATATAAGTATGTTGTTAAGATACGATTGAAGGGAAATCCATCTGACTGCATCAATAAAAAAAAAAGTTTCTTAATATTATCATGCGATTATAACTAAGATAACGGGAGGCAAAATTCTACAGGTAATGAAATGATCATAGTAACAAATACCACTGGCAATGCACTGGAAAGCTACCATTGAAATCCCCTTCATAAAAGTCTCTACTGACCACTCGAAAACTACAAATGCACCATTCAAATAACAGTCACCATTGACTGTTACCATTAACCACTGATGAAACCTTACCATTGAAGTACCCTTCACCATTGACAATATTGCCACTGACCACTGAAAACCTACTATTTACATACCCTTCACCTTTGAGTTACCACTGACCACTGGAAAACTACCATTCAAATACCCTTCATGCACGTCAATACCCTTCTGACAACAGAAGTCTATCATCCAAAACCCTTCATCATAGAGCTACCGCTGACCAATGAAAACCTATACCATTCAAAGACCTTCACCATTTACAATTTACCTCTGACCACTGAAATACTCTTCATTTCACTGTTTACCTATCACTCTTAGAGACCTACCATTCAAATACCCTTCACCATTGACAGTTACCACTGACCACTGGAAACCTACCATTCAAATACCCTTCACCATTGACAAATACCACTGACCACTGGAAACCTGCCATTCAAATACCCTTCACCGTTGGCAATTACCACTGACCACTGAAATTCTACCTTTCAAATGCCCTTCACCACTGACGGTTTTTATTGACCAATGGAAGCCTACCATTCAAATTCCCTTCACCATTGGCAATTATCACTGACCACTGGAAACCTACCTTTCAAATACCCTTCTGATTGACAATTACCACTGACCACTGGAAACCTACCATTCAAATACCCTTCACCATTGGCAGTTACCACTGACCACTGGAAACTTACCATTGAAATACCCTTCACAGTTACCACTGTTTTCACTGCTCCTAAAGGTAAACAGGATCCTTAACCCCAAAATTGATTTCTTTGTACAACTTAGGCCTATAATGAAACAAAGCGTCAACGTTGTTTTAAAAAGGCATTCTTTATCATATGCAGATAAAATAAAACCACAGCTTTAGTGCTTAGATACAACTAATGTAAAAACTTTATTCATAATAAGCAATGTTTTAATGTTTTTCAAAGGCTTATTCCTATACAAAATGTGAACAATAGTTACAATGTTTCTAGACTAAACCGTCTACAGTTATGGTTTCCTGAGAAAGATAGTGATATCTCCTTATATTTTTTTACTTTATTGTGTAAATTTTATGATAGGGTGTTTTGTGATACAACTGACCTTTACATATGCATCAAATGTGATAACTCGAACACTTTTTAAATCACTTCTTCCAATGGTAAACAATACTTTTAACGTTTACACCAAGAATCATTGACTGCCATGGAAAGAAAAATATCACATTGACAATGAATAAACTCTCAACCATTTGTCAACCAAGCATGGCTTAAAAGAAAGAACACTGACAACGAAGAAAAATATTCAGTATGTCACACATGTGAACATGGAGTATATCTCCATTACTTGATTACACTGAACTCAAAATAGGTAGAATTCAAGCTTTTCATAGACCTTTCTGCAAGTTCACCCCACTACATCATGCCTAAAGTGATTACATTATGAAGCAGCTAGATACGATATCACCTCCATTAATCAGAATCGCAGTAGAAGTGGAGACTTTCAAACCTCCTGGAGTGGATATCAAATTTTCTTATGCAATGCAGGAATATTACATGATGACATTTTTGAAGATTTCTGTGGCGGTACAGAACGTTGAATGGTATAGGAGGCTTAACGGTGCACCACGTACTCTTTCTTGTGTATGTATGTGGCACTGCAAAAAGGGCCTACCCACTCATGACGTTTCGGCAAGCATGACGTCGGCAAGCATGACGTTTTTGCCGTTTTTAAGAGAAGATGGCAAGAACATGCTTGTTCTTTTCATAGACCTTTCTGCAAGTTCACCGCACTACATCATGCCTAAAGTGATTACATTATGAAGCAGCTAGATACGATATCACCTCCATTAATCAGAATCGCAGTAGAAGTGGAGACTTTCAAACCTCCTGGAGTGGATATCAAATTTTCTTATGCAATGCAGGAATATTACATGATGACATTTTTGAAGATTTCTGTGGCGGTACAGAACGTTGAATGGTATAGGAGGCTTAACGGTGCACCACGTACTCTTTCTTGTGTACGTATGTGGCACTGCAAGAAGGGCCTACCCACTCATGACGTTTCGGCAAGCATGACGTCGGCAAGCATGACGTTTTTGCCGTTTTTAAGAGAAGATGGCAAGAACATGCTTGTACTAAAAGATTTAAGCAGTGACAATTAATGTTGGCCTACACTGAAGTTGATATATGGCACTAAAAATGCACAGGTTGTATCGAGCATGCCTTGCAAAGCAACACACGAACAGATAGATAACGACAAGTAGTAATATTGCAGGATTGATACATTAGCTATATAAGGAAAATTGTAAGCATTTATACTAAATGAAAAACTGAAGTTATTGACTGTGCATTTCTCATATGCAGCAATCAATAAACTTTTTTTTTCTAAATTCTTACTGAAACTGATTTTATGTTGCCATCTTTTTATTTGTTATGCTACATCTACTTGGTATTCTATTACAAGGTTTATGACCGGTGCTACGTACGGTTTGCTTAGATAAAGGTTTTTTTTTTTTTTAATCATTATTTCTGGAAATAGGCACGATATCATTTGACTATGTACTGTACCTATAAACATCCTGGTTAATATTAACATTTGCTTTATACGGAAGGTACGGTTAACGGAAGCTCATTCACAATCACATACAATATTACATTGCTGAACCCTATGAAGGCACAAGGAAATATTTCTTTGCTAGGGCTAGACTGATCTGCTATAAGAACAACAAAAGAAAACAAAATCGGCCCAAGGAATTTCATCAAACTCACTTGCCCACAGGAGGACTACAATAAGGAGACGCATGTTCATCAGCAGCTGCACTTGCTATGAAGATGGCGGCGCCACTGAAATGGGTTAGTAAAATACCGGTTAGTGATTGGCTAAACACAGTCACGTGATGGAGGCACATTTTGGTTATGTTCGCCCATGGGCAGGACATTTTTGTAATATTCTCCTATGGGAAAACATTTTCACGTAACAAATTAAAAACGATACCAAAAGATTGAACGAGCATATTTTTCACGCAATCGATAGGATAAATTTGCCTAGCCCATGACTAACCCATATGATATAACAGATGATGACTTTTGCTGTCGGGAACATGTACCAAGCGTTCCACCCTCAGGGTTTGAAATGCTATAACCTCCCTCAATAGCATTTCAAACCCTCCGCCAGTAATCATCTAAATGATATTAAATGGGTTAGTATATAACTTGCAGAATATGTAGTGATTGACAAGCAAGCGGTGTTCCTGACTGGATTTGCGTGTAAATTCTAAGTTTCTGTCACTGTTTTGCATGCAGAGGTCATGCCTTTACAATAATGTACCTACTGGTAATTTGAAAGAAAAACAGTCATAGATTTCTCATACAATTTACATCAAAGCAAAGCTTGGCATATTCTCTGCATATTGCTCACTACACTTCTAGCTTAAGAAATCTATAAGTTACATTATGTTATTTGAAAAAGAGAATGTTCTTTCAAAGAATGCATTTCTACGTTGCTGTCTCAGAATAATGTGGCACACAGGGGGTTTACACTATTGGCACATAAAGAGTACCATGAATATTCAAGAGCACTGAACTACCCTACGCACTCTGACGGCGGTGAACCGAAAAGCGCTCTATTTTACAATTTTTCGTGCATGACCGAAAAAACACCCCCACCCCCCCCCCAAAAAAAAAAAAACGCCTTGCATATAAATGAGCCGAAACATGGTCTCGGAAAATCGTAATTTTATTTCTAGATATTGTATGGTTTCAAGGGCAGACAATGTGGTAGGAACAAACAAGAGTTGAGAAGTGCCGGAATGACGTCGAAATCATGAAATCAAAGTAGGAAATGTGAAAATAAGGGCAAAGGCAACGACATTTTATAACCAATTTCATGTCACTTAGATTTCTGCCTCTATAGAATGATATTATACCAAGTATCACTCCCCTGAATGATATTCTCGTTAGAGTTTACAACAAATGATACGGTTAGCTCTGAAAATGGTCAGATCGCCGAACACGAACAAAGGAACTAAAGATAAATGCGATGAATACAATCCAAGTTACAGCTGAAGAACTACTGGCGGTCGTCAACCATGTATTTCAGAACAAAGATTAGGATCCTCAACACACTGATTAAAGAGAAAATCCACCCAAAAAATAAACACTGAAAAAAAAATCCATAGAGAGCGTTCAAAAAATGGCAAAAACAAGATAGGAAATAAGCAAACTGTGACATTTGAAATTTCATTTTTTTTTCCGGAAACATTTTTTTTTGGCTAGTCCTTATGAATATTCAAATTAAAGAGTTGATGATTCCATGCCCTCACAATTTTCATGTATGTTACATACCAAAATAGAAAAAATTGTTATTCTTTAATAGCTAATACAAGTAGAAACATATTCTCATGCCAAAATGTATCAGAGCTCACACCATGTGTGTGTGCATGTGGTTTTTCTTATTTGATTTTGGGTGGTTTTACATTTATACAGCTGAGATATGACATTTTTGTCACTCCTGTATATGAAATGAATAAGAAGTTGTGGGAGCATGTTATCATGAACTTGCTGATTGAATATCCTTAACGACTGGTCAAGAAGTATTTTCAAAAAAAAAATCAAATTTCAGAATGCCATAGCTTCCCTATTTTTCATCCGATTTTGATCATTTTCGCATTGTTCTGCAGTTTTTTTTTTTCTCTTTCCTATAAAATTATAACATTCTGGAGTGGATTTCTTTTCCAAACCTGTATAGGTTTATTTTCATATAGATGACTACAGTGCAGTAACTATTGTTAGATGAGTGCAGACGTTTATCAACTCTTGCCTGATAGGGAGAATACTTAGAATACATCTTTTTTTTCAGATGTGGTTAGCAATCAGGAACTAATGGGAAAGGACAATGCAGCAGCCCACTGAACAGGAGATACACAGAGACACTGGCGATGGTTACACACTCTCCGAAACCCAACTCAAAATATGACAAGGTAGCACAAAACTGGAACCCACAGGGGAAAAGGAAATGTAGCCGTCCAAGAAACGCATCGCGAACAAAATCGAATTCTGAACTTGTAAAATGTACCTGGGGGAAAGTGGAGAGACTAGCACGAGACCAGGAGAAATCCTGTTTGTAGCCTATAATGTCCCAAGAGGGATGATAATATCACTTACTTTAAGTAAGTGAGCGCAGTTGCATAGGCGGTTTCGCGCGGATGTCCTACATAATCATACCGAGTTTGAGTCAACTGTTCGTCTATTAAATATAGTATACAACGACGAATGTTTGTGAGTGCAACGAACAGAATATTTCGTTAGGTGAAATATGAAAATGAAATAATTGATCAATAATTATTCTCTTTCACCGAAAGAAATATTCTCTCCGTTGCATGAATTAAAAAAAAAAATCATTTTTTTGTTTGATCATGATAACACCTAAAAGTAATCCTTGTCAATAGATGATTTATGAATTCAGAAACAAGAGAGAATGTTGGAGATCTGACTGTCTGACTTTGAGATCGAGAGAGGCTTACTGAGCGTTACATACGCTAGCGCGCTGTTCGTTATTGCTAGATCGCATGCACACTGCAACGCCAATCAATCGTGTATCATCACCGGCCTCTCGGCGTGCGTGCAATAGAGCAAATTGCATGGATCCAATAATACACGGTAATTTAAGCCAGAATTGCACGAATGATGACGTAATAGTAATGGTACCTATTATTAATATCAAACAAGTCCACCACAACCAATCGAATGACAACGATCTACTTAGGTTTTATTTAATTAACCCTCGATCACCAAAAAGACATTAGGAATCGCCGAAAGATGGAGAAAGCATAAAATCATCAACCATGATTCAAAATATTATCGACAACTGGGACGTGGATGCACAATTTGAGCTCAGGCAGGTCCATGCATGGCCACGTAGGGTTAATGGGCCAGGCCACAGAACGGGCAGCGGACGGGCAGGTAGCCTAGCGAGATATATCAAGAGGAAAATCATCTCAAGCAAACGATCAGTCGAGTGTAGCCAGCTTGCACTTTAGCTCGCGCCCGCTTGTACATAATTTGAAGGGGATGACTATAGCAAATGATCAGTGGGAATCAGTGGGAATGCTGGGGAAAATTGTTCCAATTCTTGTGGAATTCATTTAAGAGTACATTATATATCCATTATTGTCTGAAATTATTTGCTTCAGAACAGTCTCATATTCAAGTAATGTGCAGTTTAATGCCCCTTTACTGTACAGGCATGCTAACCTGGAAACATTAAATAATTTATTGCACATTACTTGAATAATAATGAGACCATTCTGAAGCAAATAATTTTCACACAATAATAGATATTTAATGTACTCTTAAATGCATCCCACAAGGATTGGAACAATCATCCCCCAGCATTCCCACTGATTCCCACTGATCAGTCACTAGCCATCCCCTTTAACTCCCGCGTGAGTATGTCAAACACCTCATTATGTACATGCTGTGTTGAGTTCTGGCAGTTCTAAATGAAAATTTCGTGATTTCAACGCAAAATATAATCACGTATTCAAGCAAAAATTAGATTTAAAATCACATTTTAGCGATCCATTAACTATTCATCTGTCAATAACTTTAACTTAGAAGCAACAGTATCTTTTAAAAGTGTCAGGAGCCAGCAACTTATGGTGATAGTTATGTTAAAGCGTCTTTACCCATATTCCTATGCTTATTTTTGCTGAAAAGGAGTAGATATAATTACATTCAAAATATAGAAAGTTCATGTAAACGTAAGTAAAATTGCATAGATCTATTTACCAAAACTTGGAATGACATCATTCTGTAATCCGATTAGTTGCCCGCTGTCTGTCGCTCTCGAAAAATTCTCTCCAATCTCATGTTACCCCTGCTCGCTCTCAACGTACGTCAGCTGAATGAGACTCGTAAAGTTCTCATCAGCGAGCTTTATAGATCTGCAACTTGAACGCTAACACAATGCCCCCTCCCCGTTGTACAATTTCTATTGAAACGGCTGTCTCGCGCAGGTGCAGAAAACTTTTTGTTTGGCCCGATTAGCGTCGCCTCGGTAGTGGGCCATCTGCAATGCTAACGCTAAGATGACGCCTCCCCTCCCTTTGGAAAGTCGAAACTCCTGCCCCGCACACGTCTTCTTCTTCTTTTCTATTGCGGGCGCTGCGCGGTCTGACTGTGGGTGTATTAAAGTACTGGCTGAGTTGAGGATTCAGGTTTATAACATTTCTGACGAGATTATAATGAGAAACCTTTATGGAAATATGAAAGGGCATATAATTTCAGAAGGATTCAACGTTTATAACTTGGCCTTGGAATTGGTGAGATATCCAAAGAAAGCCTTCGTAATAAAGTCCAGTGTCATTGGAGAAAAAAGAAATCAGCCAAAACACGTTTGAATTTTTCTACTTGTTCCTAGTTTATCCGCCAACGATATTATCAAAATGGCATGGTAATACCTTTCCAAACTAACAGTTTTCCTATAAGTACTGTAGAAATCGGAATACTTCTATTCTGAAACTGCTATGACTGTAATCTTCTTGCATCCTAACAACGTGTGTAAAGTGGAAGAGGAATGTTTTATGCTAGAGGCAGAGTTCCTCTTTCGAAAAATATTAAACAGTTTGAAATTTCAATTATTGTACTTTCAATCCCTGTTGTATGGCAGAGCATTGTGTGGGCAAGGGGAAAGGGGTAGTCGAGGAAATCAGGAAGCTATCTCTTATTGCGTATATCTAAAAGAAACAAAAGTAAGAAGTACTCCCAGTCCAAAAAGATAGAATAAAAAAAGTATGTCAATAGCAGCTGTTAGAATCATTATTGTTCTATTTGCAAATTTCATGTACAAACAGAAAAAAAAAGCGATAAGCAAATAAATTCATGGGTTGTATGACTTGAGGACTGTATAACTCGTGGGCTGTTGACTACGGCTGTATGACTGGTGGGCTGTATGACTCGTGGGGTGTATGATTCGTGGGGGTTGGTCTCATGATGTTCACCCGATCTGTAGAGGTATGCTTACTATGTATGTGGATGTGATGTGGAGAACGTAACGTTATATATATAATTTACCAGATTAACAGAAAGATTTAGTGAGAAGTAAATATCCTAATTTTTCCGTGGATTTTTTTGCTTTTAGTTTTTGTTCACTTTTTATCCAACTTTAATAACATCATTCAACAAAGCAAATAATGTACTATTACGTGGCTGGGCATGAGTGAACATATTATATACCCTTTATGAAAATTTATTAAGTTCCAAACTACTGTCGGTTGGATAGTTCCTACAAATACACTATAAAGATGTGCAGTATTTTATATTATATCCATCATGTAAAGTTTCTTGCCACAGGATTGTACAGAGCACGAAAATGGTGTAGTTTTACTAGCTACCTACGAGCAGCTGGATGCGGTGCAAAGAGTTACTAGCCAGCGTGATATAGTACTTTTGGGAATCCACGATCCGCACCCAATCGTGATCGTGTGATCGATATCTACATTTCTCACTTTAAATGTAAGCAGTGCGCGTAGTAACGAATGATAATGTAACCAAACCATATTTTACTACGTGAACATATCGACATTTTTAACTTTCATCTCTTTTGCCCCAAAGTGGTTGCCTCTGACTTCCATGTCCCTCATGTTGGTTGCTGAGAAGTTGAGATGATGAGATGTTGGCGGGGTTTCCTTGCCTCTTATCCCTCCCCCTGCTTCTTCCACATTGCGCTAGATTATCTTGTCCAGCTAGTCCCTGGTTTTCTTCTGTGCTGTTGTCATTTTTTCTCTATCATTTTTGTTCCCTCAATCGCTCGGCAGCGACCGCTCGATTAGGTCAGTGCCTGGGCGGTTCCCGCTCTGACACCGAGCGTATTTTGGGCAGCGAGTGAAAACTGGTCGGTCGTATGGCAAGCCATATTACTTTTTAAAAAGATTTTCTGATATCACGAATTCCCTTTCGTGATATCAAAAATTCGAATTTCTGATATCACAAATTCAATTTTTGATATCACAAATACCCATTGGTTTATCACGTAAAACCAATTTTTTGATATCACGAAATCGAATTAGTGATATCACAAATTCAATTCGTGATATCACGAATTCAATTCGAGATATCACGAATTCACATTCTTGATTTCAAGAAATACATTTTGTGATATCACTAATTCCAATTTGTGATATCATTAATTTACATGGAATTTCAGCACATATCTCTCGCAAAGAAATAATTTGATTTCGAGCATTAGATTTGCGCTGAAATTCAACCGTAAATTCTAGCGTTTGTTGAGCGCAGAAATACACAGGGAATTCGAGCATTAGTTTTGCGCTGAAATTCAGCTGTGAATTCGAGCGTTAGTTGAGCGCAGAAATACACAGGGAATTCGAGCATTAGTTTTGCGCTGAAATCCAACTGTGAATTCGAGCGTTAGTTGAGCGCAGAAATACACAGGGAATTCGAGCATTAGTTTTGCGCTGAAATTCAACAATGAATTCGAGCGTTAGTTGAGCGTAGAAATACACTGTGAATTCGAGCATTAGTTTAGCGCAGATATTCCTATGGAATTTCAGGTGTTATCTTTACATAGTATATAATGATTGTTACAAAAAAAAAAATAAATGAAGAATTTTGGCAACTCGTCTTCATTTAAAGTGATTAGGAATTGGTTTTAAAAGAATCGATGAAAATATATCGTTTAGCAACATATCTAAAATGCCATTATTTATATGTTGTCAATTACTTCAAAGTCATTATTATATTCTTTTTTTTTCTCCATTTCTCGCCACAGATTTGGCAGAGACTGGTTGACTTACAACTTTTGTTTGCGTTTCTCTTTACTCTGTCATGTGAAAGATATTCTCTCCCGACCTCCCCCTGTTACTCCTCCGAGTTAATAAGAGAGATTTCTCATTGCGCAGATTAACAAAATTGAAGTCCTTCGTACCACTGCTTTTTTCTTACTACAAATTCTAACTGTTTGTTTGCCATGCATACTGCTGCATAAACTCCTCATAAGATCTGGATATCTTCACTCTTCTTGATCTGGTCTGAAGACTATTGGGCTTGTGCATTCCAGTTTTGTTCTCCCCGGTTTTGGTTCTTGAATAAAGTTGCCCATATGATTACACTTTAAATTATTTTACAAAATCATAAACATATTGGGGCAGGCAAACTGTACACCCAACACAATTGGTCTTAATGGATACACCTCTTTGTTCTGGAGGACTGATTTTGAGGAGTGAGAAAATGTCTTTAGGAGAAACACGTTGCTTTATGTGACCACCAGCCGACACCAGTGGTGGACATTAAATTGGCAAGTTTACGACTCCCTCTCTCACCCCGCATGACTCACAGTCTCTCTTTCTTATTCTCCGCTGCTGACATACACAGACCAGATGGTTGATTGCCCTCGGTCGGCCCTCCGCAATACAAACACATGGTATATGCTTTTATAACACACATACACATGCAACCACACATAATTATCATCGATTTGGTGGAAGAGTCTACTGTAAACGGGATTACCACATGAAAACGTATCATAATTAACAATAATGTAGTAATAGATGACAATTTGACTGAGGACCAAAACGATGAATTAAATGTAGGCCCTAAGTGAACGTAGTATCATTGAATTCATGATAACATGTTGCAAAACAATTGATTTGTATCAATAATTCATCGAATATACCTTGACGATCATTTAGGGAATGATGGATGTGTAAATCTCTCATATATAGTTATTGGTATTTTGAACAATGTTCTAAAAAAAGTTAGCAGTAGTATACCTTCCATCTAAATATCAGCTCAAAAGTAATGTTCCAATTCCCTGTGTATTTCTGCGCTAAAAAAACAACAAACAAAACCGCTCGAATTCACAGTTGAATTCCAGGACAAAACTAACGCTCGAATTCACTTTGTATTTCTGCGCTCAACTAACGCTCGAATTCACAGGGATTTACTGCACTGAACTAACGCTCGAATTCCCTGTGTATTTCTGCGCTCAACTAACGCTCGAATTCACAGTTGAATTTCAGCGCAAAACTAACGCTCGAATTCACTTTGTATTTCTGCGCTCAACTTATGCTCGAATTCACAGGGATTTACTGCACTGAACTAACGCTCGAATTCCCCGTGTATTTCTGCGCTCAACTAACGCTCGAATTCACAGTTGAATTTCAGCGCAAAAATAACGCTCGAATTCCCTGTGAATTAGTGATATCACAAATTCGATTTTGTGATATCAATAATTCAATTCGTGATATCACAAAAGGGAATTTGTGATATCAGAAATTCGCATTTGTGATATCACAAATAAGAATTCTTGATATCACAAATTGAAATTAGTGATATCACAAATTTATTTCGTGATATCACAAATTCGAATTTGTGATATCAAAAAATCATTTTGTGATATCACGAATTACCATTGGTTTTTCACGTGAAACCTATTTTTGATATAAAAAATTCGAATTTCTGATATCACAAATTCGAATTTCTGATATCACAATTTGAATTTGTGATATCAAGAATGGATTTTGTGATATCACAATTTCGATATCATGATATCACAAATTAAGTTCATGTGCTACACTTACGGGAATTTGTGATATCACAAATTTAATTCTTGATATCACAAATTGAATTCTTGATATCAAAAATTTGATTTTTTTGATATCACAAAATGGAATTTGTGATATCAAAAATTAACTTTAAATGTAAAAAAGGCTTGCCATACGGTCGCCGCTGAAAATTCAACTCCGCGTTAAAACTTCAGCGGCGACCGACCGATGCCTTAAAAATCAGTGGCGCCTGGTCGGTCACTGGTCGGTCACCGGTCGTTGTCCGACCGGTTTTTGGCTAAAAACTAGCCGACCAGTCGCCGAGCAGGCTGATTTTTGGGGTTGTGACCGTAGCCTGAGTGAGATAATGAGAAACCTCTGATAAAATATGAAAGAACATGTAATTTCAAGAAGGATTCAATGTTTATTCGATGAAAATCGATTTTCAAGTGGCTGAGATAATAATAAAAGGCGACAGGCCACGCCTTTTATTAGGATCTCTTTGTTTTACCTTGTGTTTGGATACCTCAGCCATTTCAAAACCGATTTTCATCAAATAAAGTTTTGATACCCCTTAGAATAGCATGCTCTTTGACATCTCATTGAGTGGATGCTGAATATCTTGCAAAACGTTAAAAGCTAAATCCTCACCTCAACCAGAACTCAGTGGCGTATCTAGGGGGGAGGGGGGGGGGGCAAGGGGGGCACGTACCCCGGGCGCCACTCCTTGGGGGCGCAAAAAAACGAAAAAACGAAGGAAAAAAGAAGAAAAAAAGAAAAAGAAAAAAGAAGAAGAAGAAGGGAAAAAAAAACAAAACAAAACTCGCCCGGACGGGGGAGGAGGAGGGGGGGGGGGGGGAGGGAGAAGGGGGCAGAAAACCAAATCAAACAAGATAAAAACAAAACATGACGATGACACGGACAAATAACAATGTTTATTGTGTCATTGTGTTCACACAAGAATTCCGAATTCCATGTTTTGTAAGCTGAAATACAAAAATTTTCGGCTCGCTCGCTGCGCTCGCCCGCCAAAAATTATCAAAAAAAAAAGAACAAAACGTGATGATGACGCAGAAATATACAAATGTCGACTCATTACTCGGGCATACAAATTTAGAGTATTTTTCAAGTCCTCAATTTGTTGGTATGAATCGTTATCTATAAGGCCGTCACTATATCTTGATTACAATTGTAAGATTTAATAAGCAAAAAAGACAAGAATTCCATGTTTTGTAAGCTGAAATACAAAAATTTTCGGCTCGCTCGCTGCGCTCGCTCGCCAAAATTTATCAAAAAAAAAAGAAAGAAGAAGATAAGAACAAAACGTGATGATGACGCGGAAATAAACAAATTTCGACTTACTCGCGCATACTAATTTAGAGTATTTTTTCAAGTCCTTAGTTTGTTATATAAATCGTTATCTCTAAAGCCGTCACTATATCTTGATTAGAATTGTAAGATTTAATAAGCAAAAAACAACAAGAATTCCATGTTTTGTAAGCTGAAATACACAAGTTTTCGGCTCGCTCGCTGCGCTCGCTCACCAAAAATTAACAACAACAACAAAAAAAGAACAAAACGTGATGATGACGCAGAAATATACAAGTGTCGACTCATTACTCGCGCATACAAATTTAGAGTATTTTTCAAGTCCTCAGTTTGTTGGTATGAATCGTTATCTATAAGGCCGTAACTATGTCTTGATTACAATTGTAAGATTTAATAAGCAAAAAAGACAAGAATTCCATGTTTTGTAAGCTGAAATACACAAGTTTTCGGCTCGCTCGTCAAAATTTATCAAAAAAAGAAGAAGATAAGAACAAAACGTGATGATGACGCGGAAATAAACAAATTTCGACTTACTCGCGCATTCTAATTTAGAGTACATTTTCAAGTCCTTAGTTTGTTGTATAAATCGTTATCTCTAAAGCCGTCACTATATCTTGATTAGAATTGTAAGATTTAATAAGCAAAAAACATCAAGAATTCCATGTTTTGTTAGCTGAAATACACAAGTTTTCGGCTCGCTCGCTGCGCTCGCTCGCCAAAATTGATAAAAAAAAAAAGAGATAAGAACAAAACGTAATGATGACGCAGAAATATACAAATTTCGGCTGACTCGCGCATATATACTAATTTAGAGTATTTTTTCAAGTCCTTAGTTTGTTGGTATAAATCGTTATCTATAAGGCCGTCACTAATTATCTAGATTAGAATTGTAAGATTTAATAAGAAAAAATGACATGAATTCCATGTTTTGTAAGCTGAAATACAAAAATTTTCGGCTAGCTCGCTGTGCTCGCTCGCCTAAATTTATCAAAAAAAGAAGAAGATAAGAACAAAACGTAATGATGACGCAGAAGTATACAAATTTCGGCTGACTCGCGCATACTAATTTAGAGTATTTTTTCAAGTTCTTAGTTTGTTGGTATAAATCGTTATCTGTAAGGCCGTCACTATATCTAGATTAGAATTGTAAGATTTAATAAGAAAAAATGACATAAATTCCATGTTTTGTAAGCTGAAATACAAAAATTTTCGGCTCGCTCGCTGCGCTCGCTCGTCAAAATTTATCAAAATTTATTTCATTTAAATCACCCTCAAAAGACCCCTCTTAGGTGCTTGAAAAAGCATATCATGCGGACCTTTTTTTAAAGTCCCCAATATACCGGGATCGGGTTGGGGTTGAACACTTTTTCAGAAATTAGGGGCGCAATTTTCGCGCTTGCCCCGGGCGCCGTTTTCCCTAGATACGCCACTGCCAGAACTGTACAGTCCCTTTAATAGATTTGCATGCATGATTGATTTCATAGTGAAGACGTTTCCAATTTAATACTCCTGGGAGAAAAGAAATTGAGTGCTTAACGTTTTTCCTAGAAGATTTTCATCCAAATCAATGTATTATAATATATCATATTAAAGGACTAATAGGCTATCAGCCTGGTAGGTCAATACAGAGTGAATCTTTACGTTTGAGTGAACACATTTTTTTTTTTTTTTTGTCCTCAAAAGGACAAAAGTTGAAATCGCAAAACTTACATTTGTCATTCAGTTTACAAATGCCTTTCAAGATAACAATGGTAAAAAAAGACCAATTTAACACAATAAAAGCCATTAATGAATGAAAATAAAATATCAAAAATAGGTTTTCATTCTCTTGTATCTTATCGCCTCAAACAAAAAAGTGAGAAACTAAAAGGGGAAAAAAGAATTTTCTGTCTACTCCGACTTTTAATGACAAAGGGAGTGAAGCCGAAAGGTGATTACATGGACAGAATTTCTTTATTTCATTTTTTTTTTCGGGGAATAAAACAATTGTGACAAATCCAAGAACCAAATGTTATGTTACATTTTCCAAATATTATAAGAAAAAATAATATCTACCACTTAAGTTAATATTGCTTCTTTTTTTAATGTCATGTGAATTGGGATTGAACGGAAGATGCTTCATTTTCCTGCAGAAAATTTTAGCCTTTAATTTTCTGTGGAGCTACAAAGTCATTGTAGATATCATAGGTAAATTTTTGCTTATCAATAAAGATTGCTTCTTATCGTGTAATATGTGTGCTTTGTGATAGGACATAGAACATAAGATAGACGTCCCGTATCTGAGAGAGTCACAACCAATGCGCGTATAAAAAGGTCGGGCTGCGTTCATTCGTAAAAAAGAGAAGGGCGCATAACCTATAGTGAAGTGGTCCCGCCGCACATCCGACGGGGTCTAATGGAAGACCAGTTACTGCAGCTGAATACAGGCTATCCAGTCATCTTCTTAGATGGAATATGAAACAACAAACAACACAGCTAACAAACAATCAAGAAACACAGAAAAATACACTCCCTTCTCTCGCTCCCAACGACTACACTGTATTAGCAAAGAGAATGTTTTGTTCTCCTATTAGCAACCGCCTCAACCTACGATATACAGCAGCTAAAGACCACTGTTCCATTCTTATCCGTTCCCACTTACATGACGTATCGTCATCACTACACTGTAAAAACATCGGTATTAGATTTAACACCACGGGTGTTAAATCTAACACCGATCAAACTTCAATAAAGGACCACACCCACAGGTGTTAAAAATGCACTGTGATGGTGTTGAAAAGTGTTCACCTGACACTTCGTGGTGTTAATTTGACACTGTACCTGGTGTTATTTTGACACTGTACTGGTGTTAATTCAAAAATGACACCACATGGTGTTGATTTGATATTTGTTGGTGTTAAAATCAATGGTTTAACCCCCGTCCAGCTTCAATAAGAGACCACACCAGCTGGTGTTACTTTGGTGTAAATTTATTTTCACATTTTTTTCAAAAATTTAGTACTTTAATGTAAAATTCTTGATAGTCTTGTTTAAATTAAAAATCAACAAGAAGTGCAGTTACTAAGAAACTCTTAAAAAAAAAACAGTTTAAAATTTTGAAATGACACCCGGAGGTGTTAATTTAACACAATAAATGAGCACCGAAATTTTAACACCAGCTCGGTGTTCACTATTTAACACCGGACTTTTTGCAGTGTAGGGTCATACAGGATCAGGATGAGATCGTTATCCTCGTCGAATCCGATACCATACATCGATTATTACAAGAAGCAACGACGTGATCTTCGATACTTGTCTTGTTCACCTCATCATTGTCCATTGTACATTATCCTCATAAACAGGCCTCACCCTCTCTCTCTCTCCCTTTTACGTAACGGCCGACAATTCTACGAGACATTGTGTTCAGGTGCCAATTTCACGTATCTGAGAAGGTAAAAAACAAGTACAAAATGATTATTTTTGTTAGTTTCTTCATATCTATTTTATTTTATTATAAGACAGGAAAAACTAGTGCGTCAAACAGCTGGAATTTGACAAAGGAGTGATATCATAGAGAATACGAGAGTTCATCGTGTTTTTACCAAATTGTGGAAAGTGGCAGCTCCATTAACAGGATATACCTACTTCATTTTCGTGTAATCATTTTAGGATGATAAAGTTACAAAATGTAACATGCACGCCAAACTGAGACATTGAATACTGAATATGTATGAATTCTATTGGTGTTAAGTCAGATTTCCGTAACAGGTTTCTTTTTACAGGACAGGGTTGCTGACCCTGTGCGCAATCCTCAACCTGAAGGGCCAGGGATCACAATTCGTCTGGTCTCTACCCTTCTGTTACGGAAACAGCAAAAAAAGTAAAAACAAAAACCAGGCATATTTTACCTCCAGTCTGCTCTGTAATACTCTGTTCTTATAAAAGGTTTTACCGTGGGAGGGGGTATCCTCCTCCCACACCCTCCCCCGCTCAGTCGCTTCGCGCTCTCTCGCCGAGGATCTCAAACCGTCACATTAATGTATCCCCGCATGTTATGTAAATCATAGTCCTTCGCAGTGAATTTTTAAAACTATAATTCCAATGAAATTTGATTCAAAATGCTCTATAAACACGACTGTTATAAACAACAAATCCCTAGCGTTGGAGGTGGCTATCCCACACCCATCCCCCGCTTGGTTGCTTCGCTCCCTCGCAGAGGATCGCACCCTTTTAATGTGCCCCCGTCGAGCCCCCCCCCCCAAAAAAAAAAAAAACAACAACAACAACAACAACAAACAAACAACAACAAAAAAAAAACACACACAAATAACACAAAAGCAAAAAGCAAAAACAAAAACAAAAGCAAAAAAAAAAAACAACAACAACAACAGAAGTCTACAAGCGCGCTTGGGTGTGTGTGTCACATTGTGTACTCTGAAGTATGATGTTTAAAATAATACTCTATCAAGTGTGCACCAGATCGCACAATTTCACATCCCAAAATATGTGTACATTGTAAAGGCAACGTAGACAAATACTTTGAAAACAACTTATAATATGCTCATGAATACGTGACACCAGGAGTGTATGTATACACGTATAATATGTACAGTGTATATGTGCATGTACATGATGATACACGAACCAATAAATCAATTAAAGGAAAAATATATCGCAGGTGACTATTAGTGTCAAAACGCACCCCCTTCAAAAAAAAAAAAAAAGCTGGTAATCCCCGTGCTTCATCACGATTTCCTTTCTGCTATACAGAGCGGATGTTGATAGGTGTAAATGTAAGTATAATTATGATAGATATTTGAATATTCACATAAAAATACATTTACACATAAATAAATAAACACATTCCAATCAAATTGGTATTATTGTGCAGCCAGTATATTCATTAGGTCTACTTCTTTAGATATTTTGGTGTTTAGTTCTTTACTCGCCATTGTTGCACAGACAGTGAGTACATTTGAGGCTTGTATGAAGGAGAGCAGGTGTTGAAATATATCATGATTTGATGATAATTTCGTCTAAATTTTTCTTTATACATATTCCGATGTATCTCATTTTATTTGTACAATTCAACAAAATTACGCCGATCTTGCGACATTACACTACATAATTATGTACAGTATGTAGCTTTATCTTTAACTGTGAATACAACAAAAACCAGTATTGGTGATTTATTTATTTCCGTATCTTTGGGGCACAATATACAAAATCCTGCAAATTATTCATCTGTAATCACCGAATAAAATGAAATATACAAACAGATATTCTTACTCTAATCTAATTCAATCTCCTCTACTTTCTCGACATGATATTGCGTTAATCATAAAATAACTTAACATAATCAGCTACACTATTCCAGAACCTTCCGTACAACCTCTAGCTCAATCTGTACATCTATCAAAACTTTCCTAAACCATACTACATTATCAATCAATCCGATCAATCAATTCAAAAATCCAGCTCGATCTCATTATCGAGTTCAGTAAGTTTCATATTTGTGAAATCTGTCTGAATATCACTTTGGATTCACACACAGAATTCTGATTTGAACAACACTTTCATTACAAAAATTTAATGTTGATTTCTTTGGTAATGCTTGAAAGTGGGAAGTGTTCGGAATCACATAAAATTTGGAAAATAATAATCACAATCATTTACATTTATGCTGAATGTTTATAAGGTAACATCCCAAAAATTGAATAAGGCAATGAGTGTAGCACAAATTATCCGATTATTAGACTACTACTACATAATGATTACAAAATTTCTTATTTATTACTCAGAGCTAAGGACACATTTTAAATGATAGCGACAAATTTTCATTAAACAATCAATTCATCCAAAAACCATACATCGATAATGTGTACAGTCGCATTGTGTCAACATGCATAATATGTATCATTTTATGTGCCGGAACCTTTGGGTATTCAAGTATTTGGACAGGAAAACGCGGTTTGCTTTAAAGGATATGAAGAGTGCAAGAGGTGAAGCAAGAGATAAAGGTGAGAAAAGGATGGGATTATTGAAAATGAAAGAGAACAGTGAGAAAAGAGAATTGCAAGGCAGGAGAGAATGGAGTAATCCGTAATGGCAAAAAAAAAAAAGATGCCAGGTAAGAGGTGTGACATTAGATATAAGTTAGTTTCCAACGTAAGTATATACATTATCCTGACATAGTATGACAATTACCACTATTTTGATAGTGAAGAATCAATCATAAGATTTATAGATATCTGTGCAACACGTTACATATACCACAATGAGCATTAGAATCGTTCGTGCAACTCATCATTTTTTAGATAAATATGAAATGTTTGCAATCCATTAACTCACGTCTGAATTCGCAATGAGCAGCATCATTTACTGAAGACATCGATAATATACATACATACTATAACGCCCTTCATTGAAATTTTTGTCGAATGCAGACTGCGTGTGCAAGCATAGATTCATTTATATAAATATATATGTATATATACACAATTGTATATACATATGCATATAATATGAAGGAAAAAGGGTAAATGAAATGAAGAAGAGAGAGAAAAAAAAAAATAAGACAGGAAGACGAAGAAGAAGAAGAGTGATATATTGATAAGAAGTATGTTCCAGAATATGTGCAGAGTGGTGACTTTGAATAGCAAATAAACTAACAAAAAAAATTGACATTAAAAATCGGTATTTCAGTATAACTTGAATTTCATCGATTTTGTACATAAAGATAATTACAAGTACCGTGAATGTAGTACACTAGCTGTCAATGCACGTGGCACTAAAATAAATGTATTCAGTACTGTAACATCTAAAGGATAAATTACACAAATATTCAGTCTAACATTTAACTGACTTTGTTTAGCAGATCGTGCATGCACTAGGTACATGTATACGCGTAGTTATCATCGATTTAGTGAAGTATCATAAGTAAGTTCGCTTATCTCATTAGGTTGAAAAGCTCTGAATCGTCCGTTCACTAACTGGCTTCAACGGCGTCGGCAAAATTCTCTTCGTCATTGGCCTCATGTGGAAGCTAGAAAAAAAGGAACATAAATAAAAGTAATCAGGCTTTATGTGGTTTCTCGAAGTATGACTGTTTGCATGGACAGTTCTGTCACGCCTCACAAGCACCATGTTTAAATAGGTCTGAGGCTAGTTATCAACACGTCACCACAGAAAAGGCATAGGTGCAAGACAATTGCCACTCCTTTTATGTCAAGTGTATGTTCTACGTGAAATTTTAAGCTGTCTGAGTATATACGGAAGTACGATACGACTACGTCGTATAAATGCTTCACATGCGGAAGGAGAACTTTTATAATATTGTTAAAACAATAAAAGGACCTGCCTTTCAGGCCACATTTGGTTCGCAAACTCATCTTAAAACAAATGTTTTCTTATTCTCAAGGAGTTGGTAAGTTTGATGCAAACATGCTCACACTAATCAGAGGAAAATATTGAAGTGATAATACAAACTGTTGACGAAGTCTTACAGTTGTGCGTCGTGGTTGCCATTGCGTCAGCCGTGCAACTACCGAGAACAACTGGTCTTTGTAATCTCCATGAAAATCTACTACAGTTGGTCCACAGGCGTTTGTTTGTTTGTTTGTTTGTTTTATTTCCGTCATAACCATTATAAGGTTCAAGGAAAATGATACATCATGCATAAAATGAAACAAACATACACAGCAAATGAATAGTGTGACACATCATCGATATACAAAAAGAATAGAATGTAGGATTATAGAAAGATAACGGCTGGATAGCCTATAATCAGCTGCACTTTTCTGGTGCCGCTGGTCTTCCACGGGGACCAGTTATAAAGAGGTATGGAAAAGAAAGAAAAAAGAGTAGAAGATTCATGTTATATAGATACAAAATTATAATAAGCTCATGAAATATTAATTTTTATAATGCAGTATTATACAAAATCTCAAGGCAAAATACGTTTTCTTGAAAGATGTAGATACATTTCTTGTGTATCAGAAAGTTTGTTTGCAAAAACCGATAAGTCCATATTTGTCAAATGGAGATATTTGCGATTAAAGGTCAAGAAAAATAAAGAGAATAATAAGAAAATTTTTGCTTCTTTTGACCATAACTTCAAAAATATACCTTTTTATGTAGTGACCAATATATCATTTAAAAGGTATTATTTTGTACTTTATGACAGAGACCGTACTTCAAAATCTTCAAGAATGGACTTATCGGTTTTTGCAAACAAACTCTTCATATATATCTAAATACGTTTACACAGATGAAAGTAAACCAATTCAAAAAGGGACCGTTTAAAATCCTTCAGTGACTTGCAGTCACGGACAGCATGCGGAAGGCTGTTATATAATTTGGCTCCCCTGTAGAAAAATGCACGTTTGCAAAAGTTTGTCCGAGGTTTTGGAAGGCTGAGGCTACTGTGCCGAAATTGGTAGGGTTTGGGGGAATAGAATACATTTATTTTCGTGTAAGTAGGAAGGTGTCAAATTATTCAAAATCTTGAAAATCATAAGTAGTTAATTCAACGAACTAACATATTAAAACGGCGTAATTAAGTCAACGAAAGTTAACGAAAGTCTCAGAAGTATTTGAAGAGAGAAGCATGACAAATTTGTACATTGTCCAAAACTTTATTAGTAGCACACCATGTAGAGTATTAATAATTGTCCGAATCATTCGACCTTGCTTGGTTTAAATATATGCCACCAGCAATTTTGTCTTGTCCCAGGTGTACAAATGGGCATGCCAACGGTAAGACTGAACCTTCAGTACAGGAGCAGGGCTGACAAGAAAGGGGCTACCTTGTATGAACGAGCACATAATATAGGACCAAAGTGCATGTTTAGTATGTGTATGCATGTGTTTTCATGGAGTTTGACTTTGTAGCCTACCTGGTGTCAACTTAAGCTGTTTGAGCCGATCAGTTTCTGGTCTTCATGCTTCGGCGTCACACCATTTCCTTTGCCTTAGGCATTTCCCCTCGGGCTGATATATAGGAGCCCTAGAGGGAGATGAGAAAACCACAAATCTATCGCGTCTACACATATACAAGATATGTGTTTGCCGTGATTCTGCCGTGGAATTCTCGACAATTTTACGCACCATGCCTCGACGATTTAAACTATACCTTACAGAACACAAATCATATTCTTGCACTGAAAGTTACAGTATGCCAATCAGTAAATTCCCTTCCCAGAATTACAAGATATGTAAACTATCAATTTTTTTTTGAAAGAAATTTCATGTATCAATGAAAAAAAAATGTCATCACGCTGCATTTTCATGAACTTTTTGTCTCTGGCTTCAAAGTAGAGGCGTTGCTAAAGGCCTCAATTTCCGCCTATTTTCAGAACACCTACACAGAAAGTTTCATGTTCGTCAATATATATGTGGCAGAGTAATTCTTCGCAAATGTCAAAGTTCACCCTATTCTGTGCAAAGAATGTGAAAAAAAAAAATGAAACTTACTGTCAACATGACGTCGATATCTTCCATAGGCCACGAAACACATTAACCAGGAATTGATCAAGGCGGTAGAACATAATCCGAAAAGGAATTTCCAGACATCTGCAAAGAAAACAAGGCTAACCATGTATTTTTGCAATAAAAGCAGAACTCAAATGAGAGTCGTTTACTTTTATCTTTGATAATATAATGGAAGATGTAACAGGATGTGTCCAAAAGTATTTACACTTAAAGGGGCATAGTCCCGGTAGTGTAGAGGGCGCTGTTGATGATACTGCCAATCACCGTTAGCATTGATACGAAGATTACCGAAGTTGAGCTGTCATGAAGAGTGAAGTGCGTACATTGTAGCTGTTGCTATAAAGTAACGTTGCCTTCGTTGTCTTCTCTGCGCATCGCGCAGTCTGTAGTAATGCCAGGGTGCGTGCATATATTATGTGCTTGCTATTATGACATCACAAAAGAAGTTTGCTACAGCTGTCACCCCCCTCAGCCGAATCATGAGCCGAACTGTGATCCGACCACTGACTACATTGAATCGGACTTCTTCGGACTGGGGGAAGTGGGCCAAAGCGTAACCGCCAGTACCGTATATTAAGAGAGTCTGGCCAACTGCTAATTTGGACGCCATGTCGTTACCGCGCGTATTACGCGTTACAGGGTTAGCGTTTACGCTCAGACGTAACAAAATAACCAAGCCAAATAAGGGGTAGTTAACAATGGGCACTGCGTATGAGCGCACTTCAGTAACGACATGGCTCCTGTAGATCACGGGACCAGCTTTTGACCAATCACAGGCTTCAAAACACATAAGCCAAAAACCGAGTTGGCCAGACTCTCTTAATATACGGCACTGGTAACCGCCAAAGAGGAGTCGATAGCGTAGGTCTCTATAGGAAACTTGCGCCGTGCGCCCGCATACGCATTTGACTAAAACACCGGGACCATGCACCTTTAAATGAGCAGTGGTCATGCCCAATCCTTGCAAAACGGCTTGTATTTTCCATGATACCGTGTGGCCGATAACAGAAAGAAGGGAATGTAACAAGGTAGTATATAATATATAATTATATTTATATGTATATATATATATATATATATAAATATATATAGTTTAAAACAAGTGAAATTTCGAATGCTGAGTCACTGATAACACACAACTGCATAAATTTTGAATAAAATATGGTTCAGTGACAACCCACTTGTTGCATACTTATCGAAGCACTTTTGCAAATGTTCATCTGGTCTGATTGACTTTTTACTCTGTAAAAGACGGATGAATGAGAACACGATCATCGCAAGTGAAAGGTATTTTCTCCTACTCAAACTTCGCCTCTTTCGCATTATTTTAATTCAGTTCAAATTCATTTCTTTCATTCTCATTTTTCTTCTCACAAAACATAACACAAAGTAAATCAGCATATATACATTACAAAATACGAAAAATAAACGATAGTCAACAAACTAATAAAGATAAACTATGTTTACATACCGGAAAATACAAAGTTATGTTTAGAGGGGGAAAAGAAAGAGAGGTCCACTAAACACTGCTAAAAAGCAATGCTTGCAGATTGTGGACCACTCAAGAATTTCTTCCAAAATACTGCAATTACAAATTCATACCACAAAAATAATTAAGACAAAATGAAACAAACAACAGAGACACAACAACATGACATGACTAAACTGAGGGGGTACGATTGAAAGAAATGGGACAAAAACAAAATTAATGAAAGAAAGGAAAGATAGAAAGAAAGAGAGAGAATGCCTACATGCCGACCAAGAAAAACAGAAGAGGGGATTGAGGAGTACTTCAGACAGCGGCTAGTGACTGCACGCAGCTGTGCAAAAATTATACAAGTAAGATGCCGTATTTCATTGCCTAGTAATGTGGTTTTTCATTGCGTAATGATGATGAATTCAATTTACTGATGAAGTGTGAAAATAAACATCTCAGCAAGAATTAAAAAAAAGACATCAAATTATGCTTTAAAGTGTATAACGATGGAGATTTTTCTTTTTTTTTTTATTTCAGAACGTAATGAATTCTAAAATTACAGGTCAGTGTATATAAATATAGTCTGAGCTAATAAGTTTCTCAAAAGACGTAAATGAAACTCCATTATTAACCTAGATAGGTTAATTATGAAAACGTTGATTTCGTGGAAACATTGGATAAAAATATTGAGAAGAGTATGACTGTTGTTGTTTAACATGAACTGACCCAGTTGTAAAAGAAATAAATCTTTAATTTTTCAAAATCTTATATTAAATGAATAATGAACCTGAATTGGAACGTCGCGAAACCCCACAAATGATACGAAGTATGTATTTTTTTTTTTTGCATTACTACTGTAACAATAATCTATCTAATCAAGTTTGATGGGCTAAGAATACAACGTTAACTAAGAAGACCAATGAATGTAAAACTTTATAGTCTATTAATAATACCAATATTACATGAAATCATTTCACTTATGCTTATGATATGAGGCCTCTACGAAAGTTTGTCATCAACTGTGATACCAAGGATTTTTTTTTTGTAGGATACACGTTCTAATCGAGTGTCATCAAAAATAAGAGCTGTGCTTAATGTTTCTATAGATTAACTAAAAAGCATATACTAAGTTTTCTGAAGATTGAGTGATAACTTAGTAGCCCCTATGCACTGAGTCACATTTTTTTTTTCAATTCAGAGTTGACGGTGTCTTAGAGAATAACTGGGCTTTGATTGTAAAAGAAAACATTTGAATCATCAGCAAAAAGTATAAATGAAAGTATGTCACATGATCTTTAAAAGTCATTGATATAAACATTAAAGAGTAAAGGATCTACCATATACCCTGAGGGACGCCACTTTTAATAGATTTGAGACTTGAGTTATTCTTTTTCAGAGATACATATTGTTTTCCGTTTTGCAGGTAACTCCTAAACCACTCAAAGGCCTTCCCCCGTATGCCGTAATGAGACAATTTGTGAAATAAAATGTCATGATTAATTGTATCGAAAACCTTTGAGAGGTCCAGGAAGATACCAACAAGATGTGAATGACTATCTATAGTATGCGCGGCATTATCAATAAACTTCAAAAGAAATTCAAAAGAAGTGAATAGTGCTATGTTTCCGACGAAACCCGAACTGAGCGTTTGTGTAAACGTTATGAAAATTAAGAAAATGAATTGTTCTTGTGAATATTGATTTTGAAAAAAAAATGAATAAATGAGGGAGAAAGTAGAGAAATGGGTCTGTGATTACTTAAATCAAGATCATCTCCTTTTTTTAAATAAAGGGACAACCAAATTTTCATTTGATCAGGAGAAACACCATGCGTGCCATATAACAAAGACTTTTTGAAAATATGTACAAGTGGATCCGCAATTTAAGATATAATACCCTGTGAAATAAAATCAATTATGTCATTATAACCAGCACTGCGTTTATTATTCATTCCAGTAACGATATCCATTATATTATATTTCGTAATTGGGACTAAAAAAAATAGAACTAAATTTAAATTGGCCTAAAAATTGAAAAAATGTGTATTAGACGGTGGTACTTCTTTCGCCAGATTCTCTCTCTCTCTCTCTCTCTCTCTCTGTTTCCGTGGGAGCCGGGGTGTGTATGCCACGCACTTTAACTTGTTGAATTCGTGAATCATTAGTATGATTAACTGAAATTCGCACAGTCGGTAAAGTGTATCTGCCTTTCAATTGAATCATTCTAATTCTAGTCTAATCCCAGTGAGTCATACAGAATGTTTTGTTTTACCATGCCGTCCCCAAAGGCCTCTATATAGATGGATACTATCCTCTGTATAGACACCTAAAATGGAGGTCCTTGTGTGATCGCGAGAGTCACAATCCATACACGCACGTAAAAGATCTGGCTTATTTCATTCATCGTAAAAAGGAGGATGTACGACCTGCCGAAGTGATCCACTCCAATCACATGCAACTGGACCGAAAGGAAGACTTGCTTTGCAGCTGAATGTTGGCTGTCAAGCTCTCTTGTCCGAGAAAAATGAAAAAAAAAACGGACAAAGAAACATGAATGTTGGGTGTATTCTAATGCATGGTGTTACAGGATAGGACTACTGCTTCACCTGGGATGAAAAAAAAAAAAAGAGATTGATATTCACTTTCAGAACCAATTTCTGACGTTAATGGTAAGCAAATGTTGACGATGGTCGTGTACATGGCAGATTGTCGTCACAGGTGCACTTCCCAGCGCCTGGGAACACCCTACAGCGACAATTTGCCATGCGCACTCCCACACCCTAATTACAACCTGCCATGCGCAGGGAGCGCTGTAACGACAATCTGCTATACGTACGAAGGACGCTTATTTTCATTTTCGGCTTTTTATCCCGCTCGCGTTAAGACAAAAGAGCACTCTTGTAGACTTTTCCATGCGACCACGCCTAGGAAATAATTAAGGCATTCTAGGCAAAAAAAAACAACAAAAAAAATCAATTAGTTTATTAGCGGTACAGATTTCAGAAATGAGGGGGGGGGGGGGTATTGAAGGAGAAAGGGGTAGGTATGACCGGACCGAGACCTCCTTTGTAGTCCCGAAGTTGGGTTATTTCATGCGTCTAGCACATAGCGTTCCATACACAGCTGCCGCAATCAGACAAAGGAAATGGGGCACATGAGGGAAGCATTCAAATTTGTATTGTCGAGTGTAATTTCGGGGGGGGGGGGCAACCTTTTATTAGGATCACTTTATTTCAGTAGCTCGTTTCAGCTCCTTCCCCATCTCGATACATGAAACCGACAAAACACCCCTGATACTCGGAATAAAAAGAACTTTAAGAATTGAAAGGGAAACAAATCGCGCAAATCTCGCCTTGGTACTATTCACTCCAATCTTTCCGCATTTCCAGGAAAGGTAAAGAGCAATCAAATTGTGACACTGTTAATCATTATTGTCACTGACTACAGTTTAGTTTCTTCCCCGATGGTAAGACATAGGAACCCTATCTCAACAGAAACGAGGAGATGTGTACGGTTCCGGCTGCGTTGAGCAATGACGTACATGCGGCCTTACCATTTGGCACTTTATAGATTTTCCCGGCCAATATCTCATTGTATCTTTCAGTCCATTTTCTTATCGGCTGCATTTAGTTTTATGACAAAATCTAGCGTAAATGACTTGTTCGGTAATTCAATTTTATGATCTCTTCATTCAAATGCATTTTGGAGCATTCGATTTACCTTTACCATCTTCCAAATCAACACTTTTTCAACTGAAATTCGTAAAACAAGCACCATTTCCCTATTTGTTCATTCAATTCAAAATGATATAGTCACGTGGACCGGTCACGTATACGCTAGGCTCGTTCACTCGAATTCAGATTCAGATTCAGATTCAGATCGTTTATTGTCATGCACTACGGCATAAAAATCTTTGCAACAGTCTCCATTAAAAATTTCACATGTAAAGGAAAATAAATATGTACACATAACTGAAGGACAAGTAACATAACACTAAACAAAGTACAGCAAGTACACGTATTATGATAATCAAAATATTGCACTTGGTCCCTGCACATGTACATGACTTATCTTATTACACGCAAAAAAAAAAGCATGCATGGCTCGTGACCCTACCCATCCAACACTCAAAAACAATACACGTAGACCCACACTCATCCACCCCCCCCACACACACAAGCACACACAAACACACACACACACACACACACACACACACAGAGACGCACCCGCACCTCCCCACGCCTCATACACGCCCACATACAAATCAGTACTTTTACATCAAAAAAAAAAAAAAATTGACAGATTATTAAACCCCTATATTCCAATATGTAAATATCATCCACTGAAAAACCAAATACATCGTACATGTATGTGTGTGTTTTGTTTTGTGCCCGTGTGTGTATGTGTATTTGTGTGCATGTGTGTGTGTGTGTATGTTAGTGTGTGTATAAAACATGCACGGGGTAGAAATACATATAACACATATACTTTCCTATATACTGATATACAATCAAATATCCTGAGAAATCCAATCCTGTCATGTTACAACACACAAACCAAACTTATACATCACCAGAAAATGCCAAATTATCACACCCCTGTATCCAACTGTGCGATTTAAGAGTCAGACATTGTTTGCATGACAGACATTATCCACCTTCCTCTGCTAAATTTGCTATTATAAAGCATCATTGCACTTGGTAAAAATAACCGTCTCAACCTATCAGTCTGCCGCCTATAGGTAACCTTATCCGGCCAGACCTACTGAAAACCAACTCCCCATGTACATGTAAGGGGTGGGATGAATCCTTCACAATGGGTGTATGTGCTCCCACGTGTGTATCATGTGTAGAGGTGTATGTAAAAATACTATCACTGTACAATGGTACAAAAATAAAAAAAAAATAATATCATCATCCTGCTGCTTTATATAAACATCAGTTTATCTCCAGATAATTACCGTATATTGCCAGACTAAATCCACACATGGGTACATTACCGGTAACCCTTCAACTGTACAATAAAAAGTCAGACATTGTTTACATGACAAACATTGTCCACCTTCACCTAATAAATTTGCTGTTATAGAGCATCATTGCACTTGGTAGGAATGACCGTCTCAACCTATCAATCTGCAGCCTAGGTAGCCTTATCCGACCAGACCTATCAAAAACCAACACCCCTTACATGTACAATTGTACATGTAAGGGGTGGGATGGATCCTTCACAATGGGTGTATGTGCTCACATGTGTATGTCATGTGTACAGGTGTATGTAGGAATACTATCACTGTACAATAATACAAAAATCAATAAAATAATATCATCATCCTGCTGCTTAATATAAACATCAAAAAAAAATTGACAGATTATTAAACCCCTATATTCCAATATGTAAATATCATCCATTCATTTTGGGGCATCCAATTAAACATGTTTTGCAGTCAATTTAGCAGACATGCTTTGATTCTTTATTCATTCTCTTTCACCAAAATTGTCTTGTACGCACCATAACATGTTATATCTTCGTATTCATTTTTACAGATCTTGGCAAGAATTTTTTCCCCCGATGTGTTTATTGATTCTCCCAGTCCGAAGATAATGCATGTGTCAACAACTTATCTGGCCGTTATTTCCGAGTGTGTCGGCTAGTTCTACGTAGTCAAGTTTATGATCCTCAAATGTTTCTGTAGTTTCTTCTCTCTCTTCTTGAGACATACGTCTGTGTCTAACTTGTTCTGTCGTGACTGTAAGAAGATGAAGTTAATCTGTAGTACTGGTACATGCAGGCCTATAATGACATGTATGGAAGAAAATGGGTGGTACAGGACAACAAATTCGAGTTATATAAGGTCAAAAAGACACATCAAAATACACATTTAAATGTTCTCACCTTTACAAAAATAGAAATAACATGCCGTTAATTTGAATGAATATATTTTGGAATTTGACTGCCCATTCGCGAAATTGAATGACTTAAATACCCTTTTTCGGCCAGTGATGGCGAATTTGAACGAATGTAGAGTACCTGCCAATTTGAAAACACTTTTTACGCATTCGAAAGCCACATATGCAAATTTCATTAATCGAAGTGCTAACTTAACACACAAGTTGCAATTTTGAAAGAGAGACTTTGCGATAAAGATTTTTTTTTTTTTTTTGCTAGATGGAATGAACCCTCTATAATGGACTGACAAAAGTGCGAAATTGGCCGTGTGGCATTTTTTAGAAGGAAATTGTTACAAAATTGAACTTGCCCACTAATCTGAGACATTCAATACTAAATACAGTATTCATCAATTCTGCTGGTGTTACAGTCAAATTTGTTTCTTTGTACATCACCATCAATTCGCATTGCTGCAAAAGTAAGCCAGAATTGAAGCAAAAAAATAAAATATACGCAAATATTCAAACGAAAATTAGAAGCTGATACTTTGGCCAAAGAGTTGTAACCTTGAAGAATGACAATGGATTAGAACAACTGCAATTAGATCAGTTTCCCTTTTTCCCATCTGAATTAAAAAAAAAAAATCTTACATCTCTCATTGTGTATGCAGCAATGTATTAAACAAACTGGTCAATAACACATGAATTCTCGGGGGAAAAAAAATTAAGAGAGATATAATACAGCCCATTCATATAAAGCCAGCTTGTTTAATTACAGAGGTGGCATTGAATCCTTGATTGTTGTCTGGTCTAGTTTGTCGATCATTTTCTCTTGAAAGTGTAATTCATCATTAGCAAAATAACACGAAAAGTAAATTTTGGTTGCCTACACAAATACAAAACGACAATATTATACACTAATTCCTTATCGGTTCACAACAATGAGTTTGGTTCCCGCGGGTTTCTCTGTAACCCGTTCCTGCATGGCTCATTTCTTAGCCACGCCTACCTTTTCGTGATAAAGTGCCTTTGTGTATATTGTATACTGAACTTTCGCAATCTGTTTCGTGTACAACTTTGACCTCTACCAGTTTGCTCGCGTGAACACGGTTTTACTTCATTGACTCACTTTGCTGCTCGTTGGACCTACGTGCCATCCGAAAGGTATAATACTGTATATGTAGCGTGTCGTTTGATGCATTGAACAAGGGCAGTGGTTCTGTTAACAACAAACTAGATTTCAATTCGTTATTATTTTACTTACGCTATAGGCCTAAGAAAGATTCGATCGACACGGGCTGGCGGACAAATAACCTAACTAATGGGAAATTGCACGCGCTTCCTACTAATGTCCTGCTGATGATTATTTCTGATCTTACCATCGTTTCATCTGTCAACATGAGAATTCTGCAACATACTGGTAGGCCTAATTCTTCATTTTCTCATCGGCCATGGCTTGCGCTGGTTCTCCTCGTTATTAGTCTCTCCGCTTTGGTGCCTGCTTCGTCAGGCGCCAACATTTTGTTCGGTAGGACAAGCCTGACCACCACGCCGAGCCACTACATGGGTCTCACTGCCATTACCCAGGCTCTGGTTGAGAGGGGACACCACGTGACTCTCCTCCTCATGGATAAAGTTGGCACCAAAGGCTTCCTGCCAAACTCTTACAACAGCAATATCACCTACCCGAACCCGAAGACGGAAGAAGAAATAAAGAATTTTAATAACATCATGTCCACAGGAGCATCCGCTTTTGCCAATATGTCATTAACGGAAATCCTGCGTGATGAACGACTCGGGCTCGCATGGGGAATGATGTCATTAGGGTGCTTCGAACTTTTTAAACACGAAGAGACATTAGAAAGGCTAAAACATGCAGATATTGACTTGGTACTTACAACGCCTGTTGTGGACGTTTGTGATATTGTGGTTGCGGCTTACCTCGATGTGCCGTTCGTCGTAGTACTAGGCGCCCGACGAGCGCCCGTGTGGCACGAGGGACACATGGGTATCCCGACACCGCTGTCCTACGTACCCTTTAGCTTTATTCTTCCTAACCTCTCAGACCAGATGAGCTTCACTGAACGCCTGCTGAATGTGGTAGCCTCCAACACCATTCAACCTTTCTTAGATTACATCTTGGCCTACCGTCCTATTGCCCAGCTGCAGACGACGTACGGCATCCGACCCGATCTCAGCCCAAGAGATTTCCTGGCTAGAGCAGCCTTGTGGCTTTGTCATTCAACAGTGGCCCTAGAATACCCGCGACCGAGGTCTCCAAATTGGATCGACATAACAGGTGCAACGATCAAAGACCCAAAGCCTCTTCCTAAAGATCTTGAAGAATTCGTCGAGGGCTCGAAGGAACACGGTTTTATTGTATTCACACTTGTAAGTCCCATTTTTATTCATTGTTTTTTATGTCAAACAAGAAAGGGGGAGACATGAATCTTGTTATCTCGGTTGACTCTGAATGGTCTGTTCTGGTGTGTTGTTACATGCACTGTTTTTAATCACCACCGTGCGAAGAGCTTCCTTCCAAAAGGCACTAAATCCATTGAAAATGATAGCCCCTTTTGGAAGCAAGCTCTTCATATAATCTACATGTATATATTAACAGAGAGGGATATAGATGCTCTCAGTTACGTAAATGCATTCAGCATTCATCACCAGTGATGCATGTATGGCGTCGTATATTTCCTGTTTTCTTTTCTCCCTCAGGGTTCTATGACTGTGTCCTTAGGCAACCAGCTAATGACCGATACAATATCAAAAGTTTTGGGTGAGCTGCCTCAAAGGATCATTTGGAGGCATATCGGGCCGAAACCTCTTTACCTTGGCAACAACACTCGTATTGTTGATTGGCTACCTCAACGTGATTTGCTCGGTAATAAACATGTCTATTTTTGCTTACACAATCTTATACAATCAAGGTAACAACATTATCTGTATGATGGTGTCTTGGAACATGATTTGAATATTTTGATCACATCATCTTTCCGTTTCCGTTTCCGTTTCATTTGAAATTCTAATGATAGGTTCGTGTGTGTGTTTAGCTACGATGACTGAACTCCTAAGTGAAATCCCTTGTCAAATTTCATTCAGTTCATAAGCCATCTGTCTAACAACTAATCGTGAAGCGCTAGTCTCAATTTGCCAATCCCAGTCGTGGCGTCGCCTAAGTACCAAGGTACATGTTTAAACTAACTATGAAATAGTTACACACTCATAAAATTCAAAATGTTGAATTTAATACTGATCTGACAAAATTTAATGTGCACAACCAGTCACTGTGTGTGTTTTGAATATGAATGCCTGTCTAATGACTAAAAATGATTGATTGGTTCTATTTCATTTTTGCACTTTCCCTAAAAGTCATTCCTGTTTTTACGAGACATGCACTGTGTATTTTGAACCGAACAATGTACATAATGAATCCTTCGGCGACAATAATAGTCCGGCAGCCAAACCCTGATTTTGGGGCTAAGGTTGCATTGGAATGTTATAGTTTTTTTTTTAAGTGATATTGAATGTTTAGACCTTCTATTTTATCAATCCACATGCTGGAGCTCTGTCAGCATTGAGCAATTTGAGATATACGCGGAAATCCAAGATGGCCGCCGGCGGCCATCTTGAAAATGTTATTTACTTACTTTTAACCCCCCTAGCACATCCAAAATGGGCATTAAAGGTTTTTAGGGATGGAGAATTCAAATCTTAGGTTAGTTTCAGGATATTACTATGTTTTGATGTCTTAAAATAAAATGGCGTCCATTTTTCAAGATGGCCGCCATCAACATGCTGTAGTGTAGACTTTATATGTAGAATCGCGCAAAGACCTGACTTATCATTTAAGTTTTCCCCTTTCTTGGACAAGGGAGGTGCATAATGTAAAAAAAAAAAAAAATATGAAGATTAAGGCCTAAAGCTTAGATTCATTGATAAAAACAATACAGGTTAATCCTGTTATAACGAAGTCGCTTATAACGAATGACCGCTTACAACGAAGCAAAGCTAGCTGAAGTCCCGATTCTCTGTAAATACAACCGATTCGCATACAATGAAATTCGCTTATAACGGAAGTATTTTAGGTGATCCCAAGCATTTCGTTATGACAGGATTCGACTGTAGTATTATCAGAAGTATTTCAAAATAGTCATGTTGCTTTTCTGTATACATTGGTATACACATAATTTCAAGGTATCTTTTTGATATGATTTTTAGCTCACCTGAGCCAAAGGCTCAAGTGAGCTATTGCGATCGCCCTTCGTCCGGCGTGCGTCGTGCGTCCTGCGTCCTGCGTCGTCCGTCGTGCGTAAACTTTTTACATTTTCATCTTCTTCTTGAAAACCCCAAGACCGATTTTCATCAAACTTGGCAGGTGGCATCCCTAGGGGGTTAGGATCTCAATTTGTTAAAATGGGCACCATGCCCCACCCACGGGCCCCAGGGGGCCCAAACCCCCCAAAATGAAGGAATCTGTAAAAATCTTCTTCTCTATAACCAGAAGTGATAGAGCTAAGATAATACAATGAGTGAGTACATTAATGACTGTAGTTTCAAGTTTGTTCATAGCAGATCCAGGGGTGCCCCTCTTGGGGGCGGGAGGGGGGGGGGGGGGTGGGAAGGTCCAAATGGGGGCCTGAATTGTACATTTTCATCTTCTTCCTGAAATCTCATGATGGATTTTCGTCAAACTTGGCAGGTAGCATCCCTAGGGGGTCAGGATCTCAATTTATCAAAATGGGCACCATGCCCCACCCAGAGGGCCCCAGGGGGCCCTAATCTTCCCAAATTAAGGAATCTTAAAAAATTGGGCCCTTATTGTACATTTTCATCTTCTACTTGAGAATGCCTGGTCAAATTTTAGTAGAGCTGTGAATAATTTAGATTAGTGACTGCGTGAAAGGTGAACTTGCGATACTCAGGTGAGCGCTAGACCCGCGGATCTCTTGTTTAAAATACTTCTGTTCTGTAACGGCTCATTATTCTTGTCACAATGACCAAACGAGAGAGGCAAGAGATATTACCAGCCATCCAGAAGAAACAGATGAAATAGATGCATAAACAGTATCTTCAGGAAAAAGACTGATATTCAGGAACATGATCCATACATCTGAACCAAATAAAGTAGTAGACAAACTTAAATATTTGGTTCTTGCTAGAACAGAAGATCTGTTTTATCACCTCTGCCTGTAGCAGTATAACCAATGGTGACACTACAAGGGAACAAGCACTTCATTCAGGTAGGATTGTTGAATTGTTTCACACTACTCTTCAGCAAGGACAGATCCTCCAACAGCAGGGTGATATTAAAAAAAAAATCTTCAACCGTCAAGGTCATGCCACCCCCTCCCCCTTCTGGGGGGGGGGGCGGCTGTATTATGAGGGAGCGAAGCGACCGAGCCGAGCGAGCCGAGCGAAAAGAAGGGGAGGGTGTGTCCCCCTCCCAGGGTGAGAACTTTTTGCATTTTTATGTTGTAAATGGCGCAATTTGATGCGTGTTTTTGCGCGTCTTATGGACTTGAAATGGCCACACTTGTTTAATTAAGGTTGCAGGATATTTAGATGTGGATTATTATTGAACAACTTGCCTATAAAGACATTAGTGGTAGCATTTGAATAAACTTCTTGTATTAATTATGAATTTCATGAACGCTGTCTCTCGTAAAGCAATCAAACACAAAAGGCATGCACACGTCGAGGGTGTACATAAGGGATATTTCTCTTTCCACACTGAGGTGATTTTACATTTTCAGACCTGAAATTCAGCGATCTGGTGCAAACTTTGGTTGCAATACTTGGAGTTTTTTCTAGCTCCCCCCCCCCAAAAAAAAATAATGGAAACAATTAGGGCTTTTTTCAGGGAAGTGTTAATAGCAAAATCACGGGATTTAGCTATTATTCCGCATGTGCATCACCTGTGTGTATGTACAAAGTCTAGAGGGGGAGGGTGTGGGAAGGGGATGCCCCCTCCCACTCGACGGAGCTATTGAGTTTTAAAACTGAAATAAAGCGATCTGAAGCACACTTTTTGTGGGAAATTCGGAAATTGCCATTCCCCAAAGTGTACTTAGTCTATAGAGGGGACCAATCAATGGGAGGGTGGCAAGATACCTCTCCCATATTCGAGGGAGGTTTTTTTTTTTCATTTTTAGAACTGAAATTCAACAATCTGGCGCACACTTCTGTTGGCATATCTGAAAATTTGTCAAATAGAGAAGTGCAAGTCTGCAGAAGGAGACATAGCAGGATGATGTGGGAGGGGATAAGCCCTATTCTCCCTCCTACATGAGGGAGATTATGTATTTTCTGATTGCAGTTAAACGTTTTTGTGTACACATTTTGTGGTACACGTATATGTTTGGAAAACTCAAAGTGTAGCCATAGTCTACTTGTTTGCACGGGAGGGGGAGGGGATGGGGAAAAAGCGTGGGAGAGCGCTATCCTCACCCTCCCCGTACAGGGAGCTTTTGCCTTTTTAAAATTGAAATTGAGGTCTATATTTCGTATACGCATATTTGATGGAATATTTGGGAAAGTATTTAAAAAAAAAATGATCGGGGGAACCGAGAGAGGAAAGGGTTGATTAAAAGGGGATATTCTTATATTCAGAATCTTAAGGGGGCGACTGCCCCATCCCCCCCCATCCCCCCTCCCCCCCCCCCATCCCCCCTCCCCCCCCCCCCCCCCCCCCCGCTTTTGCTATGCTGGTGCTTAGACGGGAACTTTATGTAAGGGCGGAATCTTGGGATATTCATATTGATGGGTATTTTGATTTTTCCCCGATTTTTTCCCTTTTTTTTTTCTTTTTTTTTCACGAACCAAAAGTGTGTGTGTGTGTTCCGCGGCCCCTGTAATACTACAGTCGAAGCCTGTTACAACAAAATGCTTGGGATCACATAAAATACTTCGTTATAAGCGAATTTCGTTGTATGCGAATCGCTGTGCTATAGGTTTGTATGTATAACAGAGAATCGGGACTTCAGCAAGCATTGCTTTGTTGTAAGCGGTCATTCGTTATAAGCGACTTCGTTATAACAGGTAACCTGTATTATTTTTATCAATGAATCTAAGCTTTACAGGCCTTAATCTTCATAAATTTGTTACATTATGCACCTCCCTTGTCCAAAAAAAAAAAGGAAAAACTTAAATGATAAGTCAGGTCTTTGCACGATTCTACGTAGTCTACATTACAGTATATGTTTATATGGCGGCCATCTTGAAAAATGGCCGCCATTTTATTTTAAGACATCAAAACATAGTAATATCCTGAAACTAACCTCAGATTTGAATTCTCCATCCCTAAAAACATTCAATGCCCATTTTTGATGTACTAGGGGGGTTAAAAGAAAGTAAATAGCATTTTCAAGATGGCCGCCGGCGGCCATTTTGGATTTCCGCGTATATCTCAAATTGCTCAATGCTGACAGAGCTCCAGCATGTGGATTGTTAAAAGAGAAGGTCCTAACAGTCAATATCAATTAAAAAAAAAACTATAACATTCCAATGCAACCTTACCCCCCATGGCTGCCGGACTATAACGATATTCGTTAGTATCAAATAAATGTAATGTTATAGGCCCTGGACGTAGCGTAGTCTCCCTTTTCGTGGAAAATAACGTTATTGTATTATGCATTTTATTGTCATCAGAGTTGGATTGGTTGTTGGTCTTGTTCTTCATCTAGTATACCTCAGTCTGTGTGTAAGATATTTTATTTCTATGTGTCTGTGTTTGCATTTCGAGACACTTGACTATGATCAATGTTCAACAACAATCACCACTATTACTACAAAAAAAGCGGTATTATGGAGACATAACTTATACGTGTGTAAAGACTTCTATATGTCTATGCGGAGATATGCTGACGCTGAACTCTAAATGCAAATAACCTTGATATCATATTTTATGGATGGACTGTTACCACGTGATACTTTGGCTCTCACGTGTCTTCCAAACCAATGATCAAAGTGAATGGGGTGCATGTACATGTAATGATTATAAAGATGATCACCTGCACCTGGCTCCATTTAAAAGCGAATGCTGGCCTCTCTGTGTACCGATCTCGTTAAAACAGCGCACCCTAGCGTTCGTCTGCTGATCTACCACGGTGGAGGCGGTGGCGTACATGAGGCCATCCACTGCGGCGTACCTATGCTTCTCATGCCGCTGGCAGGGGACCAGCCAGTCAACGCTCACCTGGTAGCAGCGAAAGGAATGGGTCTCACACTGAATCTGGGCGATCTTGACGAAGAGAAGTTTCGTCGAACCGTCCACGAGATTCTAGAGACTCCAAGGTATGCTATGCAAGTTAGAAGTCTGGTTGTTTAAAAGACGGTGCAAAGCATTCCCTTTACTTCTGAAAATATTAATCCTTGTATGATATTATCTTATAGTTCATGGTAATCTGTTTCCTGTGAGCAGGTGTTCCAATACAGTCCACTCAATGATGATAATTCCGGTGATAATATTGATGTTAATGATACAACCCTATATCATAACAATACAACTGCACCGTGATAATGGTACAGTGATAATGACGACAAGAGGAGCTAAGGCATTATAAATTGTATCACCTCTGCCTTTTTTTCCGCCAGTTCGAAGCGCAGTGCATCCATAGTGTGATTGTGTCATGATATTGCGTCAATAATTTGTTTGGTACGATAAAATCACAATTCTGATTAGATGGAAAAAGGAGACCCTTTCATTATAGTACCCATAATTATGTGTAGGTAAATTTAAATAAAAAATTGACGTTTGCTCGTGACTCATCGAAAAATCTTAGCAAAGATAGAATGTGATATTAGAGTTATTTTCATCAATGTGTTTGACAATAAGTTATTTCAGTTGTTTAGTTTTCGTTACGATAATGCGTTTGCCGACTAATTATAGACCACGAGGACTTAATGACATTTGAATAATGTACATTTGTGACGGTTCTCTCCAATATCCATTGTGTATGAACGGTAAGGAAGAAATGTAGGAGAGAGGAGCGTCGTGTATGTTATTGTGTGCAGTGTGTGTGTGTGTGTGTGTGTGTGTTTCATTTACTGTGCAGTAGATAGCTTTCTATTTCCATTTAATAGAAAATAATGTCGATGATGTTCAAAACTGCAGTAATGGCAGTTACTATGTCAGGAGATGAAAACTCAGTTGGAAGTATAGTTGAAGTTGCACTGCACAGTAACTGTAATCATTGCAACATAGAAAATTACATTACATGTAATGTCTTTGTGCATTTGGACGCAAATCTCTAGACTTGTGAGTATCCATACTGTTACGACCATGAAGTCTCATTATTTATCTCTTCTAGTTACAAAGAGAATGCAATGAGAGCTTCGGCCATTTTGCGGGATCGGATGGCCAGCCCTCTGGACACGGCAGTCTTCTGGATAGAGCACGTAGTCAAGTTCGGCGGCGACCATCTTCGACTACGAGCGGCCGAGATGGGCTTTATTCAACTCCATTCTCTGGACGTCATCGCCTTCCTCGTCGTAGTCACTGTTACATGGTCGTACCTGTCTTACGTCTCGTTAGCAGCATGCTGCCGACTGTTGTGCAAACGGAAAAGCCACAAAGCCAAAACCGACTGACGCCTTTTCGAACTGACCTTCCACTTAATTCCCAAGTGCATTTGAAGAAATGAGTAAAAACTAACGAATATTACACAAAAACTTCCTTTTAAGCGGACGAGAAATGAGACAGGTATGGAATTACACACTAGTGGAAAATAAGCAAAGAAAATAGGATTGCAGCGGGATTTCACCGGCCTAGCAATCCGGAGGTCTCGGGTTCGTATCCCTTTGGAATCCCATTTTCTTTGCTCTAACAAATTATATTCATTTCTGGTCAGTTTCCCTCTGTTTGCGTTTGTTACTTTCAAATATTGTCACTATACGTTGATAGCGGTCACAGCTGTATTATGGAAATTAGCTAATGTGATGATTATCAGGCCCCCGGGACTCCCATTCGCTTGTAAACAAAGCTGAAACATTAAATTTGTTCTCCTTTGCACGTGAATTCGAGATATTTGTACAAGAAATAAGTATTTTTACAATTTAGTAATAGTTTTGTTATGTTGACAATAACATAGAACTCGAAGATAATTTGTTTGCACGAATCAGTCAGTGAAATCATTGATATCACTCCTCTTTTGATCTGTCACACTCTTTCGCGAAAGTGTGTTAAATAGTGAAACTCCTGAGAAATCCAAACTGATCGAGTGCACTTTCAGTGAAATTATGAGGCCCCTTTCACTTTGCTCTTCTTACCAACCTAGCTCAGCTGGAGAATGGAGTGGAGTTTTCCTATATGAGCGAAAGAATTATGTCTTAGACAGTAAACGTATTGTTTGTGGCCTATGTTGTAAAATGGGGTGTAATTGAAGTCATGATATGTAAATCCTTTTTATTAAAATGCAATATGACACGCCAATTAAGAGTATTTGTGTGTATCTTAGTAACTTGTGTATGTACGTGTATGTGACATAAACTTTCAAATGATCCTTCCAAGGGAAGAAGTGACTTTCTACGACGAAATGCAGAAAAAGTTCCAAATGCTTTTTCAAGAATAATGAGAGCCCTGCAGTGGGAAAGATAAGAATAATGTCACAAATGGTGCAGTAATGGAATTACCCAACTGTGCGATGAATAATGATATCCATGCATGCAGTATATGTATTCGCCCCCCCCCCCTTTCTCTCTGTGTGTGTTAGTGGGAGCAGGCGTGAGTGTTCGAGTGTATCCATGCACTCTATCTAGTAAACAGGATTTCCTGGAGACCTTCACATTCAAGAAGCAATCGAAATTAAATATTTGCTTTTGATAGCATACCATGACGAAGTTATTTATTTTTCTGGTCATGTACGCCCAGTAGCATGTTACCTCTGTCCTATAGCTCTCTGTGTCTCTGTTTACAGAGGCTCTTTCTGTGGGTCTTGAATGCTGTCGTTATTCAACAGAGTTTAAGAATGTTTGTGAATGCTATCAGAGAAGTTTGTTCAATAAAGTGCGTGTTCACTCGAAGATAAAATCAAATTCAATCGATGTGGATAGAAGCATTATGGGGGCATAGGGGTCTTTGCGTTTGCGCCCACCCTTCTATAATACAGCACATGTTTGTGCACGACATTGGTATATCCAATGAACTCAATTGACCAGTGCTGAACACCGAGGGTGCTCACTACCAGCTCGACACCATACGCAAATAAGGTCTAAGAGCTCAACAATATAGGCTAACAAGACCTGAGAATTTGACACTGTACAGTATCATAAAAGATAAAAACCAAAAATTCCACAAGCTTGGCATTTTATCACGAGGCTTAACATATGACATAGTGGGCCCCGTTTCTAGCACGTACGTGCTCGTAGGCTGTGTGATTCGCTCATTTTTTTTTTCAATGTCTAGCTCTGAGGTCATATGACTCGCAGGTGTCGTGGGATGACCTCGGCTGTAATCATGTCAACGTTCCTAACGTTCTCTTCTTTAATTATTGTCATGGTTTTCACTTCTTTTACATTCATAATAAGAGAAAACATGAAAAGAACAATTGTGACCCTGCACCTCAAAACAAACAAAAAGTCGCCAGACATGAATTTTTAGTTAAGACCAGATTCTGAAAGAGCAGACTTTAAGCTTTAAAATGATGTATAACTCAAATCAAATGGACTCTCCTAACCTATCTAAATATTGGAAAGAAAGCACAAACTCAGGAAAAGTGTGAACTGAGAAAAGAGGCTCTGAAGTACAGTGTCTACTCAAGCGCTTAATCTTTACCAAGCCGTGCTGGCTGTGCGATTAATGGGACAAAAAACAGGAAGTAAACCACCAGAGTAACAACAATGAAAGGATTATCAGATTAAACTGAAATTAAGCATGCCTCATTAACACAATCTGTCCATAATGAATGCCAACTTTCAAAGCAGTAGCACTATCCTTTCAAAAGTTATTAGAGTTGAAAGTGAGGAGTGTGGCAAGGTTTTTCAGAAATGAAAAAGGGATTCTAAAGACACACCTAATCACACTATTCTACCGAAAATGTTCGAGATAAACTGCTAAAAAACACACTTTCCTGCCCGTTTTATGATACCAAATTTAGCATAATGTAAAAGAAGACCCGCTCTTTCAGAAAATATGAAAAAGTCAAGTTCGGCTAGGTTGACCCATTTCACTTATTTTCAGTCCTCACACAAAATCAGTGTGTGCGACTTTTTGTTCGTTTTGAGGTGCACGGTCACAATTAAAGTGACCTACAATACAGCCAAATACACTCCAAGCATAGCCGCAATGAACAAATTGGTCAATTTACTCTTCGGCTAACAATGGGATATAGTAAAAAAAAAAAAAATAATAATAATAAATAAAAAAATAAGTTATGATACAGCCTAATCCAGACAAGCTTGTTAATTGTCCTGCTGAATCCTTGGTGTTATGTGGTCTAGTTTCCTGTCTATCTTGTCATAAAATAATTGTTATTCAATCTTATCAAATAAATATTCATTCTAAGGAAAGAGGGTTGTTTTCCTCGGTCACAAATGCAAGATTGCATGCTTGTTACAGCTTTCAATTGTCTACCAATACCAATTACACTTGTTATCATGTTATTTCACTCCTGCTTCTAATTGCAACGGTCATTTAATTCACGACGTTTTCAAGCAAATATCTAAAGACCTGATTTACAGATAAATGATAAGAAATAGGCTTCAGGTAATATACATTATGAAGTTGTATTATTCTAACATTAATGTTCCCACGTCGCTTCCCCAGAAGAAGTTCATTCACATGCGTTCATTTTTCATCCATTTCGTTCATTCATTTATTATTTTTCAGATCCAACAAAAACAAGTCGATACGCCTTGTTATATAAAAAGTGCATTTATATTGACATAACGTAGTTTACGAAATCTCACGTGTGAAACGCAAAATATACATTATACAATGGCATACAGGCATTACGATAACTCACGGGTTGTATGCAACTAGTGAACAGGCTTCGGAGTTACACTTTTGAAGCATTTTGGAGAGCATTGAGTGAAGCATACTCTACTCTTTTGCAAATTCCACCTTCCATTAACCCCCCCCCCCCCGCAACCCCATGTCTCATTCCTAGCTACGCCTACCTTTTCTTAATAGATTCTACGCCTTTCGTACAATGTAGTATACCCCTTCAGTGTGCTAGTACAGTGTATTTACACTGTCCGAACCACATTGATTCATTCTGCATGGTGCTCGCTTGACCTACCATTCAAAAGGCTTTTCCGGTAGGTACAATGTACTTGGTCTGTCGATCGTTGAATGCATACACACTTGTACAATAGAGTAGCTCCGTGACTGAACATTAGCGGTGCTTCTATTCGTAAACCGGGTTCATTGTACTCACAGGTGAAACCTACTGATGGACTCATCGCTGTATTAGGAAAGAATCGAAAAGAGCTGGCAGACACGTAGGGCCTACATATAACCCAGTGGGAAACTGCACATTGTTCTTCCTGCCAATGTCTTGTCGTTTAAAACCTCCAACTCGTTTCGTATCCTATCAGTATGAGGTTTTTGTCGCCCAACTCTTCGTTTGTCCAGGGATGGCTGACACCGGTTCTCCTCGTTACTGTTCTCTTCGCTTTGGTGCCTGCTTCGTCGGGCGCCAATATTCTGCTTGCTAGGACGAGTCTGTTCTCTATGCCGAGCCACTACATGGGTCTCAGTCACGTTACCCAGGCTCTGATTGAGAGGGGACATCACGTGACTCTCCTTCTCATGGATAAGATTGGCACCAAAGGCTTCGTTCCAAACTCGTACTCCAGCAATATCACCTACCCAAACTCAAAAACGGACGAACAAATGAAGATCATAAAAGATTTCAAGGCCACAGGAGCTTCCAGCTTGGCCAGTATGTCATTCACGGAAATCCTGCGTGATGAGCGGCTCCGACTGGCATGGGAAATACGAACCTTTGGGTGCTTCGAACTCTTTGAGCACAAAGAGACGCTAAAAAGGCTAAAGGATGCAGATATTGGCCTGGTACTTACATCGCCCGTCGTAGATGCGTGTGATATTGTGGTAGCGGCTTACCTCGATGTGCCGTTCGTCGTAGTACTAGGCTCCCGACGATCGCCCGTGTGGCACGAGGGACACATGAGTATCCCGACGCCGCTGTCCTACGTCCCGTTTAGCTTCGCCCATCCTAATCTATCCGATCAGATGAGCTTCATCGAACGCCTGTTGAATTTGGTAGCCTCCAACACCATTCAACCTTTCTTAGATTACATCTTGGCCTACCGCCCAATTGCCCAGCTGCAGACGATGTACGGTATCCGACCCGATCTCAGCCCAAGAGATTTCCTGGCTAGAGCAGCGCTGTGGCTTTGTCATTCAACAGTAGCCCTAGAATACCCGCGACCGAGGTCTCCAAATTGGATCGATATTACAGGTGCAACAATCAAAGACCCAAAGCCTCTTCCTAAAGATCTTGAAGAATTCGTCGAGGGCTCGAAGGAACACGGTTTTATACTCTTCACACTAGTAAGTCACAACCCATTATTTTGAAATCGTACTAATCTTAATATCTTCTTTGACTCTAGGGAAGAAAATCATTTTTAGAAGTCTTGGGCATAACAATCAAACAATAATGGAGTAATAAACATAATGAATTCAGTGTGATTTCAGCAGGAACTATATAGTTACTGTAAATAATGATCCTTTATACGGACATAATCGTCACCAAATAAGAGAAATAATTATGACAAACAGAAACAAACATATCATTCATATAGCACTTCGACTTTACATGGTAGATAATGGTTAACAAATACGAAATCATACATACATACCGGCAAAATACAAAGTTGTGTCTGGAGAAAAAAAAAGAATTGAGAGGTCCACTGAAAAGCATGCTTGTAAACTGTGAACTACTCATATGCCATTATGACTATCAACAGATAGAGAGAGAAGGGGGTATCTTTGTTGCAGAAAATTCATTGCAATAGTCTACATCACTCTTGATGCATATTTAGTGTTTCCTGTTTTTTGTTTCCACCGCAAGGGCTCTATGACTGTGTCCTTGAACAACCAGCCTTTGACTGATGCAATATCAAAAGTTTTGAGCGAGCTGCCGCAAAGAATTATTTGGAGGTATATCGGTCCTAAACCTCGTTACCTTGGCAACAACACTCTGATTGTTGATTGGCTGCCTCAACGTGATCTGCTGGGTAATCTATTTTTTTTTTTGTCGGTACCATATTAACTTTTATTATCTCAGCGTTATGATGCAATGCCTACAGAGTGTTTGGAGACCATTACTCGATTGCATCACCTTCACGTGACTTCACATTGCTCTTACAGTATTCTATACAGTCATATAAAGATAGATATAGTAAAGAGTTATTTTTTTTTCTTGGACAATATCAGCTATAGGTCGAAAGTTCAACGTTTTGTTGTAAAGAAAATTTTCACGAATGAATGTTACGTGAATATATGGCACACGGTGCCTTCTTGGGTAGTTATTCACCTAGTCGCAGTACTCTACAACTATTCTTTTTAATGAATCAGAAAACTGGAAGAAAGCCAGGTGAAGCTGTTTCTTCATCGACGGAACATCTCATGACGTGAGTTCAAAATCCAGTTTTCTGATTCATTCGAACTTTGAGGTACTGAATGCTTTTAATTTACATATGAAGAACTTGCTTTCAAAAGGTGCTAAAATCCATCATTTTCAAGGGATTTAGCGCGTTTTGGTTGAAAGCTCTTCATATCTAGAAAACAAAATACCTTTTATGTCGTACTAAGAACATAGTATGCATTGATTATGGTAAGAGTTTGGTTCGGTAGCAGACTGTTCTTCATCTACACTGTATAATGTAATTACTATGATCGTTGCGTTTATGAAACATTTCATTCTTATATGTGGTGTGTTTTAAGTCACTTGCTTTATTGGACGGAAAACACGTGTAATCGTCGAGTCAGAATCCATACTTATGTTGCTCATGATTGACTTTGCGTCTAATCTAAATAGGGACTGCTTTCACATCTGTGTCATTTGGCGCCTATTTGTCTCTCAAACCAATAATGAAGGTGAAGTAGATAAACGTGCATATAGGTAATTATTATGAAGATATTCTGCTGCTAAAGCCTTGCACCCATGGTCAAATATTAATGAGTTTTGGTCTCTATTCTTTCCGATCTTGTGCCCCCGATGTGTGTCTCCTGTGTAACAGCGCGCCCTGGAGCTCGTCTGCTGATCTACCACGGTGGCGCCGGAGGCGTACATGAGGCCATCCACTGCGGCGTACCCATGCTTATCATGCCACTAGCGGGGGACCAGCCAGTCAACGCTCACCTGGTAGCAGCGAAAGGAATGGGTCTCACACTGAATCTGGGCAATCTTGACGAAGAGAAGTTTCGTCGAACTGTCCACGAAATTTTAGAAACTCCGAGGTATGCTATGATCTGAATTGATAGTCTGGTTCTTTAAGGCGCTCCAAAAGTTTTTCTTTGCTTCTGAAAATGACCAGTCCTTGTGTATTTAGTACGTCATAATCCGTTTCCTGTAAGCAGACGTGTAATTTCAGTGCTCTCAATGATGATGATTTCGATGATAATATTGGTTTTAATTGGTTTCTCTCCATTTAACATCCATTGTGTATGAAAGGCAAGGAAGAAATATAGAAAGGAGCGTCATGTTTGTTATTGTTTCTTTTTATGTATCATGTGCAAGTGTGTATATCATTTGCTGTGATGTAGTAGATATCGTTATGGTCCAATTTGATAGGAAAAAGTTTATAATGATAAAAACTGCAGTTATGGCGGCAGTTACTATACACTGCGTCAGCATCAAGGAAACACCTACTCAGTATGGACTAATTGAAGTTGCGCTGCACAGAAAACTTCATCATCGCGTATGATTATGGAAAATTGCAATACATGTAGCTGTCTTTATGAATTAGGGCGCAAATCTCTGTGGAGTTGCAATTATCTTTATAGATACGACAATGAAGTTCCATTTTTATCTCTTCTAGTTACAAAGAGAATACAGTGAGAGCTTCGGCCATTCTGCGGGATCAGATGGCCAGTCCGCTGGACACGGCAGTCTTCTGGATTGAGCACGTGGTCAAGTTCGGCGGCGACCATCTTCGTCTACGAGCGACCGAGATGGGCTTCATTCAACTCCATTCTCTGGACGTCATCGCCTTCCTCGTCGTAGTCGTTGTAGCGTGGTCGTACCTGTCTTACATCTTGTTAGCAGCATGCTGCCGACTGTTGTGCAAACGAAAGCACCATAAAAGCAAAACCGATTGACGCCTTTGAACTGAGCTTCCACTTAATTTCTAAGTGCATTTTGAACAAAGGAGTAAAAACGAACAAAATTACACAAAACCTTTTTTTTTTTTTTTGGTATGCACCTCAATAGAGTGGTAGTCTGTCCCATAAAGGCTCTTAAGTTTTCCTTTTAAGGTAAAATGATTTTGTTTGTATTTTGTGGGTTTTTTTTCTTGTTGAGCGATATTGTATTGGTCAAGGAACAGTGTAGACAACAAGTATTACTTTGATTTATTGTGTATTTTGAAAGAGAATTTTTGTCATCGGTGATAACGCAAAACTCCCAAGATGATTTGTATGCACGAACCAGTTGAAGTGAAATGAATAGTATCACACTGTTTCCGTGTGCTAAATAGTAAAATTACTCAGAAATCTTAATCGGTCGGGTCCGGTTTCAGTGAAATTATGACACCCCCATTTACACTTTGCTCGTCTTATAAAAATCAGCTTGAGGATGGCGTGGAGCTTACCTATAAAAGCGAAGAAAATTATTGTGCGTTAAGACAATAAATGTATTGTTTGTGTGATATGTTGTAAAATTGGGGTCAATTGAACTTTGCAAATACTTTCTATTAAAATGGAATATGACACACCAATTAAGTCTGAGCCGTTTGTGTATGTATGTGTATGCAACACAAACTTTAAAATGATCCTCCCCTCACAACTGGAGAGTACTGTACTTTCCCAAGGAGCTTGAAGCTCCTTGACTTTCCATAATGCAGCGGAAGGAGTCTTCGGAACGTGTTTTTTTTTTTTCTCTCTCTCTTTTTTTTCTAAGGTGGGAGATGGGGGCGGGGGGGGGGGGGGGGGGGGCTGCGGATCAGTGTTACCCTATAGCCGCTCTCCTTCCCCCTCCAAAACCCTCCCAATCTCATGATTTAAGAGCATGTTGCATGCTGTGTGACATAATGAAATGTAGTTGCCAATGCTTTTTCACCTTCTCATGGATGATGAGTGCCCTGTAAGGGATAAGAATAATGTCACCATCGGGGATAAAGGTCTCTCCCATCTCCCTTGCTCTCCCTCTCCTCCGATATACGCCCCCCCCCCCCCCTCCCATCCTCTTCGCAATACAGTGCAATCCCGTTATAACGAACAGGATTATAACCAAATTCCGGTTGCAACGAAATAAGAATCCTGGCCGTAACATTATCCGCCCTATGTTTTCTAACGTTTGTTTGTTCGGTTATAACGAATTTTCGATATAACGAAAGAAACTGCCGGTCCCGAGGACTTCGTTACAACGGGAGTCCACAGTACATGTATATGTTTGATCGTGGTGTATGGAAGCTTGGGAGATGACTTTACTTCAATGTAAAGGGTACTGGGGCCATACAGGACCAAAATAAGATCATCATCCTCTTAACAGCTGCAGAATAGGATGTCACTTTGAAATTCTATGTATTTTAGAATAATACAGTTCGAAAATAATTAAGTACATAAACGAAAACGAGTCATTATCAAGAAATGAATTGAATCCAATTTTGTCTAACTCTCCAGCACCACTCCCCCCCCCCCCCCCCCCCGCCCCAAACGGTTCCGCTGTCAACAAAGTCAAAATCGAACTTTTTTTGTTGGTAAGTGAGCTGAAATACTCCAATGCGCAAGTAAAAGAAAGAGAGGTGCTATAGTTCGGCCAAAGAGTAGTTTTTGAAGAATAGCACTAGATTGGAAAATACACTTAACCGCAATTCGATCAGTTTCATTTTACCAAACCAAGTGTGAAGTAGCTGCCACATTCTTGAATCTTGCTCCTTACATCATTAGCTCGTCTGCTCTTGGCCTGTTCTTTTTACATACTTCATAAACTCGTGTTATCATTCCAGATTGTTTGCATTAATGTGGGGAGTAAACCAGCAGTGTCATTATGGATATAAAAATTCTGCAAAATGTTTATTATACTCTTATAGATGAGGCGCAAATCCATTCGTTTGATATTCCATGACCCCGTTTCATAAAAAGATGTTAGGATGGCAACTCTCGCTGGAATGGCGGGTGCTGTTCGTTATTCCGAAGGTTCGCTATTCCGAAGGTTCGTTATTCCGAAGGTTCGTTAATCCGAAACACGCAAATTCCCTATACCTAGAGGTTCGTTAATCCGAAAATGAAAAAGGGTTCGTTAATCCGAACATTTGTGGCGTTATTCCGAAGATTCGTTAATCCGAAAATGAAATTCGGAACAACGAACCTTCGGAATAACGAATCTTCGGACTAAAGAGCCTTCGGAATAACGAACCTTCGGAATAACGAGCTGTAACCGGAATGGCAACTTCCAATCGCAAAAGCCAATCAGGAAGCTGGATTCTCATCGTTACCATGACAATTGCCATTCTGGCAAGAGTTGCTATTATGTCAACTTTTTATGAAACGGGGCCCAGACTAAAATAACACTAAACGGGATATTTTTTTTTTTGTTTTAGCATACCATCACGTTTTTGTGATCATGTACAAACTACAGAGGGCGATGTCCCATGATCACCTTTGCCCTTCTCTCTCTACGGGGACTTTGTATCTGGGGATACTGAATGCCGACAAGCAAGAGAGCCTACTGAGTATTTCAACTTTTGGGAACATCATCAGTGGAGTTTGTCCAGTTGAAGTGTGTGTTCTGTCGAGGTTAACGTTCAACCGAAATGGTTACTTCAAAAGTATGGATAACTCGCTGCTTGAATTTGCGCCCGTTATCTCATGTAACTAATATTGTGTATAATATCGATCTATCCAATAAACAGTGCAAGACTCTAACAAGCCAGTTCGGGGTTCCGGTTTGGAGCTCGATTTAAGGCTGTTATTTGGGGGAGCAGCACTAGCACTAGCACAAGCGCCGAACTTGAAATCACCCACCGGTTGAATTTTTTTTTTTTTTAATTTCTGGGGGGGGGGGGGGAGGGGGCTGTGTTACCCTGCTGAAAAAAAAAAAAACAGTGCCCCACAGTGTGACATTGTCGGCTTTGTAAAAACGCTCGAATTTGACAGTGTGCATGGAATTGACTTCACACTGTGGTTTGGTTTTTGTGATAGTTATATTCTGTTTCCGGATATGAACTGGTGATTCACAATGACCCGAATTCACGAAGTTGGTACAAATGAAACCATGGTTTAAACCATGGACAACAACCATGGAGCGCCAAGTGTCGCATGGAATATTTCGTTACGAAGTCAGTCATTTCGTCGATGAAATGAATATTTTGTAACAAACAAAATGACAACATTTTGTAACTAAATTAACATTTCGTCAACGAAACGGTCATTTTGTCCACGAAATGACCAATTTCGTAACGAAATATTCCGTGCGACACTTGGAGCTCCATAGTTTTTGTCCACAGTTTAAACCATGGTTTCATTTTGTACTACCTTCGTGAATATTATTCGGGCCTATGTGTTTACAATGTTAAAACGCTGAGGTCTAACAGTGCGAGGAGATTTCACACTGTGTTTGCAATCATGTTCACCCTGTGTTTTACATGTGTTTTAAACTGTGGATCACTGTGTTGATTCTTTCCAGCAGGGAAAGAAACTTACAAATCCCACCTTCCATCACCCCCCCCCCCCACACACACACGCACACACACATACACACATGAACTTTCTCGGGATTGCATATACATGTATAATCCATTTGTGTTTCATTTCCAAACCACACCTACCTTTTCTTCATAGATTTTGCGTCTTGCGTAGTTGGTACTGTATTTTTTTTTTTCGGTCTGTTTGACTTTGACCCCATTCAGCTTGCTAGTATAAACTCAACTGTCTACTTCACTGACTCGCTTTGGTGCTCGTTTGACCTTCCAATCAGGCCCTCGAACATGTGCAGCGCTTCTACGTGTATACATGGCAAAACGGGCTAACCTTCACAAGTTTATATAAGCCTACTTGTGAGCTCGCGGTGCATTATGAAAAAAAATCGGAAAGTGCTGGCAGACACGTACATAGCCGAGTGGGAAATAGCACATTCGTCCTGTCATTGTCTTGTCGTTATACCGTGCAATCGTTTCAGGTGCCAGCATGAGATTTCTGTCGCATAATTCATTTTCCAAGCAATGGCTGACACCGGTTCTCCTCGTTACTGTTCTCTACGCTTTGGTACCTGCTTCGTCGGGCGCCAATATTCTGCTTGCTAGGACGAGTCTGTTCTCTATGCCGAGCCACTACATGGGTCTCAGTCACCTTACCCAGGCTCTGATTGAGAGGGGACATCACGTGACTCTCCTTCTCATGGATAAGATTGGCACCAAAGGCTTCGTGCCGAACTCGTACTCCAGCAATATCACCTACCCAAACTCAAAAACGGACGAACAAATGAAGATCATAAAAGATTTCAAGGCCACAGGAGCTTCCAGCTTGGCCAGTATGTCATTCACGGAAATGCTGCGCGATGAGCGGCTCCGGCTAGCATGGGAAATGCGAACATTTGGGTGCTTCGAACTCTTCAAGCACGAAGAGACACTAGAAAGGCTAAAACATGCCGATATTGACCTGGTACTTACAACGCCCGTCGTAGATACATGTGATGCTGTGATTGCGGCTTACCTCGATGTGCCGTTCGTCGTAGTACTAGGCGTCCGACGTACCCCGGTGTGGCACGAAGGATACATGGGTATCCCGACACCGCTGTCGTACGTCCCCTTTAGCTTCCTTCTCCCGCAACTATCGGATCAGATGAGCTTCATCGAACGTCTATTGAATGTGGTAGCCTCCAACACCGTTCAGCCGTTCTTTGATTACATCTTGGTCTACCGCCCCATTGCCCAGCTGCAGACGACGTACGGTATCCGACCCGATCTCAGCCCGAGAGATTTCCTGGCTAGGGCAGCGTTGTGGCTTTGTCATTCAACAGTAGCCCTAGAATATCCGCGACCGACTTCACCAAGTTGGATCGACATAACAGGTGCAACAATCAAAGACCCAAAGCCTCTTCCTAAAGATCTTGAAGAATTCGTCGAAGGCTCGAAGGAACACGGTTTTATACTATTCACACTGGTAAGTCACAATCCATTATTTGAAATCGTATACGAATCTTATGTTCTCCAACCCTAAGACGGAAAAACAGTTCTAGAATTCTTGGGCACAACAAATACACCACAAAGGGATGATAAACATAATGAATTCAGTGTGATTTCAGCATGAGCTATATACTTATTGTACATAAACATTAATGTAATCGGCCTATATTCATATGATTATATGAACATATCATAATAACAGAAAATAACAAACTGACATTAATTTATCACAAAAATACTTTACAGTGTAGTTATCTGCTTGACACATGTGTGTTTTGCTTCTTTCACTTACTTCTATCATACCATATATATATATATATATATATATATATATATATGTATATATACATTACGTATATGACATTATGAATATCAACAGAGAGATAGGGATAGGTTATCTTTGGTGCAGAAAATTAATTGGAATAGTCTACACCACTAGTAATGCATATAGTATTTCCTGTTTTTCTGTCCACCTCCAGGGCTCTATGACTGTGTCCTTGAACAACCAGCCTTTGACTGATGCAATATCAAAAGTTTTAAGCGAGCTGCCGCAAAGAATTATTTGGCGGTATATCGGTCCTGAACCTCGTTACCTTGGCAACAACACTCTGATTGTTGATTGGCTGCCTCAACGTGATCTGCTGGGTAATCTATTTTTTATTCTCTGTAAGATAAACTTGATTCTGTCAGTGTTTATGATGCAATACTTTTACAGTGTCACATGAGTGTTTGGAGCCCATTGCTAGATTGCATCATCTTTACTTTGCACTTGAAATTCTATACACATAAATATGGAAAGTAAAGAACTATTTTCGTAGACAATATCAGCTTAAGTTCAACAGTTTCAAGTTTTGTTGTAAAGATTATATATATATATATATATATATATATATATATATATATGTATACATATTTCAGGAATGAATGTTATGTGAACATAGTTATGGCATATGGTGCCTCCTTGGGTAGTTATTCATCCATTCGCAGCACTGTACAACTTTTTTTAAAGAATCAGAAAATTGGAAGAACACCAAAAGAACCTGCTTCTTCAGCGGCAAATTATCTCTTGACTTGCGTTCAAAATCCAGTTCTCTTGTTCATTCAAACTCTGACGTAATGCTTTATATTTCCTATGGTACAAAGAACATATATTAGGTAGTCTATACTTTCATTTCGTTATGATTTGGCTTCGATCGCAGGTTTTTTCATCGAATGAAATTATAGTGATCATTCTGTTTGTGATGAGACACTGTGTCATCTTAGCCATTGGCCCCTATGTGTCTCTAAAACCAATGGTGAAAGTGAAGTAGATACAAGTGCCCATGTAATTGCTATGTAGATACTCTGCTGCAAACCCTGGTACCCACATACACAATGAGTTTTGGTCTCTCTTCGTACCGTTCTTGTGCCCTCGATGTCTGTCTGCTGTTAAACAGCGCTCCCTGGAGCTCGTCTGCTGATCTACCACGGTGGCGCCGGTGGCATACACGAGGCCATCCACTGCGGCGTACCCATGCTCATCATGCCACTGGCAGGGGACCAACCAGTCAACGCTCAGCTGGTAGCAGCGAAAGGACTCGGTCTCACACTGAATCTGGGCGATCTTGACGAAGAGAAGTTTCGTCGAACCGTCCACAAGGTTCTTGAGACTCCAAGGTATGCTATGAAAGTTAGCAGTCTGGTTTTGACAAGATAGTCTGAAGCTAACCCTTTTCTCCAGGAGGATGTTACGTGATTCTTTAATACTTAGTACAGTACACAGTACATCCTTTTCCTTAAGCAATATCGTCTAATAATTACAGCTGCTTACTCTCACTAATGATGATAATGATACAAATTTTTAACGTGATAATCAGCATTATTCTATCTGCTGATACAACTGAACGTAACGCGATCATGGAAACGTGTACTCGTGATTAGAAGAACGAAAGGCGTCATTATACCGCCTATAAGTAAGGTTCCACATCCCTTGTTTAAGAGTTTGAAGTGAAGCACAACCATGGAGGCCAAAACTATAATATTTCCTTCTTGTGTTATAGCGTAGATTATATATTTCCTTTTTATTTCAGCAAGGTAGCCCTTTAAATTGAAAAAAGACCTGCTCTGCGAAGGGCCCTCCACAATTAAAAAAAAAAATGATACAAAAACAAATTAAAATGCACATAATTGCACTCAAAACAAAAGTACATTTATAAACGATTTGTAGAAGATGACAAATTCTATGGAGTGGTAGAAAGAAAACTTCGAATGATGGTACACACTGTATGTGTAACTGAGACTTGAATATTGAAGATTGAGTTACTGGAAGGTTTGAGCATAAGAACTAATGAATTTAACTTTGCATTGTCAGTTATAAAGAGAATACAATGAGAGCTTCGGCCATTCTGCGAGATCGGATGGCCAGCCCGCTGGACACAGCAGTCTTCTGGATTGAGCACGTGCTCAAGTTCGGCGGCGACCATCTTCGACTGCGAGCTACCGAGATGGGCTTCATTCAACTCCATTCTCTGGACGTCATCGCCTTCCTCGTCGTAGTCGTTGTAGCATGGTCGTACCTGTCTTACGTCTTGTTAGCTGCTTGCTGCCGAATGTTGTGCAAACGGAAAAGCAACAAAGCCAAAACGGACTAACGCCTTGAAAGTGAATTTTCACTTTGTGTCCAAGCACATTTTGAAGAATAGAGTGCATAATTAATATCTCACAAATAGAACACCGAAAGTTCGGTTTAAATTGATGATAAAAAAGAAAGATATTGAATTTCACATTTTCATCCGTTGTCACAATATGGTGATATTGATCACAGTTGCGTATTAGTTCATGCTCATTAGTAATTCGTTTGTAAAGAACTCTTTACAGTTGTTTTGGCTCAGTGAGTAGAGCGGCTGCCCTCACAATCGGGAGGTCGTGGGTTCAAACCCCGGCCGCGTCATACCAAAAGACGTTAAAAGATGGGAGTTGCTGCTACCTTGTTTGCCGTTCAACAGTTGAAAAGGTTAGAGCAACGTCGATCTGGCGCTGCTCAGTGGCTGCCGGGCCCACGATCAATTGGGCAAAAAGAATTTCCTTTCTTGGACAATAAAATTTGGAGTTTATATCCAAAACAATTATTATTATTATTATTATTATTATTATTATTATCATATTCAAATGAATTCCACGATTTAGTAATAAGTTATGATTACCCGACAATACACTAATATTTCAAGATATTTGTATGCACAAACCAGTGGAATTGAAGTCAATGACACCTCTACTTTTGTCTGATTTGCATATGAACTTCGACGAATCCCACTGTTTCACTAAAGCGCTTTGATTGTAAAATTTCTCCGAACTCTTACTCTATAGTCCACTTTCATTGAAGCTTAGTTTTCTGATTGGTTTCACTTCGTTCTTCTTATCACAGAGTCAATTTGAGGACAGAGTGGCGTTTTCCTATAAAAGCGACAATGCAAATGCATTAGGTGCGAATCATACCGTCTGTAGGCTGTGAAGTAAAATTCGGGCCAATTGAACTTATGCAAATACTTATTCTTCCATTTTCATTAGAATGCAATATGGCTTGCGAATTAAGAGTATGCATGTTTGTCTGTGTGTCTATGTTTGTGTGTGTATGTGTGTGTATCTAAGCGGTTTGTGTATCAATGCGTATGAGGTTGTCATACCTCTGTATACTATTGTTTGTCTTTGCACAATATTTTGTTTTGTTTTTGTTAATGCAATATTCAGGTAATTTTCAAATAATCCTCTCCTCACAACTCTACAATATTTAGACGCAAGTAGATCCGGATTTCCCTTTACATGATATATAAAGGGAATTTATGTACATTATATTATGCAAAACCTAAACATTTAATGTGTAACTTACCCTGACCTGGCGCCAAAGTCGTCGAACGACAATGCTTTAAGAACAAATGAAAAACACATGTCGTCTGAGTGGATGGTGCAAGATCTGGTACGATAATTTCCTTTCCACTCATTTTATCCTTATTTAAGAAAAGCAGAACCACTTTCCCTCTTCCTCTCTTCTTGTAAATGCTCCAAGCACGTCACTACCAAACACGCAATCTTTTATGAGCATCAAGAGATTTAAGCTCGTCAAGCTTTTCCAAAGTTGTAACTCTTCTTTTTCTACAATGTTTTCCTTCAAATTATACTTCACGTTATTACTGCCCAAAGAGAATTGTAATACATCTGCGATCACAAGATAGTTTATGTAGATGTTTTGTATGTGTGTAAGTTAGATAACACAGAAAGTGAAAAATGAAATTAATGAAATAAATAGCTCTGCTTTACTACAAGTGATATTTTCTCTTCACATAAATTAATCCGACAGTGAGCAAGCACAGAAAGATCGGTAGATTTCAGTGACGTATTTCTGTTCCCCTGTGTATAGTTTTTTTTATTTTTTTATTTCAAAGGATTTCAAATTTTCATTTCAAGTATGAATTCTGAGATTTTATTTCCAAAGTTTGCAATTTTACTGACACTGTATGCATTCGTTTTAATTGACAGCATATAATCAGACAGTTCTAATGTATTTCCATGACGTACAATTACATTGATTTAGAGTGAATGTCGTGTTGTGTGACATGATAGCAATGTAATACACAAATTTAAAAAAGAAAATTTACTTCCATTTTAGCATCATTTAATGTCATTATGATAATCAACCATTCGCTCATTCCTTAAAGGGGCATTCCGGACGATTTTCATAATTTCACATCATGTAGTACATGAATCGACAGCTCCATGTATAGATTTGTGGAATTTATTGTGGTCCTTGAGCAGAGAAACCAATAAATTGAAAATCTTACACAAATTACACTGAACAGTATTGATGACATCAGAGCCTCATATATTTCAGAAATGTAGCAGTGTAATTCCATTACAATACCGCTTGCTCAACAATTTCACCTGTGAAAAATGTATGCATGCCTTCTTCTTTTGTTCTGCTTCCTTGAGCCCCAACTCCTGCATTCTTATGGTGAGGCTGCTATGTCATCATCCTTGTTCATTGCAATTTGTTATCGATTTTGAAAACATTCTCATTCCTCATCCCAATCACTAAAAATTCTGAAACTCTGTATTCAGTTTAACTAATTTATAGTTGTTCAAATGTAAAAGTCTGAAAATCATCCTGAGGTTCCCTTTAAGTACACATTGTAAATGTGAGCATAGTGAGATGTAAAAAATGAAATCAGATGAAAATAACTAACTCTTGCTTGCATATTGCAACAGAAAGGAGGTAAGTTACAGTTGTTCTTGTTGTTGTTGTTGTTGTTTTTTTTTTTTGGGGGGGGGGGTGTTCAGTCATGGTGTCAATCTGACGTAGCGACTTTGGAGATGTTATTTTGTAATAATCCATATGCTTGAATATGTATATGTTTCACTAGGGCAAGTGGCAACAAGTTTTAGTGTATTTGAAATAATGTACTACTGAAATGAAAGTAAATCAATGAAATGAACAACCCCTGTTTTGTTGCGATATTTTACCTGTAGCTAATATTCTATATCTTTTCCCGTATGTCTTTGTACAGTATCAAAAAAAGAATAAAAAAACTTTGTATATATATATATATATATATATATATATATATGTTATGTATGTGTATGTTTTAGGTTCATATGTACTACTGAAATGAAAGTAAATCAATGAAATGAACAACCCCTGTTTTGTTGCGATATTTTACCTGTAGCTAATATTCTATATCTTTTCCCGTATGTCTTTGTACAGTATCAAAAAAAGAATAAAAAAACTTTGTATATATATATATATATATATATATGTGTATGTTTTAGGTTCATATGCAACAGAACTTCATCTCACTCAATCACATACCACACATGTTATCTTAAGTTCAAATGTTGTGCTATATATTATATATATATATATATATATATATATATATATATATATATATATATATAATATAATTGTGTGTGTGTGTGTGTGTGTGTGTGCGTGAGTGTGTTTCAGGTCCATATGCAACAGAACTTGATCTCACTCAATCACATACCACACATGTTTTTGTATAATCATTATCTAAATATGTTTGTATATACATTACAACGTCATTGGCCAGATATATTTAAAGCTGTTCAAGTCACGTAGATATTCGTCTTTTAAAAAGCTGATAGGGTTGTATTAGGTACTTTATACCGACACTTTTTTGCTTGGTCGTGTGGAAGATCAGGTTTATTCTCTCTCTCTCTCTCTCTGTCTCTATATATTTCTTTTACACTTTCTCTATCTCTCTTGCACTGGACTTTGGAAATAAGCATATTAGCTGACGAATTATAGAGCATTTTTCCAACTGCTAGCTCTCAGGGTGACTATAGATGAAAAAAAAAACGACAACAACACACAACCAGATAAGTGAATCGTGCAGCTCTCAGGTTGGTATATAATCAATGTTTCTTTCTTTGTTTATACTGTGACGTTACGATCAAAACCAGTGATAAAATTCGTTTCTAGATTGTACAATTAACGTTGACACAAAATAGTTTCATATGTTTGTTCATTTAGTCACTATCTTTTTAATTGACACGACATGCCAGTTTTGGCGTCGAAAATAATGCCTCGTTGTGAGATGTTCAGTCTTTTATACAAACAGGAATATCAAACAACGATTTAAACAAATAATAGAAATTCATTTGTACGTCTGCATTGGCACATAATGATGCATAATGTGGTACACAGTACAGCCATGCGTTTGATAGCTGAAGAGAAAAATTCGAATGAAGTAGCCATATATATGATTATATATATATATATATATATAATTATATATATATATATATATATATATATATATATATATATATATATAAAGTTAAAATAATGTAGGCCCTATTTATATTCATTTCCCACCTGAAAATGTTTTGGACCAACAGAATAGATACTAAAGCTTACAACTTGCGGGGTGCTAAATGAAATAGATGTTTAAAATTGTGTTATAAAGAGGATTACAGATGTAAACATGTATACGCACATAACAAATTCGACTACAAAGTTCACAAGGTTCAAATATCAAAATACGATTCCACTTGATATTCAAATTGGCTTCAATGAATAAGGTGAGATACGACTTTTTTTTTTTTTTTCATTCAAAGCAAATAGCGGAATTCAAATTTTCAGAATTTAAATTTTCATTTCAAAAACTGGGCAGGACTTTGCCTTAAATTTCCGAACCTGATCTATTCATTCATTTTTTCCATCTTGTGCTTAATGTAGAAAACAAGTTTAGAAAAAAAAAAATATTTTAGAAAAAAAGAAATCGTGGAGAGAAACGAAATAGATGACGTTTTGTTCCTCATAGTTTAGGCAGTTTTACTTCGAACTGTTTTTCTATTTTTTCTGCACTATCATGCTTGAAACCTAGTATCCGACTCAGTCTTTTTTAGTTTTACTGGTTTTGCTTTTGTTTCGTTTGCATAGCGACCTACAACATGCTGCGAGAATAACGTACGATAGATACGACCATGCAGCAACGACTACGACGAGGAAGGCGATGACGTCCAGAGAATGGAGTTGAATGAAGCCCATCTCGGTCGCTCGTAATCGGAGATGGTCGCCGCCGAACTTGACCACGTGCTCAATCCAGAAGACTGCCGTGTCCAGCGGGCTGGCCATCCGATCTCGCAGAATGGCCGAAGCTCTCATTGCATTATCCTTATAGCTACAGTGATGAATAGATAAGTAGACAAATAGATAAATAGATAAATGATTTAAAGATAGCCGAAGTTTATTATTCAGGGTATAGTTGCAGATTTAAAGATCTGGGCCCTGATTCATGATTGTGTCTGCAATTGACAGTAGCTATAATTGCAGTAACTGTGCCGTGCAACTCCAAATACTATCAACTTATTTAGTTTCGGTGTTTCGTGGTTGTTGGCACAGAGTATAGTGGTCACTAGCCAGTGCAAATATTGCCACGAAAACTTTACAACTGAAAATAAACATTACTTCTTGTCAGACACTTAAACATTATAATGGTGTTATGAATAAGACTTTTCTTAAACAATGCATCACCAAGCGATGTAACACATCACGTATGTACAAACATACCTTGATTAATGTGCTGCCGAAATGTCGGGACACTTGCTATTGAAAACAACAATCTTTCATCGTTATCGATTTATAGGTATACACAATAGTTGTAATCGGCTACCCGTGTAGTACTGCTGCGGATAGAAGATTTTGTTCCGCCAGCTGAACTGTACCAGTCTTTACTTTCATCTATTTATTCATATATCTATATACTTTTATAATTATTTATTTATTTATCCCATTCATTTATTTACTTGTTGATTTATGTATCTATTTGTTTACTTTGGAATAGAGCTTTAACGGCCAATTATGGGAACAACTTGTGTTCAGATTAGGTATTGGTGACGGGAAAGTAATTTTAGCCTAGTTATGTGCACACGACCCTCCCGAAGCAAAAAGTATACCGGAACAACATCTGTTTTATCAATGTGTATGGAATAAGCAGTCTTGATCTGTGAAAAAACACAGGAAAAAAATACCGGAACATAAAACCAATATAGAAGTCCAGACATATGAAGTTGCACTGGACTCCTGGAATCTTCTCGGTCAAATTATAAACCTACTAAACGACTAACCAACTCCAAGCACTCAGCTCTTCACCGATCATATTGCACGGATTTCTTTATCTATGATTTCACCTGGTTCACTTCCGTTAGCAATACACATTCTCCAAGTGAAATGTAAAATCATGCATACCGTAAAACCAATGTTGCGGAGCTATAAAACTCAATGTTCGTTGTACAAGTCATGATCAAAACATACAAGGATAACATACTTTCACGATGGCTTTAAGGCATGATTCACCATTTGCAGATGAAACAAAGACCCAGCATTATTCCTTCAAAATAGTACTAAAATGTGAGTTAGGGATAAAAACAACAAATCTTAAATTTTGAACCAGTATAATCGATGTTGAGTATTGTTAAATATATTGAAAATGTGAACAATAGTTAAAATAAAATGTTTCCACACTAAACCGTCTAGGGTTTAATGAGAAAAATAGTGATATCGCCTTATTTTTAGGCTTTATTGCAAAAATGTGTATATGGTAGGATTTCTGTGACACAATCATATGCATCAAAAGTGATATCCTGAACATTTTTTAGATAACTGCTGCCAAAGGTAAACAGGACCTTTAAATGTCACCCGGTAAAGCATTATAGCATTATCCCTTGTCCCGGAAGAACTGGATTTTTTCTCTCACTCCAAAATTGCACGTGCAGCCCCAAAATCCCTTGCCTATAGCAGTGTGCTATGAATACAGTGTATCATAATAATCTGAAACATGAACTTGCTGGTGCAAAAGAGATTATGACTTGCATAGTGTCCTGTATCGTATGCGTTTAATCACATTTTTAGATGAAAGTCTTGGGATGTTGAGTGGTTATTTAGAGGTCATGACAGTCAGCTGCCTAGTTACCCGGTGTTTTGTAGCAGCTGATGCAGAGAATCCGTTAACAGCTTCTCGTCTACGTTTCCTAACTGCAGCGAGATTCCGATCCCTTTCGCTGTTACCCGCTTGGCGTTCGTGGGCTGGTCTCGCCCAAGCGGGAAAAGGAGCATCGGTACACCGAAATTGATCGCCTCGTGTACTCCGCCGCTGCCGCCATGGTAGATCAAGAGGCGTACACTGGGATGTGCTGATAGCAAGAAAAAAAAAAAAACCCAAAGACCATGATTATGAAATTTAGTCATTATTGTGCTGTGATACGTTAGACTCCGAGAATCTCTACAATTGACGCTCCTTTACAACTTCAAAGACGGGTTTGGTTTGGTGTTTATTTTAAACATCCCTCGCAGATATTAATGATGCTGCATCTACTACTAATTGGCCTATAGCCATCAAAACAGAAATTCTTTTCCTCCAAAAGTTAATGTTGATACACACCACTTTGTCGATGCGAGTTATTCCTCATTTAGATTATTGAATTGATTGAACTGAAACTTGCAGAAAGCGTATTTAACATGATTTGTATAGTCATAAAAATACGGTACACCCATTTACAAATGAAAGGATTAGCTTTATCATAATCTTCGTCATTTTTTTTTTTTGGTTAAATACATGTAGTAATGACGTATATTGCATCAAAAAAGAACACTTGTACCTGTACTCCACAAGTCAACGCTATAGTGGTAAGCTATGCAAAAGGCTACCGTTCATTTGATTCTCTTAGGGTTGTTTCTATCGAATGATTACGTCATGAACATGAAACATCGTAGCAACTGAAGCATTGATATTTCCCCTTCCGTGTCGAGTGCTTTCTTGTCCGTTATGATTATTATCGATATTAAAGAAGGGTGTAATCTATGCACCCGAATCAGAGCTATAGACGAGGTTACTATCGTATAAAACAGCATAATCGTAATATCACTGGATTTTAGCCTAGTGTGTGTTCTACATACACGTTGTAGGCCCACTTGTTTCACGGCGGTGGCTCACAGTAAATTTATACCTGTTGTTATCTCCCTGTACAAAACCCATAATTTCATGCGTATGCTCTTGCGGCAAGAAGAGTTCGTTGAAGCAAATAATCATTATAATTAGCATCGCCAGTACATTACGTTCAGTGGATATAATGAGAATCTATAAATGAGATTCTGACAATCTTACCAAGCAGATCAGTTTGTGGAAGCCAATCAAGAATGAGAGTGTTGTTGCCTAGGTAACGAGGCTTCGGTCCAATGTATCTCCACACGACTCTCTGCGGCAGCTTGCTGAAGACCTTAGCGATAGTATCGGTCACTGTCTGGTTGTCAAAAGCCGTGGTTCCGGAGCCCTGAGAGAAAATGAAATGACAATGGAACAGTCTAGATCTCATGATTATGACTTCCTACTACCTGTGTGACAAAAAAAAAAACTGAACAAACAGACATATATATCATAAAAACAATCAAATATAATTCATTCGATATCGCTGCAATAAATACAAACCAGAAAATGAACTCACTTTAATCGATGCATCATCGAAACTAATTTGCTACGTGGTAGGCAAATTCACTTTCTTTTCCACGCAGCCTAATCTACCTTTTGATGGATTATAATCACCATTACCACAATATTGTCATATACCCATTGGCATGGTCATTCAATATTTGCATTTAGCTTTCGTTATCGATTTCAACATAAAGTAAATTATTTTGCGCATGTAGATCACTGCGTAGATCAACCTTTCTTGTACACGAAGATTTGTGTATTCATAACTGTGAATGATTTACACACTAAGAAATCAGGGTTCAAAATTGAACCTCTAGGCGTGATCCCTTTTCCCTCAAAATTTGAACCCCTGTCTAGGGTTCAATTTTGAACCCCATAAAAATGAACCCCTTTCCCTCAAAATTTGAACCCCTGTCTAGGGCTCAATTTTGAATTCCATAAAAATGAACCCTCTGAGTTCAAAACTGAACCTCAAGGTTTATTTTTTGCACCCAGGCAGGTTAAAAATTGAACCTCTGAAGGATACATTGTTTAACCTCAAGGTTGTAAAAAGGTTCATTCTTCCACCCAAAAGGGTTAATTCTTGAACTTTTCAGATATCAAAATTGAACCCTTTGCGGTGCATGTACGCTCCCTGGTTTTTACATATATTATATATATATATATATATATATATATATATATATATATATACATATATATATATATATAATACATGTATTAAATAGACATATATATTTTATACAATATTACATACAATATTATATATATTATATATCCTGCTGAAATAATGGAGATGTTCAAGCTTAAAGTACAGCACAGTGTTCACAGTTGTTCAATCAAACACATACTCCTTAGCAATGCCAACACATACTCCTTAACAATGCCACCACCAATTCATTGTACATGCTGCTCATACTTCATGTTTGGCACACACTTTGTACACAGAAATTAAAACATCTCTGCACCACAGATGATTACATTTCATGTTTGTTTAATAAAGTCTTGGGATGATAAAAAACGAGGAAAATTAAATAAAGAGAAAATCCCCATTTTCGTACATTATCTAAGTACAGATCATCATTTGGTACATACAAACATGTCACTTTCATTTGTCAAGATGGATGCATTTCTGCATTCACACAAAAATGCACATGTATTAATTTTCTGGGCTAGGTTTTTATCATTCAAAACAAAGATTAAGTCAAATCAGGTTTTTGCATTATAATGTAATACATGTACAATAGAAAAAGTTAAATACAATACATGTACATAACATATACTCATACAGTAATGAAATACAATGTATATTCAAATTTTGTAAATAAGGGAAAACAATATTCCCTGATGAAAAAAGAAATGTATCAAAGGTCTGTCATTATATTATCATTACATCATTTCATTTCCCTATAAGAATTTCTTTATGACAAAAAATAAACATAAAAATCTCCCCCAAGCAGAAGAAAAAAATGAAACATTTGCAATCCATGTGTGTTGTGCAAAAAGTACACTTTTATCATCTAAAGAAAGCAGAGCTGTTAATTCCAGATGTTGCATGTGCAAGCAGTTACAACACAGTGAATTCAGGTAAAAAAAAATAAAACAGTTGAATAAAAAGTATACATGTACATTACAAAACCTTCATGGTTAGTTTCCACATGCATAGAACGAAACAAAACGGCCACAATACTTTCCAGCTACATGTCTATGCAAATGCATGAAAATACTTCATAAATTAAAGATTATCTAGAAACATTTAAAAAAGATAAAGATCATTAACAAGTAATCAAAGCACAGTACACAAATATTAGTAGGATTTCCGGGAACACATCTTTACATGGCTAATGTTTACATACGATAATTGTAAAGGTTAGTATCCTCGCCTGTTACGTAACAGATGGAAAAGAAGGATACCAAGTTTGCTGAAACTGCATAATCAACACCACTAATACACACACACATGCAAATTGTGACAAGCAAAAAAGGAAAAAGGACCCCCCCCCCCTCCTTCCTCTAACAGCATCCAATTAACCAAAAGTATGGGGATATGTCTATTCCATCAATATAGGGATGGCATTTGTAACTAGAATCACATTGTATAAAGTACGAGATATGATAGAACACAGAGGAACACTCAGAGATAATAGTACGATAGCATAGGCAGGATAGGAGAGGCATAAAACAGGAAGGTACAGGAATTGTCCAGCTTTATACAGAAAGCTTGAATGATACCACTGTACTACAGTGTAATTCTCAGTGCTGGCTCAAGGCTAAAATTCATCTTCCACCCAAAACATCAAAATGCAGCTTATATTCATAAGCGAGAATGACAAGAAAACCAAACTACTCTATTATAGCTGCAAGAATTTCTATAACAACCTCGAGGATGATAGTACTGTACAAAGTGTCAGCATACAAAACAATTCATTTTTTTAAGTGTTTTAGTCATTTAGGCAGAGGATGATACACAATGCAAAGCAGATACAAGTATTAACTCATCATCATACAAGTAGCCACAGGGTTGTAAATCTACAGTGATTTCTTTAAAATCATTCGATGAAGTGTTCTTCACAATATTACCTGCCAGTATTCTACATTGATTTTATGAAGACTGTTTCAGACTGTAGTTGATTGCCCTGGACAAAGGTTTCATCATGGATGCATCTGTAGAACTGAGTGAAGTGGTAGCGAATCATTCCACGAAGACAGCTGAAGAAGGTGCCTCAGTCATGCAGAATACCTGGGGGAAAACAACAACAACAACAACAAAAGTGTTACACTCTCCTCTGTATAGTGATACAAAAATGTACAATATATCATACATTTATTGAGAAGATTAATTTCTGGGAAGAAGGAAAACACCAAATTGAACATTTCTATGGGTTGCACTTTCCTGACAAATCACAAGTACAACACACTCTACACACACTCTTAAGCTTAAATTTGATTGTAGGGTAACAATCTCAAAACAATGCTATACTACATGTACAATGTAATTCTAGAACTTTAATAGACCATACACTCTACACTGAAAATTTGAAAATGTTCTGCCATCTGGATGAAATATATGCCAATGAAGAACAGGTGAAGTCAAAATTACTTGTGAGGGCCATCAACCCTCTCCATGAAAAAGGCCATACTGATCATGTACAGAGTTTTCACATTCAATGCAAAAATGCAGATTAACCTTGAACTGGGAACAACTGTTGATTGAGAGAAGAGAGATGACAAGTCCAGTCGTATACTGGGACAAATGTCTTGTCCAGGATCATCCTCCTTTTATGTTGATGCAGTGACTGCATCAGCAATTCGGTATAGCGTATTTGGCCCAGTATACACTGGACTCCTGTTATAATGAGGTCCTCAGGGCCTACAGTTTTCTTTCGTTTTATCAAAGTTTTGTTACAACCAAACAAGTAAACAATAAAGCAACAAATGTAGAGCCAATAACATTATGGCCTCAATTTCAATTTTGTTGTAACGTTATTTATTAGAACATGAGTGCACTGTGTGTATGTATAAAGATTGATGCATTAAAGAGTTCCATAAATAATACATCTGAACATACAATGCAAAAAAAAAATGAGGCACAGCAGTTTCGTGATCAACTCACAGTATTGTTCTTTGGCAGATCCATTACAGGTCAGTTGCAGGTTAGGTGGCAGCGACATATGGCAGCAGACCTTTCCGGACTTTGCGAAATGTTGGCAAGGTTTATTTCTTCCTTGGCGTTGTAGTGTTGCGATTCCTGCGTTAAATCTATTAAGTACAAAAGTAAACCGAATACATGGTATGTCATCTTTGATAATCCAACTAAAAAACAACAGTAATGTAGAGCTGTGCAAGAAAGAATTGGATGCTATACATATGGCCACAGGAACCAGGGGGACTCAGGCCCCTACTTTTTCGGCACCATACAAAGGAAAACATTATAAGGTGTCTCCACTTCGGGTCCCAATCCCCCCCCCCCCAACTTTCTTTACCCGAAAGTGTGTAAGTGGCACTAGAAAGAAATACATGTAGATAAAAACCTCGAAGTGTGAGCACCATAAGGATCTGTTTTTGCGTTGAATACTTTTTTGTTTTGTTTTGTTGGTGTTTTGTTTTGGTTTTTTTTTTTGCTTGTAAGCTGAAACCTGGAAGTGGCACCAGAAGTTGCATTCGCGGCCTTTTTTTTTTGTTTTGCTTGTTAAGTCATGAAACTCGGAAGTCCCCCCCCCCCTTTTGAAAACCTTCCGCCAACAGTGATACAAAGACTCTGCAGGGCATACTGCAATTAATCTTACAAGATTAACCATTCCATCTTTGCAACTCTTACAGATAATTAATGCTGCATTTGCAAGATTCATATAAGAAAACAGTTTTTATATCAAAGGGAGCAAATGTGCATTTTCCTGGCCTGCAGAGAAAACTCACCTTTGCCTTGGTGTCACAAGTAGAGAAGAAGCTTTGACATCAGGTTTCATACTGAGAATACTCCCAGGGAGTAGGATGCAATTCAGCGCAGCATAGTCCATAATGAAACAAACAACATCCTTCATTTGCTGTAAGGACAAGGATGCTTCAAACACCTTTGACTTGAAGAAAGAAAGAAAGGGGAAAAAGAAAGAAACTTGCAATGACAACACAGAAATTTGAATTTATATTGAACTGTTCATGTGCAGTCTTACCGTCTTACCGGTCCCTTGACCGGGCGTGGTCGTGGGGGCGCTGCAATGACGTGGACACCAGTCTCCTCCATCTTTGTCTACCTTGGGCCAATGCTTGGGTCTCTGCAAAAGGTTTTCCAGTCCACTCTGCGATGTTGTCAGCCCATTTCTTCTTCTGTCTGCCTCTTCTTCTTCCCCCCGGGACTGTGCCCTGCAGTATGATCTTTGAGAGGCCGTCCGATCGTGTGACGTGGTCATACCACTTTAGTTTCTTCTTCTTGACGATCGTGAGGAGGTCTTCGTAGTGGTCAATGGTTTGCCTGATGGTTTTCAGCACTGATTCATTTGTGACATGATATTTGTAAGAGATGCCGAGAATTCTCCTGTAACATCTCATCTCCACTGCTTGGATCCTCCTCTGCAGGTCCGCTGTTAATGTCCAGGACTCACATGCGTACAGGAAGATTGATGTGACCATAGTGCGCAGTAGTGTAAGTTTGGTCTTCAGACTGATCTTCTTGTCTTTCCACACTGGTTTGAGTTTGGCCATTGCTTTTGCTGACTGTGCGGCTCTTGAAATGACTTCAGTGTGTGATCCCTTCTCATTCATGATGGCTCCCAGGTATTTGAACTGACTCACCGCTTCGAGCTCCTGTCCGCTGACTGCGATTTTGTTTGTTAGAGGTTAACTGGTGTTGGTCATCAGCTTCGTTTTCTCAGCGTTGATTTCCATGCCAAACTTTGAAGATGTGTCATCAATGCGTTTCACCAGTTTTCCTAGCTCTTCCTCTGTTCCGGCGAGGCCATCGATGTCGTCTGCAAAACGGAGGTTTGTGATGATCCTTCCTCCGATGCTGACTGTGCCCTGGTGGTCAAGAAGGGCTTCCGTCATGATCCTCTCAAGGAAAATGTTGAAGAGCATGGGTGACAGCAAGCAGCCCTGTCTCACACCCACTGTTGTCTGAAACCATTCCCCAATATGGTCTTGTACGAGTACTGCACTGGTTGCTTTTGAATACAGTTGCTGGATGGTCCTGATCAGCTTTTTCCCCATGTTATATCTCTTCATGGTGGCCCACAGTGCGTCGTGCCATACTTTGTCAAATGCCTTTTTGAAGTCTATGAACACATGGAAGATGTCTTGTTGATGTTGTGAGTATTTCTCGCATAGAACTCGTAGATTGAAAATCTGTTCTGTGGTGCTTCTTTTGCTGCGGAATCCTGCTTGCTCCTCGGCTATGATTTCTTCAGCCTGTGGTTTCAGTCTATTGAGGAGGACCTTCAACATCACTTTGCTGGCGTGGCTGATGAGGCTGATTGTTCTGTAGTTGCTGCACAGTTGAAGGTTTCCTTTCTTTGGTAGGGTGATGATGAGTGATTGGGTCCAACTAGATGGCCATTCTCCGGTCAGCCAGATCTTGTTGCAGATTGTTGTGAGTAGGTGTTGTGAGTTGTGAGTGAGTTGTGTGCAGCCTTTCCATTCTTCAGGGATTTAATGGCAGCCTCTACTTCGTCTCTGAGAATAGGGAAGTCATCGGCATTGGTCGGTTCTTCCATGTTGAGAACCCCTGGGTCTCCTTGCATATGGTGGTTGTAGAGTTCTCTGCAGTATTCCGTCCGTCTGGCTGTGATGTCGCCATTTTCAGTAAGGCATTTCCCGTTTTTGTCCTGTATAGTGGTTGCCCGCGGTTGTTCCTGTTTTGTGAGACTTTTCACAATTTCAAAAGCCTTTCTACTGTTGTTCCTCTCCAGGTTTGTCTCTATATCTGCACATTTCTGTTCGATCCAGCTTTCTTTTGCCTGTTTCATACTCTTCCTGATCATCTTGTTAATCCCTGAGTACTCAGCTTTCCCTGTGGAGTGTCTGAGGTTCTTCAGTTTTCTGCGGGCGTCACACATCTTAAGAATGTTGTCATTTACCCAGGGTTTCTTTCTCTTTCGTTTATAGCCAAGAACTTGTTTAGCAGTATCTGTCATGACTGTGTTGAAGGTGTTGCACAGCACTTCAGGGTCTTCGTCCACCACCAGCAGTGGAGCAAACTTGCCTCCAATTGTGGCCTGAAACACCTCCCAAATGGCTGGATCTTTCAGTTTTTCAAGGTCAAACTTAAGTCGTGTGTTGCTTGGCCTTTTTGTCTTCTTCAGCCTGACTCTGAAGTTCATGATGATGAGATCATGGTCGCTGCCAACATCGGCCCCTGGAAATGTTCTTGTTTTGGCTCTGTTGATGCCAGATCGAAAACGGTTCTGAACCAGTATGTAGTCGATCTGGTGGTGGGTGCCATTCGGTTCGTGCCAAGTCCAGCAACGCGAATCTTTGTGTTGACCGAGGGTGTTGGTCAGTGCCAGGTTATTGTAGGTGGCAAACTCTAGAAGCCTTCTCCCCCGATCATTGGTGTTTTCATTACACGAGGTTCCATAGTGTTCTTTCCAGTCTCTTCGTTCATCAATTCCCACCTTAGCATTCCAGTCTCCCTGAATGATGAGGATGTCTTTTTTGTTCGTTTTCTCTGCAGTGTTCTGTAACTCTGTGTAGAACTCCTCAATCACTTCGTCTTCATAGTCTGTGGTGGGCGCATAGACTTGGACGATGGAGATATTGAAAGGAGCTGCTTTGAGACGGATGGTGATAAGTCTGCTGGATATTGGGCAGCATTCCATAACTGAGTCCTTGATGTTCTTATTGACAAGAAAGCCCACTCCTTTCGCATGGATGTCTTTTTCTCCACTGTAGTAGAGGATGTTCCCCTCTTTGGTCTGATGTTGACCAAAGTTCTTCCATCTTGTCTCACAAAGGCCCACAATGTCCCAGGTATAGTTTTTGAGCTCATGTTCAAGTTCTTCTAATTTTTCCTGTGGCAGCAAGTGTTCTCACGTTCCATGTGGCGATGGCAATGTTTTATCTTCCTCTAATCTTGTTCCGTTGATGTCCACCAGTAGCACACTTATCACCCCCGTCCTGGTGTCCGGCGAAGGGCGCGGTCCTTGGTGACCCGGGCGACGACCGATCCGGTATGGAGTTTCTCATAGTGTCCATTTCATGCAGTGTGTCTTGGGCATCGACACCTGGCGGAGCCCATCCCTCTCCAGGTCAGACCACAGCCGAATTTCTCCAGTATCCGGGGACTCGCCTTGGCCTCGAACACGTGGCCGTTGTCATTCATCTGGGAATTCTCCGCCCTGGCCGGTGCCCTTGGAGCAACGTCTTACGCCCAGTGGTGCCGTGTTAACACCACCCCCTCACATGGTTTGGCACGCCTGCTGAGGCGAGGTCCCGGGGTGTGGCACTTGGAGCCACATGTGAGAGATTTGGGGGGATGGAGGAGGCCAGTGCGCCCGTCATTCCAAAGGAGTTCCAGAGGAGTCAGCAGACAGACAGCAAAGCCAGTCAACAAGGTGTTACCTCTCCCCATTACGCCCCAGTTTAATGTGCAGTAGGCCCTATAAAAAATCTGCAGGTAACAGTGCCGTCAATGCAATACAAAGCACAAGGGTCTGAGTAACGTACATTTGTTGTACCAATTGTAACCTCAAATTTACCACCACCCACCAGTTTAATATGTAGATCAATGATGTCTGCACAGCGCATGGCGATGTCAATAGGCTATTATATAGATTGCCCACACTTAATACTAGTCTGCTACATGACTTACAACGCTGCTGGCAACTTGTATTTTCACCTCGAAATCAGTATAATTTGACTGTTGTTCACCATGTCCATAGATATAGAGTGTATACATGTAATGTAGATCTACTTGAAATATCTCTTCTTTGTTTGTTTGTTTGGTTTTTTTTTTGTTTCTTTTTCTGATAATCAGTACCGGTATCATCAGCTTCACACCCTTGCCACACTGACACAGCTAAACCTTTTTAGTCTAGCTAGTCGGCCACTATATACCGTACAGGAAACTTTTCTACTCAGTCTGCACTGTGTATGGTAGCCCTACTACATATCGACCACCCTTATTGAATCCGACCGCGTATAATTCGCGCACTGAACACTTAGTACGCACTTCTCTGCGCGCAAAGCACATAAAAATGAATTGGCTTTGAATGTAGATGAGGATGGTGTGGGAAAACGCGATAATTCACTGTTCATTAATGGTTTTAATCAAGGACAAAATTTCGAATGAATATTTTCACCGAATCGTAATGACAGCACAATGTAATGTCTATGGAAGTTTCTAAAAGGCTTCTAAAAAGCTTCGTACAACACGGTGTTCAATACAACTCGGTTTGCGTGCATTGTCAATGCAAAAACAGCGGTCGATCCTAAAAACGCGATTTACCGCGGGGAGCTGAAACGAGGCCACGCAAGTTCGTCGGTGATATTTTTGCACTGAAACTTCGAATCGAAAAGGGAACAACGGCATTTGATAGAGCTGGATTTTCTCAATCACGTAGGTCAAGTTTTTTACGTGAATTTCAGTGTTAAATATTCTTATCAAGCAAATAAACATTAGGCGGTCGATTAGTAGTAGGTCCAACCATACTGTAATTGGTACTGACTGCGGCACTGTGCAACCAAACCCAAGTAAGAAGGAATTTCTTTCACACTGATGATTACTAGCTGTACCTCCTCTACCTTAGTACAGTTTGATGCACATTCTCTCATTCAGTGTTTCAATCACCGTTATCCCTCCGTATCATGTCACCGCGGACCGCGACTCTCACACAGCTTATCATGCAGACTGTATCAGGGTACAGGGGCATGCAGATAATATATGACTAGTGACAGTGCGCGATCGAGTCTTAGTCCCATACACAGTTGTTGTGGGAGCCCGAACGCTTCGAGTTCGGGCAGGTCGCAACAGTTAGCTTACTGACTCTGTAGACTGTACAGTAAGTCAGTCTTGACTGTCTCATAAGCACATGCAATAGAAGACAAAACAGTATCACAAATCACTATACATTAAACTACCATTAGATTAAACAATGCAAACTGGTTTGCCTTATTTCTTGTCAATCCCTAAATGGCAGTAGTATAGTAACCGTAAAAAGGCCCGTATTACTCCCCATTAGGACTGCATTTATTTTGGTCATGTGATTTTACATACAGTGTATTAATACACGCGTGAACGTGGTAACAAAGAACGGCACGACAAACGATTGAAATTATTACCGAAGAATTGAAGGATGTAGCCGCACAGAAGCGCAACCCAAATAAGTCATAATTTGTGATCATTTACTCACCTTAATCTTGTATAAATCAGCAAGTCTTGCAACGAGAAAGCCCCGCTTCAATGCAATTGCATGGGAGTTCTAGAACGAATGGAAGTGAACTGTCGCGACGCTTTGCTTTGTGACACGTATACACATAGCTAACTCGCTGTATGCGGTGGCGATGCGAGCTTACAAAAAAACGGAGCCTCGATCGTCTTCTCTGATGTGATTGGTTAATTTCCGGGATTGGCGTGTTAGTCTTTGCTCACGTACTGTTTATGAAACTGGCACGAACAAAAAATGCTATATCATTTTATCAAACACCAACAAACATCTTTATATTGATTGATTTGCAATCTTGAAGATGAACATAATCCACAATTCAAATCACTACTGATACTGCATTACAAATCCTAACATGTTTGAACGCAACAGTATGATCTAGATTTTTGTAGCAGACTAACTCTTCTATTTGGAGGTTCAAAAATTAATCTTTCTCAAAAGTGAACCCCCTTCGGAGTAAATAGCACCCATAGAAGTTAAATATTCAACCCTAGTCCACGCAAGGGTGCATTGGGTCAAAATCAACCCCAAATTGAACCCTGATTTCTTAGTGTGTACAGGCCTTCCACTAGGCAGGAATGATTACCAAAACGGCAAAATAAAACATAATTTTAAGGTTGTGTACGGCAGTTGATGATAGCTTGTGAACATACAAGACTGAATACGATGAAACCATCCCTGGAACCTTCCACGAAGTCTCGAAGCTTCGCCGGAAGGGGTTTTGGATCCATGGGCGTGGCCCCGGGTATTGGGATCCAGTTAGGAGCTGTCGGCTGCGGATATTCGAGAGCAAGTGTCCAGTGGCACAACCACAGGGCCCCTCTGTTGAGGATTTCCCACGGGTTGAGATCGGGGCGAATTCCATGCAACGCTTGGAGCTGAGCTACAGGGCGGTAGGCTATTACATACTCTATTAGCGGATGGATAGTATGCGAGACTACAAAATTCTTCAGTCGCTCGGAAAAGTCCATGCGGTCGGAGTAGTTTAACAGGAAGGAAAAGGGAACATAGGAAAGAGGTGTGGGTACCCCTAAACGTCCTTCGTGCCAGAAGACGGTACGTCGGGTAGCTGTGACAACAATAAATGGTACATTGAGATAAGCCGCGATGAGGGGATCACATGCATCCGTGATAGGTGTAGTGATCACCATATCGATGTCCTCCTTTTTCAGCTTTTCGAGGATATCCTTGTTCTTAAAGAGCTCAGAACACCCGTAGTTGTACAGATTAAGGAGTCTGCTGAGCTCCCCATCCCACATATTGCTCAGTGACAGTGACATGCTCGTAGATTTATCCAACATCTCGGAAACATCTTTAACCTCTTGGCCCGTCATGGAATGAGGGATGGTGATGTTGCTCGAGTACGCTCCAGGAACAAAGCCGGATGTTCCCTTCTTGTCTAGGAGGAGCAGTGTCACATGATGTCCACGATCGGTCAGAGCCTTCGTGATGGGAGTCAGGGCCAGGAAGTGGCTGTGCATTGCTGTCAGACTCGCCCTTGGTAGCAGAAACCTTGCTGCAGTAGACGTGCGCACTGACATTAAGATAATCAACAGAAAAGCTCCGAGAGTATTCCATGGTAAGAACGATTTGACTCTTGGCGAGAAACCCATGGATGTACTTGTGGAAGAGGTTTTTGATGCGAGCGCTAACTGTGAAGGGAACGTGGCTCAATGCACGCCGTAAATCTCGCAAAACAATAGAATCGAATGTGACACCGCACGATGGCACCTTCAATAGCTGACGGGGTGAAAGTTAAAGATGAATTCTCACAGCAGCTCCGATTATAAAGCACACCACGAGACCTGGACAGTCCGCAAGCTTCAGTCACGGGCATGATCAAACTGTGCGCCTATTACCTTCACTGGTGCTACCAGAATGTCAAAGCGACGGCGGAGAAACCACTCCCACTTTAATAATGTGCACATCGACAGTGATATGCCGCTTGTAAAACCAACATGTTTCCATTGTGATAAAGATTATTCTTTACATTATGGTGCCAATAATCCTTATTGACTCTGTCTCGTTGCGGGTCTGAAGTCCATCGCTGTCCACACGGGTCCACACCTGTACCCGGCAGGCTTTATAGGTCGAAACAATGATGATCGGACGATTGCCTGAACTATGCATATAGACAAGTTCAATACTACAACGACGGCGTTTTTTAGCCTAAATCATTCACAGATTGTTAATTCAGTAGAGGGCGCCATTCTCGAGAGCTTTTGGCCGGTGTTGTAGCCCAGCACACAACTTTTTCAGAACGCTTCCTCAACATTTTTTTTTTGACGTTTACCACGTCTTCGTCGAAAAAGTACAATTTTTAAGGGTCGTGTTTACCTTTGGGAGCAGAGATTTAAAAAAAAAATATGTGTGAGATATCATATTTAATGCATATGTGTAGGTCAGTTGTATCACAAAACATCCTACCATATAAAATTTCCGCAATAAAGCCTAAATTATAGGGAGATATCACTATTTTTTCTCAATAAACCATAGCTGTAGACGGTTTAGACTGAAAACATTTTTAAATATCTATTGTTTACAATTTGTATATTTAACAATACTTAACACCAATCATACTGGCTCAAATTTTGCAGTTGATTGTCTCCATCCCTAACTCACATCTTAGAACAATATTTTGAAGCGCTAATACTGTATTTTTGTTTCATCTGCAAATGATAAATTATGCCTTTGAAACGTACATAATATACCGTCAAGGTTTGGACTTAAGCATTTATCGCAAAGCATTTTTTTTTTTCGGAAAACGTTTTTAAAACGTCAATAAATGTCACAAAATGAATGTCCTTTACAAAACGTCTGTAAACATTATAGGACGATACAAATTAAACGTTTGGTACCTAACGTGTAGGCTTACAGAACATTTTTCCCGGACCTATTTTTTGTTGAACGTTTATTTAACGTTTTAAATATATCTGATTCCAACCTAGCAAACACAAAACGTTTTGAGAACGTTCTTTATCTTAAAGTCTGCTACACGTCTTCGTCTTGATATACGTTGACAAAACGTTTTTATTAGGTCTGCTACGTCTTCTATTTGCTTCTGTATAATAAATGTTCATGCATGTTAATGAATATTCAATTAGGAACATCATAATTCAAAAATTAGTATAGAAATCGATAAAAGACATCGAAATCTAAAGTACCGGTATTTATGCTGCATTCAAACTTTTTAATTGCGTTAAAATTGAACTAAAGTTATAATTCAGGAATTCACAATTTCGTATTGTATTATGAATAGGTATTTTCATATTTTAATAGGCCTAATAATTAAAGTATTTGTGTGATTTAATTTCAAAAACCATGTTTTCACGCATTACAGTATATTTGGGGGTATATAAAAGAATGTGATACAGATACATCAGCTAGGAATAGGATGTAGTTGGTATAGGTGCATGGGTAGGACTTTACGTACAGAATGGGATAGGATTATTTAGAATTATTTAAGATTAGGATTAGGGTACATTAATCTCAGATTATGCCTGTATAATCTATATAAAAAGAAACTAAATAATATGCCCAATACAAACTTGTTTTTACCCATTAACCCGTTTAGGACGTGTCCCGAGTATACTCGGGCTGACGTTTTCCAGGCTGTGGACTGGTCCCGAGTATACTCGGGCTGAGAGAGTGAAATGAACACGCATTTTTAAACTTAGAATTTCACCAACAATACGATGCCAATGTTGAAAATGATTTATATTTTGTGGGACTATATACATCAAAGTTGCCATCTGTGAACATTTTGTGATGATTGGTCATATCTTATGTCTATAAACAAGCAAAATATTGACAAACATGAGTGCAATTTTCACGACATTCAGACCTTCGCAACGGTCGGGAAACTGACCAATGACGAGCGACCAGCCGCACGCTCTGGCGATCTCATTTGCATCGGTATGCAAATTGTCACACTCAAGTGAAAAGCGTGCGTGCGGCGGTCAAGACCGTTGCGTGCACGCACCTACCTTATTAGCACACATTTACATGATAAAGTATTGTAGCATACTACTTCGTGTTATATCAGGAATGCAATGTCGTACTTATATGGATCTTCTATGAAAGCCACCTCGGCATGACAACCTGCTTACCATTATTGGCATGAAATATTGGCCTTCTTCTTCCGCTGCCGAGTCCTGGGATTTGCCAAAACTCGGCGAATTGAATAAATTCAAAAGTAAATCTTTTGCGTGTCCCTGCATGCATGTGATGTGTGTTAATGTTTTTGTGTCTGTTTGTTATCATGACAGCGATGTTACTTGTAGTTGTTTGAAGAGTTTTACCGTCATGAATAATATTCTGATTATGTTATAAAATCGTTTAAAAAAAAGAAACCACTTGGCCAAGAACAAACCGAGTAGGGGATGTACTGCATACAAACAACGCAGTCGATTGTGCTACTTCATCGAAGTCGTAAATTCATATAAATTGAATAGACCAGGTGGCCAGAGTATCAGGTTACATTGTACCTCCTTGAATAGACAGGATGTTGATACAAAAACATTCCTAAGACGCACTCGTAGACGCCATCTGAAAAGTCGGGGATTATGAGCATAATAGAGAAGTTCAAAGGCCGATTACAGACAGTCTCTTTTTTCTGCACCGGTCCATAGAATGCATTATAGTGATGTGCTTCGTATGTATTACGTAACCACTTTTACGGACCCCAATGATTTTATGGTTGTTGGGAAGCGAATGTGCAAGTTCTCATGTGGTTGTAACCAACATATATGTATAGAATTTAAACTTCGACAACGAAATACGCTGCAATAAAGCGAGTAAACAAGACATATGGCATTTTTTTTTCTCTCATACGCTTAGCATTCGCCAAAAAATTGTAGATATAATTATGATGTTCGGTATTTGATGTTTGCAGCATTTCAAAGAAGTAGTCAAAATAAAATAATATCCCATATTTCGATGATACCGACGATGGTGATGTCGACTGTTTAGTCTTTTTTGTTCTAGTTCTGTATGAATTCCTCATAATATGCTAATATTCGGCTTTAGTCGCTCTGTCAATTACTTATACATTTAGAATTCTGAGGTGTTTTCAGTCCACTTCTTTCGTAAGTTCACGAGTCAATTTTTTTTTCGATCATTGAGTTCAATCCATTTATAATCAGTCAAATATGACAACTTATACCGAAAAAAAGACTTTTCTTTCTTTTTTTCTTTGTAGAAAGCGCTCCAAATTTGCGAAGTGGTGATTCAATTTTGCGAGAGACGGAGATGTGATAACCACATCGCTTCAATTGAACACTTTGTTTAGGAGCAAGGTATTTCGGGAAATAAAAACATGAAATTAATGTTCTTGTCTTATCTCATGTTTATCGATGTAATCAAATTTTTTTCATGTTTCTATTGAAGTAATTTATGCACTTATCGTGCCTCCGTATTTTTTAATGTCTACGTATATCTCTGCATTTAGGTATGCCTACATTCATTCATTCCATTAGACTTCGTGAAATCGCATTGAAGCATTTTCATATTCATAAACGATTGCAGCAAATGCTCGTTTCCTTTATACATTATGCTTATTGAATGAGATTGTTAGTACTTCATTTTTGTTTTTGTCTTTTATCGGGGGATGACTGGTATACACAATAAAATAATATTGATTTACACTCGTGACATAAGAGAAGATCATTTCAGCAAAATTAGCCGTCTATTATGAGAGATCGAAGAATGTCGGGAGAAATGTCGTTTATTTCAACAAAAATATCGTCTTTTCCTTATTTTCTGAAGTGATGTAATAATTGTAGGTCTTCAACCCTGTGTGGCTTGTACTTGCCATACGTCCATGATCATGTCGGCTTCTTCTACAGCTGCCGGATGGCTAACCTTTTTTGTTGCTAAATTGAATGAATTTCTCCGTCGAACTCGGGAATGCTCACCTGCGACCCTGTTTGAAAAGACGCTCTCTCATATTGAGACGAATTTGAATTCTCAATGGACATTCTAATTTGAATTGTGTTAAGGCTACGTAATTTGAAGTGATATGATATAGTGAAAGGAAACTGAGATTGAATGAACATCTTCATTGCGCGATCTTTTTTTTTTTAGGCGATTTTGAAGTACCTAACTGTGAAATTAGAAGACAAACGTACACACACACACACACACACAAATGACTGCAAAATCTTTGCATAATGTTGAACCATTTTGAATACTCGAATATGCCGTTTTGCTCTTCCTTTGTAATACATTAATTTGCCTCGATTAGTGCTGCTTCGATTTATCTCATTGCATCTCATTACTTTCCTTTCCAGCTATCCACTTCTTCATTCCCATCATCTACAATTAATCGTTTAGATTGAATATCCCCATTGATGGTGGCGATCACCTTTCCAAGATACTCTGCCCGTATTATTACATATAATCTCATAAGATATCACCATAACACAGATTATAGGCAAACCTAGTCGTGTGTAATATTTCATTTCGTTTGCAAAAGTGTGTTCAGATTACCGTCCATGGAACTAAATTTAGAAGACCAGCCTATTTTTTATCTCTTTATCTCTCAATCTTTCTTCTTATCGCATAGACTCCGATGTTTCGTTTGCAGACCGGAAGAGCTCATATAATGCTCCATCAACTGACTTGAATAGGTGTTATATATATATATATATATATATATATATATATATATATATACAATAATCTATCCCGTTTGCTGATGATTATCATATCACTGTGTGACATTTAATTTCAAGTGATGTGCAGTGAACAATACCTTATATAAATATATATAAATAATATATATAAATTTGCAACATACAACCCGACAGTAAACTTACAAATGCGCTCGTTGATCTCCTTTATTCATCTCATGAAAACCTAAGTCATGTAATTATGGTCGAAATCTGGAGGCAGTCATGATGGATAATTTCACAAAGCAAACGTCTTTATACAAAAGTGCATGGAGTTCGCAGGTTTAGTCACCATTAGCTGTCAAAGATTGCAAGAAAGATGCAACGATTTATCTGAATATTGAACATCCCATCAGGCTCTTGTCAACATTATGAAAATTGTTGAAACAAAACCAAGAAATAAACTCAAATGGAAGATTGGTTTGAGAAACTCAATTTCGATGTTGCTTGAAGCTTTGTTTTCTCTCTCTCATACTTATGAATGACAGCGTGATTATGTTATAAGATCGTTCAAAAAATCTACTCGGCCAACGAACCAAATAGAGGATATACTGTATAATAGTCATCATTTTCATACAATGCAAGAGCCGATATTGCCACTATGGGGTCTTACAATTATATTCATCATGGTGAAACACAGCGTAACATGTGCGCGTGTTATAGGCAAGAACACTTTGAATAGACCAGGTGGCCAGAGTATCAGGTTACATTGTACCTCCTTGAATAGACAGGATGTTGATACAAAAACATTCCTACTCGTAGACGCCATCCGAAAAGTCGGGGATTATGAGCATAATAGAGAAGTTCAAAGGCCGATTACAGACAGTCTCTTTATTCTGCACCGGTCCATAGAATGCATTATAGTGATGTGCTTCGTATGTATTACGTAACCGCTTTTACGGACCCCAATGATTTTATGGTTGTTGAAAATCCAATGTGCAAGTTCTCATGTACTTGATACGAACATGTATTACAGAATTTAAACTTCGACAATGACATACGCTGCAATAAAGCGAGAAACAAGACATACGGCAGAAGTTGTCTTTTTTTTCTCTCTCTCTCATACGCGTAGAATTCACAAATAAACATTATGATGTTCAGTATTTGATGTTTGCAGCATTTCAAAGAGGCAGTCAAAATAAAATTACATCCCATATTACGACGATACCGACAATGGTGATGCTGACTGTTTAGTCTTTTTTGGTTCTAGTTTTGTATGAATTCTTCATAATATGCTAATTTTCGGCTATAGTCGCTCTGTCAATTGTTTATACGTTTAGAAGTCTGGGTTTTTCAGTCCATCTCTTTCGGAAGTTCACAAGTCAAATGATTTCGCGATCATTGAGTTATAATGGTTTTAGCAACACACTACCGTTTTGTAGCTCAATCGATTTATAATCAGTAGAATATGGTAACTCATGCCTTAAAAAAATGAACCTTTTTTACATAAATTTGTAGAAAGCACTCCAAATTTGCGAAGTGATGATTCAGTTTTGCGAGAGACGGAGATGTGATAACCCGTCGCTTCAATTGAACACTCTACTTTGTTTAGGAGCAAGGAATTTCGAGCAATAAAAGCATGAAATGTTCTTGTCCATCTCATATATTGATGTGATCAAATGTTTTCATGCTGCTATTGAAGTGGTTTATGCACTTATCGTGGCTGCGTATTTTTTTTTTATAATAATTGCATTATACATCTCTGTATTTACGTAGACCTACTTGCATTCATTCCTTTAGACTTCGTGAAATCGCATTGAAGCATTTTCATATTCATAAACGATTGCAGCAAATGCTCGTTTCCTTTATACATTATGCTTAATGAATGAGAATAGTACTTCATTTTCTTTTACCGGGCGATGACTGGTATACACAATAAAACAAAATAATATTGATTTACACTCATGACATAAGAGAAGATCATTTCAGCAAAATTAACCGTCTGTTATGAGAGATCGAAGAATGTCGGGAGAAATGTCGTTTATTTCAACAAACATATCATCTTTTCGTTATTTTCTGAAGTGATGTAATGATTTTAGACCTTCAAGCTTGTGTGACATGTGCTCGCCGTTCTCCCATGGTCATATCGTCTTCTTCTATCAGCTGGCGGGTGGTCAACCTTTTTGTTTCTAATATGAATGAACTTCTCCGACGAACTCGGAAATGCTCACCTGCGACCCTGTCTGAAAAGATACTCTCTCACATTGATGCGAATCTGAATTCTCGATGGGAATTCTAATATGAATTGTGCTAATGCTACATTTTTTGAAGTGATAGGACATAGTGAAAGGCAAACGAGGTTGAATGAACATCTTCAAGGCGCTATCTTTTTTTTCTTTTTTTGTTGTTGGCTATTTTGAATTACGTAACTACGAAATTGGAAGGCAAACGTACACAAAAAATGACTGCAAAATCTTTGCATAATGTTGTACCCTTTTGCCCTTTTTTTGCCGTGTTGCTCTTCCTTTGTTATACATTTGTCTCAATTAGTGTTCCTTCATTTTATCTCATTGCATCTCATCACTTTCCTTTCCAGCTATCCCCTTCTTCATTCCCATATATACAAACGTGTAGATTGAATATTATCATTGATGGTGATGATCGCTTCTCCAAGATACTCTGCCCATAAAATTTATATATGTATATATGATACATTACATATGTATCATATAAAACGTAGAAAGATATTACCAAAACACAGGTTGTAGGCAAACCTCATCTTGTATAATTTTACATTACGTTTGAAAAATCTTTTCAGATTATCTACCGTCAATCAAACAAAATTTAGATGACCAGCCTATTTTTCTCTCCTTTTTCTCTTCTCATCGTATAGACTCCCCTGTTTCATCTGAAGAGCTCATACATGTTCTGTCAACTGGCTTAAACAGGACCGGTGTTTTATTCTTTGTTTTGTTTTTTTTTTCTATGTAAGAAATAACGATACTCATTTAGGTTGGTGATTACTTTTTATAATAATTAAATATATGTCTTGTATCCCTGTGTGAAATCTCATTTCACTTGATACATAGTGAATAATCATTATCTTCCCGACATTACGTCGAAGTTGTAAAGGAATTGTAAGATCGCACAGACAAATAGCAGCATCAAACCCCGATAATAAACTCACAAATCCACTCGGTGATATCTTGTATGCATCCAATGAAAACCTATTATAAGTCGCATGATCGAAATTTGTAGGTAGTCATGATTGATAATTTCAGGAAGCAATCTTCTTTATACAGACTTCTTCAGGGGATGGCAGGTATCGCGCAAGCGTGGTTTTTATGCATTTTATTCGTCTCAAAGAAAGTTAGAAAGATGCAAAGATTTGTTTGAATATTGAACATATTCCAGGCTCTTGTCAATTTTATGGGAATTACTGAAACAGAACCAAGAAATAAACTCAAGTGGACGTTATTCTATTACGAAATTCGACTTTGATAAATCAGTATCACCAATTCAACTTGTAATATTACATCGTTGATGGTTTGCCTAGTGTTGAAATAAAGCCACGTGCTTCTGTTACAGACACGCGAGCTTTTTATTTGGATACAAGTAGCGGGGACAAACAAGGTGTAACAGATTTTCAAATGTTGTATACAATGAATAAACTTCCTTCTGTTTCCAAAATTCATTGACTAGCTATGGTAAGGAATTTTGTGAACAACAGGAAGTTAAGAGTGGGTTCGTGTGCCTTTGCATCGCCACAATACGAGATTTACTTGGCGTGTCTTACAGTCGTGTAAATGGAAATACGCAAGCCTGTACACAATCCTCCGATCGATCGCTTTTCATTGAAAGTCTTTGAAGGCTTGTGATCAACGGATTACAGTTTCCATAAAAGATTGCCTCCATGAATCAGTAAATTCAAGACAATTATGTAGTAGAAATTTGCGACACCCTCGACATAGCCTGGTGCCCAATAATAAAAGACGCTATTCATTTGAGTTGACGAGGGAACGTAAATTGACGATCGTACAGTACGTGAAGTTCAAACCGCGCGCGCGAACCCAGATAGCGAAGGGAAGCGACATTATTATTCATGAGCGGTCGTTATTCATCCAATCAGAAAGCGGATTCCTACACCGCATACACGGCAATTTAATGATTGGGTAAAGTGGGACCGTAAGTCACACCCCCTTAGTAACCCTCGGTTCGGGCTCGATTTTGGAAAACCTGTCCGTCTGTGGGGGTGTTCGCTCGCCAAAGCAAACCGTCCTAAACGGGTTAAGTTTCCAAAGGTTTTAAAGGTTTTTAAAGGTTATTTAAACGTTCATAAAACGTTTTTGGGATACAGAAATTCCTAAAAAGTTCTAAGACGTTTTTCGCCAGTTTTCTAAAAGTTCTCATAACGTTTGTTAGCCTATATGCATCAGACGTTCTAAACGTTCTGGAAAGGTTCATAAGACTTCTTTAGACATACTTAAAACGGTTTTTGAACGTTCTAGATGGTTTTTAAAAGTTTTCTGGACGTCCACAGGATTTTTATTTTAAGTAGAAGAAGGAGTCTCGATTACGCCATCTGTAGTTCCAACAAAACCTTGTTGGAACTACAGATGACGTACTTGAGACTGTTTTCTACGTTATTGTGTATATAAATCGAATATTTCACCAAAGGGGCACACTAGATCTCCATTTTCAAGTCCGGAAATGCGAAAGCCTTGTTCATGTGAAAAGGGAATATATTTATTCTATTTTATTTATTATTATGTTTTTTGATAGAAACAAAAATCTCACCAAAAATGTAAATTATTTCCATGAATTGCAGGTCTGTAATGTAAATCTCCCTCGTGCTAGGAGGGGTTTCTCTCCCTCACACACCCTCTCCCATCACATTGTTACCAAAATACATATTACTGTTTTTATTACAAAAAAAAGAATATTCCACTAAGGGGGTACACCACATCTATATCTCTGAATTTTACGTCTGAAAATTCAGTAGTCTCAGTAGGCCTATACACATAATTATCATTATGTTATATTATAGGACGTGTACCTCCTCCCAACACTGATTTCCCCTCCAATAACTCCCCTCCGCACATTTCCCTGAACATGTTCAATTTTTAAATACTTTTTTTTTTATTGATAGACACATAAAATCAAATATTTTGTGCACCAAAGGGGTGCACTAGCTAGATCTCTGAATTTCAAATCTGGAAACGCAAAAATCTCCCCTGTGTGGGAGGGGATATCACCCGTTTCCCTGCGCATTTCCTTGAATATATTTTTCTTCCTTTTTGTAGAAAAAATAAAAATCGAACATTATATCATTATGAGTCCACCATCAGGTCCTTCATTTTTATGTTTCAGTCTGAAATGCAAAAATCTCCCTCGTGTGGTATGGGAGGGGATGTTCCACACCCTACCCGCTCACCTTCCATAGCGATTTTTCTTGCGTCTTGATAGCAAAAACACTGAACATATCAACAATACATATTTTTATATACATAATATAAACCAAAGATCCTAGTGTACATTTTTAAGGTGCCATTTTCGGGCGAAAATCAGCTGATAGGTCAAAACAAACAAGCAAACAAACAAATAAACAATTCAATTCATTTCATTTATTTTCATTCTTCTTTTTCCAACAAAACATAACACAGAATAAATCAGGACTTACAATTACAAAGAAAAGAAACACCGAATAAGCAACAAAGTCGACTAATTTTGATGCCACTGTGGTTATATAGTAGTATAGTAGAACACATCCGTGAAAGTTCGAGGGAAATCGGACAATCGATGCAAAAGTTATGAATTTTTAAAGTTTTGGTATTGGAACCGCGGGATGAGGAGCCGGGGTCATCCCAGGAGACCGACACCCACGAGTCATACGGTCCACGAGACCGACATCAAAAATAGGTCCATGAGTCATACAGCCCATGAGTTATACGGCTCACGAGTCATACAGCCCATGAGTTCGACACTACGCACAAAAGGCTCATGAGACCGACACTAAGCAAAGAAAGCCCACGAGAGCGACACTACACAATAAAGGCTCACGAGACCGACAGTACGCAAAAGAGGCTCACGAGACCGACACTAGGCAAAGAAGGCCCACGAGACCGACACTAGGTAAAGAAGACTCACGAGACCGACACTAAGCAAAGAAAGCTCACGAGACCGACACTAGGCAAAGAAGGCTCACGAGACCGACAGGATCTTCTTTCGTATGAGACAGTAGTATCAGGCTATTTCTTGAAGCTGGGCGAGCCAGTTGGCTTGGGCATCGTTTGGACTTGTCAGGTCGGTCATCCCATCAGGGGGTTGAAGGACAGGGCAGTTGTAGATGACGTGGTCTGCTGTCTGCTTGTCTGCTCCGCAAATGCACGCCGGTGACTGCCGAAGTCCCCAACGATGCATGTTAGCATTAAAGGGGAAGGCTAGTACCTGATCAGTGGGAATCAGTGGAAATGCTGGGAGATGATTGTTCAAATCCTTATGGGATTCATTCAAGAGTACATTATATATCTATTGTTGTGTGAAAACTATTTGCTTCAGAATGGTCTCATATTCAAGTAATGTGCAGTTTAATGTTTCCAGGTAAGCGTCCCTGGTCAGTGACGGGGCATTAATCTGCACATTACTTGAATATGAGACCGTTCTGAAGCAAATAATTTTCACACAACAGTAGATATATAATGTACTCTTAAATGAATCCCACAAGGATCGGAGCAATCATCACCCAGCATTCGCACTGATTCCCACTGATCAGGTACTAGCCTTCCCCTTTAAATCTGCCTATCCCAGTTCGCAACCGGTTGAGTGTTACCCAATCCCTCCGGGGTAGTTCATAATAGCCAGCCGGAGCTTTGGTGTCGGGAGGGATGGTGAATTGATGTGGGTGGGCCGTCCCTTCCCAGCTCTTTTCCCACTCCTGAATTAGGTTGAAGTTTGAGCTGATTAGGATGGCTGCATGTCGGGAGAAAGGTCGGCGTGATCGGAGGCGTTGACGACCTGGATTTTGCGATCTTGTCGTTATCCTGTGTAGGGGGTGACCATCATCAGCAAGGGATTTGTTTACGAGCTTGTTTGTGAGATTCTCACGGCGTAGCCTTGGTGGTGCAATCCCTGCAAGGACCGGGAGGAGATCTGTCGGTGTGGGGCGGAGACATCCGGTGATGAGGCGTAGGGTGTCATTCAACGCACAGTCCAGCTTTTTGGTGTGGGTGCTCCTGCACCATGCTTGTGCAGCATATTCAGCAGTGCTGAAGACCAGGGCCAATGCTCCTGTGCGATGTTTATGCACCCCATGATGTCCCGGCCAGACGACGTAGCAGGTTGTTCCGAGCTGAGACTTTCCCACGTAGCGCTTCTAGGTGCTGTTTGTACGTCAGCTGTCTGTCCAGTTTCACACCAAGGTATGTTGGATGGGGGTTGTTTGGTAGGGCTGTCCCATTACCAAACAGGATGAACAGCGCCATCTACATGTCAATTACCTATACAGGGTGTTCCATGAAAGGGAAAATTACATACTGGCGGATGCAATTTCGTCACGCTATCGAGCGAGAGATTGTAACTTATTGAACAGCACCATCTACACATCAACGACATCAAGTAACTATGTATTTCTACACGTGTGGCTTTTAGAGGGCAGTTCTGTCACGCTACGGGGAGCGACATTGTTACCAATTTATCTCTTTTTTGTTTAAATAAAATTGTCCTCTTCATGAGGACCCCTCCCCCCCCCAAAAAAAAAAAATGTATGGAAAAAAATAGAGGAGAAGAACGATGTATGGTTTGATTTTATATGCTTTCCCAATTTCTAGATAGACGATGGGCAGGATGTAAGTTTTTTTTCGCCCTTTTCTTTCTCGCTTCACTAGTTAAGTATTCCTCATCAGATACCCTATCCTCCTACTCATACCCGCCTGCTTAGAGTTCAATTTTTTTTTTTTTTTCTGTAACTATAATGTATGACATTGATTTGTGGCTTGTATTTGTAGAATTATTCGCCTCAAAACGGTACTTTTTTCATGAAATAGAATGGCTGTTTTCAAGGATGCATCTTCCTTGACCGAATCCTTAAAGCTACCTTAATAGACAATTATACCATTTTCCGTAAATTTGTACTACATCAGAACCTTTGCATATTTTCATATCATGTAAAACAATTGTGCACTGCAACATTGACCATTTTGTGAAATATTTTCTTGTAAACTTCATTCCACACCTGGGTAATATTCTAGATGGTTGATTTGAATGTCCACATCATTTTATTTCTATAAGCAGGTGTATGATGTTTTGCGGAAAGGGAAAGGAGGGTGTTTTGGCATTATTTTTTGGAAATTAATGTTGAAACATCGGATGCACTTTTACTTAATTTTGTTGTTTTTTTTTCACAAACACGCAAACACAATTAAAAATCTTGAACAGTTCAGGGGACGAGGGAGGGCAATTGACAGGGTAATCCCCTAGCAACTCTCCTTATTCATCTCTCTTATCTTCCTTATGCCATTATCTGGACACCCTATACAATTAATTGGTCTATAGGTGGCGCAGTTCATCCTGTCGGTCTCGTGGGCCTTCTTTGCCTAGTGCCGGTCTCGTGAGCCTCTTTTGCCTAGTGTCGGTCTCGTGAGCTTTGTTTGCCTAGTGTCGGTCTCGTGAGCCTTTTAAGCGTATTTTGATGTAGATTATTATTGAACAATTTGCCTATAAAATGGTACAATTAAAATACACTTCTTGTGTTAATTCTTTTCACTGAATATCATGAACGCGACTTAACCCGAGCGAGCGGAGCGAGAGAGAGAGAGGGGGGGGGGGGGGGGGGGAGTCCCCCCTCCCACGGTAAGAACTTATTGCATTTTGATGTTGTAAATGGTGCAATTTGATGCATGTTTTTGCGCGTTTTATCGACGTGAAACAGTCCCACTTGTTTAAGGTAGCAGTACATTTTAGTGTAGATTATTATTTAACAAGTTGCCTATAAAATGGTATAATTTAAAAACACTTCTTGAATTAATTCTTTTCACTGAATATCATGAACGCGACTGAACCCGAGCGAGCGGAGCGAGCGAAGGGGGTGGGGAGGGTTAGGGATGGGGGTGTCCCCCCTCCCACGGTAAGAACTTTTTGCATTTAGATGTTGTAAATGGTGATAGTCCATTGGCCAGGCCAGATATTGGTACCATCTGAGGTGGCAAAACCTTTTTGATGTCATTTTGTTTGTCGGGCATAGATATGCTTATGAAGCTATGATAGCATTTCCAAATGAATAGCTTAGTTCTAATAAATGAATTTTTAACCCGTTTGGATTCGCTGTTATATCCCTTTACTTCTGAATCGAAACTAACCGCTATAGAAAGAAGAGCACTGTCTTCTGTATGTCCACAGGTGTTCTGTTGTAAACGCGGTGCGCTTATTCTTTATTCAAGGCAGCGAAGGGAATATCCAAAGCTAATGATACAGTGTATATCCCTTTATCTAAAAAGCAAAGCAAAAAAAAAAAAAAAAAAAAAAAAAAACAATTCCTAGTGGAAATTTTCAAAGGTCACACTCTGCCTGTCTTTGGTCAAAGAGCGTCAAAAATATTTGGCATTGGTCGGGTTGATGGCTGAAATCTATGACTAAGCTGCTACTCTGAAAATGCTATTATACTTTTATAGCAAAATAATATTCCTTAGATATATGCCATTTCAAAATGCACAACTAGAACTTGCCACCTCAGGTGGTACCAGTAACCCATTTTTCGGGTCTTGCCATAGCCCATGAACTAATTGTGTGACAATTGTTTCCGTGTCTGTGTGTCAGTGTATGTGTGTGTGTGTGTGTGTGTGTGTGTTTGTCTGATTAACAACAATATCAGTGGCCCGTTGCATAAAACTTACCGTTGAATTTCAATGGTAACTACCGTCAAAATTAGGCGTCACAGCCAATCAGCATCAAGGATTATGAGCTTTACCGCTATTTTGAAGACTTACCGCTAGAAAGGAGCGGTAAGTCCAGCGGTAAGGGTTTTATGCAACAGGGCACAGTTCTGGTAAACACTGCAAAAAAACAACAACAAATCAAAACAATGTACCGTTATCATATGTAAAGTCAATAATAAAAGGAATTATCTATACTGTTTTTATACTACCTATTCAACAAATACATCAGTTTTAAACAAAAATCACTCTGCTCATTTACAATAGTATTTATTATTACGTATTGTATAGTGTACCGGTTCATTGTTTGATAGAAATAAAGCTACATTGGCGTGGCATTAGTGTTTTCACCTCAGCGTTTTCACCGGAAAATGATGAATAATCAAAAATACGGCAAAATCCACGAGGAATTGCTTTTTTGTTTGTTTTTTAGATAAAGGGATATACACTGTATCATAGACTTTGGATATTCCCTTCGCCGTCTTGAATAAAGACTAAACGCATCGCGTTTAGCTCTGGACATCATCATCCTTTGGATATTCCCTTCGCCGCCTTGAATAAATACTAAGCGGGCTGCGTTTACAACAAAACACCTGTGGACATACCATGAGCTCCATGGACATTTACAGAAGACCGTGCTCTTGTTTCTATAGCGGTTAGCCTCGATTCAGAAGCATAGGGATATAAATACGAGACCAAATTGGTTAAAAAATTCATTTATTAGGACTAAGCTACTCATTTGGAAATGCTATCATAGCTTGATAAGCATATCTATGCTCAACAAACAAAATGACACCAAAAAGGTATTGCCACCTGAGATGGTACCAATATCCAATTTTTCGTCTCTTGGCCCATGGACTAGTGCAATTTGATGCATGTTTTTGTGCGTTTTGTCGACGAGAAACAGTCCCACTTGTTTAAGGTAGCAGTATATTTTGATGTAGATTATTATTGAATAATTTACCTATAAAATGGTACAATTAAAATACACTTCTTGTGTTAATTCTTTTCACTGAATATCATGAACGCGACTGAACCTGAGCGAGCGGAGCGAGCGAGGGGGAGGGGAGGGTGTGGGAGGGGGGAGTCCCCCCTCCCACGGTAAGAACTTTTTGCATTTTGATGTTGTAAATGGTGCAATTTGATGCATGTTTTCGCGCGTTTAATCGACGTGAAACAGTCCCACTTGTTGAAGGTAGCAGTATATTTTAGTGTAGATTATTATTGAACAATTTGCCTTTAAAATGGTATAATTTAAATACACTTCTTGAATCAATTCTTTTCACTGAATATCATGAACGCGACTGAACCCGAGCGAGCAGAGCGAGCGAGGGGGAGGGGTGGGTGTGGGAGGGGGAGTCCCCCCTCCCACGGTAAGAACTTTTTGCATTTTGATGTTGCAAATGGTGCAATTTTATGGATGTTTTTGCTCGTTTTATCGACGTGAAACAGTCCCACTTGTTTAAGGTAGCAGTATATTTTAGTATAGATTATTATTAACAATTTACCTATAAAATGGTATAATTTAAACACACTTCTTATATTAATTCTTTTCACTGAATATCATGAACGCGACTGAACCCGAGCGAGCGGAGCGAGCGAAGGGGGAGGGGAGGGTGTGGAAGGGGGGGGGGGTGTCCCTCCTCCCACGGTAAGAACTTTTTGCATTTTGATGTTGTAAATGGTGCAATTTGATGCATGCTTTTGCGCGTTTTATCGACGAGCAACAGTCCCACTTATTTAAGGTAGCAGTATATTTCGATGTAGATTGTTATTGAACAATTTGCCTATAAAATGGTACAATTTAAATACACTTCTTGTGTTAATTCTTTTTCACTGAATATCATGAACGCGACTGAACCCGAGCGAGCGGAGCGAGCGAAGGGGGAGGGGAGGGTGTGGGAGGGGGGTGTACCCCCTCCCACGTTGAGAACTTTTTGCATTTTGATGTTGCAAATGGTGCAATTTGATGCATGTTTTTGCGTGTTTTAACGAGTTGAAACAGTCCCACTTGTTTAAGGTTGCAGTATATTTTAGTGTAGATTATTATTGAACAATTTGCCTATAAAATGGTATATCATTTAAATAATCTTCTTGTATTAATTCTTACACTGAATATCATGAACGCTATCTGCAGTTCAGCAATCAAACAGAAAAAGCATGCACACGAGGGTGTAGATAGGGGCATATCCCTTCCCACACGAAGGTGATTTTGCGTTTTCAGACCTGAAATTCAGCGGTCTGGTGCAAATTTTTGGTGCAAAGTATACTTTTTCATCGAAGTGTTAAAATCACGGAATTTAGCTCTTATTCCGAATGTGCACCATCTGTGTGTATGTATAAAGTCTAGTGAGGTAGAGCTTAGGGGAAGGGGGATTCCTCCTCCCGCTCGCGGAGCATTTGCGTTTTTAGAATTGAAATAAAGCGATCTGGGTATAGCCACAGTCTACTTCTATGCATGGCGGAAGGGGGGGGGGGGGAGGGGCGGAAGGGGGGGGGGAGGTGCGGGCGAGCAGGGAGAAGGCGTGGGCGAGTGTTATCTCCACCCTTCCCTTCCGATGGAGCTTTGGCCTTTTTAAAGGGGAAAGCTAGTAACTGATCAGTGGGAATCAGTGGAAATGCCAGGAGATGATTGTTCCAATCCTTATAGGATTCATTCAAGAGTTCTTTGTATATCTATTGTTGTGTGAAAATGATTTGCTTCAGAACGGTCTCATATTCAAGTAATGTGCAGATTAATGCTCCGTCACTGACCAGGGACGCTAACCTGGAAGCATTAAACTGCACATTACTTGAATATGAGACCATTCTGAAGCAAATCAACTTCACACAACAATAGATATACAATGAACTCTTGAATGAATCCCATAAGGATTGGAACAATCATCTCCCAGCATTTCCACTGATCCCCACTGATCAGTTACTAGCCTTCCCCTTTAAGGTTGAAATTGAGATATCTCGTATACGCATATTTGATGGAATCAACGTTTGGGAAATCACAAAAACAACAACAACAAAAAAAAAAAAACTGATGGAGGGGGGTCTGAGGGAGGAAAGGGTCGATTAAAAGGGGAAGTTCCCCTTATACATGAGGGAGCCTTGAGTTTTCGGAATATAAGTGATAAGTCTTATGCACTCAGAATTATTCATATTATTTTTTTTTTGTAAATCTAAAAAGTGTACTAAACTAGGGAAAGAGGCACAGAGGGGGAGGGTTTGGGAGGGGGTATCCCCCTCCCAAACACGAGAGATTTTGCATATTTTGAATTGAAATTCAACGATTTGGTGCACACTTTGAGTGAAATATTCAAAAAAAAAATATCTTATTTGATGAAAGGTTGCAAAGGAGACCCGCTTCATGTGCATGCATACAGTATACACGCATTTTTTTTTTCCGCCTCCCAAATCCCCGGTCCAAATCTTGGGGGGGGGGGGGGGGGCGACCGCCCCCATCGCCCCCCCCCCCCCCCCCCCCCCCCCTGGCTACGCCAGTGCTCTGAGTACGGAATTCAGAGCCACAAAAAAATAATGATGATAAGCGTGTGGTAATGGTATGATCCACTCTCATAAGTGTGGCGGTGCACATTAATTGCCAGGAAACTTACCTGTGCTTGGTGGGCAACATGTTCTTGGACCCCCCTCCCCCACCCCCCTAGCTTTTTCAGGGCTTGCTCAAATTTCGAGGCTGGCCGAAAAAAACAAAAACAAAAACAAAACAAAACAAAACTACCAAAGCAGAACAAAATAAAGCAATGTTGTCACCAAGGACCCCTATAGGAATAGGCCTATAGTCTAGATTCGTCTAGCTGGTTGCAATGGCTCGGATTGACGCCCATGTTTTTAGCATTATTGCCACAGAGTAAGATATCCCTCTTATTCTTTTGTTGTTTCTTCTCTTTTGAAATCAAAACTTGCGTTTTGTGTATTTTGTGATTCTTTTTGGTTCGTTCGTTTCTTTGTCAGCCGATTTGTACGGAACTGGCAGAGGAAAAAAAATCGAAGATTTACTAGTTGTTGTTGTTGTTGTTGTTGTTGTTGTTGTTGTTGTTGTTGTTGTTGTTGCTGTTGCTGTTGCTGTTCCGTGTTTTGCTTGCTTGCTTGCTTGTAGCCCGACCAGTTGTGTGACGCTGTCGCTATTTATACAGCGACTGGACTGTGTATACTTAGCTTGCTTGCTACTAGTAATTGATTCGGGAGTGAACTGGCAGCAAAAAAAAATGTGAAGACATTTGTTTTTGTTTCTTTTTATTTTTGTTTTACCTTGTTTTGTTATTATTTGTTTGTTTGTTTGTTTTTTCTAGTTTGATATGATATATAGGCCATTTTTAGCATCAATTCAACTTTTCTTCTTTTTTTTTCACGCTTGCCATCGCATCCACACCAAATAAAGAGCAAAGAGCGTACAACCCTCTTTGATAAAGAGTGTAATCCACACGTACACGTGTACGCACGCTGATAGTAGCGAGCATACTAGTAGCTAGCAGACAAAATCAAAGCTAAAGATCATACTACGCCGCCACGCAGTGTTGTAAAAAGATATAAATGCATGCAGCAAAGATCCTGCGACGATAACCGATATGGCTGATAGTGGGTATAGCGTTGAAGTCCATTTTGCGCAAAGGCTTGCAGCAAACGAGAAGAAGATTCGAGACAGAGCCGTAAAGAGACTGAGGCAATGGATAGTCGCGAGATCACGAAAGGAAAATGGTAACTAAACTCTTGAAATCATAGCTGTTGTCTGTCCCTGTCCAGGATCGAGAAAGAGTACACGTGTGCATTCGCACAGTCCCATGTACTCAAATTCCTGTGACTTGTCACTCACATAGAGTAACCATCATCCCGTTTGTGACAGGGTGCCTACTAACTGCGACCAGCAGCCCCAACGTACAACGTACAGTGTTGGGGCTGCGCCGTTTTGGCCTCGATATTTTAATGTTGTACCAAACGGGTGCCGTTCCGGCGCTGTATTTCCTTAATTTTTCAACAAAAACTACTGGGAATACTTACATGGGTGGACTAAACCTAAATGATTCTTATCGGCGACTGTTTGATGCATTTCATTGCTTATGATGCAGAAAATGCTGTCTTATAAGGCAAATATCTTCAGCTTACCGATGCTCACTAAAACTCACAATCACTTGCACATGCGCACACAATGCATTCAGTGCAGTGCATTGACAGCTGTATTACTCGCTACATGATGCATATTCACCGTGCGATGATGCATTATTCATAAGCCTTTTGCGTCCGTAACGTTGACGTCATTGTTTACGCATGCGTAGATGCGTACTGATAGATAAACACGTTCAAAATAGCAGCAAAGCTCCTCACTAGGGCAGACCGCCTACTCCTAAAAAATGTGGAAAATTATGCAGTTTCCAGATAAATTGGTGAGAAGGACCAAGGCAATAGGGTAGTGTATATTTCATTTTATATTGTCACTGTGTTTATGATGAACATTTAGCCATGGTTTATTTGTGAAGTTGCCGTATATGTGGCAATACGGAGTTGTTCGTGATTCTCACTTGAACGAAACTGCGGGGTAGCCGCCAGGACCCCGCCGCAGCGCGGCGGGTCTCCGGGGCTAGGTGCCTACTTGCAGCAAGGACCGTTTTATTCCTTGATGAAAAGGCCCAATCAGGTACGAGAGTACCCTCAATATCCATAGCACTTGCGAGTAAATCCTGTTTTTATTCTAAAGAAAGACTAAGCACACTTGATGCTCTTTAAAGGATCTACAGATTGTACAGTCTACAGAGCTGCAGAGCATATACAGCTGTAGACCTTAACTGTTAGATAGGATCTACTACTGTACTAGAAACACGCAACTGCCCCTGCTGCAAATATATACCCTGTTGCAAACAATGTTTAGCTACCGGTACCTAACTACAGAATTCATTGCATGCTCAAATTTTGTGTATTTGTGCCTTCCAGTGTAATGCAGACACTATTAATGCGCCAATATGATTACGCGCTATTCTCATTCGCCATTTGTTCACATGCGAGTATGTTCCGATGGGCAACAGCAACATATTGCAAAGAATGAATGCTCAACCCACAGAAGAAACTTTCAACCATCTGACAACTGGCGCAATAGTCATCATGTGATAATGTGTCTGGATCTGGATCTGGATGGATACGCTGAAAAACTCTGAATAAATTATCACTATCACTCAGCACTGTGGTGTGATGTGCAGCGTAATGTAATCACAACAGTAGAGCCAGAGGTGACGCTGGCTGGCGCTGGAGCACTCCAATTGTATCAAATTTAACGTTGGTGGAGTAGGCCAACAGTTAATTCTAATTTCTGAGTATACTGATGGAACAGAAACAGAAAAAGAAACAGAATTTATGAATCTGGATATTGCTCAGCAGGCCATTACAATCCTTTGCTGTTCTATGGAAGAAGGGGTTGGCGAGAGCAGTTGAAGAGCCGTGTGAAATAGAATAATTATCAGGGTGATAACTTCGGGTTGCCATACATGTATGTACAATGTATGTGTGTATCGAATATCATTGATGGTGTCTTTGACTGACCCCATGCAATATTCGGTTATGTAGCCCTGAGTGAGGATGAGCTGATGCGACTGTGGAAGGGAATGTTCTACTGCATGTGGATGTGTGACAAGCCAGTCATCCAGGAGGAACTTGCCGACCAAATCTCGGACATGGTGCACTGCTTTCAACAGCCCCAGCAGGGTGAGCTTACATTGTCAACTCTTAACCCGTTACAGACGGACTGATTTTGCTACAACATGCATTTCCCATAGACGCCTGCCCGAGTGTGTACTCGGGACTCGTCCTCTATGGGTTAAAGAGGAAATCCACCCCAAATAAACTCTCATAAGAGAAAGAGAAAAAAAAATCCCTACAGAACGTTGCAAACATGACACATTCACACACAAAAAAAAAAACCAAAACAAAACAAAGACGGAAAAGAAATATTGAGGAAGATATGACATTTTGAAATTTCACATTTATTCAGAAAATGTTTCTTGACCAGTCCTTATGAATATTCAAATTACCTAGTTAAGTGATGATACCATGCCCTCACAATTTTTCATGTAGGGCCTACAGTGTATGTTACATAGATGCATAGAATTCAGGAAAAACAAAAAGTCTTTGCTAATACAGGTAAAAGCATATACCCAAGCGAAAAATATATATCAGAATTAACATTTGTTCTTATTTATTTTAGGTGGTTTTAAGACAAGGGTGGCATTTTTTTTTTTTTTTTACAGCAATGAATGTTAGCTATTTTCTGTCTCTTATTGATATCAATAATGTATGTTTATATCGAAATATCACTCTATGCATTTCATTTTACTGCTTTAATCATTTTTAAATTGTTTTGGACATTTTACTTGATAGTAAATTCAGTTACTATCATTTACTATCAGTACATAATTTCATTTGTATGCATTCACCCTTTTGCAGCCATTACCTTCTATGACACTTACCTCCTTACCATGAAGAGGGAATGGATTGGAATCGATCATCTTCGAATGGACAAGTTTCTGATGGTGAGAGTAATCGTTGATGAGCTACACCTCACCATGCTTATTTCGTTTTGCTGTGATGTTCCGACAAAATAGCAATACAGTCTCCTTGACTGTGTAATTATTGGCTACATAAAATGTTGGTATCTCCCTAATAGCATAGCCCTTTCGAACTTCCCTGATTTTGATGTGCAAGATATTGGAAGCTCTGTATTATGCACTCTATATCATCCGGTGGCAAGTCTGTGCCAATATATATCACCTTTAGTCATCCTACTAGAAATGTTGGGTATTCCAGTAATGAGAAGAGGGGGTGACATTTGTTTGCTGGTAAGGGGTTCTGTGGAAATGCCTAACCTACAGTACCAGATTGCATACAGAGTCCTTTGTACATATACAGGCTGTATGGGCCCCTTGCACCATGAGTCCAGAGATGCACTACATGTAATTTGTATGGCATGATCTTCAATTACAAAGCCAGCCTGTATTACCAGGGTATTGAAGTATACCAGAAGTACTATATTCGTGTGGCACAATGAGCCTGGTTGATACCATTTGCTGACTATTGCTAGTCACCTGGGGTACCAGGTAAACCACAAGGGGTTAGCATCATTTGCCCATTTTTCTTGAATGTAAGTAAATGCAAAAAGAGGACGCATGCTAGTAATTGTTTCCTTTTGAAAACAATGTCAAGACATGGAACGAAATCGGGCAATGCTAAATGAGTCACCTGTTTTTTTCTCCTTACAGCTTGTCAGACGCACCTATCGACAGATGCTTGTCTTGCTTCACAACAATGACTGGGACCAAAGGTAAGTGATCTGTAGACCATTCTCAAAAGTGCTGTAGACCCAGTGGCATGGGGATTCATGGATGTCTCAATTCATTCACTGCCCACCGGGGTGTATTCGAAAACCACAAAAAGGATGGTTAATAGGGAATATGTACATCAAAGCGTATGCTCATTGGTAACTGGCGACTCTAGTCGAGATTCATCGTCTGTGTGTATACTTACAGAGAGATCAGTGATTGAACTGTACACAATTCGTTATGGGGATTCTCAAATACATTGTGTATCTGAGCCGGGCCAGCCTCCCCACTCCATGGCATCTGCACGCTACCAGGCCGTTATTAAAGGCATTATCTACAATTTACAGATGAAATAAAAACCCAGCTTTAGCGCTTCAAAATATATGTAGTTATAAAATGTGATTTAGAGATAGAAACAACCAATGTGAAAATGTTGATCAATATAATCAATGTAAAATATCATGTTAAATATACAAAATGTGAGCAATACAGCACTTGTAGTTATAATAGAATTGTTTCTAGAATAAACCGTCTACAGTTATGTTAAGAAAAATAGTGACAGTTCCTTATATCTTAGGCTTTATTTCAAAATCTTTATATGGCAGGATATTTTGTAATACGACTGACATACCCATATGCAGCAATTGTGATAACTCGATTTTTTTTTTACCCCTGCTCCCATACCTTTAAGTAAAAAGAGCTACTTTACCCCAGAGTGAAAGTGGGAAACATGATATGAAGCTATATTTTAGTATAATACCTGTCGACCTTTTTCACCGGAAAGGAATATTCCTTTTTCAAGAAGCTTTCATTCAATATTGTACTCATATTTATGTGAACACATGCTGATAGTGATGCATGGGTGTTAAATGGAAATTTATTCAGTGTTTTCTCCTATTTCCCATTACTGTGATTGAATTTTATGTTTTTGAGCCAGAGATGTCAAAAGTATTACAGGTATTATATGAAACATTTTCCCCCCCAAATTTGTATTACTGCACAACACATGTCTATTGCAGGAAAAGGTAAGAAATTGTTCTTTTCACTGCAATTATGCCTTTTCAGTCCTCAGAATACTGCTGTTTACAAAGTTGGCATTCATTTGTAGAATGTTTATGTAATAGTATTTTAAAATCAAAATCGTAAGTTTTTATCATCGTTTATTTTTTGCTTTTCAATTTCTAATGGTGACAGCCTCCTGCAGCTGTTTCTGAACAGCCTCCGGCGGAGTGTGTTGAACCCGGCCATGGACGGCTGCCCGGACGGACTGAGATACCAGCTGGCCCACGTCTACCTGGATGAACTAGCCAGGGAAGGCACTGAAGAGGTCAGTTTGGAATTAGCGGTGGCTGAGTTTGTAACAAACTCCCCCAGACCTCATTTTTTTCTTTCATAGCTTTATTTTGACACATTTTCCAGAAGCTCTGTTAGCATGTAGGACCATGGAGCTCAAAACTTGAAGAACTGATAAATGATGCTGTTAACAACAAAAGCATTTAGTTATTGTTTTTAATTTTATTATTATAATTATTATTTGGTTCTGAAACTATGGTTCTGAAACTATTAAAGAGGATGTTGAGTGAGAGTGAAGATTCATTATGTATGGGTGTCATCGGTAATTACGGTGCTTGACATCAAGTGGCTTGACAGCCGCTAGAAGTTGGATTACGACAAGTTCAGGACTTGTGTATGTTATCCCGTTGTAATTTGGTGAATTTCCTGTTACTGTAAAAGTGGATATTTTCGCGCGACTAATTTTTCATGCTTGTGCAGGTAAAAAAAGTTTTGCATGTTTTAATTCCGCAGAATCAAGAAATCCACCATTGGAATGTATGGTGGTAATATTAGTGTGCTTTTATTTTCGCGCTAGCTTCTGGTTGTGCAGAATGCTTGAAAATTTCAACACCACGAAAATTTCCATTTTTACAGTATTTTCTTTTCAAGGTTACAGATGACACTTTATATGCCAATTCTTCATGTGACAGTCTAGAAAAATTGGTCAAGGATGCACTGTGTTCAAAACATCCGGAAACCTTTACTACCATGTACACTTAACCCTAAAGTTCAAGGCCAGGCCAGTTAGGTCGATGACAGAGCTGGGCGGGGGGGGGGGGGGGGGGGGGGCCTTGGAGGCCCAGCTCCAGATCTCGGCAATCGCCGGTGCGATCACAATGAATGTCAGCACACACATTCCCTGCGACGTAAACTTCAAATCTTTCAAGCTAATTTTTTCAGAAAATGCTGCTTATTTTGCGTATGTGGGTAATTCCGTGAAGTTGGGGCACAAAATGTGACATTTTAGCATAACTCAATACTAATTATGCTATACATATATTGTTTATAGGATTTACATTTGTATTGAGACCATACATTTTCCTGGAAATTTTGTGCCATTCAGACTCAATTTTGATGAAGTTATTAAAACGATACATGTATGTAACGGTGTCCTGTAGCATCGTGACGTGTCCATGTAGCATCATGATAGTTAAAATCTGGTCCTAAAAGACAAATTAATGCACTTAGCTTGACCAAAATTTGATATAATATGCATAATTACTAGATTAGTCAGATAGCTAAATAACTTAACACTCCTTTCCACAGTTTTACTTTTACAAGAAAATTACACAATGTGTCACTATGCTACGCGGTGTCTACCAAATGTCACAAAAAAGGACACCGCATAGCATCGTGATACATTTTGTAATTTTCTTTTAAAATTAAAATTGTGTACAGGAAATTTGAGATATTTAGCTATCTCATTCATATCTTGTAAATATGCATATTGCATCAAATTTTGGTCAAGCTAATTGCCATAATTTGTCTCTTAGGACCAAATTTTAAAATATCACGATGCTACATGGACACGTCATGATGCTGCAGGACACTGTTACATATTGTTTAATTACACCATCAAAATTGAGTCTGAATGGTACAAAATTTCCAGGAAAATGTGTGGCCTCAATGCAGTTTATGTAAAGCCTACAAACAATAAAGCATAATTAATATTGAGTTATGCTGAAATGTATTTTTTGAATATTACGATGCTACATGGACACTGCCCCAACTTCATGGAATTACCCATGTACATGTGAAATCAGAGTTTTTTCTATAGATTACTAAATTAAGTTCCTAAAAGGCATATTTTTGGTGCACACAGTCTTTCTTGTATTCTTAGCAACTGTACATGAACAAACTTGTACCTCATTGTACCAAAATAAAGAACTCATTGTTTTTTAATCTGTTATATATTTCGTTATTTTTGAACTTTTGTTTGTTTTGGGGGTTTTTATGATGAAATTTATCACCAGCTCTGATCTGAGCATGAAAAATATGTGAAGAGTTTGTTTGCAAAAACTGATAAGTCCATATTTGTCAAATGGAGATATTTGCCATTAAAGGTCAAGAAAAATAAAGAGAATAATAAGAAAATTTTTGCTTCTTTTGACCATAACTTCAAAAATGTAACTTTATATGTAGTGACCAATATATCATTTAACCCTAACTAGGCCGGGCTATTCAGGTAGATGATAGAGCCGGGGGGGGGGGGGGCCTCCCAGGCCCCCCCACGGGATCTCGGCCGTCGACCGCGCGATCGCGACGAAAATCGGCACAAGCATTGCCTATGATGTAATCTTAAGTACCATGAAGCATGAAGTTGATTTTTTCAAAAATTATCATTTACACTAAATGATGCTAATTTATGCATAATGATGCATGAAATCAGACAATTTGGTATAAATCACTAAATAATGCTCAAAACAGGCACATTTTTTGTGTAAATATTCTTTTTAGTGTCCTTAGCAAATGTAAGAGAAGAAAATTGCGCAATCAGAAAAAATTTCCTAAGTATTTTATTGTTTTTTGAATTTCTTATGTATTTCTTTGTTTTTGTCGACTTTATGTTTTTCATTGTTTTTTCGATGAAATTTGTCCGTGACATTGTTCCAAACAAGAAAATGTGTTATTAATTGATTTTAATCAATAAAACCCCAAAATAATCATGCTTTTATGAAATTTGCGTGGAAACACAGTTTGCATTGAAATTGTACACAAATTCACGTTTTTGAGCAATTTTTGGTCTGACATGCAAGTGCATATTTATGCGCAACTTCAGAATCGCACACCCGGGCATCGCACATTTGATGTCAAAAGATGCGGGAGACTCGAAAAAAAAAGTCACGAAACGTCGCGGCGATAGCTTCTCGCGATAGCGATACATCGTGCGAAACGTCGAGGGGGGGGGGCCTCGGAGGCCCCCCCCCCCCCCCCCCCCCGGCCTAGTTAGGGTTAAAAGGTATTATTTTGTTCTTTATGACAGAGACCGTACTTCAAAATCTTCAAAAAAAATAAGTTTTTACTGTGCATTTGCCATTTGATTTATTTTTTTCTAAATACACAGAGGTTGTTACTTGTATGTAGCGGGCATAATCGTAGAGTACAAAAGTATGTACACAATGAGGTTACTTGTGCATCAAGTTGTATACATATCCAGTGTGATGCCAGATAGTCTTATCACCTTATCCACTATTGTCCAGCCTCTTATTCTCCACTGTTTCTTTCCCCCTTTTTCAAATGATATGGTAAAGTCTTTGTGTGTTTCTTTTTTTTTTTTTCTGGTTGATTTCACGACAGCTCACACCCCAGCAAGCATCCTCCTTCTTGGCACCGTTTGCTGAACTGGTGGCAAAGACGCTGAAGTGAGTAGTGCGTTCAGTGGGAGTCACATATTAGTACTGCGGGTCAAGAACTGTGAAAATTACAAGATTCCTATCCTCTAAGAGAGAGAGAGAAAAAGGAAAAGTAAAGAGCAGAGGTTCAACCTGTTTGATATGGATTATTGAACCTGAAAAGAGAGCCAGAGAAATTGGTATTCACAATCTGTTTAAGAGTAACATTTCATTGTCACACCAATGAGAAAATGATCACAGTGTGTCCCAAGGTCTTTTATTCCATTCATTCTAGAGGTAAAATGTCCATCTGCAGTTCTTCAGCAGAAATGCACTCATAGAAATCAACTAATTTTGTTTTCACTGTGAAAAACATGTTTTGGCAACGTTGAGCTGGTTTGAACTCTTGACAATCATTGGTCCTGTAGATGTTTCCGTAAACAAGGATGCCAGTTGTCAGGCAGAAGTCTGAATTAAGGCCCTGTGTAGTATCAAAGTTCAGGCCCTTTCTAATCTACGCAAAGTAGCTTCATGTAGATGTACATTGCACACTAATTATTATGAACACTGTTACAACAAAATTGTGGTTACAATGAAATAAAAATCCAGGTCGCGAAATTATCAGCTCTAAGTTTTTTATTGTTTATTTGTTCGATTATAGCGAAATTTCGATATTATGAAAGAGAACTGCTAGTCCCGAGGACTTCGTTATAGCAAGTGTGCACTGTATTTTAGGCCCTCTCTTTCATTCTAACTGGCATTCCTGCATGAAATAACTTACACCCTGCTTATTACCTCCGCCAAGGGAGGAGGTTATGTTTTCGTTACCGTTTGATTGTTTGTCCATGTGCAAAATAACTCAATGTTGCAAACGGATTTGGATGAAACTTGCAGGAAAGGTTGAGAATGACACAAGGAACAGATGATTAAATTTTAGCAGTAATCCAGAAACTTTTATGGATTTTATGAAGGATTTTCGATATTTTGGTAGGTAGGGTCAATGAAGTTGACCCTACTTTGGGAGTACAAGCTGTGTATTTTGGAGGATTTCTTACGCGCACTAAAGTGTGTGCTCCACTGCGAGGCGCGCCGTGCAGCTGAGGGTTGATGACGTAACAAAAGCCTTCGATATTTGGGAATTTGGATGATATCTAGCATGCAATACGTATGGGTGGAAATCACTGATCTCTGGAAGAACAGGATTATTGGTGGAAATTAGCTGCTTGGCGGAGGTCTGCGCACTCAGAGTGCATCTCTAGTTGTACAGTGATCTGGCAAGAAATTTAAAAAAAAAAATGCATGACTTTAAAATCTATATTCGTAATATGTGACTCTGCACCTCAAAACAAACAAAAAGTCGTCAGACTAGAATCTTTAGTTAAGACCATATTCTGAAAGAACAGACTACAAGCTTTAAAATGATGTATAACTCAAATCAAATGGACTCTCCTAACCTATCTAAATATTGGAAAGAAAGCACAAACTCAGGAAAGGTGTGAACTGAGAAAAGAGGCTCTGAAGTACAGTGACTATTCAAGCGCTTAATCTTTACCAAACCGTGCTGGCTGTGCGATGAGTGGGACAAAAAAACAGGAAGTAAACCACCAGAGTAACAACAGTGAAGGGATTATCAAATTCAACTGAAATAAAGCATGCCTCATTAACACATTCTGTCCATAATTAATGCCAACTTTCAAAGCAGTAGCACTATCCTTTCAAAAGTTATTAGAGTTGAAAGTGAAGAGTGTGGACAAGGTTTTTCAGAAATGAAAAAGGGATTCTAAAGACACACCTAATCACACTATTCTACCAAAAATGTTCGAGATAAATTGCTAAAAAAAGACATTTTCCCGCCCGTTGTATGATCCCAAATTCTAGCATAATGTAAAAGAAGACTTGCTCTTTCAGAAATATGAAAAAGTCAAGATCGGCTAGGTTGACCCATTTCACTTATTTTCAGTCCTCACGTAAAATCAGTGTGTGCGACTTTATGTTCGTTTTGAGGTGCATGGTCACATATGAACATGTAGTATGAGAACAAGCATATTCAATAAAGTGAGTTTGCTCCTTCTTCTTTTTGTTCACAGTAAGAAGCTGAGAGACGTAATGCTGGAAGACATCTTCCAAGATGTGGTCGAGAGATCGAACGTCGGAGAGGAAAAGGAAGAAGAGGAGGAGGAGGAGGATGAAGGGATAGCATCAGATGAGGATAGGACCAAGAAGAAGGACAAGAAAAAGAAAGGACGCAAAAATGGTAAATTTACAGTGTAAAGGTTGGAATATCAATAATGTAGTTTAGGGAAGCTATTGTGTGTTTGAGAGTATGAATGTGCATAGGACAAGTAAGTGTCACTTTCATATTTAAAAGTAGTGTGTGCAAGCTTGTGCTGGTAGCAGGAGTGGGCAGACTGCTTGTGTAGTTCAATCCTGTCACTGTACTTTCGCTTTAACCCTATTCTACCTGGGGGGGGGGGGGTCAAATTGACCCCCCTAGACGTTTCGCGCCACGATTCCGCAACGCGCAAAGATTTTGCCGCGTCGTTTCATGAATTTTTTCATTTGAGTCTCCAGCATATTTTGAGACCAAATTTGCAACTTCCGGGTACACCGTTCTGAAGTTATGCAATGTTTTGCATATGCATGTCAACCCGAAAAACGCTTGAATACATGATTTCGTGTGCAAATCCAATGCAAACTGTGTTTTTTTGTTTAATCGATATAAATTGGATTATTTCAACTTTTAACCATTGAAATAAATCAATTCTAACGTAGATAAGCTTGAAAAAGTGCCTCCAACAAATTTTGGCAAAAAAAAATAGAAAACAAAAGATCGAAAAAACAATAAAATACATAAGAAATTAACAAAACAATAAAAAACAAAAGAAAATGATTTTGATTGCGCTATTTTTGTACTAGAAAATTGTTTGATGTGTCTTGAGGAACTCTGACACAAAAATTTAATAATCCTTCAGTCTTTTTGATGGAGTTATAGGTGAAAATATGATTTCATGCGTTAATTTGCATAATTAATTTATTAAAAAATATGAAATCAAAATTTTTCTACTGTATGACCATGTAATCTTGTAATTGACATCCCGGCTCTATGTTCAGGCAAAATTTTGCGGCGATCGCGCGATCGGCGGCCGAGATCTGAAGGGGGGGGGGGGGGTCAAATTGACCCCCCCCCCCCCCCCCCCCCCCCCCCCCCCCCCCCAGTAAAAACTTGGTCTCAAATAGCCCAGTTAGAATAGGGTTAATGCTGGAGTTGTGTGCTGCATTTCTTTGATTAAAACAAGTATATCTTTCTTACAGGGAGGAGGGCAAGGCATGGCACATTTAAATCATCTTTTAAGATGTATCTTTTTAACCTGCTCTTCTAGCTTGAAGTTTATTGTATTTTTGATACATTACTTGGTGAATCGTACATTTGTAGGTGTTCAACAAATTTCTGCTGTGCAGTTTTGTCATCATGCTATTTTAGTGAATGTCTTGTAGTTGGTATTTGTAAACTCTTCCTGTGAAATTAAAAGTACTCAATAGTCACAACTTGCTTTCCAAACTCAGGACAGACGATATGGTTGAAAACAAAAAGAATGGTGAGTGTTTTGTCGTCGTCAATGAATGCAATGCAGATTGCCGTGGAAACAGAGATGGCATCTCATACGAAATGTCGATATGTTACTAAAACATTGAACTGACTGTGAGTGTCTGAATTACCCATGGATTTCGAAACACAACATCTGAATAATGTTTCAAAGTGAAGGCAGTGATGAGTGAATACCAATTTTCTTTTTGGTTCCATGCTGTTTTAATAGCCAAGAAAAGGAGGAGGAAAGGAGATCAGGATGATGAAGAAGATGAAGATGATGATGATGAGGAGGAGGAGGAGGAGGATGTTGATATTTTGGAGAAAGTCATGTTTCCGGAAGAGATGGTGCCACCTTTAGAGGTAAGGAGTCTCCCTTCTCTATTTCATGTAGTTTTCCCCCCAAATCTCTTTATCTGTTGGCTAGGGTGCCATAGCCATAGTGGTCGGTGTGTTTGGCTAGTGATAGCTAGGTCTACAGGTCATGGTTGCAAGGCAGGCCACAATGCTTCTGTCCTCATGCTTTGATTGACGAAAGAAATTTTGACTTTTAATGCAGCTTAAAGGGGACCTCCAGATGATTTTCAGACTTTAACATTTGAACAACTATAAATCAGTTAAACTGAGTACAGAGTTTCAGAATTTATAGTGATTGGGATGAGGAATGAGAATGTTTTCAAAATTTGTAACGAATTGCAATGAACAAGGATGATGACATGGCAGCCTCACCATAGGAATGCATGAGTTGGGGCTCACGGAAGCAGAACAAAAGAAGGCGGCATACATAGATTCTTCACAGGTGAACTTGTTGAGCATGTGGTATTGTAATGGAATTGCACTGCTACATTTCTGAAATATATGAGGCTCTGATGTCATCAACACTGTTCAGTGTAATTTGTTTAAGATTTTCAATTTATTGGTTTCTCTGCTCAAGGACCACAACATATTCCACGAATCTATACATGGAGCTTTTGATTTATGTACTACATGATGTGAAATTATGGAAATCGTCCGGAATGTCCCTTTAATGCAAGGGGGAGTAACGAATGATATATCATGTTGCAGTAATACCAAGAAAAATTAATCTGCTGTAAAGTAATTTGTAATTCTATTATAATTGTAATTTGTAACAATGCTTTTGTGATGGCTGCACCGCGATTGTGGAACAATCTACCATGGTTCGTCCACATTTCCCCATCCCTTGATGTCTTCAAGGAGAATCTTGAGACTTTTCTTTTTAATGCCAATTTGTGACTGATTTTTGTTGTAAAATGCTGTGTAACCAGTCATTGGCATACCCAGTTGTGTGTTGTAATTTCTGTCTGTATTGAAAAGAAAAAAACAATTATAATGCCTGCCCTTGCCCTTTTTACTCATTCTGAATATCAATTCTAATCAGATTTTTGACTTGACTCCTCTCTCAACAGTATGACTATGGGGCAATTGCTGATATGTTATTCAAACAAGCCAGCGAGAAGAACATTCCAGCACGCAACAGAAAGCCAGTTTACAGGATGGTGACAAGGTAAGGGCTGAAAATGTCTGTGATGCATAAGTATATTGGCTGGGATTCATCTGCTCTCTAGCAACAAACCCGGAAGTCTTTGCACTTTGGTCATGCGTTATAGGTGTCAGTTATGTGTGAGTTGCCACTGATGTTACATCTCCATGCAAGATTAAGGTGATTCTTCTCCATCTTTGGTTTTTGCCTGTTTCTGTCTGCTGACTATTTCTAGTCACCTGGGATAGATCATGAGGGGTGGGCATCATTTGCCCATTTTCTGGTGTGGGTATTGTATGTGGGTGGATCACTTTGCCGGGTTAGCACCCTGCTCCTGCTCTTTAAGGTGAGTGAATGAAGTGAGATCATTTGCTTGCGAAAGTCGTGACTCACACACACACACGGGAATAGTTGGCAAACTGCATGAAAACGGCCCATCAGCCATACAGGGCCGCGTGCCTACCCATCTTTTCTACTGGTACAACCTATCTGTCAGACCAGTAGGTGCCCAAATTTTCCATCTTTTACTGGTCCATTCCTTAAAAAGTTACTGGTCCGACAGTTGTTTTTACTGGTCAGGGACCGTTGGACCAGTGCCAGTGTGCAGCAGTGGCATACAAATTACTGTGTGACAGAGAGAAGGGTTAATACTTTAATAGTAAGTTACCATTGAGATCACTTTTACACGTTCATTAGTAAGAAACCTTTATTCTGTAGGGCCTATAGAAAGGTCCTGATTAATACTCTTACAATGTGTAGGCTGCAGTTATTTATTTAAATTTCACTCAGTAACAAATGAAGGAATATGGATGAGTTTGGCAAGTCTGTATCTACAAGCAAATTTGCTCTGTGGTGAGATGTTTTTAATCATAAAAGTGATTATGTTTGTAAGTGTGTGGGTAAAAAAGATAATGGAAAATTTGATTTTGGGAAAAATGAACATCATTTTATTGTCAGTAAATTACATACAAGTAGCATGTTTTCCTGTATGCAACCAGAAGGACTAGCTTGGTGCATTAATTTTTATCCTATTCATCACATGTGCTGTACATGAAATGCTCAACAAGTCATGATTTAATACAAAAAAAAAAAAAATTACCAGTTGTGGAAAGATATATGTCAGCAAAAAGCTTCGACCCAAACTTTTCATAATTAGCTTGACAGAGACTTTGGTTCATGCTTTGCTCAGAATATATCAGGCAATTATTTTGTTGAACACTCTGTGAGATACAGGGAGTAACTCATTTTATACACACAATAGCAATATAAATTTCTGATGTATTTTTGAGCATGAAAATTGTATCTGGATTCTGCTTGAGAGGGATACTGCAACTTAACATTCTTAATTTGATTAATACTTAGAATGATCTTGATAATGATGGGTTTTATTCCAGTTGTTTACCGATGTGTTGTTTAGTTGCATGCCTGTAGCTGAGACCTTTCTCTGAAAGATGTGATGAGTTTGCTGTGAAGTCTGATCTTCAGAAACGCCGTAAAGAAATCTTCCCCCAACACTGTAAAGTTGACTACAGGAAATGAATAAAGTCCTAAAACTACGAAACCTGTCAGAATCCAAATTCGTGCCACTTTGATAGTAAAAGACAAAGGAAACACAAATAAAACAAACTTTCAATGAAGCTTGCCTCTAATAATCAGGTCTTTCACTTCTTTTACTGTCTGATTTCTAGGTTCCAGAGTCTGGCGAAAGGTGTCTATCCGATGAAGAATCTCCTCGAGGAGATCAGGAATGAGGCAGATAACGACTATCTCCAGGACGACCTGCCCTGGTGGAAGAAGCTGCAAGCCATCGAGAAGGCGAAGAAGAAGAAAAAGAGGAGGAAGAGGAGGAGGGGAAAGAAAGGAGCAAAGGGCGGAGACGGGGAGGGCGAAGAGGAGGATGGAGAGGAAGATGCTATTGATGATGATGAGGAGGAGGAGGAGGTTGCTAAGAAACGGCCAAGGAAGATGGGCAAAGAGAACGCTTTGAGTGGACGTGATGCAGGAAGAGCAGGAGAGGAGGAAGAAGTGGAGACGGAGGCTGTGGAGACTGAAAGCAAAAAGAAAAAGAAGAAGAAAACGAAAAGAAAGACAAGCTGTGACAGTGATGCTGCAGACATGGCAGATGATGATGGGACAGATGAGAGCAGGCCCACGGAGAGCGATGAGACGAAACCCGTTAAATCAAAAAAGAAGTCGAGCGGCAAGGTGAACCTCATTGGAGAAGTTGGTGCTACCGAATCATCAGACAAGGAATCTCTCGTGGAAGCCAGACTGCAGGCTGCAGTCAGAGGTGGCAAGAGTGGTGAGGCTGCTGAGGATGATTTTGATATGCCAGTGAAGTCCAAGAAAAACAAGAAGAAGCATAAAAAGGCTGCAGCAGTAAGCGAGGACACGCCCGCCCCAAACGCAGACACTGATGCCACGCCCAAACCGGAAGTTGTTCCTGCCGACAAAGATGCAGTATTAAAGTCACCATTCTCTGGTGATTCTTCCAAGGAAGTGCTTGAAGGACAGGAAGAGAATGAAGATGTGCCAGCAGAAACTCCGAGGAGGAAATCTAAGAAAGGAAAAAAGGGCAAGAAGACGGCCCTGACAGAGTCTGATACCGGTACCCTGGAAATGAATGATGATTTTGCCATGCCAACCGGAACCTTAATGGAGACCAACATGAGTGAGGGGAAGGACTCTACAGAGCAGAAATCTGAGCGCAAATTGTCGGCCTTTGCATCCTTTCAGAAAGTGGAGACACCGGTGGCTTACGTGAAGAAGTCAAAACAAAGGAGTGAAGTGCCGAGCACCCTGCCGAGGGCAAAAGGGAAGGTTAGCTATGCACATTTGTAATTCATTCACGACAAAGAAACAAAGCAGCTTCATCCAATCCAGTGGTGGCACCATAATTTGAAATAAAAGGGAACTAGGACATGATTGCATTTGAACCTATAATATGAAAATTTCAAAATTTTGTGTACAAACTATATGGCAAGTTGTGAGATGATGACATCATATACTCATTTGAATAATCATATTGACCATTTGAGAACTGTTTTGTGGAAATTACCGAAACTTTACAAATTCATAACTTCCTTAATCTTTATTCAATAAATTTTCCTTGTGCTCATGAAATGTTACCCTTTCTTATCAATATAACTTTTCAGTGGTTCAGAATTCAAAGGAACCTTCCTTGTAAAGTTTATGACTCAAAAACATAGATTTGGTATGCTAGGAAATTACAATGTACATGTTTTTGTGTTTAGAAACATGCCGCTCATCAAAGTCCATAAGAGTTTGATAACACAAATAGTGTCCGTTACTTTTTTTGTTCCTTGCAGAGTAAAGCACAGCCACAGTTCACTCCACCCATGACAAGGAAACGGGTAAAAATTGCCCTCTCTCTCAACCAATTTCAAGGTAAGAAATGCTCTTATTAGGCTCACAAACTCTTTTGTTATGCACAAAATACACACCTGAATGGGGTTAGCGAAATCAGATATCTACTGAGCTCACCATTGATGGCTAAATGCATCTATATTTGAGTTTTACAGCAAAAGAAGTGCACACTTCATTTGAGAAAAGGCAAATAATACTGTGATACACGCAGTTATGATACAGAAAGTATACAGATGTTGATAGAAGAAACTCTAATCTTTCTATTAAAACCATTTCTCTGGGCAGCATAACACAAATTAACATGAATTTAGGCCACAAATGCAGGCTGTCCTGTCTACATTTTGGAAAACTGGTATAGGTTTCCATAAGGAATGGGTTAGATGTTCAATTTAATTCCACTCGAATCTCAGAGGAACCGTAAGATTACAAATAAACACAAAGAAATAAATATCACTGTCTGTTGCCGTGTGAAACTTGTCTTGATATAGTCCTTGGATTTGTAACTTTTACTACTACTGCTATGACCATTACTACTTTTTCTCATAGATAATGGCATTTAAGCATGATATGATGATTTATTTCTCCATTCACGGTGTTGTCCGTCAAAGAATCATTTTGCATGGTCATAGAAATCATTGTTACGAAACAAACTTACTCAAAAAAGGAAAATAAACAGGATCCCATGACATGTATTGTACAACAACCTCTTTTAGGATTCAAGACGATCATTATAGATGATTGTAGGAATGCAATGCATAAGGGCTCACATGCATAGGGGCAACAGTAGAATAATTGCAGTGCATAAGGGCTCACATGCCTATGGGCAACAGTAAAAATAATTACTTGTGTGAGTACTAGCCCATGTGTTAATTCCCTGTTTATACTATGTGTAAATACGTACTCTGTGCCATGTCCATGGGCATGTACATTACGTAACTTGTCATTTTCATTTGGCTGAATAAACAATAGTGATTTTGATAGTATAACAATGATGAGAGGACACTGTTTTTACTGTTAAACTTAATCCCAGGTGCTAGTGACTACAAACAGTCTGTGAAGGCAAGCCCTGGAGTTCCCTTCGATGGCACGAAGAAGCCGGCCCACTCCGCCCTGAAGCCGACGCCCGAGAGGCCTGCCAGCAAGGCGTCCAAGACTTCGGCCAAGGTTGCGGCCAAGGCAGCCTCGAAGAGGAGACGGTCGCAGGCCGTTGACTTCTTTTAGAGTCCAGAGGATGGTCAGTGTCCACTCGAGTGGACACTGATGGACAGAGCATGCCATGTGAAAGAATGGCAAGTGATATATCACCTGTGCCTTCGATATCCAATGCAGATATAGTCAGAAAATGGGATGTACAGAATATCAGAGTATTTTATACAACACCTAAAAAAAGAATGTAGCTATCCGATTGATCAATTGCCTATCACATGACATTCAGTTCAAAGTTCCATCGCACACTGTGGCTGTCAGCCGTGCAATTTTGTTTGAGCAAAAATGGATGGCGCAGGGCTGACATCACCCATTTCCATTGACTCCCATGTTAAACTCATGATTGACTCGAAGTTTTTATTCCATTACCCTGATGTCCCAAGAAACAAACATTTGCGGCACGTACTCCACAATTACAAGCGCGCATACTTGTTTTGTCACTCATTTTTGTAAACAATGTACCAATGATCGGTTCCACGTACATACGTACACTGTCACTGTGCAGCTACTATTCGTCTTTCACAGAAGATGGTTGCCATTTCTGTGCTAAATTCAAGAATCTGTGTGGACCACATCTGTTCATGTTCGAGGTGTTGTATAAAACAAATAGTGTATGGTCTTTACTCATGCAGTGAAACAAGATTTCACACTCCGTGAAAGATGAGGTGCACTATTCAACTTGGCTTCGCCTTGCTGAAAAGAGCGCCTCTTTCACCTCGTGCAAAATCTTGTACCATCGCAGTCATGCAGTCATGACCATTCATTATTTGTATCAAGGGTAAAGCCAAATGTTCCTTCAAGCTAGATAGATACCAATCATAATGACTCTATCATCTTGGTCCATGTTTTCTAGATTTAAAAAAAAAAAAAAAAGGTTCAAAAGCAATAGCAAAATGCCATGCATGAAAAGGCACTCTTACAAGATGGCTTTGTCTTGAGGGTTTTCTAGCCAAAATGTATTTGATGATCTTTGTGCCAAATCATTAATTTCTGTTGCTTTGTGTTCACTGTTTCTGTTAGTGTGGTCACATTTCTTGAAAGGGATAGTACAGGTTTGGTTTAGATGGAGCTGCAGGTTTCCAACTATTTTATGTGTGAGTGTAATAATGAGAAATCTCTTATGAAATATGAAAGAACATGTAATTCTTAAAGGAATTCAAATTTTATTTGAAGAAAATTGGTCTTGAAATGGCTGATATATCCAAACAAAGCGATGCTAATAAAATGTGACATGTCACAACTTTTGTTAGTATTGCTTTGATTTACCTTTAGGATATTTAAATCATTTCAAAACCAATCATCATCAATTTTCATCAAATAAACTTTCAATACCCCTTAAAATTGTATGCTCTAACATTTTAGAGTGGTTTCTAAATATCTTGCAAAGCGTTACAAGCTGAATCCTCACCTCAATCGATACTATACTATCCTTTTAACTTTTGACATTAATTATCTTGAAGTATCTTCTTAAAATTATATGGGCCTAATGAGAATTACAGAATTTCATACATGTAACAAAATTGATCTGTACCTAATTTTTTCAAATTAAAATGTGTTTTGAGCAATCTGTAATCACAGAGAAAGGGAGGACTGTCTCATTCAGAAATCATATTATATGGTGACCATCTATCATATGAAGGCTTGGGCTGCATTTGTCTATAGAGGACACTGCAATTTAGTGTTGTCATCTCCAGGATATTAAAGTAACATTTTTTTTTTATCAGTCATCATATACAAATACTTCCTGTGTTTTGTTTCTTCAATACAAAGAAATGCCTTGTGTCTTTTTGGTATGCAGATATATGTCTGTCAAATACCTTATTGTGGTTTTGTTTTGCAGGTATGCGAGTACTTGTCAGGTGCAGTGGTGTTTGTTGTTGCTGTTGTTGTAAGCATATTAAAAGTGTCAATACACAGCACAACAGAAAATGATTTCTGGGGGAGATTTTCTCAGTTTTTGCATGTTTGTATCAGTCACATTTTATTCATTTTTCATTATCATTGCTTCACAAATATATATAGAATTATTATTATACACTTTCTGATGAATACAGAGATAGTTTTTTTTTCTTTTACAGTTATTCAAAGGAAGCAAATACGAGCAAATGTTACATCACAAATAATACAATTTCTCATTCTTCAACACAGGACAGACATCCTTTCACTGAAATTGGTGTACAACCTTTCACCCAGATACAAATCAATGGGCTTGCTTGAAGACATAACTCCACAAAATCCATGTCTACCATGATGATAGCAACAACAAAAATCCCAACAGCTGATTGGTTGTTGCTATAGTAGCTGCAACAAGTCGGCAACATTTACCAAGCAAGTTTTTGTGCTAGTCATGGTCAGCTGACTGCATGATACCTATGTGCATACGTTGTACGTCACACATCTACATCCACTGAAAGTTGCAGATGTACAGAGCATTGTATCAAGGCCCTGGCTCCAGGCCCTGACTGAGGAAATGAACAAATACTTATTAAAAAAAGAAGACATTGGAAATTGATGTAGAATACATTGATGTAGAATACATGCATCTCTGACGACTGATCATCATATACCCTCTTGATGTGGTATTGGTACTGTTTTGGGAAGGCGTCAAAGCCATATTGTCACTTCACAATGAATACATTGTCATTACTATTTTGCCCAACCTACCATAACTGGTATCCGCAGTGCTATGACCTGCTTGACAACCACCATTCACAAACTACAGAACATAAAATTTCAGCGTACAAACATGGAATGACCGGAAATACTTCCAACTTTCACTATCAACAAAGATAAGTTTTACCTTTCACCCCCCCCCCCCCCCCCCCCCACACCTGACACTTGCAAAAGCACTCTGCCCTACAAGCACTGGTAACTGCTGTACTCGCTACATAGAGTCACTGTGCGTAGTTGGAAAGAGCAACTTATGCCAAAGATTGGCAATAGGTCCGTTAAACCTGATGCACAAAATTTCTGGAGTTTTTCTATCCAAACTCACATCCTGTCATTCGCAGACTGAAGACTGGTCACAAAATGGGGATGACCAAAAAAGAAAGAAAAAAGTTAATAGATAAATGGATAACATTATAATGATGACCAAAAAAAAAAATATGCTCTGTGAGAGAGACCACTGTTAGTCATTTTTTTTTTCCACCATACCTAGTGGAAAACCATTACTCCCAACCACCGAGTATTGCTGTGCGTAAAACGGCTTCACTTTGTAAAGAAACTATTCTTATTTTTTGGCACACAAAAACCAACTATACAATATATACTATACAAAGTGCCTATTGTTGGCAAGAGAGAAGGGTAAAAGTTTTAATTTTTTTTAAAAGTAATTAATTTTCTCTTTTCATTGGAAGAACAGACTTTTGCACCACATGTGTACATAGTGTAGGACTAGACTCTCACTCGGGCTACCATAGGATTATTACAGCAAAGAAATCTAGCAATCATCAAGGTTAAGGTTTTTGCGAGAATGGCAGAAAACTTTTCGGTGAAGAAATAACCTGGGAGAGAAGTACATGTATTCAAATTTATGACTATGGACCTGTTCTTGCTGTAGGAGGGACTATCCCTGCTTGCTGACAAGACAGAAACATATAGGGAATCTGAACATCAAGAGCCTGTAGGCCTTTTCCTCCCCCCCCCCCCCCACCCGAAAAAAGGAACAGGCCTCATTATCTTACTCTAGAATTAACTAATAAACTCAATATCAATGCAAATTTAGTGCTAAAGTATGTGAAACATTTATTTATTAATTCTTTTATTTATAATGTAAAACATAGTGGGCAAGAAAATGCCTTATGTGGCTTTTACACTACAAGGAATGCAATCAGTAAAATGAAAATGGCTTGATCACACGGATAGGGTCTGGGTGGGAGACTGGCACTGTGATTCAGGGAACAATACTGTGCTATGTGTGTGGCGATTGCAGGCTTCTGGTAGTTCCGGGGCAAAGAACAGATACAGTGCACTCCCGTTATAACGAAATGCTCGGGGACCGGCAGTTTTCTTTCGTTATAACGAAATTTCGTTATAACCGAACAATACAATATATAATGAAAACAAGGAAACCATGCATATATATCATATTCTGTTTGCTGAATCCTTAGCATACACTGGAAAGCTTTGTAAAATGTGCCTTGGGATTATTATATTACTGTATATTAAACGCTCCCTTCAGAAACTGTGCGTGACACAAGGAGCGAACACGTAGTGATGTGAAGCATTTGCCCATGCAGAGACGCTGTAAATGCTTGTTCCACTACATATTTTCGAAAGCAATTCGCATTTCGTTATAACGGAGCACATTTCTCTTGTTTTTCTTTGTCTGTGGCGCTCGGAAAAAACTTCGTTATAACGGAAATTTCGCTATAACCGTGTTCGTTATAAGCGAATTTTGTACCATAGACTTTAATGGTGATAATTTTGGGACCAGAAGTTTTACTTCGTTATAACGAAATTTCGTTATAACCGTGTTCGTTGTAACGGGAGTGCACTGTACTAGTATACTCTCTACTAGTTAAATAGAATGCAACCACATGCCCGACTTTGGTAACATCATAGTATGATGACAAGACAATGATCATGCTGTCCTATTTATTACCAAATGGCACGTCCAAAAAACTCAGCTATCACCTTATAAATTGGAGCTCAGATGACTTCAGCTGAAAAAAACAAAACGAGTGACAATAATTTTTGTTTTGCATCATTTGCTTTCATGCAGCTAGAGACAATGGTTCTATGACATTTGCTCCTGTGACAAACATAGTGCTCCCATGAAATATCTTCACGCTAAGCCAAACATAAATTCCACCCACAAACATAACTCTAACCTGAATCCTAATCCACGCATCAAACTAAACCTAAAACCCTATCACAACCAGAGGAGCAAATGTCATGTCACAGCTATAGAGACATGCATGATGTCTTCTTCAGACACGTTTGCATGCAGAAAATGGAAGCAACCGAAGATCAGGTGTCATAGGACAATGAAAAGCAGGGTAAAAAAATTGGAACACAGTATGCATACTGACAGTACTTGAAAAGCATACATGGAAGCACATCGAGATATCATTACTTGGTAAAAGTTTGATTATGGCAGCACTCTTCTCTATTGATTAAATATTGCAAGAAGTAGACATCATTCACAGACACAGACAAGATAGGAAGGCAGATCCCAAATCCAGAAATAAATAGATAAAAAAAGAAGTATGTATAAAATTGTTTTACAGTGAGAGGGCAGCATACCTGCGATTAAAATATTCACAGTTTAAACCATCAGTTTCTCAATTTCTCTGAATCTTGATCACATCATCATGAATCTATGCTTACATAATCTGAGGGACGTCAAGTAGATTGTAAAGACAAACTTGCAATATTCCACTGAATTCACAAGCAGGAAAAATTTGATTCGTTGAAACGAAAAGCAGAAAGCATTTAAAAAGTAAATTATTTTGGCGGTAAAGAGACTAACACTTCTATTCCAGCTTGCTCCAGATAGAAACTCTGTGATGCTTCATCAGTTTACAACAAAAAAGTGCAAGCAATGGTAAATATCCAATCACATCTCACGATTTGAATAAGCTACCTGATGCTTCATAAATTTACAACCCAGAAAGGTGCAAACAATGGAAAATATACAATTATTTCTCAAGATGTCAAGAAGTTTTTCAACTCTGCATTGCCTGCTGAAATAAAACGCGTTCAAAGCAAACCTTCAACCGCTCAAGTCTGCTGCCCTCTTTTGCTCCTCGGTTTGTGCGCCATTCTTACAGTTTTGCAGTGTTCCCATGAAAACTGAGCTAACTTTGCACACTGTCGAATGAGTGTCACCACTGTATCCGGTGGCACATGCTAAGCTAGGATTACTGCAATCTCAGGTACTTTATCAAAAGAATTTCACATTCACAAACATAAAAGATGTATATCTCATAGTCATTAACACAACAACATACCTGGCAGTGAATTGTAGCATATGTCTTTCTTACTTTACACATTCTCTTCTTCTTCTTTTTTTTAATTTTTTAATTTTTTACAAATATGACTGAAATTCTCACCTATGGTCAAGGTGAAATATTCTAACATTCTATGTACACGCATTTGTGCACTTGAATAGGTCCAAATTCTACACATTCACATTCTTTCATGCACAGTAAAATAAATTCCTCTACATACAAGATAAAAATCTGTGCATATTTCAGAGCATAAAAAGTTGTTTTCAAACTGAAAATAAAAACAAAAACAATTATGAAATTGAAGACCAGACAGACATGTACAGAGGAAAATGTGCACTGGAAAAGTGATTGGCATACTACGACTAGGATGACAAAAAATGGAAATAAAATGTTTCTAATATTTAATTTTCTTGTAAAGATGTGGGTCATTTTTTTTTTCTGTCGAGTATAAAGGACACTTCCTCCCTTCCTCTTATTACATTGAAACCGTTTAACCGCAAAACTTAAAAAATCTCCAGGGTTAACAACAAAGGATACCTACAGGCAAGCCATAAAAGTAATTGAGATTGAATTGAGCCAATGCCAAAATAATAAATAACATACTACATGTAATCATCAGGGTTTTTGCAGTCTTTTCAACCTTTGCTTTGACCCTGTTAATCTAATTCTATGTTCCCAAGCAAACTATGCTTCTGTAAGTTCATACTCGTTTGTACACAAAAATGTTTGCACTCAAACCTTCAGGGAGTATTTTGCATTAACGTGTATGTCATGGTGCGACGACAAGAAATACTTGAATACTGTTTAGGGGGAAAAAAGTACAAATCTAATATGGGAGAAGGGAGAATACATACAAAATGTCCAATGAATACATTCTGGCAGTTTGGAGTTTGAGAATAGGTGGACAGAAAAACTCAAATATTACAAGTTCAGTTCACTGCTTCAATAGCACTGGACAAGCATTTACAAGCAGTAAAAAAATGGACATGATAACACGAGGTAGTAACTACACAAGCCATGTACTCATACACGTACACACATAAACTGTTGATAACCTCTCAAATTTTGTGCTAAATTCAAGATGCAACCCTATCACATCGGAAAGCTTCTCCTTGAAAAGAATGATAATCTTTGTGGTAAGTGCACATGCCCCCTTTCTCTCTCATTGATGCCCCTTGGAAATTATCCTTTTATTAGGAACTGCATTTACAAACTCTGAAGTCTGGTCCCTATGCACCTATTATATGGATAAGAGCAGTATCAAAAAAGTCCAACTTACTCTTGTCACACTCCAATTTTATTTCAAAATAATGCTGATATCATTTGCATAATTGAATCTATGAAAGGGGTATTAGACTATGAGTCAAAAAAAAGTTTTTTGTGTTTGTTTGCTTTGCCTTTTTTTTTTAGTCTGATTTTGACTCCAAAATGTATAGGAGTACAACATTACTTTACTTGTGCAAGCAACAAAGAATAGATATTTTTTGCAGCACCAGTGCTTGAAAATTTTCTTTTCAGCATGTCCATACTTTCAAGTGATGAATCTTATTATAAGCAATCATGCCACACTTCAATCCTGAAAACATTTCTGCCTCAAGAATATAAATCTTTCAAAAAAAAAAAACAAAAAAACGAGATATGAAACTTGTCACACTAAGGACGAGTTAGGTAATACGCTTGGGGTCATCAGATGTCGGTCATCTGTGATCGACAAAGAAAAGAATGTGATAAAGCACCTAGAAGTTATATTGAGCGTGCATGCGAAACCGTTTCTCTAACCAATCGGCCACGGGACATGCATGGAAATGGTAAGACAAAAAAAAACAAAAAACCAATGTATAGATATAACGGGGGGAAAAGTTAATGCCCACTCAACAAACGTGGCCGCGTGAACATGTGCTGCATTGCTAGACGGAAATGCGGCCTTGTAACGACTGACGACGCTATGCCATTTCTGGCAACTTGGGAAAGATACGTCCCGTAGACATAAAACGTATAATCGGCTGGTTTTGATACCTTGCCTTTAATCACAATTTTCAGTGTGATGACGTCATCAAAGTACAAAACAATGACATGTACTTGAAAGACAATTGTTCAAAGTACAACACCTCCGTCGTCGTCATTACATACTATGATCGGTTTGACAAACTCAGCCTGCAAAATTTTGCAGCAGTCAAAGCAATGTGGTCTTCAACACAAAACAGAGGGATGTTGTGTGTGTGTATGTATGTGTGTGTATGTATGTGTGTGTATAGGTGCGTTTATATACAAACATTATTTCTACATGGACGAATGTGTAATACACAATTGAAGAAAAAAAAAGTAAAATAGCTAAGAATTTTTGTGTGTGATCTTGTGGGGTTCGAACCCACACGTGTGCAACCTCACATCTGAAACTTCGAGATTTCCCATTGGGAAGTCGTTTTAAGCATTTTAAAACTTTGACGCGCGCTAACGCGCGTGTAATGATGACCTTGGTTATTAGCATTAAGAACTAAGATCCAGCGTGACCTCAACTTTATGTCCACCGAAAACGATACAGAGATGACATTTAGTTATGAAGTTATGTTCGATCATGTGACATTGTCCGAAAATCACAAAATGGCGCCTAGATGACGTCAGAGATATGTTATTGTCATGAAAAGCTTATGGTGGCTAGATGTTGTCATGAGATATGTTGACTGAACATTTCATGTTATTCCGTCATGTCAATGTTGAGATATTCACGACACAAAATGTGCCAGAAAGAAAGAAGAATAAAAAGAAAGAAAGGCAGATTTTGACAAACACAATAGGTGACACGCTGATAGCGTATCACCGAAAAACAAAAACAGAAACAGAATTATCACAAAACTCTTCTTGCCTGTACTGATCCATCAGATGTGCAGATTCAAACAACGACAATGATTCTTGATTGCCAAGCAAAATATATATTTTTGATAAAAGGAAGTTTTTACACACTTTACATAAAAATTGAGTACAGTTCATACAGCGGGCATGTCTTAAACATTTCGCTTCGTTTGTACAATTATCAATATCAAAAATGTTTCTGTACAACTCTGAAATATCTTCTTATTTTACACATACATGACAAATCAGAATGCTTCTCTGTAGTGTCTTTAATATTCTATCCTCTCAACACTGTATGGTACAAGCTATTTGATTTTAAAAATAATATATTTATATTTATATATATATATATAATATATATACATATATATTTATATATGTATATATTCATATACCCAGAAAATAATGCTCTCCCAATACAAACCAGACCACAAGGCACAGGATAAGAAAATGCAACAAAAAATATCTGCAACATCTCCATGTGTATCCGAAGTTCCTCCTCCCAGTCAATTGTTCCTAAGTTGTCATTTTTTTTTTCCAACTATTAGGATGAGGGTCTTAACGCAGGGATTTGTCTTGTCCTGTTCCAAAAGTCTTTGTGGAACATACGGAGTTGGGTCAATATGGTCCATGCCTCCGATTTCCCACACAGCTGCTATTGTCTGTTCTGTATGCATCAATGAAGCCGGGAGCTTGGCAAGTCAGTCGATGTCCTCACCGATTGCGATTGACTTCCGACTGCTGCCCGAGAGAAGAGGCCGGGCGACCGTCGGTCGTCACACGTCAGTGATTTTGGAGCTGCTGCTGTGGTGGGAGGAGGCCTGCGATTGGCTGCCGCTGTGGCGGGACGAGCACTCCCATTGGTTGGAACTTTGGTGGGAGGAGGCCTCAGATTGGCTCGACGCCGACCGGGGCCTGGGCGGGGCGTGCGCCTCACAGCACGGCCCCGACGATGAGGGGGATGGCCGGGACGGGGCGGGAACACGGACGTCCGGAGGCATTGTGGGTAAACTCAACGTCAGCGACCCCCTGTCGCAATCTGAAAAGTTTAAAGAAAGACACAAATTTCATTACATTCTACTCAAAAATACACAGAGTCATGTGATGACGTGCAGAGTCTAAAATTTTGCCCAGTCAATGGTCAGTAATCATTCTTCTCCATTCTTTTATATCAAAAACATGAACTACTAATGAGCAGCTCAATTTTTTTTTTTTTTTTTGAGACCAACTGTCAACCAACTGTAGAAATAGCTACAAGTAAGCTCACATTTTTCTCTTCTGTTGCGGCACATCTGTGGAACTGTTTGCCAGTCCCGCTTTGGAATTGTACCAGCCTCAATACCTTTACGAATCTGAACTGAAGATGTATCCTTTCCAGCAACTTTGTGAATGATGTGTGACACATTGTGGAAGCTGGGCGCCTTTGAATGTTTCTACAGATAAATGCTGCTATATGCTGTTTCATCATCATCATCATCATCATCATCATCATCATCATCACCATCTTATCCTTGCCTGTGTATTTTATATTGTTTGTGCTGTTTCTGCAATTCCGATGGAACAATATAAGGTAATCAAATAAGGGTATTCAGTGATTTGTGGAACGGTAATGATTATAACACTGGTTAGTCACCTTGCAAATGCTCGCTACTGGAATCGGTCCTGTTCGGACGATCATGAACTGTTATCCTTGTACTCCTGCCACCGAGCACTTCCCGCTGGTGCCGTGGATTGACCCGTATTTGGCAGACGGGCCGCGGCGCAGTGGGTGTTGATGCCAGCTCGTGGTTGGACGCCGCCCGGTGGCACCTGGCGCTGCCATTGGTCAGTCCATTGTGACCAGCGTGGCCAGGTGACAGGGTGGGGCGTGGCCCGTTCTCCTCGTGGGGTGACGTGGACGTCTCGGGAGCTGATTCGTGTTGGAGACTACCAGTTCCACACGACAGGTATGCCGTGCCACCAAACGCATCCTGACAGAGACAAGAAGTAAAAAATTTCATTTTGAGGTAATTACTAATACTCTCGTATGACATTGGCAGGGATGACCCAACACCCACTTTCAATGAGTAGCAAACACGTGAACATCTTAATTCATTTAGAAGGCCCCTGTGGCTGCGGGCATACGTATGTTTGGGGCTGTCTCATTGTACGTAGCAAATCAGTTGTCAAACTTATGACAGTTACACTTAGGTTATTATCGCTAGAGTGACAAGACCTTGTATCTCAGATTTTGGTGAAAACAACTTTTTTGGATTAATGGTAAGATAATCAGTGGTAGAAGTGATGTCCTGTCCAAAGCGTAGCTGTCTTACCCCAAAATTGAAGCCACCACATCATGCCAAAGGAAAGGCTATCCCAATTGATATAGTACTTTGGCTGCCATGATATTTTTGCTCTCCTGAAAATTTAACATTTTGTACACTTAATGATATGAGGTTCTGTCGCCCCAGTGACGTTATATATCCGGAAAAAAAGAGCTGAATATTATTATTGATGAACAGATTCAAGAAACTGTAAGTAGGTGCCTACACATCAATTGAATCCTCAATTTCTCTGTATGACTTCCTGAAACACAGTGTTAAAAAAAAAAAATCACTCTTGGGGGGAATGAAAATTAACAGTGGGCAATGATGGAGGAATCACACTGTAAAAAAAAAATTGTCGCTATAAAGACAATGTGAGTTTGGATGGCAAATACAGCATATCATATACTAATGATCCAGACCCTAATCAAATGATTGGTAAAGAGCATAAACATGACCAGGCATTTACTTTGCCTCACACATAATTGTGTTTTGGACCAGTCATTAGTAATATATAACGACCTGTCATTAGCATTTTCATGTTGCACTGCTGACTGTACAAGATTTCATCTTTTCATTTACTTACGATGAGGATGGTTTATCAAACAAGAATATGCTCATCGTTTGATAAACCAAATGACACACATCATTTTGATCTGGCATTATACAGTGACCCATAAGGTCTACTTGGTACCATCAAAACAGTTCAAGCAATCTTGCCTATTGACTTGCGAGTGTCAATGTTCCAAAGGAACAGTACCTTGTGTGGGTAACTCCTCCTAATGCTCTCACTGACGTGTATTATCTGTATACTAATATCCCTCTGAGTTAAAAACATATAACATTGCAAAATCTTGCATACAGCCTTTTTACCTGCCAACAGCTTCAAAAGAACTTGGACAACAGGGCATGGTTTCATGTACAAGTTACTACCAAAAGATCAGGTAACGGTAAGCTATCAGTTTATTTGCTGGTGCCTCTGATGTAGTATCCCCCTCAGTTTTCATTCAACGCATTAGCCCCTTGTTCAGAGGGCCCTTCTATCTCCCCTTCCCTGTAGAGATTTTTACTGTGGAGATAGTTATGCAAGACATAATCCAAGGCAGACCATACCTGAGGTAGGGTGTAGAGAGGTCGGGGTTCAATGCCCCCATTGGTTTCCCGGTAAGCGTGAGGTGTCATGCCGTTAGGTCCGCTGTGATTGCTGTTGAGTTTCCCGTTGGCACATGGGTACTTGCCGGAGTCCACGAACTGGAAGCTTGGGTCGTAGTATGGCCGGTTATTCCAGTGAGCAGGCATATCTGGGGTGGCAAAAGAGCAGTGCATATCAAAGCTGGTATCTCTTGAATTGTAATCACCACTACTATGGTCTTTCATTGTGGGACAAAGCAAGCTTAGATGAAATGGGCATTTCCTGTGACCAATATGTCATTGCACATCATGCACCATGCCATTTCGGGCACAATTCCACATGTTTTTGCATTTCAGTGATGCCAAACTAAAGATCTGTGGTACAGTCAAACCTGTCTTAGGGGCCACCTGCTGTATACGACCACTGAGAAAAGATTCCCTCCCTGGGTGGCTGCAATAGACAGATTTGACTGTATCCATCCTTTTTCCTGTTTTAAATCACTCTGCTTCCCACTTCTACCAATGTTTAAAATGCTGTCACGGCTCAGAGAACATGCATTTGACAAGAATGCTACTACTCCCCCAACAAGTTTTCACTGATTTGAGATAACCTGTAAATTTCAGTTTGAAACTGATACTGTAGTGGAATAGCATCCTATCAAAATCTGTTCAGACTGGGTTAGTCTTCTTTCCAGACTCACTTGGATCTCTGGTGTCCTGCTTGGCCCGCCAGACGCACATGACAGCGAACATGATGAGAACGAGGAGCATGGCCCCCAGGACCACGCCCAGGGTGATGTAGAGGATGTCCTCGCTCTGACCCCGCGGGACCCGGGGCGGGACCGGGGTGGGCTCGTCCGAGAGGATCGGGATGCGCGTGTCCACGTTGGGGGACTGGCCGGGGTTTATCGGCGCGATGATGATCGGTGGCGGCTCCGTCTCGCGAGCTGCAGGTAGGTAGAAGCAGTTCGATTTTGTTTAAAGTTGTGTGTTGTCATGGCAACACTGCCACACTCTCACAATGCTTCCACATCAATGCCAAGCAAGCTTCATCACACAAAAACAATTTACACAAGTTTTTCTTGCTTCTTTCAAATGAATATGATTTAAATTAGCAATATACAATGTATGTCACACTGAATTATCCCGCTTGAGGACAGGCTGATTTTGCTCCGTGTACAAAAAATGTATAAATTATTAGTGGAAAAATGAGCAAAGAAAATGGGATTCCATCGGGAGATACAAATATAACACGCATTTTCCATAGACACCTGCCTGAGTAGGCCTATACTCAAGGACTCATCTTCAAAGGGTTAAATGAACTTTATTTCAATTTCTGTTGAACTCAACTAATCCAATGCAATCATTAATAAATTCAATTGCTAAATAATAATATGGTCACTTAAACAATTATATTACAGCTGTGTAAAAATGCTATTGAACCTTGAACTATATACACTGATAAACCAAGAACATAAGACAAAGTAATACAAAAAATGGATGTTAGGGTGGTTTTTTGTTTTGTTTTTGTTTTTGTTTTGTTTTTGTTTTGTTTTTGTTTTTTTTTTGGGGGGGGGGCGGGTTATATAACACCATATAAGACTTGGATAGGCTAGTAGCAGCTCTGGGATACTTACGTAGTGTGCTGCGAATGAATACGTTGCTGCGAGTGCTCTCGCCGGCACTGTTAAAACTCTCCACCTTGATGTCGTACATCTCCTCCGGCTCGAGCTTGGCGATCAGGTAGCTGCGCACGTCCTCGCCGATCACCGGCTTCCGCACGTAGTCGCGGTCGTCGTCGCTGTCCGTGTGCCGGATGTAGATGTAGAAGCCTTCGATGGGCGCGTCCCCAGCGACGGGGTTGTACTGGAAAAGAGAAGTGCGTCGTGGCAAGAGAAACCTTGTTTTACTTTTATAGAAATAAGTTGCACACATACTCTTAGCCCATTGAGAGATCCATTAACCCATTGAGGATGAGTCCCGAGTATATTCGGGCAAGCGTCTATAGGAAATGCGTGTTGTAGCAAATTCAAACTGTCCTCACGGGTTAAGGTTTGGCAATTTATGGTGAAGAAATTATCATTCTGTCATGTCCAAATTGCCAACTCTTGAATATCACTGCATACCTTATACTAGAGAAAAATCTGATCAGGAACGGGATAAATTAATAAAATCTGCACAAATTCAGACAGAAATTTATCAAAAAGTTGGTATCAGTTCTAAATTCAGGAGTTACCTACAAACACTGGCTAATAAGTTGCAAAAAGCTTTTTCAATCTAATATTCTGATTTTCATGGTATTGTATGCCCGCAAATAGATCTTGATCAAGTTGAAAGCCAAGCCAGCTAAAGACACATTGGACTCTGAAACTTTGAAATCACTCACCTCCCAAAAGACCCTCAGCGCAGATGATGACTCTGGAACGCACTTGACGATGCGCGGCGACCGTGTTGGCGCCCTCTGGGGCTGTATGATGGGCAGGTGGTCTTGGAGCATGAAGCGGTTGGACATCTCGCTGTAGGGGCCCTTGCCGAAGCGATTTACTGCACTCACACGGAACCTGATGGACCAAAATCAAAAAAATAAAAAAAAGTAAGAGGAAATCAAGAATCACAATGCTATCAGCGATTACAAACTTCTACTGTATAGACTGCTAAAAGTTCTGCCTTAAGAAAAGAAAAGAAATTTTTATTTTCAGAACCACCCCCCAACCTGATTAGGGTTAAGGCTGAATATATTTCTTCATATTACATGGTCTACATAAATAACTGATCAGTGATTGGTTAAAATGCAATCACATGACTTTAATTCAGCAAAGGACCAGTTGGTATATTACATGCAGTAACATCACGTCAGGAAATACACTTCCACAATTTGACTGGCTGCAGACGAAGGCTTGACTGAAATGTGTATTTTCGTAGACCATATAATACAGGATCCAGGAATTCCATAAAGGGGAGGTGCCTTGGCAAAATTAAAGGGGGGGGGGGCGCCCCCCCCCCTTTTTTCTTTTTATTTCTATTGTTTAAATCAAAAATAAAGTAGGGGCCCACGCCTTTCCCCTCTGGATCCGTCAGTGTAATATAACAAATATCGCCTTGTCTATCATTTGAATATAACACTTACATATTGTTTCAGTGCTAAATGCTTCAGAGCTGCAGGCTTCAGGGAAAAAATAGCCTCGGGGAAAATGCATCTCCCAAGGAGATGTCAAGTGCTACATCAAACCCCCAAAGACCCAATATTTGTATAATGTTTACCTGATAAACATGCACTATAAAACATAAAATGGCACTGATCTTGACGATAGATGCCCACCACAAAACAAGACACATTACCCTATAGTTCAGTCTACCCACCTGTAAGTCTTGCCAGTTTTCAGGTTCGACACCTGAAAGGACCGCTGGAGCGGACCGATGGCCCCCTGGGCCGTCCTCCAGTCCTCGTCGATCAGGACATCGCGGTACTCGACGGTGAACCCTGTGATCGGCCAGCTCTGCCCAGTCCCTCTGTACCTCCACCTGACCTCTACTGAGGTGTCAGAGGTCTTGTTCACTTCCGGCTTGCTTGGTACATCCGATGCTATGTCAGTGCAAAGAAGGGAGGAAAACAAAATATTGTCAATCCTTTATGTGTCCATGCAGTAGCTTAACTTGCCAAACTTTTCCATCATGTTACAATTTAATAGTACTCCATCCATCCATCCAAAGTCAACCTAGTTGTGAAGTTAGGAAGCCAACTCAGGTGTAGCAACGTGCCTCAGTCAAACAGGAAAGCCATGGTGACATTAGGGGATTGGGTTATCAGACAGTTAGTTAAACAAGATTATGGTCTTTATCAATACCTAAATACATATACTGTACGAGCTGAAATTTTCGCTGTGGTATTATTTTTGCGAATCGCCTTTGAACCGCGAAAATAACAACACGTGAATAACTAAGTTTAGTTAGACCCTCGCAACCGCAAAATTAACAACACGCGAAAATGTCCTCCAAAGAGCAATTCGCGAAAATATCTGTGCGTGAAAATTTCAGCTTGTACAGTATATCATTGTATCTTAAACAATAACCAAAACAATATAGTAATGGTGCCAATTACATACAAACTTCTTTATAGTCATCAAGCTTGTATGTTTTGCAGGAAAGTTTAAATCAGTTTATATGAGGGGCCTGGTATCATTTCACCAGAATCACCATGAAGGCTTTCTGAGATTCTGACACACCTCAAAAGTCCAATACATCTGATCAGCATCTTCTTTACAATTTATACAGACTCCACAAGACCTAGCATTCAGTATTCAAACAGTTGGTGGTGTGTACACAGCACCAAAATGATGATGCCACAGTCTTTTGTTATAGCTTAAATTGGAGCCATATGCTCACATAAACACTGAGGACAGGTGAGGTTTGTGTTGTTTTTTATAACCTGTTTCCATGGCAATGACTGGCTATGACATCACACTTTGGTACTCTATAAAAGTGGGGATAACTCACGAGGGAGGGGCTTCAGGCTGGGCTCCACACTGTTGTCTCCACCGGTGGTGATACCGGAGTCACTGATGATGCCATCAGGAGGACCGATGACCCCCTGGGTGGGCGTGGTCGGAGTGCTTCCTATTTTCTCTACATGGGAAGATAGAACACGTGTGTATCACACTTGTTTAACCTTTTTATAGTGATTACACTCTTAGCTGTACCTTGCTATACTTTTTTTCATCAACATTCATTTACTTCTTCCAATACGACAAAATTGTTATCTAACCGGTCCGTTCAGACGAGGAAATGTGCCTCAGGTGTGAAAGTGTGCACCAGTCTGACGGGAAGCCCTGGTTACACCAAACCAATCATTGAGTGGGGTATGTAACTTCTTTTCACTGGCGATGAGTTTCCAGACATATGCATCCATTGGTGAATGACGCATATCAAGGTTGCCACTTATTTTTTTTATAGTCTACTTGCATTATTACGTCTCTACAATGTGAATTCCTGTCCATAATCCCTATACCTCAATTCGCCTGCATCACAAGGTCACTCTCTTCAATAGGCCCACTAGCCATCATACATTCAAACATCTCAAATTTTATCCAAGCCAAACCATGAGCTAAACAATCTCCCTGAAACAACAAAAACAAAACACCAGTAACCATGGCGACCAACACACCGAGTGCAGAGCCATTCTTCTAAACATCCCACATTCTTTCCCAAGCAAAACTGAGAAATAAACAATCTCCATTAAATAACAACAACAAAATGTACACCAGTAACTATGGTAACATACTCACCCAGTACTGAGAGGTAGGCCGAGGCCTTGACGGAACCATGCTTATTGGAGGCCATGCAGGTGTACCAGCCCACATCAGCGAGATCAACGTCCAGCAGCGTCAAACCTCCTACAGACAGATCACAGTGAGAGATACACAAAGAAAGGAAGACAGATAGAGATAGATTGATTGATAGATAGATAGATAAATAGATAGACAGATAGATAAATAGATGAATAGATACATAGATAGATAGAGACATATGGAAAGAAAGACAAACAGAAGAGGAAAATAGAGTAGCATAAAAAAAGAAAAAAGGAGAAACATAGAAAGAAATGAAAGAAAAGACAATTAGAAAGAGAGATGGAGAGAAAGACAAAACAGAATGAGAAGTGAAACAGAAGGATAACAGAGAGGAAGACAGAAAAGAAAGAGAAAGCCACGATAAAAGGGAGGGAAAATGAAAAACACAAGGAATTATGATCCCACCTGACTACTGAGATGGTGAAGTCTTTCACAATCTAGTGCATGCTAACTGGAATATCTGGGTTTTTTTTCCTCAGTTGTAACAAGCTATGTTACCCTTACAGGAGGAAACAAAAACAAAACAGTAAATAAACCTGATATCCTACATCCTTGGGTGTGGTTTGAAATGGATCTAGTCTGTCGTCTTTAATCAACATTCATCATTCATTAACAAATCCATCTCCCCCATCCCATAAGATATGCTGCTTAAAGAAAAGGCATCATTTATCATCACCTACACTTGTCAAAACGGTATAAAGAGCAAAACATTGGTGAGTTCTTGACATTTTCTCTTTGTTTCAGTCGCATCTTTCGACAGAAAAAGTTGGTTACTCACGATCCTCGCTGATGAATGTCTTGTCATTGTTTCTCATGATCTGATTCCGCTGGTTCCTCCAGGAGACGTAGGGCAAGGGCGTCCCACGGAAGTTGCAGGAGAGCAGCACGCGCTCCCCTTCAACCGCGGTCGTGTTGATGGGAGGATGTGTGATGCGGGGAAAACCATCTGTAGTGGGGGAAAGCAATCGGGGAAGCATCCAGTAAACATACCACAAATATTGGTCTTGGAATCTCTGAAACAAATCTAATTAGCTGACTTGTGAAGCAAAAGTATATTACAAAATTCCCATATTTCTACTGTTAAAGAAGTGTTGACATTCATTTGCACCATACAGCCATGCATTAGTAAATTTCTGCCAATATTTTTTTTCCCAATAAATTTGCAAAACTCCATGCACCAGGAACTTTCTCATACAAGATTTTTGTTAAAAAGCTTAATGTTAGTGGACACAGGATGGAAAACTAGATTTGATTTTTTTTAATCATTTTGGTATCTTTATGCACCAATGCAATGACATCTGAGAGTCCAAATATGAAGGTGGTCTTTATATGGAGGGTAGTTGTCTTGATCAACAATGACTGCATTGCAGAAATGTGGAAGGGCTAGTTGTCATTTTTTTTTTCACAAAACAGGAGAAAAAAAGGGGAAAAAAATCCCAAAATTAAAATAACTGCAGGACCAGAGTCTCTCTACATTTTTTTTTTTCAAAACTGGAGGTAGAATAAGGGGAAAAAACCCCACACTAATATACTTATAAGCCCAGAGTCCTGAGCTGATATCGCAAAGTTCTCACCAGGAATCCTCAGCTGGGCCGATGCCTGCACGCTGCCATTCTCATTGCTGACCATACATTGGTACATGCCCAGGTCTTTCATCTGCACGTCTCGTATTGTCAGCACTCCATCTACAGTAAGACAAGGTGATATATATTTGCAAGTCTTACATACTTTCTGCAGGAAGCTTTAGGTATCATACACTTCTGCACTCGCATTTGTTGAGTTACTTTCAACATCACTGCCATCACAATTGCTATTATTGTAATCATCATCACTCATTTTCAGAGTCATCTTCACTATCAAAAACTGCAGTATTGCTATGCTGTAGGCACACAATCACTTGCTGTAGCTGCAGTACCATCTCTACTACAGCATTATCAATAGTTATTTGTAGAAGAGTTTAAAGCCATCATATTTTCATCAGTACCATAGTTGTGACTGACACCACCTCTTAACAATCATAATTGCTGTTGTTGTCAAGTTCAAGAAAATTGTCAAAACCTCAAGCAATCAAAATGACTTTCATCACCATCATTGTCATTCACACCATTGTTATCATCATCATACCCACATCATAGTAGGGCCATCCTTCTTGAAATATACCAACATGACACACATCCTCACTGATATCATACTGCCAATAACCCCTGCCATAACATTCAGCCCCACATCCGTCCCCCCAAAGCATCAAAATCTTTACCTTGGAATCCCAATAGAATCAAACCATCACAACCGACTCCACCACCATCACCATCATCAAGACCAGTGACACCCCAGAAATTTGCATCATCACTAGTAAAGCTTCCAGACTCATTATCACACACCCTCAACCAGAAACTGCAACCAACCCCAGCCTCATTGTCATCATCCCAAACTGATCAATGAAGGGGGGGAGGGGTCACACCTTGCAGCATGTACTTGTTGTTATCTATCTGGATCTCCCTGGTGTTGTGAAGCCACCTGACCTCGTCTAGCTGCGCCCGGACGACGGAGCAGCTGAACTGTGCCGACTGGCCGAGGCCGACAGAGGTTTCTTGGGGACCAGACCGGATACCAGGAGTTTCTGTACGAAAAAAAAAAGAAGACAATTATATGATACTTAAATCAATGAATGCAAGCAATATAATATATTTATATGAAATATAATTATATCATATGACCATTTGACTGAACAAATCCAAGAGTAACACATTGGATGAATTCTTAACAGCCCTATCAAGTCATTGAATATGACTTAAAATCACACAATTATAGACACAAGAACACACATACTTTCATCTACAAAATATCTAATAATTTGAACCCTTGGTCTTCGAGTGCCAAATGGAATAGAAAACCCCATAGTGTTGTACACACTGTCCAAAGTTCCTGGCACAGAAGGGGCTCACACAGAGAGAGAGAAAAAAAAGAGTCTTACTTTTCACTTTCAGCGTGATGGCCTGCCGTTCCACCTCCACCCCGCCCTGCTCCACTATGCACAGGTACGCTCCCTCATCCTTGTAAGCGACCGACGGGATGGTGAGACTCCCCGGTCGCTGCACGGCATCGAACGGGATCTCGCCGCTCGCTTTCTCCCACCTGACGTCGGTGGGGGTGCCACGGCCGCCCTCGATGACGCACTCCAGCACAGCCGCGCCGCCGCGGGAGACCAGAGCCCCCCTGTGCCGGGATATCCTCGGGGGTTCCTCGATGTCATCGGGTTCTGAAAGAATTGTGCAGGTTTGGAGTTATCTAATCATTGCTACAGAAGCAATGACTGTATATCAAGCAAGGGACCACAGGTTTTAGACCTCCTTCAGCGGACAAGGCAGAGGTAGTTTAGTGCCTCTCCTAGGGGTATTACTACTGCTACTGCTGTCAAACAGATTTAAACCAGGGCTGCAAGCTTGAGAATACCTACTCATATCCACAATATTTGTCAACAAAAATGGGATAAATTTGAGAGGGTGTCTTTATTCCTTGATTAGAGTTCATAGTATACACACTAAACTTTGCATAATATAACTTTACATAGCAGACTGCACAGCATTGCTCAAAAGAGTGGATGAAAACTGTTTTTCGAATCTCGGCAAATTTTCAACAATTGACAAATTGTGAAAACTCCCCTTTCCCACCCCCTCCCCTCACCCAGGATGAGGATTGGCAAGACAGGTTACAACGAAACTTCTGAGAAATATGCTGATGAGCCACTCACCTCCCTGCTTGACCACGAGCATTGTCCCATTTCTCGGGGACAGACGCTTGTTGATGACCGAGTTGACCGCCGAGCAGCTGTAGAGGCCAGCGTCTAACGACGACACATTGAGTATGTGTAAGCTCCCTGACGGCATTATCACATGATGATCTGTGGGGAAAGAAAGAGCAGACATTTAATTCAGTGTTTGTGAGTTTTCCCTTTCTTCATCCTTTGTCTGTTTGATTTGTTCTTTCTTCGTCTCTTCCCTTTTACTTTCTCTTTGTCTTTCTGTTTGTATTTCTTTTTCCTTTCTTTCTCCTTCCCTTCTTTCATCTGCAAATCTATGTACAAATACCTATCGACTTATCTATCTATCTACGTATCAATATATCTATCTACCTACTAGTATATCAACATATTTACCTCTCTCTTTTTTTTATCTGTATCTATCTATCTATCTATCTATCTATCTATCTATCTATCTATCTATCTATCTATCTATCTATATATCTACCTATCCATCTATCTATCTACCTACATATATATCTACATAGGCCTATCTATTTATCTATCATCTATCCATCTATCAAATCTATCAAACCCATCTATCTATTTATCCATCTATCTATCTATCCATCTATGTATCTACTATCTACCTACACATCTACTTATCTATTAATCTGTCTCTCTCTCTTATCTATCTACACTCTATCAGTATATCCCCCTTTTATCTATCTATCTATCTATATATCTATCTATCTATCTATCTATCTATCTATCTATCTATCTATCTATCTATCTATCTATCTATCTATCTATCTACCTACATATCTATCTATCTATTCATCTATTCATCCCTGGAATCACATCATAGCACAGGTGTACAGCAGTATCCTATAGCTTCCACAACAGCATTATACCCAACAGAATGAAACTTCACCAGAAACACCAACCTCTATCACAAAAAAGCTCTAATCTATACTACAAAAAAAAATGAACATAAATGGAAGAGGTATGTTTTCCCTTCATTCAATCCAACAATTCGTCAGTTCTATTTGTCTCTCATGCCTAACTGATGTCAATGGTCCAGCTGGGAGCTACTGTGTACTCTTTTGCTTCTGTTCTCTTTCATCGGATGGCATACATCAGGGACTTGTGTGTCTCACCTGTACTTTCTGTTATCCACTTGTTCTTGAAACTGTATTCCATCCTCGCTGAGGGCAAACTCTCTGGCAGTGTGCAGGGGATCACTGCCATCCCTCCTTCATATGCTATAATCTCCGCTGGAGGTATCTCTGTGAATTTTTTAATATCTGGAGATATGAGCAGAGAGTAAAGGAGAACATAGACTTTTCAGGAGATGTGATCTTCTCTTTTTCAAAAACTGTCATAGTAATGATAACAATAATAGGAATTGTAACAATGAAATCACGCTTGTATATTATCTAACAAGGAATATAATAACAAGGATAATGATAATAAGTCAGCATTTTTGCACAGGATAACTGACAGGTTATCTAGTGTACGCAACAGAAATAAAGACAAAGTGATATCCCTGTACAGTTGACTCTTGTTGTAATGAAGTCTTTGGGACAGACAATTTTCTTTCATTATATCAAATTTTTGTTTTAACTGAACAAATAAAGTATGTAAAGATATATAGCTAATTAAGACCTGAATATTTGCTTCATTGTCACCAGAATTTCATTATAACAACATTAGTTCACTATATTGTATCTGAATCCACTCATTAAGTGCTTGAGTGTCTGACTCACATGCTACATCTAGTCGTGCTATCCTGCTTGCTATGCTCCCAACGGTCGTTCTGGCGATGCACTGGTAGTCGCCCACGTGGGAGAACATCCCCTCCTCGCTCTCGAAGTTCCGGATGAGGAGGGAGCCGCCGCTGACGGCAATGTTGGGGAAGTCGGCGATGTCGTCGCCATTGAGCGTCCACGTGATCTGCGCCTCCTTGACCTGCGTGGTGCAGCGCAGCTTGACCCGGCTGAACGGCCGCACGATCTCTGAGGTAGGCTCTCGGCGGAACTCGGGTGCAACATCTGGATGAGGGAGGAAGTGATGAAAAAGAGGAAAAAGAAATAATCGAGAGATATCCTTTCACGAAATTCAAAAGATGTCAAACAAGAAATTGTTTGTTTTCTAAAAATCAAATCTTTTTGAAACCCAGTTGTCATAACACAATATCTGATGCTATTGACACATGGATGAAAGGGATAAAAAGAAAAACCACAGTAAAAATGCTATTAAAAGTTTCAATTTGAATAAGTCGTAATGGAGGAGATAAGAAATTTGTTCTCTACTAAAATCTTGTGATCTTGGATGGATATTTCATTCAAAAGATCTAATAATTATGATAATAATGAGAAACCAGTGTTAAAAAGAAGTACAAGTCCATTGGTATAAGATGTAAGATGTGCAACTGATAAAAACTGCACAAAAGAATAACAAAATATACCTCAATAAAAGTATGAAAAAAAACACAGAATAACATGACAAATGAAATACAATGTATACACAATTACTCTGTCAATAATTCAATTCGAAAGTAATGCTCTGGTCTTATGGGGCATTCTGGAAAAGTTAAAGTTGGTCTGACAAGAAAGATTGAAATTTGCTTAGAATTGGGTAAAGATTAAAGAAGTTACTAAATTGTGAATGTTTGCTAATTTTTGCAGAACAAGTTCTCACACAGTGACATGAATATGCAAATAAGTGAGCTGCGAGGATGATCGGTTTCCACACAAGAGCTGGGGAGATGACCTTTCATTGTGAACTGCACCACTCAATATAGGACGGGCCTATAAACCATTTTTAATGCCCGAAGGGAAGGGTACATTGTATTGTAACTCTACAGTCATTATCCCTTGCAGAATTGTCCCTTACACGTGGCACTGGGATTGCATAGAAATAGGGTGCGAATAGTAATCAAAGAGTTAATTTGAAATGGTGTGTTCGAGTCTATATTTGCCTTCCAGTTTGCAAAATCTGGAGTTGCATTTAGGCAACCTGCAAAGGGGTTAGATTTATGATCAAGCACTACAACCATGAGGAAGAGAATGAAGTTTAATCCCTTGTGTTACCAAAGGCAATATTCTGATGTGCTGTTTATATTACAAATGGCAGTCGACTCTAGAAATTTACAAGAATACTTAATGCAAAGCATAAGAGATATACATATTCTCCTATATATTAAACACCACTGCAGTTTTCTACTGTAACCGAAAGTGAGATCACAGACATTACAGGGTGTGATTCATCTGCCATGCCACACATGCACTATCGCCGTGACGACCGCATCTTTCTGTGACACCAACAGCTCTGTGTGGCACTATTACCCCATGCAGCCATATTTAATCTCAGCACGAAGTCGGAATCTTGGGTCTCTAGAAAGAATGAGCACGATGGCAGGCATACACAAAAACAATTCAAAGCCAGAGAAAAGGGGGGGGGGGGGAGGAAAGGGGGGAGGAAATGGGAAAGAGAAATTCCTTTCCTCACCAATGGTGAACCGACAGTGTTGGTTTTTCTGTCGATTAGATCAAAGAAAGAAAAAAACTTTTTCATGCGGCTGGCCGTGGCAACGGCACCGCTGGCACGCCGCCACGAGAAACCCCGACACCATGCCGGGAGGCCGCAAATCGTGGCCTGTGGGGTAAGCACTCGCTGATGAAGCGGTAATAGGCAACCGGGGGAGGGGGTCTTTAACACGAAGGGGCATAATCGCAACGCTAAACGTTCCGTTCACACACGACTCTCTCCTGTTTGCTCAGCTAAAGCGCAATCACGAAGGCAGAAGGGCATTTATTTTGACCCTGTCTCCAAACCAGTCGATCCGGGTCTTAATAGTGCAATGACTCAAGGTCCTCTGTAGGAAAATTCCCCTATAAATCATCCCCCCCCCAAAAAAAAAAAAGCTTCCTTCAGGGAATTCTTCAAAGGATGACACCCTTCACTTTGTTCTTCCAAGATGTCCTCATTCCGTCACTGTGCATCAGGATTAATTCCCTTCCATCTCCAATCGTCCCTACCTGGTCAAACAATTACGGGCCGGATCAGGATCACACGGCATCACACGGTACGGTAGATTTCCCTCACAATGCCATTAAAGCCTTTGCTGTGTTAGCAGGAGGCAGAAGCAGGTCAAACTAAACGCAATGCACGGTGGGATATACACCAGTCTTCTCACACATTGTCTTCGAGACAAACCAAGCAGCGTAAGACTGACATAACAGTATTCTCTTCACTGCCAAGTCTACACAACCATCAAAAAGGCCAACCGTCAAAGATGCCATTTCTCCAAGACAAGTTTTCCGCCTGATATTTCTTCCAATAACCAATACCCACACAAATGCACTGGGCAGTCCTAAATTGTACTGCGCAGATCATGAGACCAACACACATGTACAAGCATTCGTACATGGTACTGCATAGAGTGTACTGGTATTACTCGATAGCTTCACATTCTCCACCTTCCTTGAACCTTGAAGAAGTAATCCCTGTTGCAGCTTTTCATGGGATACTAAGTCTCACTGCCATTCTCTGCTCACTCATTCCACAATCTGTCCATCCCAAGTACAAATACAAGATCACAACACAACACACAGATGGAAAGTACAAAAGTTGTGCCAAACAAAATCATGCAATCCAATGATTCTGACCTGCTGCAAAGTACCAACTTTTAGATTTGTAAAATTCTGCTAAAATTGGGAGGACCCAATTTGCCCCAAATCAAAAGAGTACTAGAATGGCTGCAGTAAAGACACTTGATAACTGAGATGCATAGCTTATGAGGTGTATTACAGATCTGTACATTCATATCAACAAAAGAATGCAATATGCTAGAATCTGAAAAGAGGATGATATGCTCTTTAAAGGCAGCCTAAATGTGGCTTTAGTCATTAAGTATGATATGCAATAGGTCAGAATGATGAAAGCGTGAGTGATTTAAGGACTTGAACCCTGACGAATAGCTAAAATCTCACACAGCCAACGTGAAACAGATGAACATCATAAAAGCCCTCAGAAGACACCATGTAATTCTCTGATATGATATCTCTGATATGAATAAATGATCACAGTAATTGATCATATCCACTTGATACGTAATCTTAATTTAAAGTGAACAAGAAAAGCATCTGATTACTCTAGGTGGGGGTCAATTGCTTATTTTGCGTGGAGAAGCTCAGGTACATAGACACTATCATTGTTGGTGAAAGGAAACTTCACAGGAATGTTTCATGAGGCTTAAATTAGGATGAAGATTAATCTCTGCGATTCCTGAAGACACATTCTGGGGATGTTTGGCAGAGGTGTGGAGGAGACCAATTTCGGTTTGCGTCCCTGTCACGACTCTCCTCGCTGCCGGGAGTCGAGGGTTCTGGATACTGTTGCAAATTTGGTGCAGCCTCTCCGCGGCTCTCTCCCCTCGTCCGGTAATGAGATAGCGGAGGCAGGGGGTCCGTTCTGTGCCCCCGCTCAGCTTGATACAGCAGGATGAAGAGTTGGCGAGGAATAGAAATAGAGAGAAATATAGAAATAGAAATAGAGAGAGAGAGAGAGAGAGATAAAGAGGTAGAGAGAGAGAAATATTAGAAGAGGGAGAGGGGGAGAGATGGAAAGAGATATACAGCATAGATAGAGAGAAATAGGAGAAAAGAGGAGAGATGAAAAGAGATATATAAAAGTAGATAGAAAGCAATAGAAGAGAAGGATAGATGAAAAGAGAGACATAGAGGTAGACAGAGACAAATAGAAGAGAAAGAGAGGAGGAGAGATGGAAAGATATATATATATATAAGGGTAGATGGATAGAAATAGAATCAAGAGAGGGAACATATGGAAAGAGATGATGGAGCTAGAGAGAGAAATAGAATAGGTAAAGAGGGAAACAAAGCAATGCTGTCTACAAGATAGAAGCTCCACTCCTCCCCCCCCCCCCATACGCCATCATTACCAACTAGCCTGTCTTCAAGACTTTAGGATGATTTGTCAATAGGCGTGTCTTCATCAGCCCGAAGTTCAAACTAGCGGGACATTTTGCGGTCTTAGAAAATAGCCCGATAGAGCGAATGTGCGTCTTCATCAGCTCGAACAGCCTACTTCGGGAAATTAGTCCGAAAATTGCCTAGCTCGCTGTTCGAAAGTGGATTTCCCGCTCAAAATCTCCTACAACACCGTATGTACGATACTACAACCAGGGAGGTGAGCAGTACAGCAAAAAATCTTTCCAAAGGGATATTGATAACGCTACTCTTCTGTCCAGTGACACATCTTATATGAAATGAACGAATTGCAATGTTTAAACAAATCCAAAATACACACAATCTGCAAGAATCTTTAGCTAAGGTAGAGTGGACCAGAAGAAGAAGTTTACAAAAAACAGCTAGCATGCACAGAATCACCTCCCTGGTTTTAAAGATGTCAACAACAGTAGGCCTAGTACACACATGTGATCCTTGAATACGCCGTGAGTGTATGCACTATACACAATCACTAGCTTGTACATGCCCTTTCAATAGCCAGCTGGCTAACCAGAAGCGTGGAGGGATCGAGAAAATTTTGGGCTGATGGAGACGCACCCGAAATAGCGCGCTATTTCACGAATTAGCGCTCTAGTTCACAAACTAGACCAAGATTTCGGGGGAAATTTTCCCAATCAAATAGCGCGCTATTTGCGTCTTCACTACACAGATAGCGCGCTATCTTGACATCGGACTAGTTTGTTAACCGCAAGATAGCGCGCTATTTGGAAACTTCGGGCTGATGAAGACACGCCTAAGTACACTTTTATCGGGCACTGTATCTAACTCGTCCAATTAGAGACTATTTCAAAAGCTGGACACTCATACTGTATTCTTTCATGGTAAACTATCCTATAGTTACATGGGAAGGGCAGCTTTCATTTTGTTTTCTCAGAACTGATGGAGAAGCAAACACAAATTACTCTCACAAAGAAAGAGCAGAATCCCCACAGTAAGCAACAACGACAATGATCTTCCACATTCTATAATGGAGACGTCACAATGGTTTGTGTGGAAGTCTCAGTTTCATGAACATTCTCACACATTTTGGTCTTCACAGAAGAGAGATACAATAAGTACGATTCATACTGATGCAAATTACTGGGATAACTATTGCAATGATGGCATCCCCTTCCAAATCTGGAGATTTTTGAATGCGTAGACATACTAATCTCACTAAATAGTGTGATCAACATCCAGATCCAAATCCCAACTAGAAATGTCGCTTTGGCGACTGGTATGCCTCCGCCATAATGCATGATTTTCCCAATAGGTCTAGATAGTACATGTGGGCACTGTGTGATTACATTTTCACAAAATTGGCAAAATATTGGAATGACAAGTTTGTCACAAATGTGTTGAATGTTCACCTTCCTTGACGTAGGTTTAATTGGATGAATAAAAGAGCATGTGTCTAGGGATTTAAGGACTTTAACTTGACTTTGACCCATTCATACATTTAGGCATCGAGTAATTTTCAAGGTACAGGTGTGGAGAAAAAGTGCAATTTCTGAGTTGAATAGTAAATTGTTACCATTTTCATCTGGCCCTTGACCCTAAAATTCATAAGATAATTACTTTTAGGTAGAACATGCATAATATGTACTAAGTTTCAAGGTAACTTGAGCCACTTCCGAGATATGGAGGAAAAAGTTAGTTCACCACTTTCACTTGATCTTTGACCTTTTGACCTTTGAGGCAAAAAGAGAAAAAAAAAACTTTCCAGAGAATTTCTATTAGGTTACACACGCATACACCAAGTGTAAAAAAATAACCCTGCTGACATTGCATAAATATGAGGGTAATAGTAAAATTTTGAAGTCTTGCACTTGACCTTTGACCCCTGACCTTTGACCCCATGAACCCTACATTCTCTAGATAATCACTTCCAGTCAGTACATGTATATACTATGTTCCATGAAGATACCTTGAACAATTTTCCAAGGTACGGAGAAAAAAAAAAGAAGTTTTAATATTTTTACTTGACCTCTTGACCTTTGACCTTTGACCTCATGACCCAAACTTTCACCAGAGAATCTTAATTGGGTAATACATGTATACACTAAGTTTCAAGAAAATCTCTTCAGGCATTCAATAGATATGGTGGAAATAGTGAAATTTTATGTATTTGACCCTGACCTTTTGACCTTTGACCTTTGACCTCATGACCCAAACTTTCACCAGAGAATCTTAATTGGGTAATACATGTATACACTAAGTTTCAAGAAAATATCTTCAGGCATTCAATAGATATGGCGGAAATAGTTAAATTTTATGTATTTGACCTTGACCTTTTGACCTTTGACCTTGAGCATGTGCACCCAAAAGTTGATAGGCACAACTTCACCCCCTAATACACATACATGCCAAGTTTCATTAGGATACCTCAACAGGTTTCGATAGTTACCTTGTCCACAAAATTCATTACGGACGGACGGAAGGACGGACGGACGGACGGAAGGACGGACGGACGGACGGACGGACGGACGGACAACCCGAAAACATAATGCCTCCGGCACCACTTCGTGGCGGAGGCATAAAAAATCTCATAATTATTTTGGAGTGATAATTCACACCACAGCTAGTGCATAGACACTGAAGCAAAAGATTACGAGATTAGCATCAGTACCACACAAACCCTGCGTTCACATTGTCCCCCGCGCCGCGGGGAAAGTCCCGAGCTGTGGGACTTTCTCCTCCAAAACCATAATGTGAACGCTCGCTGGGACTTGTCCCCTCGTCCCCGCGAATCAAGTCGGGTACGGGGACAAGATTTGGAGGGGAGAGTGACCTTGGGGCGAAATTGATAGCGTCCAGCTGTGGTCATCAAATGTGCGCATGCGCTATCCCTGGCAGAGCTCGCCCCAAGCCCCAATTGCCCCCACAGCTCGGGGACAGATGAGATACCAATGTGAACGGTCAGTCGTAAAAAAGATAAGATCTCTTGAGGCTGTCCCCGCGGCGCGGGGGACAATGTGAACGCGGGGAAAATATCCATACGTGGTTCTGTGAAGACATGTGACACTTAATGATTCCGGGACTTTGAGTGTCGAGACATTTATCAACTCACTTCCTGTGCAGAATTAAGGTTTCCAAACAACTTTCACAGAGTTTGGGGCAGTTGATAAATGCAAAGCTGTTTTGATTATTGGGTTTCATAGCAACACATTTCTGAAACGTCAAAAAAAGTGTGATCACAAACGTGTTTTGAGAAAGACACGTTTTTCTGTAGAGTTGATAAATGCAAAGCCATTCTGAAATGCATTATAGCTTGTCCACACCAACCCCTACCAACTACACACCTCTGCTCCTCAGGTCAAAAAGTGCAACACCACAAAGTTGATAATGATAAGTGCAACAACTTGAAGAAACGTGATCTGGATGGCATTTGCCAACACGTTTTGATAGTGGGTATCGAAAGGCGCTTCAAAGGGAAAGCTAATAAACGCAGCCTTTCTATCATATAACACATTTAATGTTGATGAAATTTCTACCACTGTTTGATTTCCCTGACTCAACTCAACTCCAACACTGAGTAAAAGAAGCACTGTAAACCATCCCCTATAAGATGCTACAGAGCAACTTAAAATCTCGTCTTCTGGCATTTTGTAATTTCGATGCAATTCCAGGCTCATTACGGCCAGTCGGTATACACATACCCACAGATCTAGAGGTCATAACCTCACATGATATTCACAAGACTTCAAACATTTCGAGAATAATTTGCACAACACTGAACGATGCACCACTTCTTGATGATGAAACATTCAATCCAGAACACATGGCATTGTTTTACTGGAGGCTGGATGAGGGGAAAACATTTCTTGGGATTATGACTTGCACATTTTTGGGGTCAGATTATTGTATATATCTTCTCTTTTTTTTTGCTTGGGGGAGGGGGAGAGGAGGCTGCTTCACAAACTAATCTCAAAAATATGTCAGGTGTGAAGTCTGAAGTTTGGCAACAAGCTCAATGTTTCTTCTGTAATGTTGCCGAAAACATCAATTACGAGCCTCTGATATAAAAAGACAAGGATGAAAGTAAATATAGGGAAATAAGATAGAGAAAGAGAGAGATGAAAAAATGGAGAAAGAGCAAGAGAGAGAGAGAGAGGTGTGTTTTTCGGCACTCCAGCACTCCATAAATCCTCATTTTGGAATGTAGCAAACAACCACACGGTGGAAATCAACACTGACGTTGTTCGATACCCCCTCAGGACAATATGGAATGTTGCAAGAGGAAAGGGGGGGGGGGGGGAGGTGGAGGAGGGGAGATAGATCCTAGTCTTTGTCACAGGCTGAAGTAATTTTAAGAGGAGCTAGCGAGAGTTATCACAGGAGACTAGTCAGAGGAGATACTGTGAAAATGGAAATTTTTGCAGTGTGGAAAACATCGCTTATTTCGCGCAACCATAAGCTAGCACAAAAATAAAAGCATGCAAATAATTTTGCATGCCATATGTTCCAGTAATTTTTGTCCTGATTCCATGGAATTAAAAACACATGAAATTCATCTAATCCAGTGGAGAGAAAAAAACAAAATAAATTAGGCCTACTCAGTTGGTTGGGCACCTTACTCATTGTTAAAGCAACGTAATGCATAAGCTTGTTCACGGTACAACAACAACAACAACAACAACAACAACAACAACAACAGCAACAGCAACAGCAACAACAGAGTTCATGCAAAATATAGTTCACACCGCTGGCCAATGGCATATATTTCTATCAATTTCATTGGGTGATGGGAATTATCAAATGCATAAAGTTGAATAAGTTATTCAACAGAAGTGTGGTGTGTTAGCTTTGGTTTTTCTGGATTCACGAATGATAAAATTTGCATTTGAAGATCAGTGTCAGCTTGCTTTGCTTTCCACTGTGTGTGCTAAAAAAAGAAGAAGAAGCAAGAAGGTCTTTGACAGAGGCTAAGGAGATCTGAATTCCTCCATTTTGTTTTCCTTTTCTTTGTTTTTGTTTCTCTATATTTTTTCCTTGTCATGTTCAATCTCTTTCAATGTTCAGCAGGAGTGGATGAAAGGGAATGACATTGACTTTAACAAAAAAGAAGTTCTGGAAGGTTTCACATATTGTAGGGGAGGGCTCTATGGAGTGCCAAGCCAAGGGGTCCTTATGGAGTGCCATGTGAGATGCAATTTAGTTTAAAAAAGGGAAATAATTCCCAAGAGTATCTCAGAGAGAAATATAAACAAGAAGCCAAATATATGTGGATGTGTCAATGAGGACTTCATTCATTGGATGCTCACTCACGCTACTGGTGTGAATTTTCTCAGACATAAAATGGTCTGAAGGTATCATAGGCATATCTTCTGCTTTTGGGTCCTCACAAGATATCAAGTTTTAGAGTGCAGTACATATTAATCTCATATTACCTACCAGTGGGAAATTATATAACAGATAACCCTAATAAATCTGTGCATACATGCTTACCTCCCTCTAAGACTCTAGGGCTCTTCTTAGTGAATTGAGACCATAATTAGTATCTTTAGTTTTCATGATTTTTGTTTCAGTATGTTTTATGAAAAAAAAAAGAAGAAAAGAGCATTATACTGGGTATAATAAGTACCTGAAACCTAAGAATACACACAAACATTGTGCATAATTATAATAACTTCAATCCACCAGTCATAATACCATACAAGGGAAGAAAGAATAGTGAATGAATCAATAAATCACAATTAAAAAAAAAATCAAGACATACACACATACAGGAAGAAACACACACACAAACATACAAACACTGCATGGTACATACACATTAAAAAGGATGCATGAATAAATTACCTGCAAAAGCGCGTTCACACAGTAATGTGAGAAGCGTGGCTAGCAGCCAGAGAAGCGTTGCTAGCTGGAGGCTGGTATCCATTGCACTGTCTCTACAGGGGAAAGTGGGCGGGGTCACTCTTCCATCAGCATCTCAAGGATGGTACCTGGAGTAGGAGGAGGAGGAGGAGAAAAAATGATAATTCAATTACAAAGTCCTCTCTTCATTCCCTTGTTCGTATTTATTCTGCTTCTCAAATCAAATCAAATCAAAATAAATTATGTGATTGTGACAAATTTAAACAAAACATAAACAAATGTCATTTTAGAGTATGTAGTTATTTTGAAATAATAATATAATTTTATAGAAAAGAGACAGAAGATGAGGAAGGGGTAGAAGGAGGAGGAGGAGATGGAGGAGGAATTGTAATAATAACAAAAATCAAACAACGATACAATAAATAGACATGAAACATGCAAGCTACAAATCATGAAGAGAGATTTGCCATCAGAATGTTGGGAATAGAACCGGCATGTTTCTGAAGTGCTAAGTATTCATAAGCAAATATGAAAAATAAAGTGGAGAGAAATCGAAAGCCATGTGCCATCAAAGCATCGATTCTCTCCGTGTCTAAAACTCCAAAAAGGTTGCCTGAACTTTGAAGAAATTTGATACAAGAATGCGGAAGTATATATATGATTCTATAATCCTCAATATTTCTTTATTTTGTGGTATCAAAGTAAACACAAAGAGGCATAAAGTTGTCCATAAAAGAAAGGTCACACATGACAAAGTGACTCTGAAGAAAAATTGTTTTCATTTGTGTCATATCTAGAAATATTTCATCCCACACACACACACACACACACACAGAGGAAAGCACATGCACACTGAATATATAGACCACAGATTTACAAATGATCCAAGTCTTGTACAACAGGTTAAAGAATTTATCAAATAATCATAATATCCTCTCAAACAAAACAAAAAAGGCCAGTTTAGCAATCACCCGAAGCAAGTCAAAATCCAACACTGGTCATGCAGAAGTCGAGTTAACTCTTGAATAGATATCTTAACAAGGAAGATACACTTGACTTTAAGCTGACGACAACTTGAGTAGCCTGATAAGCAAAAGATATCTTCCGAGTACAAAGCAAATATCTCAACAAGAAAAAGAAGATGCACTTGACTACAGAATGATGAGGCGGGAGATATCAATAAACTAGAAATGTCGCTTTGGCGACTGGTATGCCTCCGCCATAATGCATGATTTTCCCAATAGGTCTAGATAGTACATGTGGACACTGTGTGATTACATTTTCACAAAATTGGCAAAATATTGGAATGACAAGTTTGTCACAAATGTGTTGAATGTTCACCTTCCTTGACGTAGGTTTAATTGGATGAATAAGAGAGCATGTATCTAGGGATTTAAGGACTTTAACTTGACTTTGACCCATTCATACATTTAGGCATCGAGTAATTTTCAAGGTACAGGTGTGGAAAAAAAGTGCAATTTCTGAGTTGAATAGTAAATTGTTACCATTTTCATCTGGCCCTTGACCCTAAAATTCATAAGATAATTACTTTCAGGTAGAACATGCATAATATGTACTAAGTTTCAAGGTAACTTGAGCCACTTCCGAGATATGGAGGAAAAAGTTAGTTCAGCACTTTCACTTGATCTTTGACCTTTTGACCTTTGAGGCAAAAAGAGAAAAAAAAAATTTCCAGAGAATTTCTATTACGTTACACACGCATACACCAAGTGTAAAAAAATAACCCTGCTGACATTGCATAAATATGAGGGTAATAGTAAAATTGTGAAGTCTTGCACTTGACCTTTGACCCCTGACCTTTGACCCCATGAACCCTACATTCTCTAGATAATCACTTCCAGTCAGTACATGTATATACTATGTTCCATGAAGATACCTTGAACAATTTTCCAAGGTATGGAGAAAAAAAAAAGAAGTTTTAATATTTTTACTTGACCTTTTGACCTTTGACCTTTGACCTCATGACCCAAACTTTCACCAGAGAATCTTAATTGGGTAATACATGTATACACTAAGTTTCAAGAAAATCTCTTCAGGCATTCAATAGATATGGTGGAAATAGTGAAATTTTATGTATTTGACCCTGACCTTTTGACCTTTGACCTTTGACCTCATGACCCAAACTTTCACCAGAGAATCTTAATTGGGTAATACATGTATACACTAAGTTTCAAGAAAATATCTTCAGGCATTCAATAGATGTGGTGGAAATAGTGAAATTTTATGTATTTGACCTTGACCTTTTGACCTTTGACCTTGAGCATGTGCACCCAAAAGTTGATAGGCACAACTTCACCCCCTAATACACATACATGCCAAGTTTCATCAGGATACCTCAACAGGTTTCGATAGTTACCTTGTCCACAAAATTCATTACGGACGGACGGAAGGACGGACGGACGGACGGACGGAAGGACGGACGGACGGACGGACGGACGGACGGACAACCCGAAAACATAATGCCTCCGGCACCACTTCGTGGCGGAGGCATAAAAAAAAAAATACAAGAAGAGGTATTTAAAAGGAAAACACTCGGCTTGGAACTGATTACAATTTAGGTATCAGGAGATAAGGAAGTAATACCATCAGAGCAAAATAAGTTCGTGCCAATACGAGGTCATTGTCCCCCCTGGTAGACCAATATTGATATTAATTTCAAGAGTATGCGGAATAATTTCCTTCCGATCCCTATTAATACTCTCCTGCTACACCCAGCAAAGATAATTCCAGACGCTGTCTCTGGGTTAGACAAACAGAGTGCCAGAGAGGGTGAAGAACTCGATCAGCATACAGACTGCCGTCAAGGAATACACTTGGCTGATTAAATCAAGGGTGTTGATCTTCTGATAGAACGCTGTGATGTAAAACTACAACAAGAAAAAATTGTTCAAACAGAGTGTTCTCATGAACACTCTTATGCAAGCTAAGACTGCATCAACAGCATGGACACCATGCACTACATTGATGTTAAAGCAGATTTATGGTTCAATACAGAGAGGCAGAATCTATGCAAAAAACATGCCAGAGCCAACGATTCAACTTTTGTAGTAAATACTAATACACAAATTACAAAACAAAAGGCAAATGTAGGTGATATAAATCCATCAATTTCAGCTCTGAACCGACGCACTAGGTCCGAAGACTCTGCATTTCATTCATGCACATGCACATGTGCATGATTCAGGTATTTACACAGAATCTAGCCATGGAGATTCTGATATAAAATCCAGAAATGACAAAAAGAAAACAAAAAAAAGGTAATATGGGCCAATGAGTGAATACTGCAATTACTACATTTATGAAACATAGCTTTTTCTTTTTTAACTAGATTTTTTACAGCCATTTTAGAGGCATTCTTTTAGTTGAAACATAAAAAATAGACATACACCATGTAGGCCTATATGAATATTTTGTTGACTGGTTGAAAAAAAAATGAAGTTGATATCTTTCCAAATCAGGTATCTAATGGTCCAAACTGTTACATAACCTTAAGTCTTATGCAAATTTTAAACCAATTCTTTCAAATGTAGGCTAACATGAATGCGTCACGGTCAAGTGGAAAGTCCTTTTGGTCTATTCTTCACCACAATGGGAGGGATTAAACATGAGAGTTGAAAACTTTGGGAGCAGGGGCGAAAAAAAAGAAGAAGCCAGTGCGACACACTCTGAGGCGTGATCGATCCCCAGACAGAATGAACCTTGCACTTGGCAGAATTCGCCCCAAATTGCCTAACAGCAACAGAAAAACAAACCAATCCACCCTTCTAAGCTCTCTATTCTTGGGGTCACACATGTGCCTTCCTCTCTTCCTCCTCCTCCTCCTCCTCCTCTTCCTCCTCCTTTGCCTTCTTCAACTTTCTCTCCTCTTCCCAACTCACTTTTGTTTTCATTTTTTCCCTCCCTTCCCGTTCTCTCTCTCTTTGTCCATTTCTCTGATAGTTTTTTTCTTGCTAAACCCTGCCTGCGATGTAAATCAACTCAACGAGTTACCGGTTCCTCCACCTTTACCCCCCCCCCCCCACATCACTTCAGTGTTACCCCTGGATTCCAATTTCAGTGCAAGAATATTTGTCTACCAATTTATATACACGTGTATATTTAGATTTGCCAAATATGTTTTCCCCCCACTTTTCAGGAGCGGCTTGTGAGTATGTTTGTGTGTGACGTGATGGCCAAGGCGTGGAGAGAGACGATACACCTGCAGCTGAACTCTAACAATGGGGAAAGGGAATCAATGTGTCACATGAACAGGTGATGGTGTGGAAAGCGATGGACAGAAGAGGAGAGAAAGGAGAGAACAGATGAACAATGAAAGGAAAGAGACACACCATGCCACAAGAGAGAGATGATTGCTTGAAAAGTGCATCATCCACTCAATGGATGGAGTAAAATCATACAACAAACACAGAGGTTGAAGCTTCATCAGAACAGGATGTAACAAACTTCTGAAAGTTATTTTACGAGACTTTCACAGGGGAGTTGTACTAGCCAGTTAAGAATTACTCCAAAAATTATTATATATAAACGAGGGAAGCAATAAGTGTGTAAATCTGAAGATGAAGACTGCCTTTATACACCCAGCTTTTCTCTTCTCTCCTTTGCTACCTCTTTCTCATAACCTGTTTTACTGGAACTGTCACATCACACCAAGAAAGGATGCCACTGTATCCCTATCTCCCCCTCGCTCACTGCTCTCCTTCCTCCTCTTCTTGTTTCTTCCACCCCATTGTTATTTCCTCATAAATGTCATATTTAATGGAAGGGGGCAACATCCTCTCTCTCCTCCTAACCTTCTCTCTCTCTCACTGTCTTCCTATTTCCACTTTGTGCCCTCATAAATGCCACATTCATGGAAGCTGGCAACATGACATGATCTCTTCATCTCTCTCTCTCTCTCTCTCTCTCTCTCTCTCTCTCTCTCTCTCTCTCACATACACACACAGACCCCTCCCCTTATACATCCTCAAGCCTTAAAAGGTATTGTTTACCACTGAGAGCAGTGATTTAAAAAAGAATCAAGTTATCACATTTGATGCATATGTGTAGGTCAGTTGTATCACAAAACATCCTACATATAAAAGTTTCACAGCACAGCCTAAAACATACGTAGATATCACTATTTTTCTCACTAAACCATAACTGTGGATGGTTTACTCTCGAAATAATGTTATTATAACTATTGTTTCCAGTTTGTATACTCAACAATACTTAGCATTGATAATACCAGGGAAGATATTGAGGCTTGTTAAAAAAAAAATCAGAAATCAAAATTTTCAGGTGATCTTGATACATGGAAAAAGCAAAATGTGTATAAACTTGAGAAAAAAAAAACAAAACCCAAACTGAAATCAGATTTAAATCTACAGAATATCATGCCTGTAATACTGATTAACATTTTGACATTGGTTGTTTCTATCCCTAACTCACATTTTTGCACTATTTTGAAGCACTAAAGCTGGTTTTTGTTTCATCTGCTAATGGTAAATAATACCTTTAACAACCATCATCCATCCTCCGTCCCCCCCCCCCCACCCTTGCCCTCCCCATCTTCATTCCCCGCTCTGCATCCTCCGCCCCCATCACCCTATTGACACAGTGTCAAGCTAGGGCAAACGTTTGCTTCGTGGCTGGGAAGTCTTCAGGACCTTGGGACCTCGGGGGCTTTACCATTTCTCCCCGCGACCCCGGCGACGACCCTGCCAGATGCAGTCAAGTCCAGTGTTACATTAGGCCCCAGCTCGGGTGTGAGGCTAGTCTGAGCCTCCAGACCCAACGCAAGTGTCCCTCACCCTCTCCCCCAAAGCATTCCAACAGACAAAAATGTGTTTGAGATGGAGCCGATCTTTACACTGTCTCGAAGAAAGTCATATCAATGGTGTGTTTGCACTTATGAGATCCTTGGTAACCATGAACATGATTTGCAGTGTGTATGGAAATTTATCACTCTGCGATGGAGCATTAACAGTGGTGAGTATTATTGACATATTCTGACCCCAAGACAGCTGGTAAATAAAATGGATTGCGAGTTTGTAAACACTTGAAGTTATGGTCAATCCTAGTCACAGTTGTTTTTTTCTATATGTCTGGACAATTTCTGTTCACAATCTTTAGATAGTTCATTGAACAGGCAAAGACAGCTCCTACAATTAACTCTGACCACTCTCAGATTATTTAGTCATACGATGATTTCAAATTTACACAAAACAAAACTCATTCACACTCTTCTATCAAAAACATGAGCAGGTGGAAATGAGCTTTACATACCAAGACTGGAAGAGGGATGGACGAATTTCAGTTTTGGCTCCCAAGCAGACGATCATGTGACGATGACACAATTAGCCAAAAACAATCAAGATATCGCAGAGAGTATCACAGACATCTCACACCGTTGTCTGACTGACATTTGAAAACAATGAAACAGAGCATCCTTGAACAGAGGCCAAGATATTACACAGGTTGCAAAAAGATAGGTACCATTTTTAATAACGCAGCAGAGCACACACATGCATTGTGGTAATCCTGAACCCAGTGCATACAGCGCCTCATACAAGACTGCAACTGAAACATTTGAGGAAGCCAAAAACTTTTGAAGTCGACTCCTTTCTCTGAATCTATCTCCACAGAAACAGCTGGATCATGTCAGTCTAAGCGTTAGCTTCTTTTTTTTTTCTGTCCCTCAATGCTGCCGAGAGAGTGACTGTGAGGGGAGTCACTGCCGGTGGAATATCGGTGCAAATACACCGCGGAGAGCCTGGAGCACGAGACTAACTCAGCTGAGCCCAGGATTAGGGCCCTTGGCGCCTTGATGGGCAAAGGTCGCGGGGTCAACGCACATGCTCTGTGTCAACCTCCATTAATTCCCACTTAGGAATTGAACTTGGGCTTACCAAGGTGAAATCAGCAAGGATTTTGTTGATGTTGTTGATATCGTGCACACACACACACACATACACACACACACAAAATCATATTTTCATACATGTAGTACTGTTGAAAAACAGGGAAGGGGATTTGTGTATGTATGTGTGTGTGTGTGTGTGTGTGTGTGTGTGTGTGTGTTTCTTTTTTTTTGGGGGGGGGGGTGGGGTGGGTATGTAAGAAGTTGGAACAATAATGAGGGGAAAGAAAAGTTGGACCTACATCGTAGATTCATCAATCAATCTGCAACGAGCAGTGTGGGAAATGGGGACCATAATGAGAACAGTTGTCACAGGTTCACTCGACCACGACGTCACTGTGACATTCATTTGTTTCAAGTTCTGCAGGGGAAAGTTTAACCAGGAAAAAAAAAAAATTTTTAGGTGTGTTGCTGAAAAGAAAAAAAGACTTGTTTACCACCCTCGGATTATTCAGCAAATTTTCTATATCATTCTGTCGACAGGCAAAGTATTTTTCTCTATTTCTCTACAGGAATCGATACCGCAGAATCTAACCATACAGGAAAGTTTTTTGAGAAAGTTATATATCTTCCGAGAGACCTAAAAGACACAAGGAAAGAATGGACGGGTAAGAATTGGGACAAGAAAACTGGAAAATACCTTTGACTTGGAACTACCATCTGACTGTCGGTAAATCATTGAACGATGACACATTATGGGACCCTGCACATAGTTCTTTTCTTCTTTGTTTGACTAAAATACCACTTGTGTGGTAATGATACACTTTTGGGGGGAGGGGGGTTGTGTGAAATACCACTCATGAAAAAAAAAAATCACAAGGAAAAATCATACTTTGTTCTAAGTTCTCTCTCTCAATACGCAACATTTTCAAATACTGTCATACAAATAAGAAAATATCAGATTTCTATATTTGTACTTCAGATCTTCCAAAATGAAATATGACACAAGGTATGACACAAGGGGGCCTTCTATAGAGTGGAACTGAAGTGTATCAAATTCTGGTATTCTGAAATTCTACACAAATGTTAGTACGTAGACCGTCACAATGCACGACTAAACTATTTTCAGATTTAAATTGCTTCTACCTAGGAAAAGATAATACAGTGAAAATTTCATTTAAATCTGAAAAATTACAAGAAATTTAGGTTGGAATTTTTGTAGCCTCTAAACTGCTTGTAGGTTCCTATATATGTGACTGTCATCAAAACCACTACAGAATTAAAGAACATGTGTTGCTTCACAATTCTGTAACTTTCAAAACTTTTGTGTCCCATCACCATGAAACTCTTGGCCTTTTCTTCCGATTCTTTAATTTTACTTCACACATTGGAGTCATCTGTGGCATGGACTCTGGAATGTCTGAGCCGAGTACACCTATCCCGCGGTTTCCAACACGAATCTCCGTCAAGCAAGAGAGGATAGCTTTTACGGTCTTGAGGTCGCTTTCATGGACCCCTTGGGCATGTGGTTTAAAGTTACCCCACAATTTCTCCCTACTTCTTTGGGACAGAGCACACAAAGCAGAATTTGCAACTTGATAATGAACTCCTTTCTCTCCATAAATGTCAAATCAGTACGCCAAGGAGGAGAAATCTATTGGGGCGTTTCACCTCCCCAGCCCATCCCCCCCCCCCCTCTTTTCTTTTTTGCCCCATTTCCTAATGTGGCATTATTGTAGAACTGTTTCATTAGAGCTGGGGGCTTGAACAGATATAGAACTCCAAAAGTAGGTCTGGTGTTCGGGAGACGCATAACAAAAATAGCAAATAAAAAAAAAAAACAGAGACGATGCAAGAAAAAAGAGAGTGTGAAACAGGGAGCAAGCTGGGTAAAAAGAATGAGATACCCAGGGAGGTGAATTTCAAAATCTGAAATTCTGGCGAAACATTTTAACAGAAGAAAAATGAACTTTTTCAAAACTTCACACAGACTGAAACACACAAATGTCTGATGGAATGATTCTCTTGAGCAGAAATGCATCGAAAACACAGCTTCAGATTTGCTGTTGTTGTTGTCTTACATCCTCCGATGTACGTAATATAGGTCATACCCATCGCTGCCTCTTGCAGCTTACAACATTACGACAATGAACTTGAAAGAATTGTCACAGGCAGTTAGTTACCAACTGCAAAATCAGCTGTGACCTAAAAACGGAGCATAGGCACATTTCGCTTCATCTCTCTCCTTCTCCCCGTTTAAATCTCCTTCCTGCCTGAGTTGAAAACATGTCATATCACAAGTGATTTACCATCAACTACTTCGCGCTACATCCATTTCCCCCTCACAACCACAACTTCTCTTCTTCTTTCTCTTCTCTTTTTCATTTTTCTATTACTCTATCTATCTATCTATCTCTCTTCCATGCCCAACTCCATCTTTCCTTGTCATGGTCAGAGTGCAAACTGTCATAACATTGCAGATTGCTGAGTGTCTCCACATCCCTTTCACACTCGGCTCACTGTTCCAACAAGGGGTGCACGCAATTACATTTTTGGTCTGAAATGGCCCTCTGTGATGAACTCCTGGTAAACTACTGATGAAGCAGAGTAGAAAATTGGAGCATCAGTTACCCTCCTCACCCCGTCTCCATTTTAAGAAATTACCTTTAAATGGTTCAATGTTGGTTCATTCAGAGGCTCCAATCAGTTTTCTAGGACTGCCATTTACCTCTGCTCCAACCACAGGCATGATACGCTACGCAGAACATCAGGGGATTTCTGGTTCCGATGGGGTTAAATCTCTCAAGCAGCAAGGTCGTGTAGCACTTCATGACTTTTCGCAGAGGGTTTTTATCGCATTTCAGCCCAAAGAGCAGGATGAGAAATTTATCATTGGTATTAAACACTATTAAAGTACTGAGGAAAGCGTGCAGGCTTCTTCTAGCTGGATCGGCTAGAGTTCAACGCTAGTAACCAAAGTCATTCCGAAATGGGCACCTGACCACACCCCTCCCCCCCCCCCCCCCCTTCGTTTGAGGAAAAGGTGATGTGAGTTCCATGCAAGTCTCTACTGAGGCACATTTTTCACTCCTTTTTTCCTGAAAGGCATGGGGATTAGGCACCTAGCTAGCATCTGTTCATCCCCCTGTTCAGACGCAAACCAGTTTATACTAAAACTTGATGAAGACGCGACGCATAAATAATCATTGTATAGCTGACAGACTGTTCAGACACATATCTCAATCATTCTGGAAAAAGTGGTATAGATGCACAGTTTCCCACTGCACATGTATCATGGTTATGACGTCGCCACCAGCCCCTGCCTGGCCTTAACCTTTCACATACCCTCACATTAAGCCCTGCCTAGTTATACCGTTCTATGGTTGCCATACGTTCAGATGCACACAGAATGGTGATTTACTACCAAGTTCTAGTTCGAAACGATGCTCTCACTGACATTTCATTATACATCGTTTCATTAGCCAGCATTCGGATGTATAAATTGATCGCATAGCTATACTGTTTTGGTATAGCTAATCCATTTTGGTATAAATTTTTTGCATCTGAACACTGCATCTCTCTCAATGGCTTGCACCCATCCCTGCACAAATCAGGAGTTGCCACTCTTGACTCACTTGAACTTCCACCTAAATACAAAACATGATGGGTCACACAACTGGAAGAAGAGATACTCCTGACATTTCTCCAAAGAAAGATGCCTGATGGCAGTATTCTTCTGTTTGTATTGTTTGCAGCTATGGACAGAATCCGACAAACTGAACTAAAGTATACGTCCAACACTCTCCCAGCCTTCAAATAAGATCAGAGATGAAATGAGAAGTGTAGAGTGTATCATATGCAAAGTTGACAAAGAGGAGTTTGTCAGCAAAACAGTGAAAAGAAGACTGAAGAATGATGAACGGGAAGAAGAAGATGAGGAGATGAAGGAGAAGGAAAAGAGATTGATACAAGAAAATGAAGGATAGGAAGATGGGGAAGAGTAAAGGAAGGATGGAAATAAGCATGCAATGAATGATAATGAAAAGGAGGACAAGAGAAGGGGAGGGAAATGAAGAGTACAAATGAAGAGGAGGAGAAAAGAAAAGAAAAAAGATGATGCGGAAGTAGAAGAGGCAAAGATGAATAAGAGGAAGAAGATGGAGGATAGAATGAAGAGATAGGAGCAGTCTCGTGCACTGGCCAGAACCCAAGCGTGGCGACTGCCTCCTCCTTCTTCTCTAGCAAACATTTGGCTAGCTGGTCCAGATTCGATACCCAGAGCGTAAACAGCTGGCTTAAGGAGCCAAATCCCCCGGGGATGACAGGATGACAGGGGATGCTGAGGGCAGAGAGAGACATCTGTCACAGGCAATCTCCGATTCTCCCCGTGGGGAGGAATGACACCATCTCATCCCCATTGCTCCTCCTCCAACTAAACCTCCTCTTCCCCTCCTCCTCCACCTCCCCTCCTCCTCCTCCTCCCCTCCTCCTCCTCCCCTTCTCCTCCTCCTCCTCCTCCTCCTCCTCCACCTCCTCCTCCTCCTCCACCTCCTCCTCCTCCTCCACCTCCTCCTCCTCCTCCTCCCCCTCCCCCTTCCTCCTCCCCCTCCTCCTCCCCTCCTCTTCCTCCTCCTCCACCTCCTCCTCCTCCTCCTCCCCTCCTCCCCCTTCCTCCTCCTCCTCCTCCCCTCCTCCCCTCCTCCCCCTTCCTCCTCCCCCTCCTCCTCCCCTCCTCTTCCTCTTCCTCCTCTTCCTCCTCCTTCTCCTCCTCCTCCTCCTCCTCCTCCTGCTCTTCATCCTCCTCCCAGAATGTCTCCTTGCTCTTTTCCTGAACGTCACGAGGGGATTCGCTGTGATGGTCAGAAGTTCACCTGCCCAGGCTGGCTACCAAAACTTGACTCGCTCAGGAAGAGATGGAGAGAAACATCCACACGTCAAGTCTCTATGAAATAGTCTCTGTAGTCCACGTTATGGGAGCATCCCAATCACCACAGACCTAAGGAATGGTCGGGGGCATGTGCGCTCATCGCGAATCTCACCATCACAGAAGTGACACAGGGATCTGTTTTCAATTTACACTCAGCATCACCTGTATGCCCCCTTCAAAATTGCTGTGCTTAGCAAGTGAGATAATGAAATGTATTAGAGAAAATTGTCCTCATCATTAACTGTGCCATCACAATCCCCTCCAGTCAATAATGTGGGATATCACTCAGTCTGGCGGACATGTCTTCAAAGATTGACAATGGTGACAGTCTCATCATAATGTTATCTTACAATTGATATTAAACATCCTGCACTTCTCAGGGGTTAACAGCAAAATTTCAAACATTAGAATTTAAAGAAAAGATTTTGTTCAAACTTTCTGAATCATATATCACTACTCCATACATCATTATCCTGTCAAGAAAAAAGAAAAGGAAATTGAAAAGGACCAGCCAACTTTCTTTCAACAATAATTCTCTGACATATCAAGAGCTAGAATTGAACATCACAGGGGGACTTGATCAATATTCTATTTCCTTTGCTTATCCTGCCAAATGAACCTTAAACTCTTGATCATGGGTACATGGTCAGTCATAAATGAATGTAAGAAGGGAATTACAATATATGTATAACATAGTAAAGAGTTACATGCTCCAATAAGAGAGGGCTGGTGCATATGCATCCATCTCAAAAATACTGGTACAAAAGTGAACTTAATTCTTTGAAAAAAAAATGCAGCTTTTGCCACATTTAATATATATCAACTCTGTTGACCTCCTATGGCAAATTGATGTGTTAAAACAACTTTCACTTCAGATGGCATCAAACAAAATGCCTCCTCCTCAATGCATACATCTTTCCAATTTTTTTCACTGCTGTATTCGAGTGATGAGGGATTGACTGTCACCATGGCAACAATGAGTCCACATCCAATCCTTCCAGATAGTCATGGGCAGTGTGCCCTTAGGATAACCTTGCATCAGGAGTCATCTGCCTGGTAACCTACTTGATGTGATGACGGGACTGGGAGAGCGAGAGAGGGAGGGAGGGGCTTAAATCTTCCATCTTGTCCGACAAATACTGGGTCGTCAATCTCCACTCGTCAAAACCACATGACAGGACGATTACTCGTGACATCAGAAACTTGTCACAAACATCTCAAACTTCTCTAGGACGTCTTCAACTTCTCTCTGAATTACGATGACACTCCAATATTGTAGGCATGAGAGGGCGATTACCCGTGACATCAGAAACTTGTCACAAACATCTTTAACTTCACCACAACATCTTCAAAATTTCTTCTGCATTACGATGATACGACAATATCATACGTTGGGGGGGGGGGGGGGGTGTGATAGTAAGCAGACTTTGGGAGGAGAAAGTCTTATATTCGCTTCAAGGGATAACAATGGCTCAACATGACTAGGGGCATTTCCTCTTGTCTCCCCGATGCAGCAACCCATCAATGGCACGAGACATGTTTTTCCCACACCAGTTTGAGGTAAAGGGGAAGTACTAAAATCTATCTTGTTTGTAACATCCTGCGCCCACTTGCAGATACTCACTTACAAGGGGAAATCTTATAGGCTTGGAGTTGACACACAAAAGTTTGAGGAAAAACAAAAAAACATTGCAATACAAGAGGGAGCAATGTCAAAAAAATGCTGGTCTAATTTGTGAAATCATTACAAAGAAGCCATCATGTGACTTGACAGTTTTTGAATGACAGGATAAGAAGAAAAATGCAGTTAACTCGTTGAAGACGAGTCCCAAGAATACTCAGACAGGTGTCCATGGGAAATGCACGTTACAGCAAAATCAGTCCATCCTCAACAGGTTAATGGCTGATCAAACTGCACACACCCACATGTTTATTACTGATTCCAGACCTGGTTCATCATATTTATTTAAGCAAATTGCATCCTCATTTGCTTGCTGCTGTAAGGGTTATGAGGACTCAGAACTCATCAAAGATTTTACACCATCGGATTCCCTCCTAAGACTTCGCTTAAAAACACTCTACACTTCAGAGACATTCTTTAAGCTCTCAAGTTAAGGATGAGAATAATGATGAAAATTATGATAATCATAGTAATACTACATCTATAAAATGATTTTATTGACAATCATAATAATAAATGTAATGACAACAGTGGATATAACAATGACAATGATAACATAAATAAGATGATAACAATCATAACATTTATAAAAATGATCATCATCATTACCAATGCAACAGTTATGAGGTGAGATTATTACCTTGCACACAGCCTATCACGGCCATCTTTACTGCTGCTTTCTAACACCTAATCAACACCTTGAAACGATCAACAATCCCTTTCTTGCAGAGTGCCTGCCACCTCATAGGCTCTTAGTCCAATTCACGAAAGATGAACAGGTTTCTCTCTCAATGGCTGTCTCCTCATTTTGTTCGTTCTCTTTTTTTTTCTTCTAGTAATTCAATTATCACTCCATCGCCAACGGGATACTTCCGACAGCTTCCTGAGGTAGAATTAGAAGGGAGGGTTGGAAGGGGTGGGTCATTACATCACCCCCCTTTTAATGCCCCTTTTGTTACGATTATTCGCCCCTACCACGGAGGTCCTTTGGAAACCCTACGAAGTACTCCTCGGCCTCCTTTGGGAGGGAGAGAGAACTCGGAGCTTAACTGAACGCAGAGATGACTGCACAAAGGACGACTGGCATGTTTCATTGATTGCCTACAATTTAAATCCTGCCTGCGCTAAGACATGCCGTAGGAAGCCCTAAGCAGTGAAAAGTAAATCCTCGGTCATATCCCGGAGTACAATCTACTGTAAGCTCTCTTTGATCGGTCCACTCTCCACACAGAAGCAAATCAAGCAAGCAAGTGCATGAGGTTTAAACCTAATAATCACGCTCTGAATCAGGTTCTTGCTAAACGTACCAATGTAGTTTGACTTTCACCCAATCAAAAACTGCTAATTTGGCTTCAGAACCACTGTTTCAAGATCATGCACCAAGTTCCAAGATTAATACTTTAGTTGATGGTGCCTCTCTATATATACTACTGAAACAGAGTTGTGTGGCACAAGAAATTGAAAGCACAGAGTTGCAAAAGAAACATGTAGAGTGGCAACAGTAAAATAACTGAAGAGAATTTAAAAGATGGACTTCATTTCCAAAATTTGCAGAAGTGAATGACTTCTGCATGACACACTAACGAGAAAATACAATTTTCTAGTGGCACATAATTTGTATGCTGGTGGCAGAGATACTTTTTGCTGAAAAAAAAAAACCAAACAAACAAAAACATTAAGCCGGTGTCTTGGCAAAGCAAAGTCAAATCATGATACATGGCACATTATTTCTCTAAAGAGCGCCACAAGTAGACTGCTCACATTTATGTGAGGACTTTGCACAATATTCAGACAACCATATACTCTAGTCTAGTATTCAATCCCTTCTATTATGAATAAGTGAAGAGTTTGTTTGCAAAAACCGATAAGTCCATATTTGCCAAATGGAGATATTTGCAATTAAAGGTAAAAAAAAATAAAGAGAATATTAAGAAAATGTTTGCTTCTTTTGACCATAACTTCAAAAATGTGCCTTTATATGTAGTGACCAATATATCATTTAAAAGGTACTGTATTATTTTGTACTTTATGACAGAAACCGTACTTAAAAATCTTCAAAAATGGACTTACTGGTTTTGGCAAACAAACTCTTCAAGTACTATTACCAGGGGAAAAAAGGAAAATAAGCAGTGTTTCCCACTGCCATTTTCCCTTCTTTTTTTTTCCTTGTAATTTCTTTATTTTTTCCCATTTTATGTGATTTGTTTATTGTTATGCTAATGTGTTTATGAATCTTGGAAGTTAATAAAAATATTAATAATAAAAAATAATAAGTACTATGAATGCACTGTGACAGAGGAGAAACAGAAATGGAAAGGGGAAGATAGAGATGGATTTTGGAAAGCTAAGAAACAAATGAACATGAAGCGGTAAATACAATATTACTATTTAATCTCTCAAGCTATCAGAGAACTCTATGATAAATGGTGTGGGGGAGGGGGGTAGAGAATGAGGAATATAAACATATATGTGAGAGAGATAGTGGGAGAGAGGGGGAAGGAATGAGAGAGAGAAGCAGGATAAGGGGAAGAAGATAATATGCATTTTGAGAGGGGGATATTTCTAGTTTGCGCCTCCTTTACACTGTCATGGGGAATCAGGAGAGGAATTCTTGAGTGGGGTTAAGGTTTCAAATACCAGGAATTGATGGGGGTGGAAGAGCCCCAGTGGGGGCCAAACTCCGGCCACAGTCACTTCCTCCAACCCCCCTCAACTCTGGGAGAGGTTTTAGACTTAAGCGTGAACTCAATTATCATCACATCTCTGAATGGCATTTCTTAACACCACTACATTTTCACAAGAGTGTTCAGAGACTGAAATGGATTCTTCCTCGCTGATCATTCGCCACAACTGAAATTTCCTCACTGAAAGCTGCTCAGTCCTAAACTAAATGGCCTGCCAATCAAATACAGTGGAAACTCAATATAATGAGATTCGGTATAACAAAATACCTGATATAAAAAATTGAATTCTTCGGTTCTAACGAATTGACTTCTTTTGTTTTGTATTGTTTATTGACTATTGATATAACAAAACATCTAATAAAAAGAACAAATTGTCTTGGTCCCATGGATCTTGTTATACTGAGTTTTCACTGTACGCAACTATGTATGCGATATGCATACTATGTACATCATGTGAAAGATTTACAGACTGGAAGTGCTGTAATACACACAATCTAAATATAAGGTCAAACTTGTGGCTCATTCTCCTAAATACTGTAAAAGTGGAATTGTTTGCGTATTTCCTGCAACCACGAGACAGCGAAAAGTACAAGCATGCAGACATTTTGCCTGTTATATGTACTTCTATTTTAAATTTTGATACTGTGGAGTTAAAAGCAAGTGAAATCCATCTCACTTGGGTGAGCATGAAAAATTACTTTTGTGAAAATATCCACTTTTACATAACTAGTATTTTAGAAGTCCGAGGACTGACATTGTTAGAGCAAACCTAGGATAAGTCAAGACTATGCCTCCACACCACAATGTTCAAATACGATTTGAGGAATGCGTTTGGGAGAGGTGAGGCTCAAGTTTGTTGTCAGACTCAAGCACACATCATCCATTGGCATGAAACATATTTCTAAACATGATAAAAAATCGTAGTTATTTCACCAATTTAAACTGGAGTTCGTAATTCTACCATCCAAGTCTTCTTGGAAGTACAGACAAAACAATATGTACCGACATGTACAAGATCAAAAGAGATCTACTGATTAAAGGAATCCCTTCTCTTTTCTTCATTTTTTTTTTTTTTTTGAGGGGGGGGGGGGGGTAGGGGACCTTACACAAATGCTTTATTATGTCTCATCATCTACATTCTCAATGGCAGATTATAACAAAACGTGTTGTCTTTTACAGGAATTATGAATATTATTTTAGGCCGATGAAAATTGAACATTTCTTTTTATAATCAACACTGACAAAAATGTTCTTCTGTGTGGATATGATAAAAAGTCTACATAATACCACCGTTTCTTGCATACACTCTGTAATGCTGGACAGTAATTCTGCACTTATTAGGAATTCTCATGCCTTAATCATCTTCCTTTAAAAAAGAAAGAAGAAAGAAAGAAAGAAAGAAAGAAAGAAAAATCTTAATCTGCCTGTCCATTGACCATTCCACAAGAGATTTTTTTTAATTATCTGGATGCTGAATACTGGAAGCAAACTTTCTGCTCGGCTGAATTCAGCTCAGTAACTGATTCTTAAGTTTTTCCCCCTCACCAATGTAATGGAGAAGGCAGATCTCTCTAATCAGAATGAAGAGACATACGGAAAGGCTCAAAGAAACAGCAAGAGATTAAGGACAGGGCAAGAAAGGACCAACAAAAGTACATTTTCGACAAGTCTTTCCCAAATATAGAAACATAACAAAAGGAGAGGCGGTGGGGGAGAGGGACAGAAAATCAACGAAAGTGGATATAAAACTTGGCGTGAATCGCAAAGGCCGGCAAAATGATGGAGAACGAAATTAAGCCCTCCTGAAGTCTGATAACCGTTTACCACTCACAAAAAAAAAAAAAAAAATGCATAGAGAAAAAGTGGTAAGTTTATTCAGATAATCATAACCTAGTGAAAGAAAATCTTTGTAAGAGACAGACATGGCAATTTAAAGACATCAAGACAGAGAGAAAGAGACTTAACAAAAGCCAAAAAAAAAATTAACTACATGCGCATACAAAGGAACAAAATGAGGTGGAGAGAGAAAAATGGGGTTTCTTTGTAGTGGTATGTTTTTTCATGTGTAAATATCCTGAAATAAGACAAAATATTTCACCCTAGAAAGAGCTTGGTGAGCTATTCCCAAATGTGAAATCATCTCATCAAATACTGGAAACAAACGTAACAACAACAGCATAACAAAAACAAAACTTCTCTGTGGGTTACCAGGACCATTACGTCTGAAGATTTTGTCCAGTGTGAATTGCTCAATTGATAGGAACCATTGAGAAAGTATACCCATCACTGATATTTTTGCTTTAAATTGCATGTTCACATTGCTGTTGCACAGCCTTGAAAACACACTTGAACTTGTATAATTTACTACTTGGAACTTAGTCTATGCTTTTTCCCTAATAAGTTGCTTTTTGCTTGGTTTTTTTTTTTAACTCAGAGCATTACTGGGTAGGCCTACTCAAGAAAAATAAATTACAGAGGTGAATTCATGATATGGTTACAACAGCAACAACAACAACAACAAAGCAGAATGTAAGAATTTTTCCTAACCCCCTCCTCCCCCCCCCAAAAAAAAAAATGTTATTAACTACAAATGCACTCGAATACATTTTCTACTGTACCCACCTTGGAAAATACAGCAAAACAACTGCAAAATGAGAGAGAAATGCCTGCAATTATTTTACATCGAAGAATCCCAACAATTTCCTCATTCTGCGGGCAAGGCATCACTTTCTTGGCTTCCAGTTGGTAATTGATATTTGGAACCAACACTGAAATGAGGGACAATGCAAGTTCCTATGACTCGGATAACAATGGCGGATAATGCAGATAGGACTGCTTGAAACTCCCTCATGCCCATCCCCTCCACACCCCCCTCCTCCTTTCTTACCCCCCTCCCATTCTCAATTTCCCTCCTCTTCCCTTTCTACCCCCACCTCCATGCCCCCTCCCCCCTGCCCCTCACTTCCTCTCTGCCCACCCCCCTTTCAAATATCACCAATTTTGTCATTCCCAAAGAATGTGAGTAGAAAAACCACGCATTATACATCTGCAGCAAAAATGTGCCCAGCAAATTTGAGGCTTAGTGTAAAGCCTCCTCAATGTTAGTCTTGGTGCAATGTGTTTTGTGTTCATGATTCTTAACACCTGTGACATATGTATCTTCTCAAATAGTGCAATACACTTCATCCTTACAGTAACACTCATTATGATGTATTCATGCTGATTTTCATCCATCAAATGAAGACTGACAAGCGTACAACCCTCTTCCCCCTCTACCACTGCGTCCCCCTTCCTAACCCAACTCTTCCCTTATCCTCCAGATGAATAAAGAAGTAAGTCATGACTAAAACAAATCAAAACACAAAAAAAGACAAATTATGAGACCGTTTTATCACTCTTCCTTTGTTAGGCTTCAGCCGCACTTTACTTTATTCCCTCGTTCTTTTTGGTTCATCACGATCGGCGTGAAGCAACAGCCAGCTGGCCCCACTGGCTCAGCCTAACGAAGCCCCCCTGACAAAATGATTACTGCCGCGCGCTAAGTGGGGGAATATTCTCCGCGCACATGCTACACGTATTTGAGACATCCGGAACAATTATTGGCGAGATCTGTAAAACATACCCCACATCTTTCTCTCTCTATCTCTCTCTCCGCCTACACATGGTTCCAATAAGGAGGGGGGGGGGGGGGGGTCAAAGAGAAGAAGAAGAAAAGTTGTCAGGCAGCAAATGAAAGTTTGCACTCACAGATAAGGGCAGAACTCAAAGAAGTCGCTTGTCTTTGGTCACTATAGTATTCATTTTCGATTTGAATATCTGGGAAAAGAATTACTCGCCTTAAACTCCCATAAAATCAATAGGTTCTTGTTCAAGTGTGACAAGTTATGCCCATTCCAGACTGACAAACTTTGAGAGTTCTGCACTTTGTTTCTTGCTTTCAATTTCTCTTGTATCTAGAGCACTGAGAGTGTGGAAGTGTATGGTATTCCTCTATCTCAACTTAATTCGGCAGAGATTTAATGGAAGTCAAAGTTCTGTTTCATGAGGAAACATTAATATGACCATCCAACACGTAAGACTAAGAGAGGTATTGTTATTTGTAAAGATTGTAACACTGGTACAGATGATTATATAAGATAGAGAAAGGATGTAAGCAATAGAATGTGTGAGAAATTGTGGTATGCTGGCCCTTACTGAATGGAACTATATACAGAGTCACATTCCTTTTTCTTTTTCTTTTCTTTTTTTGAAGTAACAAATTATTCGTGTGAAGGCCTGGAAATGCGCGAGAAATCGTGATCTGACTTCTACTGTGGAGGCACAAGAAGGAAGAAATCACCACAAAATGTCATACCAGGATAAGATAAAATATCTCAGATTCCTTTGTGACATTGTGATGGCATGTATGAACGTCGAAAATTGCACAAAGCCAATCAATATTGCTGACAATGCACCATGAAGCCCATCAATCAAACGTCAACAAGTCGCCAGAGAAGAGCTCGATTATTTGCACATCACTCGACCCCAGAATGCCAGCCACTTTGGCTGACATTACAACCATCAAAAGAAAAGAACAAAAGAAAGGAAAAATCATCATAAATGGAAGGGGGAGGGGGACGGGGAAAGAAGCTATTGCAGCAACAATCCCCGAATATGAAAACCACATAACTGAAATAAAAATCCTCTGGCTCATACGTCTGCTTGAGATATGATCGATGGCTATCGGTGACAACAAGACTCATCGCGGCGAGCAATCTGTCATTTGACAACTTCAGGCCATGCATGAGCTCTAATTTTGCCGACAACCCCCAAATCACTTCAAAAATGCAAACATTTTGTTCTGCATTTAGATCCGGCATCGTTGCATCCCCAGGCAAGAATGATATTCACTTGGTGGAATATGAGAATTAATTTGGTCCATGAGTAATGGCAGAAGTTCAGAATATGGAAACTGTGATACCTGCCTATGGTGGCATAGTTTGACTCTGCCTGTTACCTTCGTCACATACCACTCATTGAGGTTTCAGTACAGTTTTTTTTTTTTGGGGGGGGGAGGGAGGGAGGGGGGAGGTGTGATAAAGAATATCTTTTAGAAAAGGAATCTATAGGAAAATACATAAACGATAGCTCATTTGATTCATTGCAACCTGCAAATTATCTATGAAATTATATGAGCTTTGAGCTCTGAAGCACAAGAATATTATTCTTTATATTACTTTATACCAGGCAAGATATATTTTTCCTTCTGAATGATTGATATATCAATACAAACAGTGTAACTTGCAGATTTTTGCATTATAAAATAAGAGACAACATCATGTGTTGCCTCCTAAAACAAACAAACACACAAGAAAACAAGAAAAAAACATAGGCCCTAAATGATTCTAATGGTTGATAATATATATGAGCACCCTGGCACTAATTTGTGCAATTAATTGTTGCCTAAGCTATTAAAAACTGCAATTCCCTCTAAAAAGCATTCATCAAATTTGCAAACTAGTCCATCCAGTCAGAGAAGGAGAAAAGGAAAGAAGAGTTCCACTTCTTTGGATTCCCTCCCTTGTAGCATTTGTGGGCGATCATTGGCATCATGCATTGGACTTCATTCTGTATGCAGCAAAAACCAACATTTAGTGCATTTATTGACTCACTTCTGACGTACAATTGAGGTTTCCAAACAACTTTCAGAGAGATTTTGGCAGTTGATAAATGCAAAGTTGATATGATTATGGGGTTAGAAACACCATTCTGAAACGCCAAAAAAAGTGTGATCGCAAACACCTTTCTGTGGAGATGATAAACGCAAAGTCGTTTTGAAACACGTTTATACCCCAGACCTGCCCATGCCAGCCACTGCCAACTACACACCTCTGCTCCTTGGATCAAACTGAGCAACGGAACTGCGCAGTGAACAAGGCCTCCCTCTCAATTCAGGATAGCAATAATAAATGCAAAAACTCAAGAAATGCGATCCACAAGGCCTTTGTAAATGTGTTTTGATACTGGGTATTGAAACGTGTTTCAAACATGGAAAAGATGAACAACGCAGCCACTGACGCAGTACAACTTCAAAACAAGTTCTCCAAAAGTTCAAAGACTTTCTCTCCCCCCCCCCCCCCTTCTCTGACCAAATGAGGAAAATCAATAATACATACACAACAGACATTGGGACTGGGTGGTCACGATGACCGACAAAGGATAGTCGCTACTCATCCATTTCTAAGAAGCTTCAATCACCTGTGGATATTCCAATGAGTGCGTAATTAGGGGCAAGATTGGGATGGTAATTTGAACAGAGATAAAAGGTGTTACGATACATCTGCTGGTGTTATTGATTGCATCCTGTGTAAAGGAAAGAACTCTACAGCCTGATCATCCAACTACTAATAGCCTAGAACAGCTCAGAGTTTTCATCTGCGGCCTGACGGGGGCCACCGCGTGCTGTCGTGTACCACACTGTTAATTGAAGGTATGAAGTGTAGAGTAGGTGGAGAAGATACAGATGCTTGAAATCACACAGGTGCTTACAACATGATATATTATCTTCCAAAGGCTCTTCACTGCCTTGGTTCCATAGAACTGTCCCACTACTCTAAGCACCTATTTTCATCTAATAGGCAAGTCCAACCCTTCCCTTTTCTTCCCTTCCCCCCCCCCCCCACAATATAAAAGGAAAAAAATAGCAATGGTTCTTAACAACTGATTTGTTTTCAATGTGAAGACAAAAACAATAATTCTTGTGTGTTGTAAAAACAAACAAACAAACAAACGTACAACAACCTACCCTGCTTCAAGCATAAAAACCATGCACAGACTAAAGAATCAAACTGCTTTGAATCTAACCCAGTGAAATTTTTTGTTTTTGTTGTTGTTTGTTTGTTTTTGTATGTGTGTGAATGACAACATATTAAATTCATTTTTTCATTGGATTCCAAAAACTAATGAGACTTGTGTAAAAATGGACCAAACATAGTCTTCCAGCTTTTTGCACCTTCACCTTCCCCCTCCCCCTCCCCCCCCCCCCCACTTCCTGGACTGAGGAGAGAAGGGAAGCTGTTTTAACTTCACAACTCTCCCTTACTAGTCCATGGTTTACCCTGAGAATTTCATTCACAAGACCTCATCCTGTTTCTTCTTCATCTCCAAGGTCTTCCATAATGTTCTACATTCCAGCACATTACGGTCCCAGTGCAGTCAAGTTGTGTCATTCCGTTGGACTACATGAGGATTTACCACATGGTGAGCTGGCTGCTGCACCCACTGGCTATAACATGTGCCTATCCTATCCCATCTCCATCCTTCCCCAATTTCCTGGTCCCACCCCCCCCCCTATATCCAATTGGTCAGTCTCTCCTGCATGTACACATTCAAATTCATGGCTATTTCCCACGCCTCCCCCCCCCCCCCCCCATAGCAACAATCTCTTTGATTCATCTGTATCAGCTATAAAACATACCTCTTTACCTGGAATCCAGTTTGCCTGCATTATTTCTCATGCTCTCTGTTTTGTTTTGGTTTTTTTTTTAAATAAAAACCTTTGTGTAAAGGTATGTTCAAAATATGGATGGTTATAAAAAGTCAGTTAATCGATTTGTATACAAACTTCTGTCACTATATATCATTATCATTTACTAGACATTCAGTTCCATTTAGCACTCACAGATCATTTTGTCTACAATCATCGCCCTCAAACCAATGTTTCCATCAAACATACATAGGCTCTACTTCTCCACCCCCCCTAACATACATGTACCTGATGATATTTGGCAGTATTAAATGCTTACTACCTACATATTCTCATTCATCTCCAACCCCCATGACTGATGACATTTTGAAGACAGACTCACTATACTATCCCCCTGCCCCCCAAAAAAGGGGAAAAAATGACAACGAAGACAATCACAACTTCTGCAGCTTATAGTATACAGCCAATTAATATCCACCCTTCCCCCGTGTCAAAACATGACGAGTGTTAAGCATCAAACGGTAGTCCCAGGCTAGTGAGTCACCCTCCGGGGGCTATGAAACGCAAGTTTGACCCACCGTCTCGACGACTGACAGGTACCAACTCCTCGGGATCCCCCGAGTGATTCATCAGATCGGCTGATCTCTGAAAAAATGAAGCCGGCGCAAAAAAACAACAATGAAAAGTACACCTCCCAGGGGCAATTTCAGACAGTAACATATTTTCGCTCATTTGCACTACGTTCTGGCTCACGATGCATCAAACACTGATCTATTTCTTCAACTTGGGACTTACATCTTTTAAAGCACCTAAACAATTTACTGATGTTTTGTTTTCATTTTATTTTGGAAAACAATCAGAGCTCATGGTGATGTCACCTACCAGGTCATAGGTCACAGGTCATTTGGATATCTCCTATTAATCATTGGCCTTTGGTATCGTTCCCTGACTCTGGGCAATTCACCTGTGTAGGTTACTTTGCATGCTGCTTCAATTATTTACCAAAATAATGACCTAAAGTATTTCCCCTTTACCCTGTTCCTATCTAACACAAGACTATTGCAAAAATAAAATGAAGTATATCCTGCTCTTTTGGTTGCAATGATGTAGTAAGATGCTGTACAGAGTAGATAGTTCCACGGTATTGTCAATTCTTGGCAAATTGTAATCCTCAATTTCTAAAAAAATCATCTGAGCCTTGCTTGGAAAAGCATTGAAAGGGAACACTGACAATTGCAATTGATTAACAAATTGCCCTACATCTACGTAAATAAGCACTGAATTGATCAGTGTTCTAGTAGTAGCCATGACAAAAGAAATCATGGGCATACATACTCGGGCAGGATTTGAACCTACACCCTCCTGATCTCCGGACAGGCATCTTATCCACTAGACTACAATTTCTAAAAAAATTCATCTGAGCCTTGCTTGGAAAAGCATTAAAAGGGAACACTGACAATTGCAATTGATTAACAAATTGTCCCACATCAACCTTACATAAATAAGCACAGAATTGATCAGTGTTTCAGTAGTAGCCATGAAAAAAGAAATCATGGGCATACATACTCGGGCAAGATTCAAACCTACGACCTCCTGATCTCTGGAAAGGCGTCTTATCCACTAGACCACCAAGCTTCCATCCAACAGCAAGTGCTGATTCTGGGAGAATCTTTGGGAACACAGACAAGCGCACAACTTGCTCTGACACGCGATGGAGGTTTTGATGCATCTGGGAAGAATTAATCTTGACAAATGTCCTCGTAATCAGTTCCAGAATCTTTGCACCAGGCTCACCTTCATCAGTCCACATTAAGGGATCACTAACTTTGATACAAATTCAACATACGGCATTTCAACGGAGGCTATTCAAAATTTTGTTTTTTTGTTTTTTTGTTTTTTTGTTTTTGTAGTAATCTGTGTGTCCTCATTGTTACCACTTCTACTCACTACCATCTCACACCATTACTGCATTATAAAGTGCTGTACAATAAAGGCTGTTTAACGTACAAGACATACTAAGTTTTGTGTATGCACACAGGAATGTTGTGTGTATAATTCCAAACATGTAGATCAATAAATAAGCAATAAAATTCCAGTACTAACAACAATAATAATTTTGACATCAATTATAATTATAATTATAATAATCATAATTCAATTTTGCTACATCACGTACAATGACATTGAACCCTGATGAATATTAGACTTCACAGGGACTAACCCTCTCATAATTCTTTTTCTGCTCAAACTCTACCATGAGCACATGGTACACCACATAATGCAACACCAAGACCAATGCTTGCTTCAAATCAAGACCAAAGCGTTTGCAACTGTTTACCACTTGTAAAGTTCAACAACCTGTGCAAGATTTGCTTACTGCCAGACAAGGAATCTCGCATTTGTGAAATTCCTCACTGTGGATGAAGACGGTAAAGTTGTACCCCTCTTTGGGTATCTGCTCCCCTACAAACACAGCCCTCCTTTATTGCACCAATCAAACATCAAAAGAATCGTCCCCCTATACCAGTTACTGGCTTCCCCCCCTTTCCTTTTTAATCGCTGTTGATTTTCGGCCCAATTTCCGAAACCCCTGGCACATAAAAAATCTCCAACCTGACTATCACAAATTGAATGCACCAGCACCTTATCCTGCATGCAAACACTGGCTCCAGGAACACTGTTTACTCCGGGGGATAGGAGATTCATTAACAAACCGCATTAGTTTACCTCGAGCCAACACATTAACAGAAATATCTATACATCTTAAGAGTTTCTCACCATGTACAGGATGTCTGGTGCGAAAAGAAAAAGAAATGAAAGATAGGGAAGAAATGTATTCACAGAAAATGAAATCACACTTGTATATAAACACAGTCACAAAAAATTGATGAGGAAGTTCGTAGCTATACTGAAGCAAGTATGACATAGTACAGTGTACGTGATCCAAATTGTGAAGGTGTGTTTCAGATATTAAAAGACTGGACTTATATTTGGTATATTCATATATTCAAAGACTGGACTTTATATTTGGTATATTCAAAGACTGGAATTATATTTGGTATATTCAAAGACTGGACCTATATTTGGTATATTCATTTATTCAAAGACTGGACTTTATATTTGGTATATTCATATATTCAAAGACTGGAATTATATTTGGTATGTATTCATATATTAAAAGACTGAACTTATATTTGGTATATTTCTGTTTTCTCTAATTTGACTCCTGTGAAAAGTGTAGCAGACACAGATACCTCGAGGTAATGTTACTGATATATATTAAGTTTACCTGAAACGATCCTCCCGTCTTCAGTTATAAGTCTCAAATTCCAGCTGATTCCGTTCTCCTTTGAGGTGTATACAGAGATAGATGTAAGTCCAAAGAAAATCTCACAACAAAGTCCCTGTGAAATAACAAGTGACACAAAATCATAACTCTGAATAGTTTTGAAAAATATAACTCAAAAAGTATATGAAGGGGTCGGTGCAATATAGTGCTAACCCACACTTTTGTCAAAATTGAGTTACATGCATTTTCATAATCCTTATCCTTCACTCTAACCTCCGTGAAAATATCATATTTGAATTCAACCAATACGATGGTAAAAAAATGCATGCATTCATGTTTCATTAATGTTCAATGTATGGACTTTCCAAACATTCAACAGCGATTATCTCAAAATGACTATTGTGTGGGGTAGCACTACATTGCACCGACCCCTTCATATATTACACAATATGTGGAAAATATAACAAATACGACATTTTTCATTATGTAACATTTCATCAAAGAAATAGGAAAGCATTCAACATATATCCACTGCAAATCTTGATTCCAAGGATAAGAGTATTGTATACACTCTATGCCAAAGGTAACCAAAATCTGAACAATTTCTTTCTAAAATCTAAGAATTAAGAAGATGTTGCAGATCTAACCGCATTACTGTAAAACCAGAAGTGTTTGAGTGCATGAAACTATCACAAATTTCACAAGGTGCCAAGATTCAGAAAAGTAAACTGCACATAAAAGTGTTTGTCCACACAACGCATCAAATGCAAACGTGGCGATTCATGGAAGTTTCATGCCTCGAAAAAGGCAATCCGATCCAATTTGTAAAAGGTTCATGCAACAAATGTTTCTGGTTATGTGTTACATTGTGTGGAACTGCTGTATGTTTTGAGTGCTGTGTTATCTTTGAAGAGGTTCCATAAAGTTATTCTTTGAACATGCTGATAAAGGTGATGGGTGATTTACAGGAAAGTAAACACAGCAGATATTCTAGACATGGCACATATCTCAAGTACAATAACAATGTTAACACATGAATAAACAAGTTTTAAAGCTTATCTGATCTGACACTGCATGATTCCTTTATAACCTGTTGAGGACGGACTGATTTTGCTACAACATGCATTTCCCAAAGACACTTGCCAGAGTATACTCGGGACTCGTCCTCAATGGGTTGTAAGGGAAATAATGAAATGCACTCATGAAGGCATGGATACAATGTTTTTTTAGTGCCATTTGTACAAAGGTAGGTATATATTTCAAGTAGGCAGATGAAGAAAAAACAAACAACAAATACAAAAGAAAAACACAACTGAATCTGCTCCAAACACACATCACTGTCTGAACCGAGTTAATGTTGAGCCTGCTGGATGTAAGCTTTGTGTCTGACAATAATGCCTCCAGTAAAACAAGACAGTATACAGAAAAGTGGTATGTACTTTCACCAAACAAGAGATAAAGAAAGACACTACACACATATGGAGACTGTGATGCACCGTACTCTTGACAAAGTATTGAAAAAGAAAAAAAAAATGCCACTACCCATGCATACTGTACACAAGGCTGGCATAGCCAATGGCACACTTTGTGTTTAGCTACGACACATGGTATGGACGTCCATGCCCCGCTGGTCAACCATGGTATGAATGGACAACATGGCTCACTGGTCCAGAATATAGGGGCTCACTGGTCCAGAATATAAGTGCTCCGTGGAAAACATTCCTTGATTATCCTGACTTCAACATCACAGGTTCTGAAGAAAGAAGAAGTCACTCTGCCACCAATAATGTTGAGAAAAGAAGGACAAATGGAAGAAGGGGGAAATTTTAAATCTATTTTGCACACTTACGTGACTAGGAAATTCCTATTCCTCACCTTTAGGCCAATGCTTCACATGGAACCACGAAAGAACTCCCATGTATAATTCCAAAGGGGAGAGAGTATTGATGAAAACACAAACCAAGCAAATTAGCATCCAGTCACAAATGAGATGGCAAGAAACCCAACATTTGACGTCTATCCGGCCCTGGAAGTAAACGTTGTCTTTGGGACTCTCCTCTGGTCCTACCACCAGAGCCCGCCGCTCGACGCGATGATCTAGAAGGTGAGCCTGCGAGTATTGATAATGAGTATTTATCCCTCCGGGATAGCTGTCTAAGAAGCCCTCCTTCGTCTTAGTGTTTACATGCCAAACGACGAAACAAACAATCGCACCCTTCAAGAAGAATGAGGGGAGGCCCGGTGTTGTTGGCCCCGGACAGGAGAGAGGGAGAGCACAGCGACTGGCTGGAAATCCAACGGACGAGCAAGCGGGTAAGAGCTATCGGTTGAAAGGGAGAGCCAAGGTATGAGGGGTGGTGTACGTTGGGGGAGAGCGGTGGGGGGATTTGGTCTTGTGAGGTAGAAGTGGTTCGCTGGACTGTGACCCAAGGGGCAGGCGCACATGCTATTGTTTGGTAGAACGAGGACAAGGGGAGATAATAGGGGTGTATTGTTGGGGGCGGGAGGTTGGATCGGAGGGGAATAACATCAGAAGTTCTCCTCTCTCGTGGAAGCAGCGGTGGCGGCAAGCAGCAACTGGTTGCTCCAGTGGTCTTTCCGGCTTCTCACTGCCTCTTATCAGCCAGCAAAGTGCCCTGTTCGGCCAGCAATGTACCCCGACTGACATAAGAAGTCAAAGAAAGCTGATCACTCTCGCGGCTGACCCCCTTTCATTGTGGTCGGTGACGATTCCTGCGATTGTGACCCTACCACGAATGAATGGAGTGAAGGTCGTCGGGCTTCTGTTCAGCAATCACCAGAATGTTTTAAATTTGCATTTCCATTATAACTAGCAGGAAAAGGTTCTCCATCTCATTATTTTGTGTCTTTTTTCTCTTCCTCTCTAAATCTTTCACTCATTCTTTCTTTCACTTTGCATCCTCCCTCTCTCTCTTTCCTGCTCATTGCCACTCAACAGCATCATAGTCTCTCTTACTGTCCTCCTTCGATCATCCTTAAAAGTTTTAATACGCCCCTCGACTGTTTCAGCTTTTATGACAAAGGAACATGGAATGTAAGCATACATCCTTTCATTCAAAGGAAGCACCTCCTTTCTGTCGAGCCAGCTTAGACAAGATTCAGTTCTGAAAGTGGAAAATTCAAGGCAAGAGTCTGACCGAAAGATACAGTGTATCCTTTCAACTTTTACTCCTTCTTTTCCTTTACCGTTTTAATCTATTGTTTGCTGTTGAGAGGAGGGAGGGGGTGGGGCAAAAAAAAGAAAAAAAGATGCAGAAGACGAAAATAAGAAAACACCTAAGTATAGTGAGCACTTCTCCTTCCAAACCGTCGGTTCATTTCATTCACTACTACAGCTCCCTCCTTCACAGGATGAAGTAATCAGCCAAGCGTGCAGGACAAACCATCACACAATGCTCTACTGATGGGGGAGGGAAGAAGCTCAAGAAAAGACGCCCCAAACCAGGTAGCGGGAAAAAAAAAAAGATAGAAAAAAGAAAGGCACTTAAAAAGAATGTCAGGATATTCCCTTCTCATTCTCCCCTCCCCTCCCCCCCCCCCCCCCCCCATTGCCAGCTCAAAATAATCTTCCATGATAGACAATGAGAGACAATACATGGATTTTGGCAACTCCTCTTCACCTCCCCTTATTTCTCCATCATATACACACACACACACACACACACACCTATCCACACACATCATCACACACACAGACACATAGAAGAGAAAAGAAAAGGAAAAAAAAAACCTGCACCCATGAATGGATAAACCCAATCCGCTCCACTTTGGGGGAACAAAACCGCCCCCTCTCAAGACTATTCACCATCTAAATCGAGGCTGTGTAGCCCTACAAACAAGAACCGAGGGGTTGCGTTCACATCCAGAACGTCACCGGAAGACTTTCCCCCTTTCTTTCTTTCTTTTTCTTTTGGGGGGGGGGGGGAGGAGGAAGAGGCATGGGGCAGCTCTTCTCTTTGAACTCCATTTTCTGAAATTTATTCATACTCCTTCCCACTATGAGGTTGGGTGTGATCATGTAGATTTGGAATACATAAGAAAAGACAACCTCATCCTCGCCTTAGAATGTTTCTAGAGATAAATGGTGCTATACTAGTAAATGCCGTTTCAAATGCTGTTTCGTGATCTCAAAAAAAAAAATAAGAATAAAAATAGAATTTACACATTTCTACTTTCATTATCTCTATCATGCTCTGGCTCTAATGGTGCCATGCTTCTTGAAGTAGTTTTACCCCACCATGTTGTCTTTCTTTCATGTTTGATCTTGAAGAAGAAAATCTCTGAAGCTGTGCACAAGGTAAGCGACACTGGGTTGAAGGGTGCCCAGACATCACTGGCCAACATTGACAGCACCTGTGACAAAGTTTCCTCATAATGTTAAAAAACAGTGACCATGCAGATGAAAAACAGGGCTTGAAGAATCAATTAACAGCATTAACTACAATATAGCAGAGGCTACATGAACTATCAAACAAAAGTTTATCATAATCCCCATTCCAACTCTCCTTTATATAACATATACCTTTACTTGAGGAAAATGACAACAGACCTTTGCTCCTTTCTGCACAGTCATATGAAATGATTCTCTTCCTCCACAAGTTCAAGATAATGCAACATTTAATGTGGATTCAGCATTTCATTTAGAGATGTGCATGTGCATGTTGTGTCATGATACTCTTGATTTCTTAACCTCTAAGCATTCATCACTTCCACAGGAGAGGAAAAATGAATCAATCGTCCCCAACTTCAAGAGATGCGAGAAACTCCTGGAAGTTTTGGGCAGGTGTGAGCGTCAATGGCCTTAGTGATGAGAATGAGAAGAAGCCCTTGATACATCTGTTACGCAGCATGGTTTCAATTACACACAGCTCCCCGCCCATGAAAGGCCAGCCGGCCGCTGGACAATAGCCCCTCGACCACGCAGGATGGGTGAGTGTCCGGCTCAGCCTCTGGACCGAGCGGCTTGGGAATTGATCGAGAAAAGAGGATGAGCTGCGGCTAACAAGAGAGAGAATGAAAAAGAAAGAGAAAAAAATATATATATGTCTTGCAAAGAGGATTGTCCCCTGTCCCTCATAGGGGCAGAAGATAAAGAGATGAAAAGAAAAACTTAGAGGACACTGTAAATGCAGCTTAGGAAGAATCAAAAGAAAGGGGCTTGTCATTTGTGTCACTGTTTCACTCCCATCCCCTTTAGTCCCTCCTATTCATGGCAGCGTAAGCCCATTGACTGGCCCCAAGAAGCTGAGGTTGCCTCCTCTCTCTGAAATCAATATTAATTGATTTCAGCCACGGTGGCTGAAGAAAAATGTTTCTGCGCATTTCTAAAGAGTTTGTTCATCTGATTCTTGTTTGCTAATCAAAGAATGCTTGTTTATCGGCTCTTTTTTTCTTGAAGTGGAGGGTCTCTTTAAGTTATTGAGTTCTTGCATCTTGCAGTTTTTTTTGTGTGTGTTCCACATCACAAATGTTTCTTTCTCCATTAATGATTTCATGAATGACAAGTAAATGCTCCCAATGCAGACCGACATCTATTCGTTGAAAGCTGTCCTTTTCTCCACTCCCCTCAATTCATGTATAGAGGGGCTAAACGTTCCAAGGGCGCAGAGCTTCGGATATTAAAAGACAAAAATTGGTTTTAACGATTCCGGCTTCAGAGAAATGGAGAGCAGTGCGCCCTTTCGTCACCCCTTCCCCATTAAAAAAAAATAAAAAAAAAAAAAAAAATCCAACAAAACTAGCAACTTAAATGAATAAGTGATAACTATGTTACTTCATCTGACAATAACAATCATTCGAAACAAAGATTAATAGGAACCGGAAAGTTTGAAAACATGCCTTCAAATCTGCATGTAGTTCATGTTCTCAACCTCTTTCTTTCCAAACCAACTGAATTTGCAGCAGCTTTCTGCTCCATAGACTCTCGGTGCACTTATGCAACAATTGGCAGAATCAGCGTTTTGGAACCCTGATCCATAATTCTGAGTGATTGAGCGAGTAGAGCAATTGCGAGCCGAGTAATGATGCAAAGAATGCATAATGTGTCAACTTCACGCTAATTTCCAAAACAGGCCGTTTTCTAGCTGATGACGACGCACATTCAAAATATCGAGCTATTTTCCTAAACCAGAAAATGGCCGGCTGGTTTGAACTGACACCTCAAATGTGAACTGCATAATGGTCCAATGGACATAAACTGTTCTAATGTTGTAAGTTCTATCATGACATATCCTTTTCATGCATGAAACTGACAATCAAAAAAGTCAGGAATGCACCAACTCTCCATGACCGATTTGATAATGATAGATCTATGAAATCAGAGCCTCAACAAAATGTCTCCCCTTTACTCACTTTCCTTCATTGCACGTATGATGTCAAGTATAGTAACAGCTTTTCTAGTGTCATATTTGATAATGGACCATCACAGAAATGAAAGGTCCAGTGAAGCTGGCCTAGTTCAGACTAAAATTTGTAAGTTTGACCCAACATCTGACTTCCTATAACTTGGGATTCCTCATTCACAGAAGATCACATTATGATCATGTGATGCCTTGTGCAGTCTGGATTGACTTTACAAGGTTTTAAAGGGTTTTTTATTTGCCATTAGTATACTGTTTTTTCTTTTCAAGTTTAGATGTTGCTGTTGTTTGTTGTTGTTGTTTTTTTTTTGGGGGGGGGGTTGTTTTTTTTGCTACCACCTGTTGTTTGGATTTCGTTCTTTATCCCACATTAAGCTTCATGATCCTTCTTACACCTATGACTGTATTACAGGTATTGGTGGAGATGAGAATTTGGCTTTTAACTTTTTGCGAGATACCAAGAAAACACTTACAATATAGGACAGAACATACCATTTTAAAGGGACTGTAGAGTACTGGTTGAGGTAGGGATTCATGTTTTGAACATTCCTAAGTGAAATAATGAAAAACCTCTTATGAAATATGAAAGAGCAAGTAATTTTAAGAAGGATTCAATGTTTATTTGATGAAAATTGGTTTTCAAATGGCTGAGATATCAAAAAAGTGCTAATAATAAAAGGCGGCATGCCCCAACTTTATTAGGATCTCTTTGTTTCACCTTGTTTTTGCATACCTCAGCCATTTCAAAACCGATTTTCATCGAATAAACTTTTGATACCCCTTAGAACTGCATGCTCTTTGACATCTCATAGAGTGGTTTCTGAATATCTCGCAAAATGTTAGAAGCTAAATCTACACCTCGACCAGAACTGTACACACCCTTTAAGAGGAATTCAAAGTTTATGTGATGAAAATCGGGTTTAGAGTGACTGAAACATCCAAAAACAAAGTATTAAAAACAAAGCGATCGTAATAAAGTGTGGGTCCCACACTTTACCAGAATCGCTCTTTTTTGGATATCTCAGCCATTTCAAACCAATTTTCATCAAATAAACGTTGAATTCCTCATAGAATTACATGCTCTTTCATATTTCAGAAGAAGTTTCTAATTATCTCACCAAAAAAATGTTAGAAACCTGAAATTAGGTCTCAACCAAAACTATACAATCCCTTCAGAGAAGCAATCGCACCATCGGAATATTATGCCACATGATAAAATCAGGACTTTGCTTCCTTGTCAAAGAAAGTCCAATGCTTGCTCTATATTAAGCGGAGACCAAAGGGAGAGAAAAAAAAATGTAATTGAAACCACAGAAATTATGGTGAAACAATGTACAGTCTCATTCTTCTCTCTGCCAATTATAATCTCGTTGGTAACCTGGATTGCCTCTTTTGAATCTGGCAGGTTTCTTGGCCAATTCTCCTTACCCCCATTCCAACTCCCTCCATCCCCCACCCCAAAGACAAAAATGAAAAAGAAGCAGGTGAAACTACAGAAGCGAAAGAATGTGGAGTGGACCTGGCTTCACCTAGCCCTGCCCAAGGGAAATACACCTGATCGCCCAGTGCTGGACAATACCTTCACAATGGACTACACATGTTGTTTTTCACGCTCACTTTTTTAAACTGAGAAGGGGTAGCGTAAATTACTGGGTAATCAGCAAAAAGGGAAAAAAATGCAAACAAAAAAAAAGACATGTACACAAGCACACACACACAAAAAGAAAACCACTGGAGGGGTAATTGCCGGCAACATATATTGACCATTGTCTCTTGACACAATGAGGAAAAAAGGTATCTCTGGCTGGACTGAGCTGAAAATGGGAGCTGGCCGAAGAGACAGAGGGGGGTGTGATTTGTGGGTATGTTCTACCAGCCGATCCTGCCCCTCCGACAAGGGAAGCCTTTTGATATCAAAAAGAGGGGCCATGCAGAAAAGGAACCTTAAAATTGTAAAATGCCAGAATGGCCATCCAACAAACAACATTGCAGATGACCACGAAGCAATAGACGCAAAAGAAACAAACAAGTGGACAACGGCAACAGGATTCATCAACAAACAGCTTTGTACATAACAGAAAACAACTTGTTTGTTCATTTTTTACCTGCACAGCGATGTCAGATTTTACATCGTATCATGCAGATAAGTAATGATTATTTGTACTAACAGAATGGCTACAGGGATACAGCGTCTGTTCTTGTCAAAACTATCATACAAATGATTTGGGATAGCTTCAGCTGAATAAAATCCTATTTGGCATGATCTTGATGTTTTCTTCCAAGAAGTTATAACTCCTAGCCCTGTGAGAAGATCTTCAAATTGTCTCAATTAACATGAATCCAAAAAATAAAAAATAAAAAAAAGGTGAAATGAGGATTTCGGATAGCTACCATTCATGTCCTTTTAAAAGTAGACGCCTACTATATGTTCTACTTGACTTCATCATTAATATCAATACCAAGCACACAAGATAGCAAAGACAATATCCTTCCTTGTCTCACAATGTTAGAGTTCCTGTTATTTTTTCTTTCGAATAAATTCCAAAAGCCGATACTACTTCCCTTTAAATATACCATCTCAGAGTTATCATGGTGTATTGATTTTACTGAACAATGATTTTGATATCCGCTACTTTATTGACATAATATATTTCTATGTGTCTATATATTGCAGTAGAAACAAATGGGCTGTTTAAACAGGTACAGAGATTGTTGGCATATAACACTGGAGTTAAAACAAGTATACGGGTGGTATAACCCCGAAGAAATAAGTGAACCCATAGGCCTACCAACTGTCCAAGGGTGAGCACAAGAACCTCACCACTAAGTATGCAGTGTATAACTTGAGGTTGCATTACACTTGATGCTGTGATCTGATTGGTCAAAAGTTAGTGTAAACTGAGAGTTTGACTTTTTATCTTTGTTCAAAGCCACAAGATTGTAGGTAGGTCCCACTTCACAAACTTAGTACCCTGCCACTTAATGTATGATTTGTTTTTGAAAATCAATAAAAAAAAAACCTCCATGTTTTACACATGCAGACTCATACAGCATAATGCCCTCAGCCTTTGATGTTGCTAATGGAAGAACAGCTACTCTTTTCTGTGATATTTTACTGAAAAGTAGAACTATTCCCATGATCACACTCTGTTCATGTGGCATTGATCAAATCCTACAAACATCCCCCATCATTACACTCTTTTTCTGTCTTGCATCATAACAACTTTACATAAACTTTACACATGTGACATCTACTTGAAGCCAGACTAGCAATACAAGTTTGCCTTTAAAAAAAGGAAAGAAAATGGGGAGAATTAGATTGGGAGGAACTAATGTGGCCTCACCCTAATAGAATGAGCAACATCTATTCATGTTTCTCATCACACCATCAAATGCATCACATCCCAAGGGTTGGGAAGCTGTACAACGGTACAGGTCAACGACCCTGCACAATTACTGGAGAGGTATGAGAGAGCGAAAGTTGTTGTTCAATCCAGTTGAGGAAGGGGGGAAAAAGGGGGCGAGGGGGCAAACAGAAGTGAAGGGTCAATGAAAGGGGTACGAATCTTCACCTCCCTGTTTCATTATGTGTCATATACTGTAACTCCTTCTTTTTCAAGTTTTGATTTCCATTTATGGCTGTACATTGCAGTTATCTTTCTGCAGGTGTTTACAGCAGCACTGCTGCCTGCCTGCAACTCCTAGAGGCTTCTTAAAAACTTTGATAAAATCTATTTAATACTTCCAAGGATAAATCATGTTATACATATTAGATATTAGGGATGGACATATATGTATATATTTGAAAGGCTTTTCTCCTCTCAGTTCGTTTCAGCACAACATAAGAACCATTTCTTAAGATAAGAATAACAAATAAAGACAAGCAATGGTGAAGTTATGAAGAGAATCATATATTTGTCAGCATAAATACAGATGGGTCAAGTCACGTAACCTCTGACCTGTGTGTATTGGGGTCAATTATCCCAGCTTGTTTCTCTACTACTTCTCAGTGCTTTTGGGGGCAGGGCCAGGCATAGTAGGACAGGGCTGCATTTATTAGAGGCAGTCATCATTGTACTAAGAGCCCCCAGTGCAAACCACCACAAGCCACCATTAAAGGCACTATTTACCTTTTAGAGATGAAACAAAAATCCAGCATTACTGCGTAAAAGTAATTCTGGAATGTTAGTTAGGGATAGAAACAACAAAGGTAAAAATGTTAATGGGCATAATCAATGTTAAATATTGTTGAATATACAAAATGTGCACAATAATTATAATATAGGTGTTTCAAGAATAAGTTGTCTACAATTATGCTTTATTCAAAAAATAATGATATATCTATTATACTGAAAGCATTAGTGCAAAATTTGTATATGAAGGATGTTTTGTGACACACAACTGACCTATGCACACATATGCATCAAAATGATATTTTGAACATCTTTTAAATCACTGCTCCAAAAGGTAAACAGGACCTTTAAGATGTAATAACACTGCCCCCCCCAAAAAAAAAAAAAAAAAACAAAACAAAACAAAACAAAACACAACAACAACACATTTATTACTTACTCTAGAAGTTTTAAACTTTTCTTGATACCAAACAATTGCACAAGTTTCTTTCTTGTTCACTCTTCATAAAAAGACCAGATCCAGAATGACACACAATTAATATTTTGCCATACTTTCAGCTCCATGCAATGTCATACCATTTCTATGTGCCTACCCCCACCCCTTATCCCCCCCCCCAAAAAAAAAAAAAGAACAGAAATTTGCTTTGGCAAATAATCACTCCCAACTGCTCACAGAGGTATGAAGCAAATCAAATCACATATGGCTAAGTCTTCAATCTTGCGGAGAAATCGAATAATGCCATAAATATTCCTACATTTTTTCCTTTCCTAATGAAACCAAAACACACATACTCTTTCAAGGAAAATTCGGTCAGTAATCATTTCTTGCATGAAATGCCCAGACATACAACCTGAGGAAGGAAAAAAAAAAAGGGTACGGAAGTAGAAGACAAATCTGGAGGCTTAAAGGTATTGTTTACCATTGGGAGCAGTGATTTAAACATTTTCAAGTTATCACATTATGTGTAGGTCAGTTGTATCGCAAAACATCCTACGATATGAAAACATCGCAATAAATCCTAAAATATGAGGAGATATCACTATTTTTCTTAATAAATTATAACTGTAGATGGTTCATTCTATGAACAATTCTATTATAATTATTGTTCACATTTTGTATATTTAACAATATTTAACACTGATTATACTGATCAACATTTTTATACTGGTGGTTTCTATCCCAAACTTACATTTTAGAATTATTTTAAAGCACTTAAGCTGGGTTTTTGTTTCAGATCAGCAAATGGTAAATAATGCCTTTAAAGGGATGGTGGTGGAGATGAGAATTGGGCTTAATTTAACTTTTTGCAAGATACCAAGAAAACACTTATGAAATAGTACAGAGCATACCGTTTTAAGAGGAATTCAAAGTTTATTTGATGAAAATAGGGCTTGGAATGACTCAAACATCCAAAAACAAAGTAAAACAAAGCAATCGTAATAAAAGGTGGGTCCCACACTTTATTAGGAACGCTCTGTTTTGGATATCTCGGCCTTTTCAAAACCAATTTTCATCAAATAAACATTAAATCCCTCTTGGAATTATATGTTCTTTCATATTTCATGAGCGGTTTCTCTTTATCTCACTAAAAATGTAAGAAACCTGAAATTAGGTCTCAACCAAAACTACTGTAAAACGAGGAATGTTCATGTGCATTTTAATTTGCAAAGTTCGCGAGCGCCAAGATTCGCGAAATTAAAATGGATGCGAAAGTTCTTGTCTACACTATGTGCATTGAATGCCAGTGGCAGTTCGCGAAAATTTCATGCCGCAAAAAATGCCGTCGGCTCCAATTCGCGAAAAATTCATGCCGCGAATATATCATGTTATACAGTATATGATCCCTTTAATATGTGTTTGCCTGAGCTGCAGGAGAAATAATGATCAGTGTTGTGACTGTGAACCATATTCACTCAGCCAGCCATTTGGCATTGCCAGCTACACTGCCTTGATCTCCACGACCTTACACAGCACGAGCCAAAAATCTAATAAATCACCCCACTGCCTCCTTACTGTACAATCACTCCCTCTAGCCGTTCATTATACACAGGCATACTTTCCCAATAAATGAGCAACACAATACATTCATTCCCCTCTACCCCCCCCCCCCAAAAAAAAAGAAAAAGAAAAGAAAAATAAAACCAAAACAAAACATGATTTCTTCTTTGGAAGAGCAGAACTTGTATCATAACAATACTGACCATGTGGAGACAGACAGGTGCTTACTATTCCACTTGCCCTTGTGCTCGGGGCAAATGAAACTCGATGTCCGGCAAGCTTAAATATGAAGAGTTTGTTTGCAAAAACCGATAAGTCCATATTTGTCAAATGGAGATATTTGCGATTAAAGGTCAAGAAAAATAAAGAGAATAATAAGAAATTTTTTGCTTCTTTTGAGCATAACTTCAAAAATATACCTTTATTTGTAGTGACCAATATATCATTTAAAAGGTATTATTTTGTACTTTATGACAGAGACCGTACTTCAAAATCTTCAAAAATGGACTTATCGGTTTTTGCAAACAAACTCTTCATATATATATATATGAATATAAATTTATTGTGTATATCTATGTAAATGACATTTGGGTAAATAGTTATATCAAAAGAGTCTCTCTTTTATTATTATTATTATCATTATTAGTAAGGCTATCTCTATTATTATTATCATTATCATTATTAGTAAGGCTATCTCTATTATCATTATCATTATCATTATTAGTAAGGCTATTGGCCTAAACAGGGGACAGGCACATCTTGTCTGTAATCAAGATGGCAGTACCGACCAAGAGAAGAAACCATCATCCGCATCCCTGCCTAGACCAGAAGCTCTCGGCAAAATTGTATAAGTATGCATGTATTGACTTTTTTTTATATTGTAGATGAGGTACATTTGCATTGCTTTCCTATTCATGAATACTGCAAGTAGACTGATATTCGTGAAATTATAAACTGAAAATATTGCCTCCTAACACAAATGCGGTGTGTCCTTCATCTTTAATTCAATAATTTTTCTTCTGAAAAAGGAGTAATGATATTCACATTTCCTCCTTTTATCACTTGTGATTTACACTCAAGAATTCAACCACTGATAAAATTGCCAAATTGCCTCAATTCAAAAAATATTATACACACGGAAAATAGAGTGTATAGAGTGATTGAATTTGTACACTGATTGGATAGTATGAGAGCTCTAGAATGAAGAAGGAAAATGTATAAATTTATCCTCCTGTGCAATACAATCCTCCTCTTCATTTTTTTTTCCCTCTCTATCCTTTCCATTTTTAAGAACTTGATCGAACTTGATCACGATTCTCCTAAAACAAGTCTCTCAAATCACGTCGAACAAATCTTGACATTTGTCTTCAAAGGGCTTTCGTGAGATTCTGGATACAAGAAAGAGCTGTTTTGCTGGTAGTGTGTGAAAACTGTCAGAGAAAGTAAGAGTGCAGGAGAGCATGAGTAGTCAGCAGAGAACAGAAAACATGGCCATGGTCACTTGTGACAATCAGGGTGTTCAGACGCAACAAATTTATACTAGAACGGTATACCTATACCAAAACGGTATAGCTATACCATGAATTTATACCTCTGAATGCTGATTTAACGAAACAACGTAGCCTATAACAAAATGACGTATAACAAAACGACGGTCAGAGCATCGTTCGAACTAGAACTAGATAACGAATCAGCATTCCATCATGTCCATTGTGCATCTGGACGTATGGCAACCATAGAACGGTATAACTGGGCAGGGCTTAATGGGCCCATGCATGAAAGGTGACCCCATAGCTGTCACTCATGACCATAACAGCACACGCAGTGGGAAACTGCACATCTTAACCATGTTTTCCAGAACAGTCGAGATTAGCGTCTGAACGGTCTGTCGGCTATACGATGATTCTTTATACGTCTTTCTTTGTCGAGTCTTGGTATAAACTGGCTTGCGTCTGAACAGGGGGTAAAAGACGGAGGAGCTTGGCTGTGGGACTTGTCATCACCTCTCTCCCCAGCCCACCCCTCCTTCTCTCTCTCTCTCCAGTCTGCCAGCAGACAATGTTTATTTTCAAAAGCAACCCTCAACTTCCAAACATTGACACTCCCGCTCAAGTGGCTGGCAAAAAATGGATGGGTCCTGGTCTGTAGTGGGTATGAGGTGACAGGCACTTTTTGATGGCACAATTTATGGTGACCAGAGAGAGTGGTGGTGGCATTCTTCACGTCCTTGTCTCAGGACAGGTCTTGGCCTAATTTTGAGGACAGGTCTTGACCTAATTTTGAGGCCAGGGGAAAAACCACTTAGCAAAATTGTTCAGATAAAGAATGTTTAGTGTCATGAGCTGTAAATAATGTCATCAATTCAACAAGGGTCAAGGAACTATCATAGAGCCATTCTTGTTTTCATTTTGTCTTTCACTTTCCTTGTTGAAACTGAAATATTTGTTAAGCATTGATTGAATGTCATCATGAATCATTGCTCGCTGCTAATCTGGGAATAGATTTACATGTTTTATTCTTAAACCCATCAGTCCACTGATGACTTGTCTACATACAATCTCTATGACATTTACATTCTGTATGCTACAGTCTTGTTCTATCCTGCCCACTTTTCATCAATAGCACGACATTTTGCGGTTTTGAAATTAGCCCCTTACAAAATTTAGAGAGTGTTTTCTGTTCTGCTCTAAAAGTAGAGGAATAGTCTGCTTTTTGACATGGAAAAGCCCTAAAACATACTAGCGCCCCTCTTTGTTTCAAGTCAGTATCATCAGGTTCCTACATGTATTTGTTTTTAGGGTCCTATTTCTATTTTGTTTTACATGTATCCCCTTTCCACGGTCGTCCGTGCCATCAAAAAATGCAAAATCAATCAGGTGCAAGGTATGAATGGAGCATGCCCTGATGAGCTCACAAACTTTTATGTTCTATACAAAGTAGGTACCTGAATGGGGTCAGCGAAAGCGAACATCTACTAAGCACAGCCTTAATTGCTATGTACATCTTCATACAAGTTTTCTGGCAAGATAAGTGCATACTGCATTGGAAAAAAGGCAAATAATTCTGTGATACACATAGTTTACATATGGAAAGAAAACTGACATTAATAGAAAAATCTCTATCTTTCTATCAGAGCCATTTTTTCCAGGCAGGATAACACAATTATACATGAATTTAGGCCACAAAGGCAGGCACTCTTGTCTACATTTTGGGAACCTTTTATACCAGGTTCTCGTAAGGAATGGGTTAATGAATTTTTTTTTTCTAGAATTTCTTTCTTTGATATAACCTGAAGCACAGGTGGCATGTAGATTCATGCATCTCAGATTTGACAAAACTGGAATGTTTGTCATAAACACTATCTTTCACTTCTTTGAAGACAAATTTTCACCGAAAAGCAAACTAATATCACGCAGCACCCAAGTGCTCCCCAAAGATCCCCGACAAAAATGCCGCTGCAGAGTTTGGTTGCATTCATGCTCCTGGATCTGTAGTTTGTTTTCAGCCTTTCAGGAAGTCCTTTTCAAAATGGGATGTTTTTCAAATACCAATTTCTAGACTGATTTTCCAGTCCCTTCGCTGCATCTTCTCCCCCCCCCCCCCCCCCAATCCACCCACTTGCTCTTCTTTTCATCTCCTTCATCTTCCATTTTCTTGTTTTTGTTTCAACAGTTCCATATATTGTTGTGTGGGTTTTTTTTTTTTCTCCATCACAAACAATCAAACAAACCACAAAAGAAGTCTGGCCTACTCATCAGAATAAGAACCTGACCAGGGAGTAAACTCCTTGGTGTTGAAAGTGAATCGAAGAAAGTAAATACGGGCACACTTCGGCGTGCTGCCCTGACCCATTTTCAAATCGTTTCCACACATTTCCCGATCTCCAGTGCTTCTACAGGTGAAAAGAAAAAAAAAATAAATAGAAACAACTATCAGTGACTATTGGGTCAATTTTCTCTTCTTTTTTTTTTCATTTCCAGTATATCTTCCAATCTAACAAATACTTTATTCTAATATTGATGAAACTCTTAAAGTGTTGAAATATTTGAAGACCTCTGTGGCAGTAGAACACTGGATGGTAGAAGGCTTAAAGGCCGTGTTTACCTTTGGGAACAGTGATTTAAACTTTTTTCAAGATATGACATTAAATGCGTATGTGTAGTCTGTTGTACCACAAAACATCCTATCATGTAAAATTTTTGTGATAAAGCCTGAAATATAAGGAGATATCTGTATTATTCTCAATAAATATAAATATAAATAAAATGACATGAAAATGTAATATATCACTTTATTTGTTTGTTTATTACTTTAATTTTTTTTTTCCTTTTTTCTGTCTGAATTCTTCTTTTTTGAGGATTATTAAAGAAGATCTATTCCTATCACTGGTCTGGACTTTCATAAACAATCATATTTGAACCCATGTTAAGAAATTATGTCATGGCACATTACAACATCATACAAATGGCTTTGCATTAATCATTTTCTTTCATATGTCTCTTGTTAATCTGGAGTCCTACTGATTAATTTTCTGTTTGCTACATAAAGTATCTAATTTGATTTCACCTATATTCCTGGGATATACCCACTGATTCATTCCTGGCTTTAGTGCAGCACACAACTTTTCTTAAATTGTATCTATATTTAATATACATTTTACCAATTTTTACCACATTTTCTCAGTCCTTAAATGCTGCTACATCATTATCATTTCCTTCATGGAAGGCACATATGGATTTTCTGCTTCATTTACTTGTGTATGCATGAATTTTTCAACTGACTGGGCCTTCATCAAAATTCCCAACTTTGAATTCAGACTTTCACAATCTACTGAACATAATACAGTATGCATATCAAAATAAATAACTTGTTGCAGAGATATCTCTTTTAAAATGAAAATGTTTCTTCAACAAACACCACCTTTTTTATTCTGATGCTCAGAAATTTATGATTTGTGGGAAACTATGTTCACATATATGACAGTTTTATATGAGACTGGCACCAACAATCAAATATCACTCTATACCATGGAGAGATAGGGAGCATTGCATGCTTTATTTTCCAACCCCTAACAATAACTTTTTGAGAAAGTTTTCACAAGTGACAACATGTTTTGATCACTTCTGATGATATCTATCCAAAGTAGGCCATTTGCGGTTTTGTTGATTGGCAAACTCTCAAAAACTAGTCACAAGTTCAGAATCGGAACATGCAATCAAGAACAGATTTGAGATCATGAATACTGTCTGATACTGACAGCTTTTTATAGAATTCAAGTGAGCCATAATGGTAAATGATTTTCAGGGACCTGGCAACATAGGGATAATATTACGGAGCGGGAAGGGTAGCTCGACTCGGATATATTCATGAATCCCTGTAATGAATTCTGCACAACTTCATCACAGATTCTCTCTGTACGTACAGACACAGCCGTAGAATCTCGACCGCAGTCTAACGTTACTGATGAGCGAACGCTTCGATGCACATATTCCCCGATGGGCAATCCATATCTAGCAAGCCTGCACTCGTCATGGTTTTCGAATGGACCCCGGTGGGCAGCGCGTGAAGATTGTTTCAATCAGTTCAATTCTATCGCCACGCTACCACATCTTTGATGTCTCAAGTCCACACTCATGAGCAGTCTGGTGCTCTCTTACATTAGCAGATTTCTTAAATGCTTAAAAATGCACTTTCACGACTATAAACATACAACATTTTGATGTCACTGCTAACATCCCAACATGAAAATTATGGGCAACTCCGCTTTGTCCTTAGAAGTGTATTTAAGCTTGCTGCACTCTTTTTCATCCAACTTTTCCAGTCACAGCAAATCAGATGGTATACAGATACTCAGAGAACACAGCATTCCTCTTCATATCAATTTACTTCAGTTTTAACCAACTCATTGCATTTTAGATTAACACTTTTCCTTCAACTCGACCTCTCTCTTGTGAAGGGACAGCCACGGCTTATCTTTTATTAAAATCTACAAAAATCCATCCAACCATGATACGATAACATTAGTTGAAAACTGTTCTTTCTGTGTCCCAAATAACACCACTGTAATTGGAATTACACAGACTGCCCCTTTGGTGCAGTTTATTTGTACATATGGAAATGATTCCCATATAACAGCAACATCACACAAACTCCACGAAATAAAAAAATATCAGCCAGTGACAAATGGTCCCACTTAAGCATGAAAGGGCAAACAAAAGAAAATATTTGAGTTCTAATTAAAAGGTAACATGATATTGTTTTCCCTCTGAGAAGAGGGACTGGTTGCAATAAGAATGAGGGAAAATTCTTGTTACCTTGTGCTTCGCTCACCCACTGCAGTCCAACAATCAGTCAGTAGCTGGGGTGGGTGCATATGTCCAAGGCTAGAGCTTCGAAGGGGTAAGATTCCGCACCCCTTGGCTCCTTCACAGGGGTACTGGGCCCAGTTCTCGGTTTCTGCAGAATGGGAAAAGTCATGGGTAGGAAAAACCATGAAGCAGTGTGGATGCGTGCACTGCATGGCAAAGTGTTAATTTTCTCAAGACATAAGAGATCTCGTCTCGCATACAAATGCTACCAGCATCATAACTCAGTTTGGGGCATTAGTATAATCTTCTGTTTTCCTCTCTGTCTCTCTGTCTGTCTGTATGTCTGTGTCTTTCTCTTTATTGTCCTCCTTACTTTCATATCATTTTATTCCTGCAATTCTTCCTCCTCATCATCATTCTTCTACTTCATAATTTTCCTCCCTTGTTCAATCCTTCTATGATTTTCCTCCCACTTTTCTTTCCTCTGGAAATGAACCAATTTTGATAAACTTTGATTACATTCTGAACTACTCTGGTAAATATCATGCAAAACTTGCTTTGATCTTTGTAGTCATGTTGGTAGACTGCAAGAAGACCTTATTCCAATGCAACAGGAAGAAAGTGTAAGAACTTTGCACAATCCATGGAAAAATGTGACCAAGTTATTTACAGCAGATATCAATTCCATCTGTGAGTAATTTTTTGTAAATTAATTATTTCCTCTCTAGTCTCATACCAGGATTATTTCATTCAATGAGTACATAAAACGAAAGCATCATTACCTATATAGACATCGTTTTCATAGCACAGCCCTGCTGTACAGTATATGAGCATACAAATTCTCTGCTAAAATGGTGCTGTCTTGACAATAATGATGTTTGGTCTTTCCAATTTTACACAATGGATGGATTTCATATTTGACCCTGCTGTTCACACTTGCATTTTGAGATTCGTGCACAACTACACTTTGGAATAAAATTATACTACTGTAAAAGTGCAAATTTACACCCGAGTAAGTTTTCGTACTCAGCCTGGTAAGATTGATTTTATCTGCCTTTAACTATCTGAAATCAAAATATGAAGTAGTTTTACATACAGCAAGCAAAAAAATAGCTTGTTTCTATTTTTACGCTCGTTTCATGTCGTGCAATATGCATGCCAAAATTTGCAAACTGCTAAAATTTTCAATGTTACAGTGAAAGCCAGCATTCTGACTTGGTTTGAGAAGTGTGTTGCAGATGTAATGTGGGTTAATTAAAAAAAACACCAACAACTTTGATTGGCATAATTTTCCTTCGACTTGAATTAAAAAAGTAAAAACAAAAAAAAAAACAAAAAAAAAGGAGAACCAGCCTAGATAACCTAGAGCTGTTTATAGTACACAGATGAAGTATTTTGCTCGTAAAGTAAGAATATAAAAGAGGCAGCAGAAATGTGACACATTTGATGCATTGCATGGCAGGTGTTGTAGGACAGAATGTGATCATGTTTGCCAGGATAAGATCTTGATTCCACATGGAAAATACTGAGAAACGTGCAGGTTATCAGATCGAGATGGTCAAACCGTTTCACCGCGTGCGTGAAAATAAAAGATCTTATCGGTTCTGTAATGTAACGGATAGGCAAAACAAGTCTTCTCTGCACATTGAAGTGAGGTAATTCATCAAACATATTCCCATGAATACAGAAGGCTCCAACATCTTTTGTGTTTGAGCAAAGTGCAAAAGAAAGGGTATTCAACATTGAAAATTTGTATGGACATGACGCGCATGCGTGTACGCATGTGTGTGTTCTCATAAATGCTTCAATTGGGGATATTGCTGTGTTTCACTTCAGGCAAACGCAGATACAAAGTGCATTGTACATAGCACATCAGGCATAGCATACTGGGCAAATGCCAAGTGTGAAATGTGTTTGCCCACTCGTTCAGAGTATTTAAAACAAATTAAAATGTGCCATCTTTAAGGCCTTAGGTGTACACTACGCATCTGTCCATTCTGCATATAGGACCTGTATGTAGGCCAATAGTTTTCACACTATTCAAATGGGAAAATTTGAATTTTTTTTATGTCTCCTCGATTGTTGAGTATGCACCTACACATGACATAAAGCCTAATTTCTTACCTATACTTTGTGGTTTTTAATTTCTTACTTACTTTGTGTTTTTTAATTTCAATTAGTCAATTCATTGGACATCTGAAAATATATTTTTTTTTTTTCAGAAACAACTAACAGAATATGCCCGGTTACTCTTGGAAAACTATCATATCCCCGGTTGAAAAATCTTACGAGAATGTGTGTGTTGCTGGGGTGTGGGCGTGTGTGTGTTGCAGTACGGCATACTGATTTGAGAAATAATGAATTTATATCATGATAGAGTTAGCATGGGGATTGGGCAGGCAGGGAATTACCTATCTGAGATGAAAACTTACAATGAATGCTGCCTAAATACACTTCCAAGACAAAACAAGAGCGTGACAACCAATTGCTGGTGACTACAGCCAAACGATCCCGATTGCGAGTACGGCACTGGCTCGTGGGTACAATGGCTTGCACTGGGCAGCACAGAGCTATTTGCAATACTTCAAAGCTCCGGCAAGTCAGATCGTCAAAAAAATACACATAAATCTCAAGAAGCGCTGAAAGAGCACATCAGTAAAGTTATGTTCTCCAAGTTAATCATGAAACACACTTGATCAGAAAGTTGTTAGCATAAACTTGCAGTGTTTTTGACTACATGAAAAAGACTCCCTCCTCTCCAATGATACCAAGACAGCCACCACTGGTAAGAATATTCCAAAGAACGAGCACTTATAACATCCTGGTCAACCTCCTCTTTTGTCTCAGAGCAATGTCTGGAAGTCCTGCGACTCCACCGGGCAATCGCTAGGGGAGGAAGGAAAATGATGATGAAGCTCGCCCAACTGCGAGGATGATGAGGAGGACGACAAGCGCTTGGTGATCAGTGGAAGGTCCACGTCCACGTACGAGAGACCTTCCTGTATGGCAGTTCCTCATATGACTGGTGCGTGTTCCCGAGTGCTGTACGATAGCAGGAGGACGACACGCACCTCTCGCGATGCCTACGACACGGGTGCAGATCTCCGGAGAAGAAACCATGGGGCGAAGGAAAGAGAGAGAGAGGCATGCCCCACTACCACTGTCGGAGCGCGTCAACCCACGGAGGAGGATCGGAGGGAAGGCTGGATGCACAATGAGAAACAATTTCAGAATTCAATCAAAAGCTGGAAGCTAAGCATCAAGCTGAGTGAGAGGCAACCCTCGTCCTTTGCCCCCCCTCGAGTCACTTCGCCTCCGGGATGTGTCGAGCGACGCGATTGATCGAGGCCCGCCGCCGAGGGACGGGCTCGGCCAATGGCGGAGTCTGATAGATGATACGGGTAGACCTGCTGGGCTAGACTGACCTGATGGCAGGAACACATGTATCTAATTTTATGAAATTTATGCTGGGAATCTAGTCTCCCTCCAAGACTTACTCCAATTTCCCTCAGTGCCTCACCATCCGCAATATCATCGTCACAAACCTTGCCACAAAAACCAGAAGCCTCTGCTTGCATTCAAAGCCTCTGCACCGTTTCCCTCCCCCTACCCAAGACTGGCACCTTACAAGAAATCATCTATATCAGACACAAGAGACAAATAATACTCCAGCACCTGCTAGATACCACATCAAAATGTTCCTTTTGGAAGTTAGGTCAAGGCATACATAGCATACCAGGTCAACTGTGACTTGCACAATAACAAATATCTGCCTCCTTTTATTTCTTACTAGCAATGTTTCATATTGTGGTGGATCTACATGTATTTCAGAAATTGTTGGAATTTTTTCGACTGATCTGTGTGATGATAATGTTCTCACATATGAAATAACAAAAACACTGCAGCATACAGGAGTGTTGAAAATAAATTCAATTCCATTCATTTTATTCCACATGCTAAAAGGATTAGTCACTAAGGATAGTGATAACATACAATTAAGTTATCACTAATCTCTATCCAGGAATCTATGAAAAAATATTACCAACATTGTTTTATTGAATGATTTACTTTGACATACTTGTCAATGTGAAATACTTATGGTAATTGCAGTCACTCATAGATTTCCACTTTCTAAAGCCCCGGTCACACAGCACTCCACATCTATTAAATCACATACAAAAAGTTATGAAAATCTGGTGGACGTGGTCGTAAGTGGTAATTTTTGGTCAATTTTGGTTTGGCCGTGCTTTGTACGGGGTATGACCGTTGGCGGCTGTTCCACTGCTGAAGCATTGCCTTAGCATGGCTAACCACGTCCAGCCACGTGTATGTATGCGAAAAATCCATTTGTCAGTGATAAGCCACTAAACACACGCTATTTCCCGTGATACCAACGCATAACACGCGTCCGATGACCGCGTCTTACCGCGTCTCCCCAAGTTTTAATCACTGCCGGAACACGGATTATCATGTGTGTTTCACACGATACATGTTGCACGTCTTTACCACATCTGCCACCCGTGGTTGTCCGTGGGCTAAAATTTTGACCAGTTCAAAACTTTTTGCCGCGTCCGACGCCGTTCCGATTTTTCCCCGCATCCTGCCACGCCTATAAATCGACCGTAGCTCGTCTTAAACTTGACATCAATGCGAACAACGTCGTCTGCTTCACAGGAGATCACTTTTTGACGGGTTTTGGCCGTGATTAAGCTGTAAAGCGCTGTGTAACCCGGCCTTAAGGCTCTGAGTGTTTATTTCTGGTTTTATTACAAAGTTTGCTATGAAAAAAAGGGGTTCATTATTCCAAAAACTAAATACTGCCCATCATTCAATAGGTTTATTAGTACACACCTCTTATTTCATTTTCAGATGAATAAATATAATTCATTTTAGGATAAGCAAACCTTTAATAAGAAACATTTCTTTTTTTTTTCATTTTCGAATATACAAACCATGGGAATAATGAATCTTCAGAAGAAGGCAACAAATGTTGAGATTAATGAAGCCTATGTCATTTTTGGATTAATTAACATTGAGGTATACAGAGTAAGTGTGTTTTGTAATGATGAACCTTCAAAATATAACAAGCATTACCCTTATTTTCACAATAATTGTGTGTGTGTGTCTGGTGTTCTGGATGATCTCCAACTTGCAAGTTAAAGGGGCTGTACAGTACTGGTTGAGGTGGGGATTCATGTTTTTAACATTCGTAAGTGAGATAATGAGAAACCTATTATGAAATATGAAAGAGCATGTAATTTTAATATGGATTAAATGTTTATTTGATGAAAATTGGTTTTCAAATGGCTGAGATACCCCAAAAAGTAATAATGATAAAAGGCGACAGGCCACGCCTTTTATTAGGATTTCTTCGTTTCACCTTGTTTTTGGATATTTCAGCCATTTCAAAACCGATTTTCATCAAATAAACTTTTGATACCCCTTAGAATTGCATGCTCTTTGACATCTCATAGAGTGGTTTCTGAATATCTCGCAAAACGTTAAATGCTAAATTCTCACGTCGACCAGAACTGTACACACCCTTAAAAGTAGTGCTGACTGAGTCACTTTCTTTTTATTACAAGACTAATTTGTTCACAGCTTCATATTTGTACAACATCAGAGACTATGGTACCAAGCAGGGTCGTACAGAACATACTATGTATATTTCATGCTGGAAATAACTTTAGAAAGTGCCTTTAAAGGTCATATCACTTTTGTTAGCATTTCAAAATTTTGTACCAGTTGAAAAATAACATCTCCCAACATTGTGTACAAAATCTTACAGTAAAATGCACCTCAGAGGTTTTGATAAAGAAATGATAAACTACCCAAAGTCACTCAAGAATACTCTTCCCTTTTCTAGGGGATAGTCGATGGAATTTATTGAGTCTGAAGAAATGCACGAGAAATCTATAGTATTGTTTCCCCTTCCATCATGACAATGTTTCCATTTTTATTTTTCTAAAGAAAAGGCCTGAATTACCTACCTCTGCAATATACCCACTTATGAAAGCAATCTAATTTTCGGGGATGCAAAAGTAAAAGCGATATCAAATGCCAGTATAAAATCAGCGAGCCAAGAAACGAGCATTTACATTGGTGAAAAACAGCGAGGAAACTCCAGAGTTACAAAAAAATCCACCTCTGAGGAGGCTTTTTCAAATCCAGTTTTTGAGCTTGCATACTCGTAGTTGCTCAGCATCTTTCAACAGAAAAGACAATAATGTGTAAAGGAAAAAAAGTGTGGATTTTTGATGACAGTGTACATGCCTCTAAACATTGATAAGCGAAAAATCACGTCAAAAGATATTCCACAGTGAGAACAAGCCCTCGGAGAAAAAACAAGGACAAGGAAGGTTTTGATTAGGAACTACTGCTGGAAGGACCCCTTCTACCATCACACAAACACATACAAACACAAAACAAAGAAATACAGGAAGTGCAATAAGCTGACAGAAACTGTCATGAGGTTATGACAAGTTCACGATACTCGAAACAGATGTTCTCGGAAGTCACAAACCCTTCCTTGCTGATCTAAAACATGCTAACGGGAATCTTCGGGACAAAAATGGGAGAGGGAGAAAGGGGAACAGAGGTGTCTAGTCTGTATACTTTTCGTGATGATTTCCGTAGGGCAATACTTGAAAATCTTGTTTGAGCCAGATAAACCCTTGTCATTGTGGGCGAATCCTGAATACACTTTCAATAACGGGTCATCACCGGTACAAGTTGGGCGGAAGAAGTGACTAGTTTCTCGTTCCAGAAAGTGATGAAGAGTTTTCGATACGTTCTGCCTTTATTCTTTCACTACTAACAAGCTATGAATCACATGGAATAGAAAAACTGCAGACATTTGATCACTAAGAATGCACGAGGCTCCTGAAAATGTCCAAGAAAAATTCTAAAGGACAGTCCTTGAGCAGATTGTAAACTATTTGCACTCTTTCTTCTTTTTTTTTAAATTAATGGAAGTCAGTATAATTTGCAAGTTTTCATACTCTTTGGTTATATCAAGCAAGAATCTTGTAACAAAAGGGAAAGGGGTATTCTGTTTGAATCTAATTAGGGAGTGTTTCACCAAGAATCTTGAAAGTTAGGATCAACTTAGAATTATGACTTGCCACTGGTTCCTTTGTTCAATTTCATTCAATACTTTCAGAATCCATTTTAAGCTGTTTATCAAATTTACAGATAAATGCCTTTCTCACTTAATCAATTTGGTATATTAATTTAATTAATGGTAATAATGGTATATTAAATTAATTAATTAAAAAGTCTCCAAAGTTCTTGTTTTCATTAGGATATTGGAATACTGAAGACACACACAACATAAAATCATTGCAGTTGATTTGAATTTTAAGATCAATTCAAATTCTTTGTTTTCAAATGCGTTTAAGAATGGCGTTTTGAAACGCCCTTCATAGGGTGTTTTAAAACGCGTTTGAGATCATGATTGCCGTTCTCTGAGTAGATAAACGAAATGCTGCTTTTAAACACGTTTATATCTCCAGGTCAAATCCCAGCTGTTATGGTTGTGCTCTCTACCCATTATTTGTGTGTGACTGATGAGGCATGTTCGCTGCAGTACGCAGTTGACCTTTACTTCTCGGTTGAATGGCGCAAAGTAGCTGCGCAGTGACAACACTCGAATCATGATTATATGACGGTTAGATGAACGCGGCACCCCCAGAATGGCGTTTCAAACAACGTTCGCAACCACCATTCCAAATGCGTTTTGAAACGTGATGCTCTCTCTCAAGTTAGATAAATGCAGCCCTTAAACTTCACACCCTATGTCACAGTGGGAATGGGCAAATCAGTTTGCATTCCTGGGGTTAAAAAAGAAAAGAAGAAATTGAATGAAGAAGAAGTGTTTGTGAAGATAACACTAGACAAGGTCATCTGATTCTTGGCATCCGCATTTTGCTTCGCTGTCAAATCCATGTCGTACCGAGCCCATCTGTGCTATCAAACGCATCTTTAAAGTGAAACCATCCCGACTTCATATTCATGTCCTCTTTCATGTGTAACCCTTAAAATGCCCAGGCTCTTTATTGCTAAAACTTGCTGAGGTTTTTCATCAGCATCCCGATGATCCTTCAGAACTTGACATAACATAGCAAGCCCACGATTAACCCATTGAGGATGGACTGATTTTGCTACAACACATGCATTTTCCACAGACACTTGCCCGAATATACTTGGGACTTGTCCTCAAGGGATTTAAGGTGTACTGTATGCCTTGATTAGTCCAAAAGAAGACCATGGTGACACTATAAGGATTATAGGGGGATTAAGTAATCTCTATCCACTATCAATCAGTATCTAGACATCTGTGGAAAATGGTAGAGAAGGGACTCCAGAGGACACTAGGTGTGTCTTCATCAGACCTAAGTTCAAACTATAGCACTCTTTTGCGGTTCAGGAAAATACTGCAACATCATGAACGTGGGTCTTCATCAGCTCGAAAACAGCCCACTTCGGAAATGAGCCCGAAGTTGATGCATGCGTACTTTGCATCATCGCTTGCAGGCTCGCTCAGCCGTAGAGTTCTGTGCTCTCAGTGTACGGTAACGTTGGACGGGATCATGGAGCTACACTGAAAAAATTTCGCGCTGATGGAGACGAACTAGATCAAGATTTTGGGGGGATTTTCTCGATAAAATAGTGCATGATTTGAATCTTCATTGCATAAATAGTGGGTCAATTCTTTGACATCAGGGTAATTTCCTAAACCACAAAATAATGCTCTATTTTGAAACTTCAGTCTGATGAAGACAGGCCTATAGAGAACGAAGCACAGCCGACCTGAATTTCAGCAAAAATCAAACATCAGTAACCCCTGGCAGCAACATGAGTGACTGCATGTATAAATGGTGGAAGAGACATTTTCTTTCTCTCTCTCTCAGTATTTTTTGGAAAAATGGGAAAAAGGGGGATTTCTGAGTAGTCAGATTGCTGAAAGGGTTATTCTTCTTCATGTGCCACATAACAGACCCTCCTGCTCATTTATCTGCAGCACATTCACCTTTGCAGTTCCATCTGGGGCTTTTCCATTTTTTTTTTCCTTCTTTTACTGGCTGTTTTCCTCATTTTTGCTATGGTGTAATTTTGATGGGAAAGCGGCACCAGGAAATGTTTCCCAACGCCCATAATTGTCACCTCCGAATTTCCATGGAACCTTGAACTTAAGGAGGGGAATTGAGCAAAGTTTAAGTTGCTGGGTCATATAGAGAAGTGACTTAAGAATCATTCTCCTAGTTTGTTCCTCCAAGAAAGTTCACTATGATTTGGGTTATAAGGAAAATAAGAATTCAATGATTAACATCAGTGTCAATAACATCCAACTTCAGATGAGAGTGATGAGAGTATTTATTATATTTTTTTTTGTGTGTTAACAAGTCCTCACTAAAAGTGGTAAAAGTTGAATTACCATGAGTTCAATGTGAGTATTGCTATTTCATTGGGAGATACAATGCACTGAAATATGATATCAGCTCCTTGGTACAAAAATCGTGAGTTGCCACAAATTTTAATTTGGGTTTTGATCTTAAATATGATGTTATTTTTCATTTTTTCCCCAAAAGTATTATTTTTAAATGATAAAAACTATTTGCTACTTTAAATTGTAGTGCTAATAACTGACAACTTCTGTATGCTAGCAATTAACATCAATCACTATCACACCTGCCCACAACATGTTCACACAGCGTCGCTAGGGTTATGACACCTTGTATCTCATATTTTGGTAAAAATCACTTTTTCTGATTAATTCTCAGATATTCAGTTGCTTGATACACATATCTTGAAGCCACCACAGCATGTCACAGGAAAGGTGATCTCACTTGTTATAGTGCTTTGGCTGCCACTCTTTTTATTTTCTTGTTGTTGTTGTTGTTGTTGCTCTCTTGATCATTTGACAGTTTTGAGATACAAGATTTCAGTCCTTCAACAACGATGAGTGGTGTCATCACTGGTGGGAACTGGAGGGATAAAAATCTCAAGATTTGTATTTCGTTCCTACACAGATACTGCATTGGGAAGTTACAGATATTGATTATTGCACAAATGCTGGGGATACATTCAAACAAAATGCCAGACTGTGACAAAACTAAAAGAAATTTGAAAAAAAAGAAAGAAAGAGTGGCCCAGGACTGCACGAATGGTGAATCCGATTTCTGTCCCAACACAACCGACTGACTGATGGCGAAAACACTGAACGAAGTTTTAGCAGCGACCAACTGTTACAACACTTCACACCCTCGATAATGAGTGACGGAGTGGATACATTATACAGAATGAAATTTCAGAAGCGACCAACTGTTACAATACTTCACAACCTCGATAATGAGTGACAGAGTGGATGGATATATTATCATGTCACACCTCCCCTCCCCTCTCTCGAGACTTGCTTTTTGTTCTGCTGGCTTCATTTCGGGGGCCAATAGCCAGACTATTTGAGCCAATTCTCACCAGTTTATATCTTTTTTTAAAGTTGCATATTCTGGAAGTAGTACAGCTGGCAACAAATTGCTTTTTCTATCCTTTCCTCTTCTTTCAATCCACCCAACCCCCCCCCCCCCCATTTCTCTCTTTCAAACCCCCTCTTAAACTCTTAAATTTACATCGAAAGATTAATTGAAACAAAACTTGAGTCAACTTTTTGAATTGAACAGACTTCATGTATTGTTCATAAATCATTGCTGTGCTCAGCATTAACCCGTTCCATACTGAATTCTGAAATCCCCATAGACTTAATACACAGACCACCAGGTTCCCGGAACGGGTTAATACATTTTCTTCTTCTTTACCATTTTAAAGATCTTCTTGTAGATGAAAGTGAACTGCAGCAATTAAACAGAAACAAACTCTTATGTTCCAGTGATCAAGAAATTATTCTTTCCCATAAGGAGCACAATATTTGCTAAATCATTGATCCCTCAGAAGATTATTCCACAATTCTTTTCTTTGTTTTATCTATTCACCAAGTTAAAGAGTTTCCCTTTTTCAACCCAAAAAATAAATTCAAGGCATAACTTCCATTTTTTTTTTCTTAAACTAGCAAACCCACTGGTAATTTAGAGTTCGTACGCACCATATGATGCTCTATTACCAAATGCCATCAAAGGACAGAATTTCAGTGCTTTTTCGGAAACCTAAGCCGGACTGGAGAACGCAGCTTGAACTGCATGGGGTGGGGCGAGGAATTCCTTGGAGTGAAGTAGTCAAATTTTCATCTTCGTAAAAATACCGGCTGACGTGGCTGTGGCATCACATCAGTGATTTTAATATCTGATGACTTTTACATCACTGGGCCAACATTATGCAAGACAATATAGAGCAGTATGCTGGGTTCGATAACATCATTGACATGGTTACATCTGACAATGGGAGAAAAGATTTGCTCACCATTTACCAAGCACAGAAATATTGTGATCGGAAACAAGTGAAATGAACAAGTGAACAATCAAGACCCTAATTGGGAGAAACACACACAGGCACAGACACACACACAAATACATTTCAATATATCACTACAAATGACTTATTGATAGAAAAAAAAGGGAAATCTAAAATACATGTCTCAATCTCATTTTCATTACCAAAAATGGAAACAAAAATCAGATTTGAGGACTGTTGTGACATGAACAGACCAAACATACCAAACTTTGGCACAGAATTTGGTGAAAAATTGCACGGTTTGTCATCGACCAGGGGTGCGAGCTGTATAAGGTTTATGGAGCATGACGGGTGTGTGTGTGTGGGGGGGGGGGGGGGGGGGAAGAGGGAGGGGGCAAAAGCCAGATTTGCTGTGGTCACGTACGGATGCGAATGTGACACATTCGTGCCGAGCAAATTGATGAATAGTCGCATTTGAGTCTCCCTTGCTACGACTCCCCTGTGAAAAGAGGGACCCAGGCTGAAAAATGATGCTCTCTCAAACTCCACTCACAAACTGGAGCATTGTATTCCATGAACCTTACATAGTTCGGAACCTCTTGCCAATGACCTGGTCCACGCCCGTAGGAAGCGATGCCATTGATTTCCTGCTTTTGCCCCGTGCATGTTAAAGAGCCATTCTATGCAATATTCAAGCTAGCTTTGACAGGGCGAGTTAAAATATTAAGAAAAAAGTCGTATCTTTCTCATCAAATAAATGTGTTGAAATAAAATGGCAAATACATTAATTTCAAGGGTAGCTTGATTTTACTGATATCTTCATGCAAATACAAATGTTTAAAAAATGTTGGCTGGATCGTGTAGTTTTTGTGATGTTTCAGCAGAGCTTGGGAGGTGAATTCTCTCAGGCTGGCATAAATTTTACATGAAATCAAAAAATCTTTCCCTTTCCAAGAAAAACTCCTTTGTGGCAGCATTATGGCAGATTGACGAAATGATACCGTGATAATGTAGTCGTCAGGTACTGCCGGAGCCAGAGGCGATCGGAAAGTTGAACAGGAATCCAGTCGTGGTATCTCCATTGATGAAGCGGAGGGGTGAAGCAAAGCGAGGGGCGACTTTCTCTTCCCATTCCTCCTCCACCTCCCAGTAATGATATTACAGGATGTTAACCCTACCCAGAGTAAAAGCTGGAGCACTTTCTAGGGACAATATCAAGAATGAGTGAATTCTCTGAGCATCCCCCCAGAGCAACAGGTGTGCATCTCAAAAGCAGGGGGATGACTATCATTAAATATATATATATTTTCCCCCAGTTAACTCCTTAATGGGTTTGAATTTGTTGCCATGGCAATGCTCAGCGCATTATTTGCACTTCCTCCCATCTTGCTGTATTATGATGAGACAAACAATTCATCTCACCTTTGTCTTTGCAAGTTGAAGAAAGCATTAAAATATCACCATATTTAGTCAAGTAACTGTATAAGTCATCAAGAAGAAAGGGATATATGTAGGAATAACAAAAGTCTTCAAAAGAAAGGGTGTTACCAGGATGATGGTGATCATCAAAAGAAAGAGTATACACAGGAACAAGAACAAGAGACCCTGGGGTCACGCGCTCACCAGAGTATCGCAATTTCACCTTCCATGCATTCTTGCACACTCTTACCTGAGAATATTGGAAATTTAGGTCTGCATATGATTGCCCCCCCCCCCCCCAACTCCAGAGTGGAGGGGGGGGGGGGTAGGCAGCCCTGGATCTGCAATGAACAAACTTAGAACTAAAGTCATCAATATACAAACTCATGGTATTAACTTTGCTTTATCATTTCTGGTTCTTGAGTAAAAGATTTTAAATATTCCTTAATGTGGGGGGGGGGGGCTGGGGGCCCCCCAAGAGGGACATGGTGCCCATTTGAAGGAATTGAGATTCTATCCCCCTAGGGATGCTACCTGCTAAGTTTGGTCAAAATTCATCATGAGGTTTTCAAGAAGAAAATGAACATGTACAATTCAGGCCCCATTACAACTGTAGGACTTCTCTCCATCCCCTCTCCTGGGTCCCAAGGGGGGGGGGGGGGGGGGGGGGGCACCCCTGATTCTGCCAACCCCATGAACAAACTTGAAACTACAGTCATCAATGTACTAACTCATTATTATCTCAGCCCTATCACTTCTGGTTCTATAGAAGATTTTTAAAGATTCCTTAATTTTAGGGGGTTTGGGCCCCCCTGGGGGCCCCCAAAGTGGGCCATGGTGCCCATTTGAATAAATTGAGATCCTATCCCCCTGGGGATGCTACCTACCATGTTTGGTGAAAATCAGACATGGCGATCTCAAAGTGAAGATGAAAATGTACAATTTAGGCCCCATTAAGACCCCTCCCTACCCCCTTCCCCTGGGTCCCAAGGGGGGCACCCCTGATTCCCCCATGAACAAACTTGAAACTACAGTCATCAATGTACTTACTCATAGTATCAACTAAGCCCTATCACTTCTGGTTCCAGAGAAGAAGATTTTTAAAGATTCCTTAATTTTAGGGTGTTTGGGCCCCCCTGGGGCCCCCCAGGTGGGCCATGGTGCCCATTTGAACAAATTGAGATCCTATCCCCCTAGGGATGCTACCTGCCAAGATTGGTGAAAATCGGTCAAGGGGTTCTCAAGAAGAAGATGAAAATGTATAAAGTTTACACACGACGCACGACGGACGCCGGACGAAGAGCGATCGCAATAGCTCACTTGAGCCTTCGGCTCAGGTGAGCTAAAAAGGGGATACAAGCAAGAATGATTCTATAATCATGAAAAAGGGAATAAGCAGGAATGACATAGTTATCGGAAGAAAGGGCATAAGCAAGAATAGTATCATCAAGAAAAAGAAGGTAGAAGCAGTACTTATATCAGTCATTAATTAATTTTCTGTTGAAAAATATAATTGATTACAAATTGATTTCAATGTATCATCATTTTATTTGCATATCTTGTTCTTTGTGTTTCATTGAAAATGGGTAAATTTTGATTTAAACTGAATTAAGATTAAGAAAGGGAGATTATAGCATTGTTATTTGTGCTTGGATGAAGAAAAAATAATAATTTCATAAAAATCTAGCTTCTTATGCACTTCACAGAATGTCAGATGTTTTCATGAGTGATTATACAGCTTACTGTTAGTGTCTTAACCTGTTGCGGATGAACTGAGCTTGCTATAGTATGACTTTTCCATGGAAAAGTCTTTAACTAGATGACTAAAAAAAAAAATCATTAACTAAAAGAAAATCACTTTTTCCTTCAGTAAACTTGAACAAGATTCATCGCAAGAATACCTAAGACAACAATATTTACCTTCCAAAAACCCTATTTTACCTTTAAGCAAAGCTATATGGCCATGGGCAGCTTTTGTTTTATTAATAATGACTTCCATGACACATTTGCTCTTTTATTGTTGTACTTTTTTCCTGCAGAGTCATGCAAGAATTTGTTTTCCTTTGTTTTTGAAATAGTTTTCACGTGTGATCACGAATATATCTGTCACTCTCCATTATTCATAAAGTACATCCAACTGAAATCTATTATACATGTTTTGTCCTTGCCACTTAGAACAAAGTGCAATGATATTAGGTCAAAATTCTTTTCTATCTTTTTAATGAATCTTTTCTCTGTATTATCGAAAACATTTTTAACAAGACAGTCATTGGTTTTCCTGGTATTTCAGATGGCTCTTGTTTACATGGTTATTTTCAAATCATAAGAAAATTTTCATAACTCCATCTTAATCTACAATGAAAGACACAAAAAGCAAATAATGTCTGTGAGTAATGGAGTGATGTCCTTTCTTTAAAACCTGAATTCACCAAAAAAAACGAAAAATTCAACACATTGTTCTAAATTCTGATTCTTTTTCTCTCTTGAAACGATATAACCACCTTACCAAAAAAAAAAAAAAGCGAGAGAAAAAAACAAAACAAAAAAACAATGGTAGTCATTTCATACATGGCGCATATTTGGGATGCAACTTTGCATCATAACACACAGACATCCTTGCCGGTGACACTTGTCTGCCTATTCCAACCCAGTAGTAGAGTGGAATAATCCAGTTTTCACAAATTATGTTTGAGGGGAATAATCCAGTTTTCACAAATTATGTTTGAGGATAATGTGAGGGCATTTTATCACAAGTTTCGCTGTCAATCGCATCAATGGAGATGGGAAAGAAATGTCGACCTAACCAAAAGTGAGTTCGCGGGCCATGCACCAGCGTGATGACATGAGGACTATCAAGACTGTGTGACATACAGGAAAATAGGAAAGAGTAAAAGAGGGAGGAGAAAAAAAAAGGGGGGGAAGACTGACAAATGAATTCCAAGTTTCTCAGGAGAAACCAACAAGGAATAGGCAAGGGAAGGTGAGGGGATTGAGATGGACAGGCACTTGGCATTGGGTGCGTGCTGCGAGATTTGGGCGGTGATCCCACGATGATGAGCTCATTCCTACCAATCAGCTCCAATGACGATATCGATCAGACTACACATGTATACAGTTTGGGCACCAGAGGCTGAGCCTTGTTTCATGGATGCCAAAGTGGCCACCAAAAAAATATATATATAAACAAGAGACCCGCGGGTCTAGCGCTCACCCGAGTATCGCAAGTTCACCTTTCACGCAGTCACTAATCTAAATTATTCACAGCTCTACCAAAATTTGACCAGGCATTCTCAAGTAGAAGATGAAAATGTACAATAAGGGCCCAAATTTTTGAAGATTCCTTAATTATTGGGGATTGGGGCCCCCTGGGACCCTCTGGGTGGGGCATGGTGCCCATTTTGATAAATTTAGATCCTGACTCCCGAGGGATGCTACCTGCCAAGTTTGACGAAAATCCATCATGAGGTTTTCAGGAAGAAGATGAAAATGTACAATTCAGGTCCCCATTTGGACCTTCCCAACCACCCCCCCCCCCCACCCCTGCCCCCAAGAGGGGCACCCCTGGATCTCCTATGAACAAACACAAAACTACAGTCATTAATGTACTCACTCATAGTATTATCTTAGCTCTATAACTTCTGATTCTAGAGAAGATTTTTAAAGATTCCTTCATTTTGGGGGTTTGGGCCCCCCTGGGGGCCCCCTGGGTGGGGCATGGTGCCCATTTTAACAAATTGAGATCCTAACCCCTTAGGGATGCTACCTGCCAAGATTGGTGAAAATGGGTAATGGGGTTCTAAAGAAGAAGATAAAAATGTACAATTTAGGCCCCCCTTAGGACCCCTCCTCACCCCCCTCCCCTAGGTCCCAAGGGGGGCACCCCTGATTCTGCCATGAACAAACTTGAAACTACAGTCATCAATGTACGAACTCATAGTATTAACTTAGCTCCATCACTTCTGGTTCTAGAGAAGAACATTTTTAAAGATTCCTTAATTTTGGGGGGGTTTTGCCCCCCTGGGGGGCCCCCTGGGTGGGCATGGTGCCCATTTGAACAAATTGAGTTCCTAACCCCGTAGGGATGCTACCTGCCAAGTTTGATGATAATGGGTCATGGGGTTCTCAAGAAGAAGATGAAAATGTACAATTTAGGCCCCATTAGAACCCCTCACCACCCCCTCCCCTGGGTCCCAAGGGGGGCACCCGTGATCCTGCCATGAACAAACTTGAAACTACAGTCATCAATGTACTAACTCATAGTATTAACTTAGCTCTATCACTTCTGGTTCTAGAGAAGACGATTTTACAGATTCCTTAATTTTGGGGGGTTTGGGCCCCCCTGGGGGCCCCCTGGGTGGGGCATGGTGCCCATTTGAACAAATCAAGTTCCTAATCCCCTAGGGATGCTACCTGCCAAGTTTGATGAAAATCGGTCCTGGGGTTTTCAAGAAGAAGATGAAAATGTAAAAAGTTTACGCACGACGCATGACGGACGAAGGGCGATCGCAATAGCTCACTTGAGCCTTTGGCTCAGGTGAGCTAATAAAAACCATGAATGATATCTCAAAATCCTCAAGAGTGAATGAGTTGAATCAACCAGATTTGGAATTCATCACCCTGTAAATTCAGTTAAACCATCAATCCATTTTCATTCCTTTATATAACATTTATTTGGAATACTTAAATTTTGAATTTCATTTTTGGTGGCCATTTTGGATATCTCAAAATACCTCAGGGATGCTGAAGGTTTTGCCATTCAATAATTTAATACAGTCCATCAGTTGTGCTTACCTTCACAACTGTGTGAAATTAACTTCAAGAAAAAAGACCAATATAACTTCATATTGCCAAATAGCAATGAGACAAAACATATGCATCATCATTTCGTCGCCGGTCACACGAACCGACGAATCCCTCAGGTTCGCGTAAGAATGACAATTCGAGAAAAACGCGTTTGAAGTTAGCCTATTTTTGACTTATGGTTGCTACACTTTCATGTCATTAATTTCCAATTATTTTTGTAGTACACCAGACTTCAATTCTTGCTCTAACTTGTGAAGTTTTTATCGAATTGTATTGTTAACAAATAAGCGGGAAATCGTCAAAGAGCTGCATGCATGTATTTTCGGTCTGCAAAGAACGTTGTCATTTTCCATGTGTGTCCATATGTACATGTACATTGAGCGTTGTCATTGTCAACACATGTATTACATAGTACGCGCACTATGCACGCGGTCAATGAACTGTTGAATCTCAAAAACAACACGCAAGTCAATGCACACTGATTCGTCGGTTCGGTGACCGCGCGTACTAGTACGCGCGGTCACTGAACCGTCGAATCGCCTGATTGTTTAACACACGCGTCTATGGGGAAAACAAATAATTTTCACAAATGGAATTACATACTTCTACAAAAGTGATAACTACGTAAAAATTACACCGAATTACACACTGAGAATTTCAGAATATGTAGTATGGAATGTCTACTATCGCGCATGGTTACTGTTCATTAATCCAAAGGTTCATTTATCTGAATATGAAATATGGTTCATTTTTCCAAACATTCTGAAAACAAAGAGAAGATGCATACCAACGAACCATCAGAATTATGAATCTTTTTTTTTTTGATTAACAAAACTTCACAATAATAACTTTTTTTTTTTTCATTTTCAGATACACAACACATTTTTGGAATAATATACAAATAACAACTGCTATGAGGGGCACAGTTAAAATTATGGGCCCAAGGTGATGTGAAAACCATAACTATGCCCGAAGTGAAGCTGAGGGCATAGTTATGGTTTTCACATCACAGAGGGCCTATATAATTTTAACTGTGCCCCGAATATCAAGCTGTCTTTATTTGTTTTATATACCGAAAATATAGATTCCGAAATATAGATACCGAAAATATAGATTCTAGTCTCTTTTACAGCACTCGTAATCAACGCTGATCGACAAAGTATTTACATGAAGATGTTTGTGACAGAAAGTGGAAAGAAGAGCAAAGAGAAAAGCTGAACATTCACTCGAAATTCTATTCACGTTCAGCACCAGGCTTGCACTGCCAGTGACTTATGAACCAGACCATCGGCAGTGAAGTTGAAGAGATGTGAGACATTGCCAAGATGGGCAAGCAGTGACCTAGGAGAAACCTGAATGTCAACAGGGGAAAAAAATATAATGTTGGCTGGTGAGAGGTGATGAATTATGTAACTTGAGTCTCATGCCTCAGCAGCCTCCCTCCCCACCCCCCTATAAAAAAAAAGAAAGAAAAGGAAATTTCATCTGATGGACTTGCACAAGGGCATGGGATAAGGTGACGCTCATTCAAGTGAGCTTTGTATTCAGCTAACCGCTATTTTAAGAGGGCACCACGGACCTCGCGAGGGAGCCAGACGAGAGACAACAAAAAACCCTGGGACTCCTTTCACCCACTTAATGAAGAGTTCGTCACAACACTGCCACCACCAGGAGAATGTGTCTCTGTGCATTTTGAATAGATTTGGGCCAATTCAGAGAAGTTTCTTTTTTTTTTCTTTTGGAGACCTCTCAAGTTCAAGTTGTCACACACATTGTAATCCTGATCCTTAACCTGGCAGAAATAATCACTCGACAATGACGTTACATATACTAGTCCTATCCAGTTACTAGTGCTGACAATAGCCTACAAGTCAAGAGTACTTGGGGGTTATTTTACGATTTAGTGAGTCCATTCAATAACTGCTGCTTTCGTGCCTCAGAAAGGGACTCTTATTCAGTGGTGGGACGCTATTCCATCAGACGTCGAAGCCGGAGCGTAACCTCAAAGTCATTGACACCGCCAGTGGCTGGTGCGCGTGACACAGATAGATGGACAAAAACATGCATTTTTTTTCTTCTTTTTCGTTCCCTGCGACTCATCCATTGCCCATATCTGTGTCGCGAGTCGCGGATGCAAGGATCGTAACTATGCCGAGCGCCATCCGCAAAATGATGGATTGAGAATCATAATTTCTCGCGGTGTTCTCTGCATGCATTGCAAGAGATAGAATTAAGGGCATGGGGGGAAAACAAAAACAAAGCAGGACAATTTGGAGACGGATATCATCGCAAAATCACAGGGAACACAGAGCCGCAAATATGAACCTGTCGCCTGGAGGAAATTCAATATCATATCGCATCCTTGATCGCAAGATGAATGACCCTGGAATGTGTAACATGATGGCTACGATGAGACATCCCACCCTGCCCCCCTACCCCCCCCCCCCCACAAAAAAAAAAAAATACAAAACAAAAACAAGTCAAAAACTATGCTTAGAAGAAATATTGCAAAATAATTGCCATAACCCAATTATGATTATGAGTCACAGCTGCAATCTTAAAGGGATGGCATAGTTTTGTTGATGAGATGGGAATTAACATTTTAACTTTTTGCAAGATAATTAAGAACCACTTATATGGAATATCAAAGATCATACAATGCTAATAGGAATTAAACCTTGAGTTTATTTGATCAAAATCGGGTTTCAAATGGCCGAGATGTCCAAAAACAAAGCAAATCAAAGTGGTCCTAATAAAAGGTGAGTCCCACCTTTTATTGGGATCCTTTTGTTTCTGGATATCGCAGCCATTTCAAAAACAATTTTAATCAAATAAACTTTGACTTCCTCTTAGAATAGTATGCTCTTTGCCATTTCATATAAAATGGTTCCTAATTATCTCTCAAAAAGTTAAAATCTTAATCCCCAACTTGACTGAACTATACCACCCCCTTAGGTGATCTACCAAAATGTAACATGATTTTGTTGTGTTGAGTTGTTCTGGGGATTTGTTGTTGTTGTTGTTGTTGTTGCACAGTATAGCTTGGCAGGACAACTGACATCACTGGTATTGTAAAGCAAGAAATTAGCCAAATTATAGTGACCTTTGACCTTGAAGGATATTGCTTTACTATATTCAATGCATCGACATCCTTGTATCGTCACCACTTGAAAAAGAAAAAATGATTAAAAAGATATCGAGCAAAAACATCAGAGAGACACTGAGCTTTCACAAAACTATCAAAACTTTGTAGGAAAGAAGGTACAATGTAGAAAATGCAGATTTCTTTGCAAACTTTTTGAAGTTTTGATTGGCAAATCTATGTTATTCCAAGGTTGCCATTCTTTTTGACACTCCAGACTGACCTTAAAAAAAAAAACGGAGAAAAATCAAACTGATGATTCATACAAAAGAACATTACAAAGCAAGAGAGAGACAGAGACAGAGATGACATAAAAAGAAATGAAAGCCCTTCACCCTCATATCAAATCTGGCACAATAACTAGGGTGCCAGAAATGTTGTGTTTACGGGTGAATCTTGTGGGAAAGCTACAGGCTCGCCGGCTAATTGGGCTCAATATCCGGCGTAGACAAAGCCGGCAGAGGTCGAAAGGCGACTGTCTGTCATATCATCATATCCGGAAGAAATATTTTCAGGAAAAACATTCTCCTTTTTTTATAGATTATTTTTTGGCAAGTTTTTATTTTGTTTGTTTTTTTTCCCCCTCTCCAGATGTTGGAAGATCTAGCTCAAAAAGACATGAATAAACAAACAGAGATTACCATAAATGAGTATAACATGAGTGTTTGGGAAACAAATTGGATATCAAAACTTCACCCTTATGACTTGAGGCAAATTGGATATAAGGAGACAAAAAAGAAATTGTCTTTAAAGAGCGACAGAGGGAGAGAGAGAGAAATAAGACTAACAGAGTGGAGGGTATACGACCTCTTTCCAAAACTTGTTCACCCATGAATTCTTTTAGTCCCGCTGGCAAAACATTAATGTGCAAAGTCAGTAGCAGTTCAGGAAGAATGACTTTGGAGGGTTAACAATGTTTTGCTTTTTTCTTTCTCTTCCATAAACAAACAGTTTTCATAGCTCCCAGCCCAAATGAATCATGGAATTTGGTTGCACAGTTTAACCCAATCACACCCATGAGCAAAACTATTAACACGCTGAGGACGTGTCCAAAGAGTACTCAGGCAGGTGTCTATGGGAAATGCATGTTGTAGCAAAATCAGTCCGTCCTAAACGGGTTAAGAGCAAAAGTTACAAGATTTTGATACAGTGGTCCTAAAATCGTTAAAGGAGAATTGACCTGCAAAACTAAGAAGAAAAATATAGGTTGGTAAGGAAAAGTATGAACTTATAGAGCTACAGATGAGTGAAGTTTGATTGAAAGCAAAAATAGCACATTTTTTGACTGTTCACACAGTAGTTTCAAAACTCATATGTACTCCTCAAGATGTCTTAACCTAACTACCTTAGCTGTTTGGGACGGGCTGATTTTGCTAGAACACATATTTCCCATAGACACCTGCCCGAGTATACTCAGGACTGGTCTTTAATGGGCTTTAATGGACACATGAAAGTAGGTCCAACTGAGTGTTGATGGTCTGTAGTTAATTCATTCATACTCTAAGAGACAGTAAGAAAGGATGGAAAGAAATGCTATCACTTTGAATTCAGCTTAAAGGAATTGACCACCATCCTTTGGGAAGATCTGAATAAAATGACTTTTACAGAACTGCCCCAAACAAAAAAACGAGCGTGACAGCATCTGGGTGTGGTCCTGAAACTGAAACGGCTACTGCAAAACCCAAAATTTTCACAAAAAGTTTTATGCCGCGGAAAAGGCCGTCAGCTCCAATCTGCGAATGTTCCTGGTTTTACAGTATGTTGAGATGACCACAGACTGACTCCAGGAGATGGCTCGACTACTACACTGACTCAATGTCCATGTGGCAGTAATTTTTGTCAACATTCGTCCACTTTGATCAGATAATAGGTCATTCATCATATCATTTTTTTTTTCATTTGCCTTTTTCTCTATTGAAGACAACCTTGTCTCTTGAAATGTTGTGTACGTACCTCACTTCACTGGATATTGACACAAACAAATACAATCCCTTACCTGTATTCCACGGTTCTCTTCTTCCTTTCAAATCTAAGCAATCTTCTTAAGTCAATTTCCTTGAAGATCTACCAGGTCTCATTTGTGACTCATTGTAAAGTCTGAAAAACAAGAAAAGAAATAAGAATAGACTCATTAGCTGCATTCTTCCAGATCGTTTGATTTGATGAGTTTAACATGTTTGGAAAATGACAAGAAAATCATTGGAAGTTAAAAAGAAATGCAGCAACACCCTATGAAAATACTTTTAGCTCTAGAGATGATCTGTGTCTCCACATCTTCAGCAAGGAGTAACTTAGACCTGTCGTGCGACAAATGATTACCATATTTCCTGTTAGGAATATACAGCTTACCGTGAAGATAAATCAGACAAGACTCTTTATCATAAACACAGAATGAAATTCTGGAACAGAATGTAACATTATAGATAGTGCCCACCTTCAGTTCTTTTCCAAAGTTAAATCGTCCCTCTTTTTTTTTTTCAAAGCTTTCAGAATTGATCATTTTGATGTCAATTTTGGGGGCAATCTGGGACAGACAACCTTCTTGCAGATCTAGCAAAGGAACAGACTAAGATAAAAACAAAAACAAAAACCAGGAAGAATAACTCAAAGCCCAGAGAACGTCATATCTCATTCTCCCATTCATTGTAGAGAGTGTGGGATTTAATATCAAATAATAAAAAGAGTTCTGTCATCTGAGTGAAGGGGGGGGGTAAAATTGTGCCCCACCTTTTCCCTAGATGATGTCACTGGTTCTTGGGGCAGCAGTCTCTTTCATTTAATATCATTTAGGAGCAATGACTCTGATAAGATGGCACAAACAGAGGGAAAGGATGAACATAACAAGTGAGATGAGATTGGGAAAGAATAGCAAAACGATAAAGCAAAAATCGGGGGTGGACTGACTTGGGGAGAAGAAGAGGAACAAAAGAACACAATGGGTTTGCTTCAACTAATCTTAAATTTTCTCTTGAACATTCACTATTCCTTTTTATATACTGCATAAACGTTAATAATAAAGAGCAAAGATGCCCTGTGAATAGATCATATTTGACGTAAATCACATGCAAAGATTCACTGGGCACAACAAAGTATCGCAATGCATAAAACAAAAATGGAATCAATCACATAAATCAAATGGGGGAAACAATTTTTTTTCCCAACTGTGGCACAATCAGTACCACTCCTGCAAACAATGTAAATAACTTCCTGCCATGATTGTAATGGTAATTCGTAAGAGAGACTAATTGATTCAGCAAATTCTCCAAAGAAAAAGTGAATAAACTTGCAGCATCAAAGTCAGTGTCCATCCTTAAAACTAATACACAAGATACTTCTTAATTCTTATCAATTCTGAAAATCAACTGAATAAGAACTCAGTCATATTAAGTAGTATGATGAAATACCATTCTGACATGATTGTAATGGTAATTCGTAAGAGAGACTAATTGATTCAGGAACATGGCAAACTCTCCAAAGAAAAAGATAATAAACTTACAACAACAAAGTCAGTATTCATCCTTAAAACTAATAAACAAGATACTTCTTAATTCTTATCAATTCTGAAAATCAACTGAATAAGAACTCAGTCATATTAAGTAGTATGATGAAATACCATTCTCATATGATTGTAATGGTAATTCATGAGAGAGACTAATTGATTCAGGAACACAATAAACTCTCCAAAGAAAAAAAAAGAGAATAAACTTAAAACAACAAAGTCAGTGTTCATCCTTAAAACTAATAAACAAGATACTTCTTAATTCTTATCAATTTTGAAAATCAACTGATTAAGAACTCAATCATATTAAGTAGTATGATGAAATACCATTCTGACATAATTGTAATGGTAATTGGTAAGAGAGACTAATTGATTCACGAACATGGCAAACTCTTCAAAGAAAAAGAGAATAAACTTACAAGAACAAAGTCAGTATTCATCCTTGAAACTAATGAAGAGATACTTCATAATTCTCATCAATTTTGAAAATCCACTGAGTAAAACTGAGTGGGAACTCTGTCAAATTAAGTGGCATGATGTCATCTGTCACTACACAATGAAGTATTTCCTAAACTTCACACAATATTTCTGAATGTTTTTTTTTTTAATTCTTTTCCATACCTTGAAACAACCATTATAAATTCCCATGCATGACTTCAAAGGCAAAGAAAACAAGAAATCACATACAGGAACACGACCGAGGCAGGAGTTACTCCAAAGGAATGCCAAATGACTTGTAAACTGTTGCAATTGCGTGACCCCGCCACCTTTGCTTGTCATACTTGATTTCTCTTGCCGACGAGCAAGTGTATCATCCAACAAGAAAGGGCTGGCGTCTTCAAATAAAATACAAGAGAGGAAAAGGTAGCACAATTGTCTATCAGCGGCAGGGGCCGACTGTCTTGGTTATGTCACATCGACTTCCATTTGGGCAACGTTCAGAGCGACGTTATACCCAGAAGACAATGGGGATGCCGAGACGCTAAACGCAAGTGACAATAACCGGGAGATAGTATGCGGCAAAGACGGGGACCGCCACGTGTTTTGACTCGCCGGAGCGTGAAACTAATTCCTTCCGACAGCCGCTCCTCGTCTCATGCTCCCTCCTTGAGAATTTAGCAAATTAAAAAATATGTTGCCGCTGCTCTCGACTTCCACGGAGCGCTAATGCATGTTGACACAAGATATTTACCGGTAGTTCATGTGACTTTGGCTTCGAAAAAAAGGAAAGGGCAAGAAAGACTTGTTATCCAGCAATTTTTTTTTTCAGGCATTTACACACTCACAAGCCCTCCTGACCTCAATTTGATTTGGCATTTAACCAGTTACAACTTTTTTCTTCCAATTTTGTTTGAAAAGAAATTAAACTGTCAGTGACTTGCTGCTAGGGACGTCATCACTGTTATTCAACCTATCAAATTTTTGTCTTTAGGTAAATTCTCCTTTACTTAACTTTACATACTCCTTTACACAAATTTCCTTCATCATAGATTTGTTACCATGGCAACATGAACTGAATAAAGGTTGTGGATAAATGAGCATCATATCAGCTGACATTCTCTGAACTCAAATTGAGGCATTCACCAATAAATGCTCCCTCATTGCTCTTTCTTGTAATAAAGGGCCCTGGACAGCAACATCTTAAGTTCATGTGTTTGTTTGAGCCCCCCCCCCCCCCTCCCCCATTTCTTGGCTGCATCCTCTGACATCAATTTCTATTTGAGGGCATGTCATTTCTTTGAAAGCATCAGGCCTTGTTCACCTCCCTTTGGAATCCATTTCTGTCTGAGGGTCCTTAATATCCATTCGAGAAATGGCCTTGTACCTGACCATTTTATGTCAATTTGTATTTGAGGGCCTCACTTTGCTTTGCAAGCAAGAGCTTTGTACATCATCCACTTGATTTTATTCTATTGGCAGTGAAGACCTCAAACAAGCCTGGTCCTGGGCAAATTTCTAATTGAGGCCACCGCACTGGTTCTAAAGGGATTGTATAGTTTTGGTTGAGACCTAACTTCAGGTTTCTAACATCTTTTCGACAGATAAATGAGAAACCTCTCATGAAATATGAAAGAGCATGTAATTGCAAGAGGAATTTAACATTTATTTGATGAAATTGGTTTTGAAATGGTGAAGATATTGAAAACAGAGCGATCCTAATAAAAGGTGGGACCCACCTTTTATTCCAACTACTGTAAAACATGATATATTCGCAGCATGAAAATTTCGCAAATTGGAGCCATCGGCCTTTCTGGCAGCATGAAAGTTTCGCGTATTGCCACTAGCATCCAATGCATATTGTGGAGACAGGAACTTTTGAGTGCGTTTTAACTTTGTGAATGTTGGCCCTCGCGATATCAAAATGCACGCAAACATTCCTCATTTTACAGTACTTTGTTTTCCTTTGTCTTTTGGAGGTCTCAGCCATTCCAAAATCGATTTTCATCAAATAAACTTTGAATTCCTCCTAAAATGGTATGCTCGGTGCTATTTTACAAGTGGTTCTTGACATCTCGCAAAAAGTTAAAAGCCCAATCCTGATCTCCACTAATACAATGCCATCTCTTTGAAGTGTGGACCTTGTAGCTTAATCCCTTCAGTCTCTATACTATCAGTTCTGCTCAAGTCCTCCTCATTTACTTGAAAGTAAAACCATTCCTCAAAATATTCCAAGTTCAAATTCATGATTATCATATGATCTTGAACTTTTAAAAAAACTTCTTTACGAATTGGCACAAGGAAAGTTTGGAGGATGGCTGGAACATTTTAATTTCGGAACATCCTGTTGGCTTTTCGTTATCAAATGAAGATATGAAAGTACTTCCTTCATAAATGCAATCCTTCTACCACTATGCTGGTATTCTGCCATGAATATTCACATATTATGCTAATATCAGTTGATTTCAATGGCTCAATTAAAAATCTTGAGAAAGGAATAGAAACCTCACTGCTATATATCCATTATCATACCTTAAAACCATTATTATCATAAGATTTATGACAACAAGTACACAGTGCATTGCGTCATTTAAATCAACATATGATATACTAATTATAATCATGGAGGCATTTCATGAAACCTTTCATCAGACAAATTTGTCGGACAAAGTTGCTCTCAGCCAATCAGATGCAAGGATTTCAGTAGCTTAGAGACTTAAATGTCATTTGCGCTCTATAAAAATGGTTTAATATTATCATTATTGTAACAGTTTGTTAGGGAAAAAAAAGACTTCTGACAAAACACTTGGTGAAATGGCCCATATATATTCACTAATTATCTCTGACATGGTACCTTGAATTTCCATAGACAACTTTTTTCTCACTTTATACAGATTTTGAAATGTATGATCTGGTGGGGAATTGATAAAAACAGAGCAAAACAAAATTTGCTTTAGGGGGAGAATGGGGATAAGTCTGGAAAGATGTGTATCTCAAGCCTATAAAGAGGCCCTGTTTCACCCCTGTTTCCAGAGAGAGAGAGAGAGATAGAGGTATGGCTTGCCACAAGTCACTTGAGTCACTTTTCCTTCTTGTAGCCCTACTCCATTTCAGCGGAAGCTTCCACATTCAGGAAGAAGGAAGCTTGCAGAAACTCAGCAAGGGACTGTATAAGCTGTTATTTTTGCAAGGGTTCAATTTTCATGAATTTTGTGAATCACTGCTGGAACATAGATTTAACAACAAGCGAAAATGTCACAATGTGCTAGGGTGATAGTGCACTTCTGATAGTCTGTGTCTATTTGCGAAAACAACATATCGTGAAAATGTCCGTGACTTCTTAATTCGTGAAAACATCTGCACGCAAAAATAACAGTTTATACAGTACCTTGTTTGACACAAGAATGACAGAACTCAACTCCCCCAAAATGCTAACAAGTTGTGTTCTTGCAGTCTGACTCTAGGCAAGGTGCTTTGACGAGTTTCAAAAAGTTGTCTTCTTGCTGGCACATTTGTGACCCGCGACAACGGTTTCAGGCAAAAGTCGCAAGAGCTAATTCCCTCCTAGGCGGGGTACAAAGATTTTGACCATTATTTTTGTCGATTTAGGTTTTTTGCAGAAATCGAATCTTTGATATGTTTTCTACATCTACACTAAATTTCAAAGCATAAGACTAAGTTTTTCCTATCGAAAATGGAATTTTAAGCACCCTATGTTGGATCGCACTCGTCAGTTTCCAGCTTCTTTCGAACGCCGCGCCAATATCCCCAGTGTTGCTACGGCGCATGGTCTCGCATGCGATTGGCTGGTGCGTCGCATACATTTACATAATTCGGCTTTCGGAGACACCAGTTGCAGAGTGTGGGGAATGCTTTGTCCACGCGTGCACGATTTCATGCTCCATTGTTCTTGCTATAGTGGTTTATACGCTCGCTCTGCAGTGCGTGCTCTTCGTTTGGCTTTCTGTCCAAACTATTCTACCGCAGTGTTCGACAACGGAAGTGAAACAAAAATCGTGTAGCATGACATAATCGTGTGAAAAGAAAACTAAATATTCTCAAATTTGTCTACTTCTACATGTAGTAAAGATTATGACAGCAGACTGACTCAGTGGAAGGCAGATAAGAGGAAAGGAGCGGTCACATGTGACCAATCATATTCAAATACTACACATGAAAATTGCACCAAACTAACGAGTCGTGTTTGTGTTTCTTTTTTTTTTTATTTAAGCATGACCCTTGCCAGCACTAGAAATTATGCTTTCAAAAGGGTCGCCAATGATATAGACAAATCAACCACAATGAAAACGCGATTTGTAAATGTGTGGATTCGCCACCGCTCCTGTTACATATGCACACAGTCATGGCGTGTGGATGCCATTGCGTATTACGTGCACCATACACGTCATGTACATGTAAGCCATACGTGCAATTATCGTATTCGCCATCTTGAAAGACGTACAGTTACTGTACTTGTAAACAACCCGAGCGAAACGCATTGTTTTTCGGCTCCATACGCTGAGCTCCGAGGAAGGTGCCCGGGAAATTTGACTCTCTCAGTGAGCCAATCAGAAGGCGATGTGATTGCTAGAGGCGGGGCTTAACATCGATTGGCACCATCGTACGGATGGGTGATTCTCCCCTCGCATCGCCGCTCGGACATTGTCTTTGAGAAAGAGGTGAATCTTCAAAGCCTGTTTTCTCGCAACTTTTTCAGGCTAACAACTTAAAAAGTGCATTTTATTTCCCTTTTTATGCCCACTTATGGTGCCGAAGAATACAAGTGTTTTATATCAATGCAAAGCTTAGGAAATGGGCAATGTGATTCAGTGAAAAAATAAATTTTCAAAATTCCCGACTTTTGCCTGAAACCGTTGTCGCCGGTCACATTTAAGCCTCTCCCCCACACTCCACCAACTGAACAGTCCCCAATACACATTAACCCATTGAGGACGAGTCCCGATTATACTCGGGTGTCTATGGGAAATACATATGGGTTAACACACATACACTCAGACTATTATCAGAAAAGTTTTGAATTTGAATTAACCCTCCCATAGCCCCTACCATATTATACCACTGAAATCATATACAAAATGGTTGTCAGTGGTAGTGACAGGATTTAAAATCAGTTGACGCAGTTTTGTCCACAAAAGCAGACTGTCTTGATGCAAAGATCCTGCATACAGAGAAGAGAATACTGGAAGTCACCTTATGATCTTAACTGAGATGTAAGAACATTCTCCTTGACTACTATGAATACAGAATTTGTGTGTGTGTGTATGTGTGTGTAAAACCTTCATGAATTTCGCGAGGAGCCAAGATACACAACAGTAAAATGCACGCATCATGCATTGAATGCCAGTGGCAATTCGCGAAAATTTCATGAAACGAAAAAGGCTGTTGGCTCTAATTTACCCAAGTTTCATGCCACTAATGACATAGTTTTACCGAAAATTGTAAAATTCTGTTGTATGTTATCAAGCATCTATTATCATATCCCCATGTAGCTAGGACAGATGAAGCATTCATGCACACAAATTTCTTTCCTTGCTTTATTATCTTCAAACACTATATTCCCTCTTGAAATTACACAGACAAAGAAAAACCAATTGTCTGCCAGCAGTCACTTAACCATAGAAGTGTCAAGTACAAAAGGGAAGCTCAATCTGGCCCGCCTAAAAAAAAAAGATGAATCCATCTTCGCATTCCGACATTCCCTCCTCCTAGCCCCCACTCCTCCCCCCCCCCCCCCCCCCCCCCCACGGTCCATCTCCCCCCTCACAGCTAAAACAATTTTTGAAATTCACCTACCCATAAAAGAGGTAAATCATGAGGGAAATCATTCTCCAATACGAGAGGGGCAGAGAAAGGGGGAGGGAGGGGTGCAGAGACAGGCAAAAGCTGAGAATTAAACACCACATGCTCCAAAGTTATACAAGAAAAAAAATGCCGCAAAAAACTGAAACAAAAGAAACAAGAGAAAGGAAGGAAATGAGACGACAACCAAAGTTGAGTCCCAGGACTCTGCGGCGGAACCTAGCGCTGCTGCTCAAGCCGTAATCGCCTTCGCCAATCGAAGCTATTGTGAACCAATTTTCTGGGGTAATGAAATGAGTTGTCATCACTTCGGCACTGCATGTTTAGAATTTTGTATGAAGCCCTCCTCGCATTTTTTTCCTCTTCATTTTCTCCTTTTTTCTTCTCTCTCTCAATCTGCAGGATAGAAAGGAAGGAAAAAAAAACAGAAATAAAGAGCCCTTTCCGACTGGTAAATAACTTGTTTGAAAAAGCCATTCAGAAGAACATTTCATGCTGAGTAATCTTTTTCTATGCCCGCACGGAAGCAAACTTTTGAACTGCATTCCTCCCAAACACATTTCTTAAATTATATTTGGTCAATCACAGTCAAAAGGGGATTCCCCCTGTGGAGTTTGGCTTGATTCTGAGATGCAGATTTGGAGAGTGAAGAGTACTGCCTCTACAAATTGATTGAGGTCAAGGAACTTTGCTTGATCATGCAATCACTTCTGCCTAATTAGAGTGTGTATACATACATTATGCTACTCTTGCATGCGCAAGTGTTTTGCAGCTTTGGCTACATCGAAATTGTCTATAGCTGCATTTATCATCCTTCCCACGTTTGAATCGAGTCTAAAAACTAATCAAAACATGTCTGCAAAGGCCGTTCGGATCGCATTTCGCGAGTTGTTGCATTTGTCAACTCTGTTTTGAGTTGTTTGCGAGGTCTTGTCACTGCGGAGTTCCATTGCGTAGTTTTACCCGAGGAGTGGAGGTTGGCAGTGGTTGGCATTGACAGATCTCAGATATAAACGCATTTTCAAAATGACTTTGCATTCATCTTCTTCGCTGAAATGCATTTCTGGCTCATAGTGTTAACAATCATACTTTCTTTGGTGTATTACTATTAGAAATGCATTTCTTACCCCATAATCAAAACAGCTTAGCTTTTATCAACTGTCAAAAAAAAATGAAAGTTGTTTGGAAACCTCAATTCTATGCTAGATGCTAGTTGATAAATGCACCCTACAACTCAGAAGCCATGAACGTGTGTGCATGGAACTGTGATTGCAATTGTGGTCAGTGATGAAAATTATTTCCAAGTCTGAACTCTATTTCCAAGTATGATTTGATCCCCATTTCACACAACTGGTTTACAAACGAGATACTTTGTGTAAGTGTAAAAGCTCCTTCTCCAGCCAAAGTACAGCCGCTTTCACACTGTTTCTGTTTCTTGCCCCATTTAGAACGTCCTTGTCCGAAATCAATCCACATGGGCGCAGATTAGCGTTACTATTTCAATTACAACTCGGCCTCAACTTGGCTTTATGATGACAAAGAGTGGCACATTTCAACCTTACTATTTTTTTGTTTCCTTGTTTTTACTGACCCGGGAGAAGTCATATTGCCGTGATTTCCATGAACAGACGACACCTGTGCCCAGTAACCTGTCTGCATCATTTTGAATTCATGGAAGCAAAGGGCACAGCAAAGAGTGCCATGTTGATTACGGAATGAGCATCAAGATATATATGAAGAGTTTCTTCGCAAAAACCGATAAGTCCATGTTTGCCATATGGAGATATTTGCGATCAAAGGTCAAGAAAAATAAAGAGAATAATAAGAAAATTTTTGCTTCTTTTGACCATAACTTCAAAAATGTACCTTTATATGTAGTGACCAATATATCATTTAAAAGGTAATATTTTGGACTTTATGACTTCAAAATCTTCAAAAATGGACTTATCGGTTTTTGCAAACAAACTCTTCATATAATAATGTTCTTTCCAAATCACACAAAAAGAAAAGGAACAGTTATCCCATAATTAACTCCTTTTAAAACACACATATGGCAATTTTGGAAATAAAATTCCCAATAACTATTATTTTGGTATTCATTTAACTTATTTATAGCTACCATAGATTTAAGTACGGCCAGGAGATAAATCCACAGACACAATCATATCACACAAAGCAAACATGTGACAAACTTGCCTTGGTTTACGTAAGTCCCATTATTCCCCAATGCAACTATTATTGGTTATGTGTTGCATACAAACAAGGTCTTTGAGATTTGGTAATGAGTGTCATTTGGTTTGATATATGAGTCAAATGTAGGTATGTAAGCTAATAGTTTATAAATATGTATTGTAAGTTTGGTTTATAAATACGTCTGTGTGTTAGTTTGGTTTATCAATATGTATGAATGTAAGTTTGGATTGTAGATATGCAGGTAAGTAAGTTTGGGTTATGTATGTATATTTAAGTTTGGTTTATGTTTGAAAGTTTGGTTTATAAAAATGTATGTATGCAAGCTTGCTTTACGAAATATATATGTATGCAAATTTGGTTTATAAATTTTGATGAATGTTTGTAAGATTGGTTTATGAATATGTATGTATGAAAGTTTGGTTTATAAATATGTATGTATGTACATTTGGTTTATAGATATGTATGAAAGTATGGTTGATATGTGTGTACACTATACATAAAAATAGATTTCTTTTCAAGTTTCGGAATGACACCCTATGGGTGTAGTTTTGTGACTGAGGCTGACCCTTTGTATTGATTTTGTGTGACATTAGTCTTCGAAAGAAGATTTTTAATGTGACTTCCATTAGGAGAAATAAACAGCATGAGGAAGGAAATGATTAAACTGCTTGATGCAGAAACTTGACTCTGGGCCAGTATAAAGATATGATGGCTTTGCTTGTCTTTGTTTTCTTTTCAAAATGAGAATTTTTAGAAACCGAGGGGCTAGCGAGAAGACAATGTAGTCGTTCCCTCCAAGGAAATTCCGTCAAGGGGGTTTGACGGGTTGAGGAGCGTAAGAGCACCGCAGTGGGAGAGGCGGTCACGCTCCACAGCCGAAAGAAATTGATTGTTCGGTGGGGCTAACCGATGACCTCATCAGATACCCTGATTAAAATTCAATCTCCCTGAAAGGAAAGTATAAAGCAGTAGTTTAAAATCAAAGAGATGGGTGGGTTTGAGGTTTGCTTTATGTCTTGTTTTCGTTTTTGTTTTCCAAGTACCCGTGGTCAGACCGCTGTAATCAAGATTGATGATGTGGCCAGAGTCAGGAAAGTGGAGGGGTGACAAAAAATGAGAGGATGAGAGAGAAATTGTTTTCTCTTTTTTTTTTGGAAGGGGGGGGTAGTAGTGGTAAAGATTAAAGGTTAAGTCAAAGCCAATGTCAAAATGATTCTATGAGAAGGAGAAACCAAATGATAAGCATTAAAACTGTGAAAAGTAAGATCAAAGTCGTCGAAATCAGCTTGAGAACAGTTCAGACTTGTCCTTCAAGGGGAAAGGGGACTCTCTGGAGGCGAGATGAGATTGAAGTAAGTTTGTTTGTTTTTTTCTTTTCACCACAAGAGCAAGAAACAAAGCAGGAGGTAGATTAAAGATAATAAAAAGTTTTGGTACCTCAAAAGTGTCCTTGAATTTCCTTGTCTCAGTTTGTGTTTCAGGTTAAAGTACCTTTCATATAACTAACACTGTGAGACTTACTCGCCCCAAAGTGCTCTCATGTCTTAGTAATCATGCAATTAACTGCGACCAGCAGCCCCATACGCATAGCGACCAGCAGTCCCATACGCATAGCGTAATCGGGCTTCGCATTGTAGCATTCAGGATCATGACAGATTTAGTATCGCAGGGTAAATGTCAACTTAAAATCCCATAAATTCCTCAATTTGAAGACTTACCAATTAAGTTGAAGTATTGAAAACAGGCTTCGGGCAACGTTTGGTTCTGCCTATAGTCCCTTTCTGTTCGAATTGATGACTGAATGTGACTCGGTCGACAGGACCTCAGGAGAGCTACATACAGTACACTGAATACTACAGCCAGTGCATGCGAACACATCACATGCACACAAATTTCAAATCCATGAACGGATAAGATGTTTGTGTGCGCATGCGCTGGCCATGGTATCCAGTGTATGTAGCTCTCCCAAGGTCCTCTCGACCGAGTCACATTCAGTCATCAATTCGAACAGAAAGGGACTATTGGCAGAACCAAACGTTGTTCGAAGCCTGTTTTCAATGCTTCAACCTAATTGGTAAGTCTTCAAATCGAAGAAATTTTTGGATTTTAAGTTGACATTTACCCGCGATACTACTTCTGTCACGATCCTGAATGCTACAATGCGAAGCCCCATTACGCTATGCGTATGGGGCTGCTGGTCGCAGTTAGCTATGCGTACAATGGGCTGCGCGCTGCTGGTCGCAGTCAGTGGTTTCGTACAATATTTATCGACGCTGTACAGCGTCGGCTCTGGTACGAAACCATTATTGCATGATTACTAAGACATGAGAGCACTTTGGGGCGAGTAATTCTCACAGACAACATACTTTAACCTGAAACACAAACTAAGACAAGGAAATTCAGGGAAGCTTTTGAGGTACCGAAACTTTTTATTATCTTTAAGCATCAAGAAAGGGAACAGTGAAGACCAATCACATTGGAAAAGAAAACAAGCCACTTAACTGAAGCACTCATTGCCATGAAAGCATTTAAAGGATTGAACAAAACGGCTACAAAGATATTGACACAATTCGGATAATAGTAGGAGAAGCAGTTACTGTAAAACACAATATTTTCGCGGAATGAAATTTTCACGAACTGGACCTGACGGCCTTTTCTGCGGCATGAAATTTTCGTGAGTTGGCTCTGACATTCAATGCATATAGTGTAGACAAGAACTTTTGCATGCATTTTGATTTCGCGAATTTTGGCTCTCGCAAAATTTGCGAGATTAAAATGCACGCGAACATTCCTCGTTCTACAGTAATCAACATCATGATTGTGAGAAATAGTGCAAAAATCACCTGCCTTGATTTTTGTTTTCAGATGCTTCCTTATCATGCTCATTTCCCATGCACAAAGCTGCAGAAACATGTTTGGATATTTCAGTACGAAGGGCCATGGGTTCTCTCTGGAAGATGTAATAATCGTTTCATGCCACAATTTAGTGCCATTGTTATAAAGTAACAAAAATGTATCCATTTTCAGGCAGGAATGATGCTATCTTACCCATAAAAATGGAAAGAGACAGATGAGGAAAGAATATCCAGGCAAAATAAAAATTTTACATTTTAATTGCACATGATGCTCTAGTGAGAAAGCAAATATTACAAAATTGCAGTTTATCTTCAAATTTTAAATTTCCACAAACTTGGACAGTACAATGGAGAGTATGATTTTACATTCCTGTGCATATTTTGCTGTGTAAAGCGGTCTGATGTTCACAAATGCACAACCAAATGTCTTGTATTAAAACTACATGGGTTACAAGGAAACAGGAACTCTGAATACTTCTCCATTTTTTCTTTTTTTTTTTATTAGCTGTTGTTCTGTGTTTGTTCCTTTCCTGATATGGCAAGGGACCGGATGGGGCGACCCGTTCCCTGACAGCGGGGCCAACGTGGAGAAATTTTGGGAGCGATAAACATCACCACATCATGATAGATGGTACTCCCACAGGATGCTATAATTCACAAGGAAGAAAAAAAGGGGGAAGGGTGTTGCGATCTTAGAAAGTTAACAGGCCCCACCCCCTACATCACTTCACCCCCTTTTCTTTGTCATTGCAGACAGGTTTTAAAGATAGCAACACCAACAACGATGATTGTCTTGCATTACAAACAGAGGAAGTTAGGCAGTATGCTTCATAGATTATGATATACCAAACTCTTCTCTCACAACTTTGCCCCTCTCATCCATCTCAAAGTTTGATTCCATTCCATTATCAAGCCAACTCAGAAATCAAGAGAGTCAAAAACAAATACATGAAATGATATACTGTAGGTCTCACAACCCTTTGGATACAAAATGTGAAAGCTATGGTATACCAGAGTTTTGTAACTAGGCCTACATCTTTATGCAACAGAAGCAAAAGACCATACACATTCCAATCAGTTAGTGTATTAATGGTGTCATCACCTCATCACTGTTCAATTTGGGTGTATGTTGAAGTACTACTAAAATCACAATTGGATACAGAATTTGGTAACTACAGCACTCTCTATCCTTGGAGGTTATCATTGCATGGTCATTTGAAATGCTACAATACTTTGATACAAATCATGGTGACCATATTTCCATGATATCATATGAAGAATGGGAATCTGATGAAGAGTTGAGTGCAGGACGATCTGAAAGCTGTAAGGCATCGTTACTGCAAAATCATCTCATCTAATTTGCATAGATGCAGTTGGAAACCAGTATTACTGGATTGGGAAAACACAAGTCAAACTATGAAATGCCACCATTATTTTCTTATTCTTTGTGCCATTCTCTCAGAACATCTACCACGTTTGCCAATCTAACAAAACTTGTTCACTTTAAACTGAAGTTAATTTCAGAAATGTGTTGGCTTCACGGAAAAAAAAAAAAAGTTTAAAAGTTGTCATGGACAGGCCTGTTTGTGACAATCTCCACCGGTCTCAATCAAAAATGGGAAAGAGGGGAAAGTGGAACTCTTATCACCAGTGGGAGGGGGGAGGCAGGGGCATGAATGCCAACCAAGGAATGCTTCGATGAATGTTTCACTGTAAAAACCCATGAGAGGGAATAACTTCCAATTGTTTCTGAGCGTGAAAATGTGCATTAGTGATACCAACAAGTTTCATAGATGCAACAATCTTCGAGCGTCGACACCTGGTACAACTTTGAGGCAGGGCTGGGGTGGGGGAGGGGGGATGGGGGGGGGGGCATGGGAGCCAGGGCAAATCTACATTCATCCAGAGAGAGTGACTGACGTGAATTTCATGGCACACTTTGATTTGACCTACTCCAACAATGTGAACATTTCAGTTCAGTTCAGATCGATTCAAGTTTATTTCCATCATCAAAATAATACAGAAAAGTACGCATTTGTCAGTTCATGTTATTGAGCAATCTGAAAATCAAAAAGAAATACAGATCATGAAATATAATACAATGCACATAGGCCCTATACAGATAATTATATATTGGGAAAACAATGCACACTTTGCCATATAAACCAAAAATATTGAAGCAATGGAAAAGAGTGATCTTCAACAAAGCAAAGCTTACACATCATAGATTACGAAAGAGAGAGAGAGAGAGAGAAAAAAAAAAGGCATTGACTGTGTCACCTCCGAGTAGTTTTAACCTTTCATCCCTCTGCAAAAGTGTAGGAAAACTAGTTATATTTGAAGAAACTAAAACTCTAAAATTATTGATTGCATCTTCATATTATATTTTCAAGCATGGAAACACACGCACATACACAAATACTCAAAGAAGATGGCAGGATTTTGTACTAAGTTTTAAGAGAGGATCCAATCAGCTGTTCAGTGAGCTAAACGGTTAAAGGGATAGTACAGTATTGGTGGAGATGAGAATTGGGCTTTTAACTTTTTGCGAGATACCAAGAAAACACTAATGAAATAGTGCAGAGCATACCATTCTAAGAGGAATTCAAAGTTTATTTGATGAAAATCGGGTTTGGAATGACTGAAACATCCAGAAACAAAGTAAAACAAAGTGATCGTAAAAAAGTGTTGGTCCCACACTTTTAGAATCTCTCTGTTTTGGATATCTCAGCCATTTCAAAACCAATTTGCATCAAATAAACGTTGAATTCCTCATGGATTTACATACTCTTTCATATTTCATGAGAGGTTTCTCATTATCTCACCAAAAAATTTTAGAAACCCGAAATTAGGTCTCAACCAAAACTATACAATCTCTTTAACCCCTGAGCACCAAAGAATGGCACACGATCAAAATAATGAAACGAGTGGCTATCATTATCATTGCTAATGTAATCATTACTACTACGATCAACATTATTATCATCATCACTACTCTGTTGTGAAAAACATGAGTTGTTTTTTTTCAATAACAAATTTCTCAATGTGGGCTTAAGCTAGCCTAAAGATAACATCATATAAATTTTGGGGAAAAAAAGTAAAACATAGAACTGCTTCCTTTGTATGTTTCTTTTTTTTTTAAAGTGATTCATTCCTTAGAATAGTTTATATCAAAGGTTTCGTTTAGGGAATTAAATGGGAAAAAAAGCATCTTGAGATATAAAGTACTTGATGATTTGATTTTCAACACTGCTGGTTTGGATGTGAACACATCCGGCTATCAGTCATAAGGAGGAATCGGTATGTAAAGCTCTTTTTGTCTCCCCAGGCCAGAATGAGACGCCCTAAGATGCAAGCCTCATCAACAGGAGATGTCTGTGGGGTTCACCATTCCCCTTCCCTCCCCAAACTTTGGTCTAATTACAGGACCTCTGAAAGATTGGGCTACTGGAAGTCTCGATCTCAGGAGCTATGATAAAATCTTCACTTTTCCTGCCTCCCCCCCCCCCCCAATAAAAAGCCAATAAAAGAATGGTGGGGTAAATGAAAAGCACAGTGCTGTTCAGAAATTGATTGTTGAAATATGGTGAGTACCTTTTTTCTTTCTTTTCCAATTTTAATTCAAATATATGCATCTACCACATAAAGGGGTCCTTTTCAGTTTGCCGTTCATTGTTGTTAACAGGAGTTCATCTGCTCCCATAACCACTCCTCCCACAATATCCTCTCATTAAGAAAAAAAAATTATCTTTTTCCTCTCCCTCCCCACCCCCCCCCCCATAAATAGACAAAGGCCAAAAGAATGACTAAAATAAAGATGATGATAATAGAAATATGAAAATAATAGTGAGAATATTCAAGATAACAATAAAGTATGATAATCAGCACCATAATAATCATCATTACCACGATCATACACACACCTACATTTTTCTGAGCATTAGATTTGGGGTGCAGCTTTAGGGGGTGGGCGTGGTGAATGAGTTATTGATTTCACGAAGAGATTTATTGATGTTGTTCTCCATTATACTTCACTATCGGAGTTGTGTAGGAGCCCTCATTCTGTTTCCAGTGATGACTGATAAAACAAATAGCACGCTCTTTTTTTCTGCTTCACTGTTGAGGAGTTAAGAAACCAGCCTGGCACTGTGACAGGTGGTTTGTTGAGAAAGAAGTTTTGTGCCGGTGCGTGGGCATTTTCTGTTTCAGCATGCCTCTCATTAAAACTATCAACAGTAGCCATTGGATGGGAATGAACACTTGCCATGAAATTTCCCAGTTTTTACAATTTACATGATCGCTTCTCTCCTTGGAACAAAAGATATGCACCTGTGTTTTCTTTCTCCTCCTTTCTCTATCTGTATCTTCCTCTATACCTTTCTTGGTATCATTTTCCCCCTTTCTTTCCCATTTCTCTCTCTGAATATAGACTTCTGATGTGTTTGATCTGGCCCAGTACAGCAGAAAGAGAGAAACTCACACAAACAGAATGTGGCAGCATTACCTCCTTTTTGTTGGACACTAATGTCATGATAAAGAGATCTATGGGCACAAAACAATCTCTTTATGATGTACCTCAGTGTTTGGAAGCTCCGTGCCAACAATCATCATTGCCAGCTGTGCCTTCACCTGTTACTTTCCTTTATGCAGACTATCATCCCTGAACATGATTTCCTACTGCTATGTTGGGCAAGTCTTTATAAAAGCACTGCAAGGGATATCAGCAATCCATGCCAATGTGACAAAAAAACAATATGGGCCTATTCATCCTACTTTCATCATCATCATCATCCTACATTTTCATCATCACCCCCCCCCCCCTTTTTACGGGAGGGGGGGGGGGGGGGGATGAGAAGTATAAAAGATGAAGCAAAAATCATAAATAGCGGGAAACAAAATTTCGGTTTCAGTGGGCCAGCACAATGAACTTCAAACTGGCCTCCACTCCCAAGGAAACCAAGGGCCTCCTGAGCAAGAGAGGAATTCTGTTGGGGTCAAAGGTTACACTAATGTTGGGGAGCCCTCCGCTTGAGGGTGAAGAAGAAGAGGAGGAGGAGGAGGAGGGAGATGAAGGGTGGGGGGGGGCTGAAGCATAAGTTTGAACGATCGCCTTGACCCTCGAGCTGGATACAGTCTGCTGCCAGATGAGATGTGGATTGGGCGACGGCTCGAAATTTGGAGTTTTGTCGTTTTCCTTGTGGCGTAAAGTGCGTGTGTAGACAGTGTTTGTTTAGCAAAATACTCAAGTAAACAAACATAAGACCCGGAAGATGAAGTCACATTTCTGCTTACAAGTCTACTGACAGGACAGCAAAGCAAAAGACAGCTTCAAAATCTCTTACATAGGGACCCCTTCCAATATTCCAATACAGGCATACAAGAAATATATCTGATATAATTGAAACATATCAACCATTGTCTTTTATATTCTGTTCTCATATATATCAAAATATGAGAGTACATGTAGTACTTGCAGGTGACATACTGAATGTTAATCATGAAATTGCTCAAATGTCAAACATAATTTTGAAGGAGAGTAAATTTCCAAAGAAAATGGTCTCATGAGATTGAAATTATGCGTGTATAACAGATACATAATGTAAACCTTTTTAGGATGTGATTTACAATATATTTTTGTCTTCTTTTTGTTTCTTGCTACCTTTTCAGTAATTTTCTATGAAGGTAGGCATGAGGGAAAAGTGATTTCTGATGAGCTTGTTGATTGCAAATAAAAGTCTCCACCTTACGCGCTCTGGTAAAATCCCCCTACCATGACCCCTACTGACCATAAAATATCGCTGGATTTCAGAACCCTCTTTAAAAGTCAACTTTCAGCGGTGGATATTGTGTGAGTGGGTCAGTGGGTCAAGAAGGAGTGACTATTGGGGTCAGTCTGGATCACTGGCCAGTGGTTACATGGACTGACCCTGACTTGATGGACTTGAAAGAGATCCCCCAACACCAACTGACCGGACCTACGGCCGCGACCAGCCAGTCCCCCCTGAGCGACTTTTGAAAGAGGGAGGGAAACGTTCATGATTCAGCAAGCTAGATACACTATCTCCCCTGCATCCAGTGTTGTATATTTCTTTTCATAATGCCACACCATCAGATTTGTAAACAAGAGCAGGTGTTGGATACGCTCACCACTATCCTCCAAAAATCCTGGCTGGATCACTGAGGACAAAGTTTGCAAAGAGAAGTGTCTGGTGTAACCATGGCAACTGGATACACGTAGTCAAGAATTTTCCCATCAATGTTCATCCGTCAAGAAAAAAAATACATATACAAGTATGAATATCTCTCCTCTTTAAACAAATGTCTGTCAGAGATTTATGCTGAACATGAAACTCACAAAGAATTTTGTCAGAGGTCAGGGTAAGACAATGAAGTATGAGAGGATCAGATACATAGGTTGAAGCTGGGACTTTACGGACTTTACAGCATGAAGAATTATTTGCTGAAGTGCACGCGCTGACAGGGGACTTAGGGGGAATCCTCAATGCTGGCTGTATTCTCCATTCTGGAGCCAGGTTACAATCGCTTGAGCATCACACTACGAGAGAGTTCTTCATATGGAGCGAAAACATCCAGTCTCTGCCTAAAGAGTTTCGTCCAAGAGCAGTCCATAGAGTTAAAGTGCTTAACATGGATAGGGGTCACACCTAGAGTTGCAGCATCTTTGAAACAGAAGCTGCTCGCGACTTCATACTGTCCAGATAATTTTGTCATATTACGCTCAATACACACAGCATATTCAAGGTAGCGGTGGAGGAAATAAGTCTGACTGCCGGGGAGATTGAGACTGGAAATCGAGACTATGTGCTTGGAAAGAATTTCTAAGTTCCCTCAATTCCCCCTTGACATTGCTGGTGTGGTCAATAGGTCAATAGGTCATGACCTCACAAGAGGTCAAGTGTTTCTACCAAAGAAATCATCTCTCGCTCTCCCCCTCCCTCCATACCTCCCCATTTCTCTCTCCCTCTCTTTCCCTCTCTTTTTCTCTCTCTCTCTTTCTTTCTCTTTCTCTCCCTCTCTCCTTACCATGGTACATTGTCAAGTGAAGAGTCACTTTAAAAAGTTTAGAGTAGTCTCCACAAACAGTCTTTAGTTTGGATGAATTACGCATCCATCCAGACTTTCACAGGGCCGGCCAATGTCTTCATTAGCATCAATAGTTTTCTTTAATGTCTTCAACATCCATATGTTAGTTATCATTATATTCTAAAATGAGAGGGCAGAATTAGTTTTTCCAAAAGACAAAAGCAGGGAATTTTAATCAAATAAATTCAAGTCTATAGCTCTTATGATTTGAATTGAATTGTTGATCAATAGGAAGATGTGAAAATGTATTCATTTGTTGAATATCTCCCTGTGTCCTTAAAGTTTACAAGTTAAACTCCCCAAATGCATGAATTGTTCATCATTAAAATACCACGTAAGATTTAGCACTATCAGCTTCTGCAGTGAGTAGAGTACGACATTGCAAGAAAATGTCTGAGTGTTATAAGGGTTAAATAACTTGATCTGGAACATGAGAATCAAGGAACTTTCCTCACCTCTGCATTCAGGTCTCGCAGACATCCGCTATGTTCGCGACATTCACATCACCATGACGAGCTCTTGCTTCAGCACGGCAGTGTCTGTAAAAAAAAGAGGACACATCACTCCATGTCACACTTTCATGAATTGACATTACGATCGAGCCGGTTTAAGGGCTCATAGAACATCATACAACACTGGAAATTCTTTTGTCAAAACGTCACGATTACTGAAGATGTAAATGAATACATCTTTCAACACCCTGTCTGCATCAGGATTTAGACTGCCAAGGGGGAAAAGACACTTTTCAAATGTTGATATTAGTAATGACCTACCAAAAAAGAAGGAAAAAGGGGGAAAGAAAAAAAATGTTCTTGATTGTGAGAAAGTATTACCCTAAGAAGGACCTAGAAAATGGGAGGAAAATGCAAGAGGAGGAGAGAGGAAGAGAGCGCGGGAGACGGGAATGGTCTGAGATCTGCTGGAGACCGCATCACTGGCAGAAAAATCTGGGCCCCGAGATTTGCGGTGGATTAGGCTGGTGCCGCGGGGTTGGAAGGGTGGAGACTGCTCTGCCAGGTTCGAGGGATGAGGGGTAACCGAGATGGATGGAGGAGGGATGCCAGTTGACACCAGTGCCGTTTCCACAGTGATGTGGATGGGGGATGGGGGAGTGGGAGGGGGTATGAGGGAATCTTGAGGCATTTGAATTGTCGGGCTATCTGTGATGAGAACAAAATACATCTGTATTATTTTTTTTTTCACTAGATTCACATTGAATGATAAAGCAATGTTTCTTTTGTCAAGTTACTATATCATTCTCCATGTCATAAGCTTCATTCTTTCTAGGATTCTTCCTCTGTTATACTACAGTATCTCATTTACCAATTTTAATGTGTTTCTCAATCTTAAATAGTTTCAAATATCCTTTTTTTTTTTCTGTCTAACTTGTCATGAATGATCCTACTGACTGCTCAAATTTATTGTATACCATTCAGACACAATTCATCCCTGGAATCAAATCTCTCAGATAATAACACTACCTACAGAGATGATTTATTCACACCATCAGTCTGCATAGAACAGATTTCACACTTACTCAAAATCAAAAGTCACATTTACATTAATCAAAAAAGATGACCATCATCCTTTGAAACTTATTTTTAATCATTCTCATACTTTGTAGCATTTGTAATTTAAGCATGCAAGAGTAATATCTGATAATACCATTTCTTATTTTGATGGAAAATAATACACTATCAAGATCACTTCAAGAATAGATTGACAAAATACAAAGATGACGTAACAAACCAAGATATTAACTAAATTTGGTATATAAAAAAATGGTGGATATAGTTTGATTTCAATAAGAAGTAAGATTTGAGACAACATTGATAAAGAAATCGATATTGATCTTTAGAACATTCACTGCTTAACTGTGGTTGTCTGAGAGCAGAAGTCTTTTGTACTTCAACTGCAACATTTGAAGCTATAAAGCTGTTATCTGCTCAAGGAACACATTTACAAAGATAAGAAATTCCATATTAGTGCATGATTAAGATGTTTCATGTTTTTAAACCTTTTTTAAAACATTCACAATTAGAGAAGCATCTCAATGGACTGTTTTATAAACAGAACCTTGATGAAAGTCAAGATTTAAAGAAGTCTCAAGGCGGTTGTTGTATGTGTGGATACACCGTAAATGTAAGCAAACGGGAGGAAGATGACTCCAGACTCGGTACGACAGGGTTGGCATCACGACGAGACGGCAGTGCCCGGGGTAATAATAGATGAAGCTGTAGTGACATGAGAAAGGCACCCATAATATGATTCCAAATCAAATCCCTGTGAAAACAGGGTTAGGCCCTCCCCGCCTCTTGGGGCCTGACCCCCTATTTGCACAAGGCACAAAGGGTGTGACTGAGCAGTGGACCCAGCTTCAAATGCACCAACACTACCCTACCGTCAAGATTGCCTCATCCTACCCCCCTCCCTCTCTTTTTTATTTAAAGGGATATTTACCCAAAATATTCAGATGGACTTAGTAACAGCTCAATTATTAGTACCGGTAGTACACATTTGACATGTTTGAAGAATGCCAAAAGATTTTGTCCAGAATTTGTGTAACTTGAAAGAACAATTATGAATTGTTAAAGTTTTGCTTAAAAACCATGTGTCATCATCGCTAGATAAGAACTCTACAAAAACTCACATTGCAACAATAGGATAAGGATATAAAGAGTATATAAAGAGAATTAAACACATTTTGATTTTCCTTACATAATTAAAGAGCAATTAATTTTCCTCTCTGAGAAGAAATGGGTAATAACATTACCCTTAACATGTTTTATGCCAATAACAAGTCAAAGATGGTTGTACTTTTCTTTTCTTTTTTTTCAAATCAAATTGTATGGAATTCTCCGGTAAAGCAATGTGCTTCAGTCCAAAAGCACAGCCATGGTGACAAGATGAAGATCAAGGAGATTAGATAACCTCCGTTTACCGGAAATCAGTTCCCACACATCTGCTCCAATCGGCGAAAAAAAAAGCACTTTGAACAGCGGACATTCCCATCAGAACAAAGCACTCTAATGTATACAATTTCAGCTGCTTTCCATGTTTTCTAAGCACATTTTCCTTCCAACTGCCTCAATGCCTAACACAGGGCTATTGTCATTCTTTTCTGAACACAACAAACCAGGTGCAGTTTAAAAGGGGGATTCAAGGCCAGTTTAAAGTTAATCTTGAAAGAAAGAGTAAAATTTTATTAGCGCAGCAGTGAAAATTTGATCAAAACTGGATAAAAATTAGGGAAATTATGAAGTTGTCAAGTTTCATTAATTTCAACAGAAGAGTTTTTTGAACATTTAATATACATATGCAAATGAGTGTGCTGATGAGGTCATCACCTCTCAATTTTCCATTGATTGTACACAAAAAAAAACTAATAAAAATTCAACTTTCCTGCCATTTAAGTGTAAAACATGTTAATTTTGGACGAATAAGTTAAAAATAATGGTCAGTCAGATATATTATGATATGAAACTGGGGTATAATTGAAGAGTTTGTTTGCAAAAACCGATAAGTCCATATTTGTCAAATGGAGATATTTGCGATTAAAGGTCAAGAAAAATAAAGAGAATAATAAGAAATTTTTTGCTTCTTTTGATCATAACTTCAAAAATGTACCTTTATATGTAGTGACCAATATATCATTTAAAAGGTATTATTTTGTACTTTATGACAGAGACCGTACTTCAAAATCTTCAAAAATGGACTTATCGGTTTTTGCAAACAAACTCTTCAATTGCATTTGAACAAAAAAAAAGCTGGAAATCTGCAATTCTGTGCACAAATTATATGGCAAGTTGTGAGGGAAAGACATCAACTTTTACTCATTTGCATATTCATGTTGAATTTTCAGGAAGGGTTATATGAAAATTAATGATACTTCACAATTTCATAACTTCATGAATTCTTATCGAATCTGCTATGTGGAAAAGCAGTACTTCAAATCTTTGCACATGCAAGGGTTATGACAATATCATATAGATGATGACTGGCGGGGAAGGGAACATGTCGAATGTTCCACCCGAAGAGTTTGAAATGCTATTGAGGGAGGTTATAAGTCCTGAGACGAAGTCGAGGGACTTATAGCCTCCCGAAGTAGCATTTCAAACCCTGAGGGTCGAACGTTTGGTATGTTCCCGACAACAAAAGTCATCATCTGTTACATCATATGGGTTAGTCAAATACCATCATTATCAATTGATTTCATGCTCTGAAAGTGGCACATCAAACCGTACACCACCGTACCTTATTGATATCATGGTACGCTTAGCGTAAAGGTCCAGCACGCGCACAACGCACTCGATCGCACTAGCTCGCGCAGAGCCAAATTCACTGTGCGCGCAGGTATTTGTTACATACATGAAAATGTTTTCCCATGGGAGAACATAACAAGAATGTTCGCCCATGGGCAAACATAACGAATGTACCTCCATCACGTGACTGTGTTTAGCCAATCACTAACCGGTATTTGACTAACCCATTTTATATAAAAAGATGCAAGGTGTATGAAAGAAAACCCTGAGGCTAGTGTAACAGCAATCCAAACACAACTTGGATATTAATACAAGCCAACAAATCTTTCAATATAGGGATAACTGTATAGAAAAAAAAGTAAGAAAGCAGAAAAACCTTTAAAAAACTCTTTTCCCTCCAAAGACTGTCAAATCCCACATATCAATCCACAAGCTCTCCTTCTCAATTAACTTTCCCCTGAACTCAAACAATTTACATTCTTGAAGAAAGCTGTTCAATATCATTTTGTTGTTCTAGATGTTATCTAGTTTGACTCGATTCACATCTCCCCAAAAAGTCTGGCATCGCATCAATTATCACCAGGTGCCATGAACATTTGCAAAACAAACATGACATCGCCTTCCTTCCTCCCAACTACAGTTTCAATGCCGTGTGCCAAACCTGCTGGGTCTACTGGGAATCACATTTCCCTTTTTGTAATATCATAATTTAAGAAAAACACACATAATTTTCAAGATTGTCCATCAAAAATTTTCGTAAGTTCCCTCAGGAAAATTACCCTCACGCAGCAGTCCAGGGGCTGCTGAGTTGCAGAGCTGACGATTCGATCTCGAGTTCAATGTCGCGGGCGATCCGACAAAAGCAACCAGATACGGGGGATGAGAGACGACCGTGCCCCGGTCGCCTGCAGATGGCCGCGATAACGAGAAATCAACGGGAACCAACACATGGGAGCAGGGGTTTTTTTCTTCTTCTTTTTTTGGAATTTCTTTTCAGCTTTGGAATGCTCAAATTATGATAGATTCATTCAGAAGAGGTGATGGAAGAAAGAATGGTGTAAAGACCAGAGGAGAGAGAGAAAAAAAAAGAGGCAGATAAAGACAGGAAAGAAGAGAGAGAGGGAGAGGGACATGAGAGATACAGGAGGAAGAGATATATATAGAGAAGGAGAATATAGAGAGGGATAGAAATATACTTTAAGAAAATAAAAACAACAAAGAGAAGAGGGATCAAAGAGACAGATAGGAAGATGGAGAGAATAAAAGATAGCTGGAATGGAATAGTCTAAAACTTATCTCTTGCCTTAGTTGTAATGATTTGACATTTCATTCGTTTAAGTACAAGTATCTTTTGTAAGCACTGTGATAATACTTGAACTACATTATATGTGTGGCGTATTTAAATGCCCGGTAAAGATGATAACAGTGGCATGGTTTTTGTATCTATTATCAAACTTCACAGCCCAATACTTGAACTGTCACCTTTTCTCTTTCTACTATAAGATTGAGAGAAGAAGGTGATAAAAAGAGTAAAGGGGAGAGGGGGGAGGAAAGATAGAGAGAGAGAGGTTGGGAAGAATTAACTAGAGATTGAGAGAACGGGGAAAAAAGAGAGGCAGAAATTATAATGAACAAAGATGGATGGAGAAGTCAAAGATAAGTATCAACCTAAGGGAGGGTGGAGAAAGGAGCAAAAAATAGCCAGATCTAGGACGAGATAAGGTGACGGGTGATATAAAGCCAGCTAATACGATAGAAGAGAGGATCCTATCTGTCAAGCGTTTGAAGACAATCATAAAGATCATGTGCACGATACGCAGTTCAGAACATGGCGTGAGGAGATGAATATAACACTGAATGAAACAGTTATTATAATGAAAGAGGGCAGCCGTGGAATGGCATGTTATGAATCATTTCAAGAAGTTACACCCAACAAAATACAATAGAGATGAAAAAGACAATCTGAATAAAAGATTTATCAGACACTTGGGTATGACGGCCTGAATATATTGAATCCAGACACAAAAAAAATTCACAGGTTTGGAAAGAAGGAAAAATATATATATACAGAATTAACAACAAATCCAAATTGCTTTTTATACTTTGTCACGTTTTTTTTTTTTTGGCCATTCTGTTTAATGGGGGGGGGGGGGGAAGGAAGCAAAAGAAATAGGGTGGGGTGGGGTGGCATGGATTCCTCAACGAAAGTGAAATTGCAGAACAAAGCTAACCGCCAAGCGGGATCTTATCACCTCCCTAAATTGCTGGGCATTACAGCTAAGTCCATGCTTTGCAACAACTTCTGGCTCAAATTTGTACCATTTCCTCCCTCGACCGATGAGAACTATTCTCTACAGAGAATGAAAAATACATTTTCTTTTTCATTTTCTTTTTTTGAAGTGAAGAAAAGAAACTGAAAAAAAAGGAGAACCTGCTCAGATCCATCTGGTAATAGACCTCAAGAAATCAAAGACGGCCCTGGACTATAGAAGGTCGCAGGTCTGGTGTCTACATCTTGGTGAAAAAGGGAAGGAAATGGTACTGAGCTCCTTGGATGATTTTATACACTAAGGAGGAAAACAGCAGATGCGCGCCATGTGATGAGGCTTAACACAATAGGCGGAATATTTTCATGTTTTCTCATTTCACGCCAAAAGCGGCGCACCTTATCTACCATAAATCTCACCCAATCAGAAATGGTGATAGAAATTTCAACCATGTTCTCGCGTGCTCAAAATACATGGATTCTGTTTTGATGGGTCATTTTTTTTTTTCTCTCTCTCTTCTCTCTCTTTTGATGATTTTAGGTACAGACCTGGGGTAAATCTACATCACGAAAAAAACAACAAAAAGTTCTGCCATTTTATCTGATGTTTTTTTTTTTTTTGTCAAAATCGATTTCCTTGGGAAGGTGGGAAGTGGAGGCATGTTTACCTTGCATCCACATTAGTCAACTCCGTTCCACCCAACCTTGATATAATAGAGTACCAAAGTGTGATGTCAAAGTTATTCATTGCCATGGAAACTGGTTCTGAACAGCCTCACTTGGTATATACTGTAAAACGAGGAATGTTCGCATGCATTTGAATTTCACGAGAGCCAAGATTCACGAAATTACAATGCACAAGGAAGTACTTGTCTACACTATAGACATTGAATGTTAGAGGCAACTCCCGAAAATTTCATGCCGTGAAAATATCGTGTTTTACAGTAATATCTGTGAGCATTATCGCTGCTAACCATGCTTGCACTAGGATCTAAACCACTGTCAAAAACCTTGTGCGTGCATATCTTGTTTGGAATCAGCATTAAGCTATAACAAACAACTGTGACATTGTCACTTTGGTATTGTATACCTTTACTCATTTTCCTTTTACCTGCAACAGACCAATTTCCTTTTATCCATACCTGACGAGTTAAATCTCTGAAAGATCAAGCTCTTTTTCAACACAGCCTCAAAGAGTTCACATCATAAATTACCGACAGCTTTAACACATTAGAAATCTATGCTGTACATACTGTACATTTTGCAACTGAAGATGTGTGACCTTGACCCTTGGAAGAGCAGACTCTATGTTTGTTTGTTTTTTTCCCAAGAAGTATGTGTGTTTTATTTGTAAAACCAGGACAAGTACAAACAAACCAACAAAATTGGAAACAAACACAACATATAGGACCATCGACTATAGTTCAATTCTGCATGTCCACCAAAATACATCAAAAACAGTAATGAATGCTCATTCATAAGTCCCCGTCATGCACCTGATAGTCATAAATACAATAGATAAACAAAATGATGATATTGCAGTAAACATCTGTCCTCCATAGTATGATTGTTTTCGCGCTTGGGCAAAACTGGCTTGAGACTTGATACAATGGATCACAGGGTTACCAGTGCTGGGCAATGGAATCTGGAGGAAATGCACACAAACCAAATAAATGTTTGGGCTGGCAGATCAAATCATGACTGACAGGTTTTCTGGCGTATCAGATATTGGGATCGCAAACCCTTGCGTGCGCCAAACGTGTTTACCGCCACGACCCGGCATAATCATCGTGGCGGAGGCTCGAAATTTGACAGGTTTGCTCCTGTTCACGTCACTCCGCTGAATGGGGGAGGCATCTGTATGCCTCCGTCTGGCCAGACTTCAGCGTCCCTGTTGCCGTGGCGCCAGGGAGCTGGGATGCGTGCTGCTGGTGGAGCTAAGATTAGGCCCAGGTTGTCCCTCTCGTTATATGAGCCTGGGAGAAAAAGCACCCCTTAAAAGTTTTCAACTTTGTTATAATCAGCTGGTTTAAAGAGAGTGTCCTTCCTTGAAACACTGCTTTGAAAAAAAAATCCTACAAATCATCTGCAATTGTGTGACATATTACCCCACATATTATCCAAATTAGTGGTTTATAGGCTTCTTTGACAGGGTGACTGCACAGACAACCTTAATCAGGAAAAGGCATAAACTTTTGAAACTTACCATACTTCAAAGATGATAAAATATTAATCATGTAAAAATGAATATGGTATGCTTCAGTAAGCATCCCATAAAGCATGTTGTCATTTTAATGTTAATGAACAAATTAATGAATGAGGCTGTGATACAGTTTTCTGAACACTTCACATCTTGCCTTCACACAAGTCAAGTCAAGTCACACAAGTCAATCAAATTTTGCCTTCACACAAGTCATGCCATGACTTATGTAGATCTCCATTCTCATCACTGTCAATTCAAATCAACACTTCGCAACGTGCGGTTTACCATCCTGCAGAATAAACTCGTAACCCGTCGAAGACTGTTCTCCAGTATACGTGGGCAGGTGTGTACGGGAAATGTTTGCTAGAGCGAATTCAGCTCATCCTTTATGGGTTAATCTGTGCATTTACGTCAACCCGAGTTACTCACACCTCAATCTCCTTCCGTAACGAGGGTCAAGCTCCCATCTGCATTACTCAAAAGTGAACTGTTTTTCTATTAATGCTGATCACTTCCAATCACCATCTCCTGACCACTACTGCCACATCTGCTACAATAAATCCCTTTATGCTTCATTTCTACCACAAAATTCTGTCTCCTGTGTACAGAGGATATACTTTACCATGATACTCTCCTAACGCTCCTTTGTGTTTTAGTAGATCCACTGCAATCCTAATCATACATTCCTTTCCTGCATACTATTATTATCATCCTCTTTTTCAAGACAAGTCTCTACGACTGTAAACCAATGCTCTTCGCAATCCTGCCTGTCTAATGCAGTGTGGTCTTGAACAAAACATCTGCCAGGGAATCACAGTTGGTCCATTTTAGGAAAAAAATAAAAGCATAAACAAAAGAAAAAGAAGAAAAAGTCAAGAAAGGCAAAAAGTAAAAAAAGAATCCACTCTTCATCGGTCAACGAAGATTTAAATGAGGTAAGATGAGAAGATGTACCGGTAGTGATGACTGGAGCTATGAATACCAGACGAAGAGATGCGGGAACGGGACGAATAATCGTCTCCACTGGTATTAAGCACTGGGGGATCATGCCGCTTAACCGGCAGGGGCCCTCATTAAATCTGTACCAAGCCAGGAAAACATGTGTTCGCTTTATTCAAAGGGACATATGCAGAGAGTTATTAAAGAAAGGAAAATAAAGGAAGAATGTACAGAAGACAATACATGCACACTGTGGCCCATCATTAGAAAGAAAAACCGATGAAAACACGAAGAATCCCCCTCACCCCCTCCCCCTACAAGTATTTGCTTATTAGTAAACAACCACTGCTTGAAATGAGAGATAAAAAGTTCTCAAGCAAGAAGTACCATGAATTACCTTACTGCAGCAAAGCTACACTAGCTTTATGCAAAGAAAAAAAAAAGGTATATAGAATAAATAAATGTAAACACAAAATGTCCGGGTTCAGAATGATACATTATCTGTTAGATTAGTTGGTTTGAAACTTTCCTGATTTTTTCTCTCTTCACATTTCCGTTTGATATTTTTGCATTCAAGATGGAGGCCAGAAATTTTTCAGTGTCTGATGACAAATCAATTTTTAAGCCTGGAGAAGACAAAATAGGCTGGAAAAATATAATTCATATATTCATGTAGTACAATCTTGCCTCTTGCAAACATTTTTGCATAATTATTTCAACTGCCCAAACTTTGTTTTGAAAATCACTTAAAAAAAAAAAAAAAAAAACTTCATGGAAATTTGTGAAGTCATTATTGTTTCTTCAGAGAAAACAACAAAGTTAGGAATATGTTTATTTGTTGTTTTATTCTAGTTTTTCTTTTCTTTTTTAATAAAAAAACTACATACACTTCAGATCATGATGACAATAAAATATGACAACTAATACACCATTTCATTTACAGCCAAAAAATTTACAGTTTCAACCTAATGATACTTCGTCATACCATATTTACCTTCAACTTCCAACCTTTCTTCATTCAGAGGAGTGCGGAAAAGGCATCCTATGATTAAAGGCATAATTTACCATTTGCAGATGAAAGAATTAGTGCTTTAAAATAGTTCTAAAATGTGAGTTAGGGATAGAAACAACCACTGTCAAAATTTGAATCCGTATAATCGATGTCAAGTGTTGTTAAATACACAAAATGTGAACAATAGTTATAATAAAAATGTTTCAAGACTAAACCGTATACAGTTACGGTTTACTGAGAAAAACCCTGATATCTCCTTATATTTTAGGTTTTAATGCAAATATTTCATATGGTAGGATGTTTTATGATACAACAGACCTACACATATGCATCAAATGTGATATCTTGAACATTTTTGAAATCACTGCTCCCAAAGGTAAACTGGACCTTTAAAGAGGATATTTCAGAAAATTCAGGTTTGGGGAAAACATTCATTTCTTGTAACAGTATGCAGCAGAAATTGCAAAAAGAATTTGATACATCATGACACATCACATCTGTGAAAATTGTGCTGAATTTGGAAAAGCTCTCAAGAGAATTCTGATCACATCTTATTTCTTCTTCTTCTTCTTCTTCTTCTTCTTTTCCTTCTATTTTTTTTTCTTCTTCTTAAAGGGCAACCAATGGGAGAGGAATGACATTAAAAAAAAAGATACTGACTATTCAGCGGGAAGGACAATGAACTTCAATCGATGACATTTTCCCCATGCTACCACAGTCAGTAACCCCAAAGTCTATCCACCCACCCCCCCCCCCCCCTCCATTTCTGGCTATTGTCACTGGGATCATGAATTTTGAAAATGACATGGAACAATGCAATGTGGTTAAAAGAGATGAAGGCCAACACAAGATAAAATGTCTTCGTGATAGTAAAGCATGAAGTGATTTCTCTAGGGTGCTGGCACATCATCAGCCGTTCTTCTTTTTTTCCTCAATAATTTTTGCAAAGAATGAATTAAGGAGTCCAAGATATGATGACAAGGATGACAAAACACAGGTGTGACTTTTACTTGTGCTTTGCATTATCTTTGGAATTTTCCGAGAATACCCTGCTTGAAATCTGAATTCATTTGTGTGAAAAATGATGGAAAGCAACTTATCTGTGGGTCAAAATGAGAAACATTCTTCTCATTTTATCAGCATTGTAAATACTCTCATCCATTTTTTTTATTTTGTTCTGTTCTGTTTTCAATTTGTAACAGTTTATTCACAAATTTCTGGTTTTACAGTAAACTTCTCTAGAGCTGGTTGTTTTTTTGTTTCGTTTTGTTTTGTTTTTTTGCCAGGAAGGCTGTGAGGTATAATCAAATTTATGCAGATGACTCACAATAGTTGGAGTCTACAATAAAAGAGCGAAATATTTGCTTTTGCTGTCACATTGACATATTTTTCTGAGGAAGGGGTATTACCAGGATTGTTATGGACAACTATGATCACATAAAAAACGTTGGGTTTACACGGGGCAGGAAATAATGGTGCATTGAGTACTGGGATTCCAAGCTGTAGCAGGTTGTAATCAAAGCCTGATGTAGCAACAGAAAGACAGGGCAAGGTCAAAGGTCATGCGGTCCAGGACACAAACACACAGCAGGACAGAGAATTCTAAAACTGGCCCTCGTTTCAGTGCCACACACCAACTTGGATGCTTCTGGTGATATTTCATCGGCCAATCACGTCAACGGGAGGAGGGGTTATTTTGTTTTATTTGTTGTTTTATTTGTTGTTTTATCTTATTGTCGGTATCTTCGTGTTCTCATTCACATGCTTCCTAATCTTAAAACTTATAAGATTTAGTAACAATCGAGTGGAATCTCAAGTCTGAACGCCCCATACTATATTCATAGTCTTATGATGGTAGAGAAGGAAATTGCAAAGGTGCCGAAACATTCCAAATCTTCAATGTTGCTTCTTTAATCGGCTTTTAACTCTACAAATTGATAATGCAAAAATGAGACAGAATTTATCCACCCTGCCAGATGGATAAATGACTTTGTCCATATTATTATAGGACAAGAAATGCAAAGATTGCTTCGCATTCCTTCGGCTTCCCCAACCCAAGACGTGTGACGCGAGGTGACGTGATGTGATGTGATGTGATGTGATGTGATGCGATGTGCGTGCTCTCGGCTCTGTGGAGTAGAGTATCCGCCTTCTACGAAACAAAAAACGCACTGCGCTGTAGGATCTTGTCCCCCCTGCTCTCCCACTACGCCGCTCCTAATAGAATTTGGAAGGGGGGAGCCGTGCTTGGGGTTTAGGGGGGACTCCATCCAGAGAGAAACTGTATCAATTATGACAGGGCTTTTTAATAAACAGCTGAATCGACTGGGGTGGTATGAGCTGTACCTGACCCCAGGGCGTGGTGGGGTGGCTCTGGGTCGGCAGAGGCCCCGCTACAATCGAGTCAGTTGGCTCTTTTAATGGTGTTTACATTTTGCCGCCAGCTAAAACAGAAAGAGAAGTAATTGGGAATGCATTCGTCATAAGAATCATCATTTTGGGTTCTGTTTTTTGGGTTTTTTTTTACATATTTGTTTGCTTTTTGTGTGTGTGGTTTGCACAGGAATCATAGGCTAATTCTTACTACACACTGCGGACACCAAACTCTTCTTACCAACATCATGTTTTCGTGGTTTAGGAATTCAGTTACTTTTCTCTGATGAGCTACAATTTTATTGACAGAAATCTGGTTGATTTGAATGGAATTTGACATGTTTAGAGGACAATTCAATCGTCAGTAAATCATGCGACATAATTTATGTCACTTTGACATAAACTTTGAAAATAGATGTCTCCCTCAAGTATTCGACTGAGCTTGATCAGTACTTGGCAAAATGCTCACATTGAAAGATTTCAAATTAGTTTAAACAGTCCACGTATGCAATAATAGGGCCTACACTACTCATAAATCTGCCACGGCAAATCATTGCCTATGGGAGGTGGGTGTATTAAATGTCCAAGTCTAATACACAGAGAAGTATCATGTAACCATGGCAACAGGATCTGCATATCTCCTGCAAACCACCCCACTTCAAGGTAGCCTTCAAATGGCTAGAACTTTCTTAGAGGCATAATTTACCATTTGCAGGTGAAAGCATTAGTGCTTTAAAATAGTTCTAAAATGTGAGTTAGGGATAGAAACAACCACTGTCAAAATTTGAATCCACATAATTGATGTGAAGTGTTGTTAAATACACAAAATGTGAACAATAGTTATAATAAAAACGTTTCCAGATTAAACCGTATACAGTTACGGTTTACTGAGAAAAACCCTGATATCTCCTTATATTTTAGGTTTTATTGCAAATATTTCATATGGTAGGATGTTTTATGATACAACAGACCTACACATATGCATCAAATGTGATATCTTGAACATTTTTGAAATCACTGCTCCCAAAGGTAAACTGGACCTTTAACCTGTTGAGGATGAGTTCCAAGGTGTACTTGGGCAAGTGTCTAATGAGAAATGCATGTTGTAGGAAAACCAGCCTGTTCTCACCAGGTTGATATTTGTCTGAGTTGACTCAAATTTGTCATCAACTTCCCAGTTAAGAAAACAACTCAGCAGATGAGATAAGTTGGGTAGCTCCAAATAAAAGGCTTCCTTCGGGCTGAAAGTAAGAAAAGCTTTACTTTTCATGTGTATTTCAGTCCATCAAAATGTTGTACTCATACATTTGTATCTACGAGCACCCAAGGGTTTAGATCTCATTTGAAATGATGGATTTTTTTTTCTCTCTCTCTCTTTCTCTCACCTTTTACCCCACTTACACCCTACAAACACAGGTCCAATGTTAACAGCTGTTTTCAATGATGAGTCTACATGATGTTCCTTTCAGGGGTAATAACACAGTAATCAAAAGCAGTCTTACAGGATTTGTTTTCACTAAAAGTTATCAGTACACAGCTTGCATGAAAGGAGATTTGATTCAAAACATTAACCCTGTCTCCTTTAAAGGGGTTCTTTGCCAATCCATCCTGAGAGATCATGCACTGAATGGTATGTTCTATCTCCATAGCTTTCAAATATATATATTCAATTTTTATCTTCATCTTTTTGGGGATGGGGGCACTGTGGCATAGTGGATAAGACTCCCTGACTCCCAATCATAGAACCAGAGTTTGATTCCCGCCCAGTATTTACATCCTTGGACAAGATGTTTTTACCCACCCTGTCCCTCTAAACCCAGGAGTATAAATGGGGTATCTGGCAACACTATGGTGATAATAATGGTAAGGCCCTCTGGTAGAGCAGTGACAACATTGAAGAGGCTACCCTTGATAAAGATGACCTTATCAAAATCATTATTATTATTATTACTATTATTATTATTATCGTTATTATTATTATTATTATTACTATTATTATTATTATTATTACTATTACTATTACTATTACTATTACTATTATTACTATTATTATTACTATTACTATTATTATTATTATTATTATTATCATTATTATTATTATTATCGTTATTATTATTATTTTTATTAGCATCGTTATTATCTGTCATCACCATAATCCTCAGTTACCATCACAACCATCTTCATCATCCTAATCATTAGCATTGCCATTATCTCATCACAATCATCATCATCATCATCATCATCTCCATAAACATTACTATCATTACTATCATATCAACACTTCTATCAATATCGCTATCATTATCATTATCACTTTCAAAGGGCAAGTTCACTTTAATATGCATGTGGATTTAGTGAGTTAGGTGATCAAGTATTATTTATGTGAGAAAAGTGAAAACATGTTTAATCTTCTTTACCTTGTTCTACACACATGACATCACAAGCTGTAGAAGTCTTCTCATCCAGCAATGGCAGCACTGAAACTTCATAAATTGATAACTTTTGGGTGGAATGCCCAAATTTCCTCAAACTTTCACTGATGTGTTCTCTACTATTCACTGCTGCATTTCCCAATCCACAGGTATATGAAGAGTTTGTACGCAAAAACCGATAAGTCCATTTTTGAAGATTTTGAAGTACAGTCTCTGTCATTAAGTACAAAACAATACTTTTTAGATGATATATTGGTCACTACATATAAAGGTACATTTTTGAAGTTACGATCAAAAGAAGCAAATTTTTTTTTATTGTTCTCTTTATTTTTCTTGACCTTTAATAGCAAATATCCCCATTTGGCAAATATGGACTTATCGGTTTTTGCTAACAAACTCTTCATATTAAGGTGAACTTGTCCTTTAAGACAATGCCAATCATCATCATCATCATCATCATCATCATCATCACCATCATCATCATCATCATCATCATCGCCACCATATATTACCACCATTTTCATCCTCCCACTCATTACTTCCAACACCATCATCTCTCACGATACTACCGGCTCAGATTATCGGGTAATGTGCATCATGTTGTGTATGTCTCTTTTGGGAAAGGTCGCAAGAATGTGCAAACAGATGGCAGCTGAAAAGAGCTAATGAGGGAAAGTAACGAGACATTCATAGTCACGACAACGGTTACGGTTTTCTCAATGGGCCTCTCAAAGAAGCAGTGCTGGTTTAAAACTATTGGAAGGGGAACATGAATGACAAACATGTTTTCTACAACTGTGCCAAACGGAGGAGCAAAACTAATTCTCACAAATGCCACACATAAAGTTGGTGATGTATCATGACATCTGGAAATGACAGCATAACTGAAGATGATCGGAATCTCAGGCTCTAAGATTTGTGGGCTGGTCATCTTCCAGCATACTTCACACACACTTGGACAAGGCAAATGGGACTATAGATACCTAGGGTGGTATTTTGAAATACTCCCTAAGTTTCTGACTTAGGAAGAAACTTAGGAAGAAACTTAGGAAGATTTTCAGAATACCACCCCTAGTTGAACTTTATGTCTAGGAAAGTTTCAGTGGTTCAAGCTAGAGAAGTGTGAACAGATCCTTACAAAAGGGGTGGTGATAAGGGCTGTGCTCATTTATATTTATGACTACAAAAAGATGCTTAAGAGTTTGTGTGTGAACAATCCCAGGACAATTGACGTTGCACTTTTTTGAAGGGCATGTCTCAAGAGAGAAGAGAGGTGGTGTCGGCAAACACGGCGCTCTACAAAGGATGTGCGCACACTGGGGGGCAAACTGGTAAAACCAATATTGGCGGTACAGTTACAGGTTTAAGACATAATGAGACCGGTCCCTACTAGCTGGCCCTCCCTCGCTTGCCTGGTCTCCGAGACACAGCAGCTCCCATCATCTTCCAACTTGTCCCCAGCCTCGGCCCCGTTCACATCGGAGGCCACACGTGTTCTTCCGAGCAAAGTCTTAATCGCTCCCCCGCAATTAGCTTTTGGGGTCCAACTAGCATGTGTTCTTCGCAGTCAAGGTAGGCAAATTTAAGAGAAAGGGTGGGGTGACGGCACTGAAAAAGGGTAGCAAACAAGTGAAATAGTGATGCCAAGCAATGAATAGAAAGTCCAAGTACTAACATTAGTGTAATGACCATATTACTTGCCGTGTGGAAAGGAAGTTTATTCAATATCAACATATGGTTTGCCTTCTTCAAAATCTGTTCTGCAGTGCCTCTGAAACGCAAGTGCAGAATTATTGTGTCAACTGCACTAAATGAACAAACATTGCAGGATTCATTTGTTGAAGTACACTTGAAATCACATAGGCATTTACAAAAAGTATGAGATTTTTAATGTGACTTTGTAGATGGATGTTAAAAACTAGGGATGAAATTCCAAGATCCTGAGTGATGGGTGTCCTAGCCTTTAAACAAGACGACTCGCTCTGCGTGCCCCCGTATAGCGCGTTTACCCCACAAACCTGTTGGCCGGCGAGAGTGGAGCGAGCCGCATTTATCCACTCGTTCATCAGGGATGTGTACTTTTGTCGTTGTTGTTACTTTATATTCTTTGACAAATTTGCGTACAAATTTGACGCAGAAAATACACACGGCACCAAGGCAACCCGCGCGCGCTTGCTAACAAATTTATATTCTTTGACAAAATTGCGAACAAATTTGTTAGCAAGCGCGCGCGGCTTGCCTTGGTGCCGTGTGTATTTTCTGCGTCAAATTTGTACGCAACTTTGTCAAAGAATATAAAGCAACAACAACGACAAAAGCACACATCCCTGAACGAGTGGATAAAGGCGGCTCGCTCCACTCGCCGGCCAACAGGTTTGTGGGGTAAACGCGCTATACGGGGGCACGCAGAGCGAGTCGCCTTGTTTAAAGGCTATGGGTGTCCATGTTCATACGAAAAACAAAGAAGGAGAACTCAAACAGAAACCAAGGAAGAAGATTTCTTGCTCCCGAGTCACCAATTTTGCCTTCTTTCCACTGTCATCGCCCGGAGCAGACCTGCCTAGCAACCCATCACTCCACACCCGGCAACGCAAGCCTCTGAGCCCCTCAACAGGATTATTATTGGCTGGACTAATCTTGGCCTTTTTTAACCCAATTCATTCCTCCAAATATTAATATTAGCCAAATCATGCCCCGCTCTCCTTACTTGATTACGATACTTCTTTTGTGGCCAGAATCCCCCTTTTGCCAACAATCTCAATTCCTCCTATTACAGCTACTACCCTCCAGTCAATCATCATTACCCTTCCCATCCCCCCCCCCCCATCCCCTCCCAATTAGCCTGCTTCATTTCAGGAAATATATCACATCATGTTCGCGTGTGCAACCTATGTAATAACTAGGATAAAACCATGCTCAGTGAGAAGAGGCTCCACCATACATTAAGTGTGATCTGACACAAATGGAAGAAAATAGTAATGGTAGTCATACCATTATTTGACATACATTATTAGAGGGGATGGATGTAAAACATTCTACAACTGTAGAAATGGTTCATGAACAGAAACAGACACACAGACAGATGCATAAAAGTCTGGAGTTATTACTGCTCCCACTTTCGGCAATCAAATACAAACTGATCATTCAGGTCATTGCCCAACTTTACCACAAAGTCTCTTCAAAACACAATGACAACATCTTGACTCTACAATACATAGTTTTTTAATTGATACCACAAAGTTGAATCAATTCGTAACCACTATCCCACCTATATAAACTTGTGTGAGGCATAATGTGGGATTCCTTGATACCAAAGGCACTGCAGCTGATGTTAGATGCATTCAAACATAACTGTAAAAACAATTTGTTTCTACGAATGCTTCTTGCAAGTTGACAGGCTGTAGCCCAGCAAAACCCAAGAGTTGACCACAAAAGTGATATATAGTCAAGTCCTCATAACATGGACACACACAAAACCTGTAAGTCAGTAATAACAGTTTAATAGCTCTTTAATGTTACCCATACCCTTGAATATACAAGTGAGTCCCTGCAAAGAATGTAACCATGCATCCAATAACGCAGCAAACCAGATAATTGCCCTGTTTCTGAACAACTGTATAAACAAATCTTCGCAAAGGGAAAGAGAACCAAACAAAAACAAAACAAAAAAACATTTGAAAGACCAACAAATGGAAAACAAATTGCATGAAATCACAGACCTAACAGAATAAACTGGACTTCTGTGTAAATACTCCTGAGGACCAAACGCAGAAATGAGCTCAAACAAACAAATTCATAGGACATGAATAAAAGGCAGAAAGCAAGAGAGAACACGAGGAAGCTGGCAAAGAATGAAGAAGACCCAAATGGCAGAAAATTACTTTCACATTTTGCAAAGATACATTTACATGCTTGCCTCGGGGGCCCAAAGTTTTGGGGGTCTTGCTGGTTTTTTTTTTTTCTTTTCCTTTTTTTTTTTGATCTTGTCAAACAGGAGGGATCCGAAGATAATAGTTTTGCCCCGGACCTCCGGAGTGGAACCAGCAAAGTTCTTATTTGGCGTGGTAGGAAACGGACGAAGGGGGTGGGGGCGGTGCTTTTCATGCTTCTCGTAGGTGGCCGTAAAAGACTTGAGGCATCTGTCATAAACGGAAACTGACAGTTTAAGAAATTTCACTGATTTTTTTTTTCACCATTATGACAAATCTTCTTCGCACAGCATCTACAAATTCCTTCCACTACAAAAAAAGAAAAGAAATGGCAGTTGCTGTCTGATTTCTACACTTCTGTAAACTAAATTCTACTATGAATGTAACCAAGACATAACTTAAAGAATTTCTTACAGAAGAAATAAACTCCCAAAATGAATAAACTTCAAAAGGAAGAAAAACAAAACATTCCCTCCAGAACAATACGAAAATGACAAAAATTGGATAAGAAATAAGGAAGATACGACATAATTTTCAAATTTCAATTTTTTGGGGAAAACATTTCTTTACCAGTCCTTATGAATATTCAAATGTGCAAGTTGATGATGTCATACCCTCACAATTTTTCATGTTTATGAAATTTGGAAAAAATATTATTTTAAGCTAATACAAGTAAAAACATTTTCTCATACCAAGAGTTAACATTTGTTCTTTTTTATTGTGGGTGGTTTTAAGGCAAGTTTTATATTTTTACAGCTGAAATATGAGATATTGTCATTTCTGTATATGAAATGAGTAAGAAACTGTGAGAGCATGACATTGTCAACAAGTTCATTTGAGTATTCATAAGGACTAGTCAAGAACACTCTTCCAAAAAATGTAAAAGTTGAAAATGTAATTAAATGAATCTCAGTTTTGAAATGGCTAAATATCCGAAAAACAAAGTGGTCCCAATAAAAAGTGGGTCCCACCTTTTACTGGGACCATTTTGTTTTACTTTTTTTTAATATCTCAGCTATTCTAAAACCAATTTTTGTTAAATAAACTTTTAATTCCTCATGGAATTGTATGTTTTTTAATATTTCAAATAAGTGGTTTCTCATTATCTTGCAAAAAAATGGTAAAACCTCATTCCCCATCTCAACCAAAACTATACACTCTCTTTTAACACCGATAATAAGAAAAGGAAATGAGGGCAGCTAATCAGATCATCTGCGTAACACTAACAATGTCCATCTCCACCAGAGCAGACACAAGTTTGCCAAAAATGTCTGGCTGTCAGCGGCCGCACACCAATTCGACCACAATTCAACGCGTCTGGCTGATGAAGAAGTTTAGAACAAACAAGTCAGACGCGGGTGATAGACACTTCAAGCGAGCACAGCCATTAGAAAAGATCACTTTCAACCAATCTATCAGTATTTCACAGGTTTCTGCTCTCTTTTGGCTCACTGTCTTTCTCAACACAAGTTGCCGGGGAGACTCTTGATTAGGGAGGTGGCGTAGACACGAGTTCTATTTGTCCACGGCGTGACGTGAAGAAGGATCCACTCGTAACCACCCGTGTCTGTTAATTACTGTACTCCTCTAGTCTACGTTAAAGGTCCTCTTGCTTTAATGATCACAAAAAGAGAAAGCTAATGGTTTTTACATGAGACATGTCCAGCAAGCCTCAAGTCAAAGTAAGAGCACAGAACCAGTGAGATGCCCTTTGGAGTTACGCCCAAATTACTGAATTATGCTACCAGCATTCGGTACCAAAGTCACAAACCAATCAACAGATCACTGTCTGTAGAAACTCACGCATGAAACATGCACATGAAATTGTCAATCCTCGCAATAAGCATTGTGATGCAAAAATTGATATGACTTGATTTCTTTTTTCATTAATCTGTCATGATAATTTGCCTTGCAGAGTGCATGTAGATGGCACTCAAAGATATTTTGATTTGCAAGAAATCCCATAATGGAACTCAGCACCTTAGGTCTGCACAATGGGGTCCTAGGGTCATGCTCCTGTCTGGAGATTCAAGGCGCTTCATTTGCAACCCAGTGATTTTTCTCTTCTTCTTTTTTTAACCAAATAACATAAGTCCTGCATGATAATGTGCCTTTCATGGAAGAATCCACATTATCATGGATCTGCAAATCATGAATCCATATATCATGGATCTACTAGTTCCATAATTTCATGATGGAGCTTGTAGCTCCGTGATTAAAATGAAACAAAAGACAAAAACCTGTTAATTGATTGAGGATCCCCGGGGCATAAGAATGTATGTAAATGAAATTACAGATTTGCAAGTAAACTATTTACAAACATGTGCCTTTCACTTTGACCAATAAAAGGTTGAACACAAAATGCTTAATCCCTATGCATGTAAAGTGCATAAAATGAAACTAGGCACTCATTGTATCTTGTAAAGACATTCGGTTAAGATGTTTTCTTTCATTCAATCGCAGTTATTGTTATCACAATGCCCCCAACACTACCTGTATTAATAGAATACACAGAATTTCAAGCAAACAAGCTACTGTCTGTTTTGAAACATGCTTGTAGCTGCCTTTTTGACTTTGTATTCATCCTGCAAAGCAAGGGTCAACTGATGAAGGTCAGAAGCATTTTCAAGGCAGTGCGATTCATAACCTTCATTTTAACCTTGGGTATATTTTCGTGCTTTCTCGGCATAAATAACAGAAGGTATGAAGACAAACTAAACTCCATTGGTGCCAGAAGAAACAATTGTTCTAATCACTCATTTTCGGGCCCTTCGCCCCAGTGAGCCTACAATACCCACAGGATCGGGCGAAGGAATGAGCAGAGGGGATGGCAAGGTGGAGAGGTGAGAGGGAGTGCTGGAGATGGTGGGGGATGAGGCAGGTGGTGGTGGTGGTGGGGTGGGGACGGTAGAGGAGAAGGGGTGCAGGGTAGGAGTGGGGAGTGGCCAAGGATAGGGTGGGGATATTAAAGGTGGAAATAGAGTGGTGATGGGGTAGGGATATGGTGGGGATGTGGCAGGGAAGTGGTGGGAATGGGGATGTGGTGGGGATGGGGTAGGGATGGGTGGGGATAGGGAGGGGACGGGTTGAGGATGGTAGGAGGGGGATGGAGACAGCATGATAAGCACCACAAAGAAGGAGGGGGTGGGGTGCAGAGATGGATGATGCAGGGCGACGAAGTGATTTAGCGGCGGGGAGTGCTCCCATGACAGACACTCTGCCGAAAAGCGATAATCCGCTCGGACCAAAAACTTTATGCCGGCAGAAGATGGATTTTGGGGAGGCGCTTACGACGACAAGAAATTGGTATCTTGTGGACCATGACGCACATGTTTTCTCCCCTCTCTGTCACCCGCTTCACCAAGTGTTGATATTTTCTTTGCTCTCGAATCGCTTACCCTTCTAAACTGCAACAATCCCAGTCTCCTCACAGCCATCCATCTCCCGCTTTGATGATTAAATCCCTGGCTATCATCTTCATTGGGGTAAATGCCTTTTTAATGCCCATCATATTTACAAATTTTCTCTCTTATTTCCTTTAGAGTTTAAATTCACAACAGCTGAAGGCACGTACACCCAAGATGTGTGCTACTTTGAAATTTTGGTGTCAAAACTTATGACATATCAAACATTACCATAGCTCATATTCTACTGTATTTCTCTCTTTCTCTTCCCTTACCTCTTCCTTTTGTTATCTCTATCTCTCCCCCTCTTTTTATTAATATCATGGTAACTGTTGTCAGTTTTTAAACTTGTAAGTAAATTTTATCTGGTCATAAGCCTAAGCATCATCAGTAATGTTTTGTCTGTCTCACATTTCTACTATGCACAGCTTCCTTTTTTTCCTTCAATCATTCATTTCTTCACTTCAACCCCTCGCTCTTTCCATCTGTCAATCTAGTTCCTCTCTGTTTGCTTTTTCTTCTTTTCTCTCCATCTCTCTCTGTCTATCCTTCCTTTTTTTTTTCTCTCTCTCTCCTGACATCACGGCAAATATCATCAGTTTCTTAATTTGCCTGTGAATTTCAATCTGTCCAGTGAGCACTATCTCTCATTTTTCTTTTGTCTCACATACTTATCATACACAGCTTCCATTTGCTCCTTTAATTATTCATTTATTCACTTCAACCATCATTCTTTCCATCTGTCAATCTGTCTGGTTTCTTCTCTATTTTCTTTCTCCCATTTTCTTTCCATCATCCCAGTCCCTCTCTCTCTCTCTCCCTGCCTAATTTTTCACACCCTGCCGCATCGTCTGGGGCATCTGTTCTCCCACGAGTGCTCAGGGGTGTTGATTAAAAGTCATAAATCTCGGGGAAGAATTCGAATCGGATTCTGAGCGCCGAGATCTTCCAGTGCATCTGGGGATCAGTGAGAAAGCAAGTGGGGCCATACATCTCAATAAACTGTGATTGTTTTGTGATTTACCCTTTCTCCCTTGTTGATGATACACAACGCAAATACCACAATTTGCAAGCCTAGGAAATCCCGCGTTTGAAAAAAAAAAAGAAAAAAAGGCAAGGGTGTGTTTCCATAATTATTTCCAAAATCATCTTTCCTATTTGGGAGCTACTTCACACTTTTTTTTTCATGATTAAGGAATAGGCCATTTTCAGTACAGTCGAGAAATGTAATTGCAGCGCTGAATTACAATCGCGATCGCCATTATGATTCAAATTATCGTCCGTGCACACAAGAGAGAAAGGCTTCAGGGATGAAGTGTGAAGACAAGCTCTGAGGATATGAAGGGCAAAATACAGCTTTTATCGCATTCTTCACACACTGCAGATTTTGCATTATAACCGCCTTAGGCGGAAAGTGTGTATACACACAGGCCTACTTCCTGGACCAAAAATACGAAGAAAAAAAAATTACATATACAACAAATCTAAGGCTGCAAAACAACAGGTCCATAATTCCAACAAGGGTCACTGAAGTCTATTCTACTAATGATACTCCACTGACTAATAAATGACAACAGAGAAAACAAAAAGGACATTCCAGGGCATAGGGAACGCTGACACAATATTCTATAGGCACTCATAAATCATAACAGAGGTGAGTCTGGAAGGTGAAAACTGTGGATTCATTTACACCATTACAATTTCTCAGAGTGCACTACTCTGGGCAGGATTCATCTATCTACGATTTTCCAACGAACAAAGGCCCCTGCTCATACCTAGTAGAATCTGATCGCTTCAGGAATAGATTTGCAGAGATTTATGTATTTTGATGACTGAAGGGTTTCAAGACTCGGCAATTCCGCTTCATTTTCCAGCTTTAAAATTCTACTTGGGATCCATAAATGAATGCAAATGCCCTCTTATAAACAGGGCGTATTGTATATGTGCTTCGGCTTAAATAGACATATCAAACACAATTGTCGGATGAAAATGATACGACTTGTTATACAATTTCATGAATAATAATTTGGGACTACATGTACTTTTCTTACATTTACACTGTATGATTACACACAGTAGGGCCTGATACTAACTTTTTCCTTCATTTGTACATGGGGGCAAGTAAAATCATTAATTTTCACATTTTTATGTGCATAAAAAGAAAAACGTACTGATCCAAATTAAGTGGTAATGTATTGTCTTGAGGAGCTTCTAGTTTTATACGTAGGCCAAAATTTCACTTGCCTGATAGAGCAAGTAACATTTAGAATTCTTATATTTTCACTTGTCTGACATACAATTTCGATTTCCGAGGGCAAGCAGGTAAAGTGCTAATGTTGAGCCCTGCATACAGTACTACTAGCAAGCAACTTTGTAATTGTGTTAAGCACTTAATGAATGTGACAAAAAATACCCTATTACGAGGTCCAAACAATTTCAGTGTTGACCAATCAACCCCCCCCCCCCTTGAGGATAACATAGTTTGATTTTGGTATAACCACTACACTCACAGTAGCCAAAACGATGACATTAGAATTCACCAGCGTAAGCATCATCCATCCACGACAATGAAAGCACAAAATGACAGCAACACTATCAAGGTCAGAATTATGGTGAATATATTACCAATCATGCTCATATTCGTTATTGTAATCACTGATATTACCACTAACGTAAGTTTGTTTAACAGTCATGACTTTGATAATGATAAGCTATACTGTTCTGACCCTTGAATAGTATTTTAGACTTTGCTATTAATTTAAGAGATTATATGAGAACACTACATTTGAGGGAGTTAAAAATAATGAGCACGCATAAAATAAAAACAATTCCCAGGAACAAGGCTAACTGAACTTGCTGGGTGCAAGTTCCGCAGGCCAGGCAGACTCTCACAACTCCCCGCTCCACGCTCTCCCAGCTCCACACTCCACCGGAGCAGTGCTGAAAATGGGTCCCCACGGGAGCGCAGGGACTGGCCCCCCAAGGCAGACAGGTGTGACGGCCATTTTTGGCGATGCCTTCTTTTTAAACTCCAGAGAGGTGCGAGGCACCGCCATTCATCATCCCCGCACCGAGAGGACTAGGATGAGATGACCCATTCCCCAAGTTCAAGTAGTTGCACGTCGTTGCACCACTGCTTACACCACGTACAGAGAATGCCCATCTTCTTCTCCTCTTTCTTCTCTCTTTTCTTCTTTCCAAATCCCTTCCCATCTCTCTCTCTCTCGTTCAATCTCTCGTCATCTTTCTACAGATCTAAGAGAAGTAAACTATTGAGGAAAAATCAGGCAGATTATGTGGGACAGTTACCTGTGAAAATTGAAAGTTTCTTCCATTTCTCTCTTCACAATAGGCCCGTTCACAAACAACGAAAACTGAAATTTCAATCGCGACCCAAATTTCGATTTTTTTTTTCGACCGTTCATACACAGGGAAAAATCGCACTTCGCAGCAAGGAAAGAACGATCAGTGGCCAAACTGCGCATGCGCGAATCTTGCATGACCGAAGACTGACCCCGCAGTCCCAATAGAGTTTCGCACGCGCTACGAACGATGGGACTAAAAATACCGATTTCCAAATCTCGATCGCGCTCACACACACGACGCTTGGCAAAATAATCTCGATTATTCTGAAAAATCGCACTAATAGTGCGAGTTGGATCGCGATAAGGATCGCGGTAATTAGTGAGATTTTTTTGTCCACACTGGAAAAAATTTCGAAATTTTGATCGCGATAAGAAAATCGATTTTTAAATCGCACTTTTTCCCTTGTGTGTGAACGGGCCTATTTTCTCTCCCTCCCTCCATCATCTTTCTACAGACTGCTACCACTTTGAGCTAAAATCTTGAGAACAATAAGGAAGTAAAGATTGATTCACCTTTGTCAAAATGGCAAAGAAATATTTTTTTCATCTCCTTCTTCCCTTCCTCCTTTCATTCTGTCTTTCTCTCTTTCAATCTGAAAAAAAAATAAGCACAATGTCGACCGAAAATCAGACAAAAGTTTTAGCTGACTCTTTTCTGGCTGAGAAACTGACCGTGCTTTCGCCCGTAACGAGAATGCTTAACTTGAATGCTGAATTAGAAACACGATTGCAAAATACAATTCAATTCATCGTTTGTTCACATGACCAAGGAAAACTTCGAGGATTCTGCAATTTTGAATTTCAGAGTGAGGATGGAAGGTTTGGCTTCTTTCATAATTCTCATCAATCACTCTTGAGCCTTCTTTCTGCGGGAGTGGTTGGACGGTCACCGTAATCTCTGCGCCCAAAAACACGATTAGAGTTAGGTTACGTTCACACCGTAATTCTTAATTCTGGTGAAACGTGATTGGAAAACACCTCTGGACTGTCAACTGAAACATACTTGGAATACATTTTGTATTCACATGGCAAGAATGTTTAATTTCAAACACAATTCTACTTCTAGTGATGTATCATTAAACTCATGCATCAAATTGAGCATTCTTGGTAAATGAGAAGGCTACTAGGCCTATAGGTTATACTTTCTTCCCTGGCAACTGTAATTTTCTCTCTCTATTCATCTTTGTATAATACACTTTTGAGAGAAAAATAGACACTCATAAATTGTGAGCAAGCAGCATATGAATACTTCTGTCAAACTGAAGTGAAAAAGTCTTTCTGCCTTCTCTCAACCTGAGGTCTTGTAAAAAAAAAAAAAAAAATCAACTGAAGGCTTACACAAAGTAATACTAGTAATTGTATTGGTTTGCAAACCAAACTAATGCCATAAAAACATCAGCAATGGGACACACCTGGCGTCAGACTCAATAAAATCAGACCCAGTCTCGATATGAGACTCAGCATCTTAAACAAAAAAAAACTAACAAAAACAAAAACATATTCAAATTTAATAATGCAAATACAGCCAGCAATTCATTTGGACAATGACAAAAACATAACCTTACAACAACTGTGACATTTTAGTGAAAATTGCTTGACAAATGTGACAAAAGCCACCAAAAGCATTGCAAGAAAAACTCACAGGCCAGAACACCAGTTCACTTCTGGGTTTTTGCTGCAATGATCTTTTAAATTACAGTAAATTGTCTAGAAAATATCACAAAACTGGATTTTACAACTTACAATACTTCATGGCTTTTAAGGCCAAGATTGAAATTGAACAAGTAAACTGATGTTGACATTTACTTTTGGAGTTTGAACAAATGTTACCCCCCCCCCCTTCCATTCCTTCGTTATATCTGTAGGTCCATAAGTACCTATACTATTCTTTTTGTCAAATAATCTGCCCATTATATCATATCTATAGATATGATATGAATATACAGTAAATAGGCCTACATATTAACTATCAATATGGGCCTACCTTGTTCTTTCAACATGTCATGCAATACAACTATTTCATAATCAGTCAGGTACATGTACTACCCACATACTTTCCTTTAACAAACAGTAAGATTTTGATACCTTTCTGTACTCTTCCTGTTATCATTCCAACTCCTCCCTCTTATAATGTGTGTCTGCTTCTCTGTGTTTTATATGTAGGGTCTACATTATATGCATGCATATCTCTGTCTCTCCTATCTCTATCTCTTTTTATCTATTCCTCTCTTGTCTCTCTCTGACTTTCCTAGGCCTACATCTAAGGAACCCTGCATGATAATTATCTCTCTGTATCTCTTGCTCTCTCTTTATCTATCTATCTATCTATCTATCTATCTATTTATCTATCTATCCATCTCTCTACCTCCCTATCTATCTATCTATCTATCTGTCTATCTATCTATCTATCTATTAATCTATATATCCATCTATATATCTTTCTACCTATCCATCTATCTATCTATTTATATATCTATATATCTCCCTCTGTCCTTCAGTCCCCTATCTCTCTCTTTTCCGTCTCTCCCTCTCTCTCTCTCTCTCTCTCTCTCTCTCTCTCTCTTTCTCTCTCTCTTATACTTTGCTCTCCATCACTCCTGATGACCTGACCATTGGCCTACTTTTCCTCTCCTCACTACCACCACCCCAATCCACTCCTCCAACTCCTCCCTGGTCCTACTACCACTGTTTCACCCACTTAACCTCCCCTGACCTCTAGGCTTCACCCTTCGCCACCATGATGAATGATATTTGCATGATTTATGAGTGAGTGTAAAAAGGGGGGGGGGGGTGGGACGACTTGGGAAGAAGAGGAGTGGTTAGGCTGGTACATCTTTGGCCAAGAGAGGGAGACATTGCTGATACTGTTTAGCTACCAACAGAAACTGTCACTGTTCTGTTTCCACAATGCTTGAATTGATCTCAGTGAGTAAGTGATGGAGCATATGTATATATATAGACACTCAAAGCAAACTTGTGGACCTTGCAAGATACAATTTACACTGCTTTTCCTTACTTCTTGGTTTCCAATACTGGAGCATGGCTCACCATCAAACATACCACATCATAGTTTGCCACTGTTTAAATCAACAAGTGCATTAAAGTATTTGTTTTTCCTCTCAATGATTGTTGCTGTTTGAGAGAAATACCAAAATATGGACAAAGGTGCTGTTAAAGGTATTTTTTCCTCTTTTTTTTTTCTTTTTTTTTTTTGGAGGGGGGATTCAAGTCCATATATGGACATCATATCATACTGTAAATTATGCTCTGATTAATTCATGTATTGTTACAATGTCAATAAATGCAGGTGTCACAGAGGGGCTGAGATTAGTTTGTAAATCTCTATCCAATTTCCCACCCTAACTCCTATACCCCCCCCCCCCCCCCACACACACACACACACACACACCAACAACAACAACAACAACAACAATCCTATCTCACTGCATAGGGGCAACAACAACAACAACAACAACAATCCTATCTCACTGCATAGGGGTATCACCTTCAAATGATGCAATATTTGCTCAATCATTTTAGTCTGTCAAAATGCACTGGCATGTAATACACACATGTATATCAACAACTTGGCAGAAATACCATGTCTGACACAAAATCTTCAGTTTCGCGACTTTGTTCTCATGCTGTCATTTGCAGAATCAAAGGTCACAGCATACCAAACACAAGTTATGCATACTATGTTCACAAACATCACATAGACTCTCCAAACTCAGTGGATGATAAGATAGCCTCAGCCTGTGAACCTGCCACTATAGTCTCAGTGAATACTGTGTTGCATTCTGTTTGCAGCAAATCAATATAAAATGCATTAAGCTTTGTAAGAAAACTCACTTACGACACCAGATTTGTTTTCTTTCAGATGCTGTTTACATGATTCCAGCCAAATTTCCACATTCCTCTGATACCAGTACATCATCTTGCGCCAACAAGAAAAAAAACTCCTCCTTCCCTTCCCCCCATCCCCACCCCCCCCCCCCCCCCAAAAAAAAAAGAAAGGGAAAAACTTGGAAAGTTTGGGAAGGAGGAGAGGTACGCCCTTTAACCCATCAAACGAAAATCAATTCCACTCCCAGGTTTTGGAAGGGCAACACGTTTATCATCGGCCCGTGCCACTGTAGTGACAGCAGATAGAATAAGTCAACACACGAATGTTTATCTCCATAACATGAAGTTCAGCCCCAAAGGTCAGAGAGAAGCATACTTCCCACTCACCACTAGAGGGAGCTAGTCTCTGCCATACCAGACTCTGACTTTCCACACTCTAGTGACAGCCACTCTGCAGTACTGAATGCAGGGGGGTGTTTTTATCAAGTTAGTCAGCGCTGACAAGTTGTCAGTCTCTGACAATCACCATAGTATCAGTCAGTGACCGGAGCATCTCAGCCAATCAAAACCAAGGATTTTGCTGAAATCGTCAGACACTGACAACTTGTCAGCGCTGACTAAATTGATGAAACACCCCCCTGGTCTGACAGGCTAAAAACTTACAGTGCACCAGAACATCCAACAAGGACAAAAAAAGAAGATATCTGAGTACCTGCACACTGATGAAATTAATTAGTAGCAAATGCAAATAATGACACAAACTTTTTGACTTTATATCAACAATCTTGAAATGGCTAAATTTACATACTAAATACAAAGGTCTGTGTTATAGTCTATGATGCAGTTGTTATAATTTGGCTTCTCTTGGCAAAAGCCTCAATGATGGATTTTTTTCTTTCTTTCTTTTACCAATCAGATTTCGCATCCACGGAACCTCAACTCTGCCAGTGACTGAAAGGCACATAAATGCAACATTGAGGCGAGATGTTTTTCTGACCTCAAACATGCTTTTACGCAGAGATAACATGCTGCTACAAATCTCATCGACCGTGGAGCATGCAGGGAAGTGTAAGCCCCCCATTCCCTGGTGGGCAAACATACGGCCAGCATTTGCAGGTGAAATAATGTGAGTCATTCTGCCATATGATAACAGTAAACATGAAAACATATTGGGGGAGGAGGGGGAAAATGGAGGAGAAAAATCATGAACAATGAAAATTTCTTACAGGCAGTTTTGACAACATTAACTGTCTGTTGCAAGTTCTCAAACAACTTGCAGATAAGCATGATATTGTCACTGTCTATCCAAACAGGACTGCAAAATAGCCAGCATGGAAACAGCTCCCTCTACAGGTTATGTATGTTCAACCTTGGTCATCCACTCTGTCAAACGTGCAGAGCTTTCATCCCATGCAGTATTTTAGTTCTCACTGACTTGATTTCATTTGAGCCAAAATTGAATTCTGCATTTACAGTATGATACTTTTAGGGAATTTCTAAAATATAAAAGAATTGGTAAATTTTTGGCTGAAGTATAGATTTGTAATCATAAGTATTTATCTCTTTCTAAATTCTACAAATGCAGACATAACTTGTTCTGGAAGTCAGCACTGCACACCTTTCAAAAACTCTCAAATTGAAAACATATAATCATGATATTTGTGTGCCTGGCAAACCATACAGGATTACAAAAGGAGTAAATGAATAAATGATATTGGCAGTCATCCACAACTTTGCTGCTTTTCAGGTCTGAATACATTGCACTTGAAATCGTAGGAGGTACCTCCCCTCTTTCAACGATATAGGCCTAGTTTCCATGCAATGGCAACCTAAATTCATAAGATAAATTTCAGAAGACCTTTAGAATCTTATTACGGAATGATTGTGACCATCATGACAAGCAGCCAGTGACTGTGGTACACAGGTTGGGGATGGAGCAGGGGAGGAGAGGGGAACACAAAATACAAACTAAACCCATTGAGGACGGACTGATTTTGCTACAACACACATTTCCCATAGACACTTGCCCGAGTATACTCAGGACCCGTCCTCAACGGGTCAATGCAAAGGAACACAAGTCAAAGTTGGCACAAACACTTCATGTGTTGTTGTTGTTGTTGTTGTTTTGTTGGGAAAACCAGAGTTTTCATACAATACTTTCTTTTCATAAAAGAAAGAAAAGTGTCTCAAATGGAATCATCTGTGCAATCTGGGGGTTTTGGGTTTTTGTTGTTGTTGTTTGCGGTGGTGATGTTGTTTGACTTTTTTATGTGGGGACATTACAGGTATTTTTTTGTTTGTGAAAAAGTGTGAGTATAATGTCCCCTTCTTCTGAGAAGTTTGTGGTTTGAGACAAAGCCTTGTTCTGGTGTCTGTTATGTGGTAAAGCAGACAAGAAGCTGCAAAGGTTCTTGGTATCTGATTGTGGTCAGGCAGTCTATCATTGATGGTGTCCTGAGCATGCCGAGTTTTGGCATGCCAAGTTTTGGCATGCCAGTGAAATGAGTTTTGGTGACGGAGAGAGGTTTCACACTTTTATCACAGACTTGAATAATAATCATGTTTATGTTGCTGTTTTCTGTTTCTCTGTTTCTTAAAAGAGGAAAAATGTTCAGAATCCATTATGTGAATGTTGGCTGTCCTTGTATGGATGTTTTGCTTTAAAGGCAAATACTGCAGATTATCTAAAATGGTTACATCATTGTCCTTTTTCATCCCATTTTATTGCATTCAATGCCACACATAACAAGAGGAAATTCCATTCCTTTTACCACAAAAGCAATTAAAAAACAAATGAGGATCAAGAACACATTAAAAATTAGAATCTCAACTGCTCCAGACCCAAGCCAAAAAAAAAAAAAAAAGAAATCTTTGTTAACAGCGTCTCATACTATTGTATATTTCACAGGTGAATTCATAGGGTATCCGCAATCAACAATTGAAAAGGGTGAACCACATTGTTTGCGGACAGCAAAGCCTACCTGACCCCACTGGGCCTTGACTTCAAATCCCATCACCCCCCCCCCCCTCATACCCCACCTTCCAGAAATGAGTTACCATGGTAACCAAAGACAAAGCTGGTTCCTTGGGGGGTGTGGACTACACTGAAATAATGCTCACACATCCTGTAACAGGTATGTGCAAGGTTGTTTGTAGGTGGTGGAGGCAGAGGGGACCGAGAGTGTGGTGATGGAGGCATCAAACTTTGAGCATACTTTGGAGGCCAGAACTCTGGATGGCCTTTGAAGTTGGTCTAAATCCCTAGTCCAAGGGGAAAATCAGAGAGAGGGAGAGAGAGAGAGAGAGAGAGAGAAAGAGAGAGAGAGAGAGAGAGAAGAAAGGAGAAAGGAACAGAGATGAAAGGTGAATTGAGAGTGGGAGAAAGACTTTTTCTGGGGGGGGGGGGAAGGAGAAGGAATAAGTTGGGCAAGTTTACCCCAAGAATTCATATTCAAACCAGTGGATCCGATTCCTTTGCACGATCAAGGAGAGAACAGTATGAAGAGGAGGCTGGGGTGATTGCTGCACCCCACACCTGCCGTGATGCTGAAATAACCAGAAAGCAAAGAGGAAAATCAAACAATATTTCAACACATCCGGAAGTTTATCTGCCGCATTTACCGCATTTACGGGAGAGATTCCATTGCAGTCTAGTGCCACACAGATTCCAGGTGTGCAGTATCCCACCATGGGAGGGTCCCCCACACCCCTGTGGAGGGGTCCATTCCTGCACAACTCCACACCGTTATATCTAAACCATGCATTTGTTACAACCCTTTGCCCAACTTCACTTGCTTGCTTGCTTGCTTGCTCACTGAAGCACTGTGATAGACCGACATGGGCAATGATGAATGACAAGATACTCAGTATCAAATGAAATTGAGACAACAACAACAGACAAGAAACACTCAGCATGAGCAGAGCTGATATATCATAGGCCAACTTGTGTTCCTGACTTCTCCTGAATCTCCATCCCACATTCATAGCAAGATTGCTTCTGGCATGTTATGAAGTTGAAAGGCAAGTCATTTTTGTCCATTCATTATAAAAGCAACTTTACATTTTACATTCATATCTCTGTTTAAGTGTCTCTCAATGGTTGAATTGGAACCAGCAAAACTTTTTCTTTAAAATAAAGACTTGCTGATGACTATCAAATCAAGACAATAAAAACCATTGCAGATGAATTGCAAAGCATGAGAGTGAAAAGATTGCCTTTCAAGAGGTAAGGCAAAGATGCTGTAACATAAAAAAAAACAACAGAAGAAATAACAAAATTACCACTAAACCAGAGATTAGATCTGAGAAGTTGCTAATAAATGGAGAACTCCCTCTACAACTAAACCTGGTGCAACAAAGAGAGCAACTGGGAAACAACTTTACAGACAGCTGCCACAAGATGGCGCCCTTCTAATCCAGACCCACTTGACTTTGACTTCTTTGGTGGCATAAAAACCGGAACCTTGAACACACACAGTTTTTCTGTCATCATCAAGGTAGCCGTGTCCTCCACAGGACTGTTCCTCCCTTCTGTGCCTGGTCATCCACCAAACCCACCACCCTCCTCCTTTTTCTCATTCTCTCTTTTTTTTTTCTTCTGTCAGTTTTTCTTCTCCCACTTGCCCCCTCACTGCACTGGTAGGTAGCAACTTTTGCTAGCAAGATTTTTCTTTGCTTCTGTATCTGGTCCTCTAAACCCTATATTTCTTCCATCCTCTATCCTATTCTTCCTGTCTTGTTTGTTCTTCCATTTTTCTTCCTGCTGTATCATCTTCTTCCTTAAGAACAAAATCTTGCAACTGATCGACAAACTGCCCTTCACCAATATTAATAAGCACCAAATTAAAGGTCTTGAGACAGCCCAGAGACCTAAATCTGTGAAAATTTCAGTCTTTATGTGATATTTCCTGTAGAACATGAATCCAGTGATTATTTTTCGTCAAACGCTTTCGATTTACGGCTGCCGTTGGATAATGAACTTGACAGGACACGCCCCCTTCAAAATGCCCCGAATCTCTGGAATCGAGCTGTCAATCAACGTGACGTAATTTACGTCAGCAAAGGAAGGCAGTCTCGCTCTGGCTTGCTCCAATCGCACTATATTGTATACGACAACGCGTGAGTACACAAACGTCTAGCGGGATATTTGACCGATAACTGTTGATTGATTGTTAAATAATTGTTGCTTTCGACCAGCAATAACAAGGAGAATGACATCGCCGCTTGAGTCAGAATCAGAGGATTCTAGATTCAGCTCAAGCTCTCCAGAATCTGACGGAGATGTTGATGACAGTGCCGAAATTGAGATAAGCGATGACGGCATTCAGCCTTACAGGTTTGAGCCCGAAGCAAGCTCAAGCGACGCCGAAGAAGCGGAAGAGGGGGACGGAATTCATGGAGTAGACGCTGAAGGCCGTCTGGGCAATTGTCACTGGTAGGTGATAATTTCAATGACCAATGATATACTTTTTTATAACGATCATGGTGCTTAGAATCATATAATCATGGCTATCTTGTCGTCTATACAGTGCAGTGCATTAGCGAAGCGTTCCTACATTGCCGCTTTCTACGCTACGCCGCTCGCTGTACCGTGCTCCTCCGTCGCGCTTTCATTGTGCGTGGCGTTTGCTTTGTGCATTGACAATGCAGGCATGCACAGTGCAGACACCTGCAATTACTGCACCGGTCAACCCACTTTTATCGTGTTCGGGCCACCCTCTTCTTACCCACCGAATGCATTGTGTACACAACACTGTCACTTTATAGATGACAATGACAATGGCGCTGGCTGTGCAGCTGTGTGGCGCTGACGACGCTGGACTATCGCTCATTCTTATTGTGAATTTGTACTAATCTGAAACTTGTTAATGCTTGTTGAAACTGCTTCACAGATCTACTGACAACTGTATAGTATCGAACTCAGTACATTCATAATCAGATTAATCGTACTAGAATCTAGATAACTCCACAGGAGATGTTTGGGAGGTCTACTAATTTGTCCAAGTACAACTACAAGATCCAAGAACTCTATTGGTAGTGTGATACTGATGATAGTGATACTGATACTCATTTCAAGTTACTGAATGACTTGCTATTTAGATAGGCCTACGGGTACTACTAACTTTAGATAGTAAAAATTAATTACGACGCGAGTAATAGTATCATGTCTGACATGACATCGTATTGACGCGAGTGTACTAATGGCATGCTCATCCTTTTTCTATCCAGCTCAAATCAAGGTTATTAATATTAGGGCCTATCTACAATGTACTACTGGTATTCCAATTTCTAGATGATAAGCCGCATGCCGCATGAGTGTCAATAGTGACAATACACTGTTTTGTGCGAGTAGCTTACTGGAGTCAACATGACAATGATACATATACCGTACATGTATGTTTAGGCCAGATACAATTGTACTTACACATTTTATATTGCATCTAGACTATAGAAAGAAAGCAGTGACAGAAGTGTATCAAAAAAGATGTAAGTTATACATTGTGATAAAGATGTTTTTCATTGTAGATTATGATGAATAAACTAGCGTGCAAGAAGTGTCGGGAATCAAAAAAAAAAAAAAAAAAAAACGTGTAGCGTAGACTAGGCCTACACTGTGGATGTCAGGTACAGTTACGTAAGATTGACTTGTGAAAGGTAGATTACATGACAGCTAGAGGAGGCTAATGTGTGTGCAGCTGTACTCTTGAAGAACACGCTTCTTCATGACAGGGCACAAGGTTTTCATGTGCTTTTTATACATTTTATTTTTACAGGTGTTCATGCAGTGGGCAGTGCCAGGCAATGCCGACCCTCCGGGAGAGCATATGCTGTAAAGAGGTACCACGGGTCGTAGAAACAATGGACGACCTAACTGACGAACTAGAGGGTGAAGAAACAGAGCCACTGGACTGTATCACGGCACATCCTGGATTCAGCCCTGTCTGCCTGAATCGATGGGTCCTGAAAACGGCATACCACCAATACAAGCAGCAGTATGGAGACCAGGAGAGAGTGGATGCAAGTAAAAACCAGTAAGTGTGATCTTGGTATGGTATACATGTACAGTACATTGATTTCAGTATCAAAAATTTGCATGCAGTGTCCCTCAATAGGCCCTCATAAGACTTTATTTTTTCTGTAATTGTCAACAACAACAATTGTATTTGTGCATACATCTTCACACATAAAGGATTCTTTTAATCCATGCAAAAAATGTACAACTATTTCAGAAAGACTTTTGGGTAGATTGGAGCCAGTAGCATGCCCTTGCAGGTGATTATACCTGCATTTGTTTTGTGATTAGTTCATTTCAGATTCCAAACAATTAGTTTCTTAATAAAACAGAGCAACAGAAACCCCTGCTCATTCAGTCTTAGGGCAGTGATTTGTGAAGCGGCAGTAATAATCCAATACACTGAAGTGTCAATATTGTCTTTGTCTAGACAATGAGTTTTTGTTGGCACGGCAAGTATACCAGATGACTTTTCAGTATTATACACCCCATTGATATACATTTGTACATAGGTACATTCCTGAGTGATTCACACCAATATTTATATATGTCATACTGTAATTGTAACATTATACCTTCCTTAGTGTTGCCTCAAAGTCATACTCCTGAAAGTCTGTGATTTCTGGTCTCATTTAGATTAAATTACCAGTATAGCTTTTTGTGTTCAGTTTCAATGTTGATCACAATGGACCTGTCTTCCTTCATACATGGCTGATATACATTGCATAATTTTAGGCTTTCATATACAAATATATACACTGTATTTTTTTTATTTTTTTTTTTTTGGGGGGGGGGATGCTGTCCATCATTTACCATTATATTGCATGTGTTGCAGGAGTTTCATTTTTTTCCAATTTCATTTTGACAAGGAATTTTTGCTTTTCATGACTGTAGAACTTGCATGTTTGTTTAGAGTGAAATTAGGTGAATATTGGTTAGATTTGAGACTAAGTACATTTTACAGTAGGAGCTTTTCAATCTGTACTACTGCTGTTGAGATTTCTGAAGTCAATCATGGAAGTACATTGTACAGAACATGACATCTTGTTTTCTTTCTATGACATGCATCAGAAATTGAGTACTTTCAAGCATGATGATTGGACAGAAATACAAATGTATTTCCTGCTAATATTGCAGTCAATATTTTTCTCTTTTCTTTTGTTATACTTGAATATACAGAAGAAATCGTCACGTTGCATACAGGCAGATGGTGCGATGGATCTGGGGATACCTGGGGAAGGACATTCGTGTGCCACTGCCATCCTGTGCCGTTGTCCAGATCCGGGAGGCCTTCCCTTCAAAGGAGTACCGTGGCTTCCAGGAGATATGAGTATTCTTCTTTTGCCAGTTCCTGTTCAGCTTCTCCTTGGAGTTACTCAGTGAAAGATTCTTTAATGCAGGCCGTCTTGCCGTTATAAGGTGTTAAGTGCTTGGTAAAATAAATAATGGTACATGAATGTGATCTGAGGGCTCTTTGGAGCAAGGAGTTCAACATATAGTGTATCAAAAAGTGATATGCAGACCTCAGGGATGACAAATCAATGACATGTATCATGACCTCATATTCTTGTATTTCTTCTATTCCTATGTGTATTCAGTAATGTACATGTAAGATAATGAGTACTGGTACAACTGTACAAATGTCTGCTAGGTTGGTGGTAATCTACAAAGTAGCTTTTACAGTGTCTTCATCTACAATTTTATCAATCCCCCATACTGAGGTACAATGTATGTAATACGGGTATTAGGAAATATCAAGAGCCTTACAAATAATACAATCTTAATACACTTTTCAGCATATGTAAATCATTACAAAACCAAACACAAGTTTAAACCAAATTACATATACATGAAGGCATGCTCAGGAGTTACTGTATATTTTGTTTGTGGACAAATGAATTTTCATGTAACTGTTAGAAAAAAAAAAATGAAAGCTTCATCAACAGCTGGATTTCATTCCCAGAAATGAAAGCAGGGTGCACCCAGATAATTCAAGTTCAGTGTACATGTATTGTTGTACTAACAGTGCCAGCTTCCGTACTGCAGGCCAGCCATGTAACTATCAGTGGTATGACTATATGAAAATCACTGCCAATCAAGATTGTCACATTTGTATATGATGTAAGCCAATTGCAAGAAACAGAAATTTATGCATCTGCAGATCTGGACTGTTGTACATGTATACATGTGTGTATATCTTCAATCAACAAAGTGGTGTGTACTGAATGCGTACAGTCGAGAATTCCAGTACACAGGTGTGTACATGCAGTGAGAATGAAAAAGAAATGATTTCAGAGTGGAATACAGCTATGCTGATTTTCATGTTTTGAAAGAGGATTTTTTTTTTTTTTTTTTTGTGGAAAATGACATTCACTATATGTATACATGTATGTTGAACAGTAAGTTTGTTAAAAAATAAAAACTCACAACGATACTGAATTGTCATTCTTGTTGTTGACAAACGTTAAGCAAATGAGCCTAGAATTTATGTGAGGAAAGCATGCGTTGATGCAATGGGATAATCATTACAATAGTCCCTGGCCTGATGTTGACATGAGCTTGGGAAGTCATACATTATAACTTTATTTGTGACACATTTTATTAAGATCTTCATTGAGTGAATAAAATCGCGGAAAGGCTTATCATGCATTTGTTATACAAACTACTTTAACTCTTGATTATGACTGCATAATTTGAGTCGAAATTATCATTGTCGAGTGGAAGAGGAGAGTGAATGTTATTAAATTGCTGTTGTAGTCTCACCCAGTGTTGGCAGCACAATATGTATATATATATATATATATATATATATATAAATATATATATATATATATATATATATATATATATATATATACATATATATATATGCATATATATATTTACATATATATATATATATATATATATATTCCAAATTTTACATAATGAAGTGAGTATTACAGAAAAATCACACAAACCACACAACACATTAAAAAGTTAGTTGAATTCTTGCTTTCTTTTCTTTGTCTTTTCAGGTCTTTGTCTTACTTTGTTGCTTTCTTGCTTCCAACATGTTTTAAAAACAGAAAAAAAAAAAAAACAGAAAAAAAAATGTAACAAGTTCTATATCACAGTCATTCATGGCCATAGAAACTGCCCAGAGCCTTATCCAAGGATATGTCAATTGGGACCTTTCTGAGCTTGTACAAGATTGAAAACGTCAAAATAATATTATTACTACATGATGCAAAGGAAACTAGAACCATCACTGCAGGTGATTAATATCCCCACTCCAGCAGCTCGGACTCCTGTGAAAAAGAATTGAGCCAAGATATGCCTGGTACAAACACAAAGGGCATTAAAGCACAAATATACCTACATATTTTGATGCATGTGGGTACAAACCAAATTGAAATGTAATGCTTCAGTCTGATAAAAGAATATGAAGTTACCATGGCAAGTTTTGGTTTTTTTTTTTCCCCCCCTGATACCAACACAATGGTTCTTACAAATCTACACCTATAGATCATACATACCGGTACTAAATTTGATCATAATAACTTGAATGCTGTCAAAGTGATATGATGCACAAGGGTTTGGTAAGATTTTGGTTACCATGGCCATCACCTTTGTGTTGTTTAAAAAAAAAAAAAAAAAAAATCGGGTCTGTACATTTATACCTGAATATCATAATGTCCACCAAATTTGATTTCGATTGCTGCACAATCCGATTGTAGAAGAACTGTAGTTCATTCCACAGGATTTAAAAAAAAAAATACAGCTGTATGCAGTTACCATGGCAATGCTTTGTCGGGTACAAACACAAAGTGTGTCTTGCATAACTACACCTTAAATCATTAGACACACCAAATTTGGAAAAAGAAAATGCTGATATACTGTGGAAACAGTATGCTCCACAAGGTTATGGTAAAGTTGCAGTTACCATGAGAAAGCTTTGGCAAACACAAAAATCAGGTCTTCTACATCTACACCTCAATGCCATAGTGTCCACCATATATGATCTCAATTTCATCGAAATTACGGAAATACTTCACTCCACAATATTTTTGAGATAATTCGCAGTTAACATGGCAAACTTGTTGGGTACTAAGGAAACACAGAGCGTGTCTTGCATAACTACATCTATGCATTCACTCCTGTACTAAATTTCAAATACAAAACTGGGGAAGTAGTTTGCTGTGCAAGGTTTTGGTATAATTTTGGGTAACTTGGCAATGCTTTGTCCAGCAAACACTAAAAACATGTCATCCACATCTGTACTTGTTCAATCTCATTTGCTTCAAAATTGTGGAAGTAATTCACTCCACAAGATTCTTTGAGAAAATCTGCAGTTACCATGGTTATCACAACAACGCCTTGTTTGCAATGGTTTCTTCTCTCCAAAACACATACACACACACACACAAAAGAAAAACATGTCTTGCCCATCTACACCTCAATGTCATCATGTGCCTTTAGCTTCATCTTCATGTGTAAACTGCTTCAAAACTGTAGGAATTGCAACACAAGATTTGCAATGGACCGCCCAACCACACACTCATTCCTATTACCCCAGATACCCTTCATGTATGTGGGATATAAAAACTATGTTGGTATATATACATTGTAATTGGTGCACAAATATCACTGCAAACTTCCCCATCAGTGTCATTCTCCTTCAACTCTCCAGTAATAGTTCAATATACCTTGCAAGAGTAGGGAATGTTATTACAACATGTGATTGCAGACATGTGCAATTGCCAAAAATGGCACATAATGCTTTCAATAAAAAAAAAGCAGCAACTGTAGCTGCACAAGAGAAATGAATGATTTTTAGTTATTAAAAGTAAATGCAGTGTAGTATTAGTAACACTATAGTGCCTCCATGTATGTCAGCATGTATGTCAAAAATACTCCGAAAAGGAAAAAAAAAAGAAAAAACATATTACAAAATGTTATAACATGACACGTAGAAACAGTTTACTCAATACTACTAAGCTCCGATTCTTTTGCCTCTCGAGACTACTGTGACAGGTTGTTGACTCTAGGAGCCCAGCTTGCAAAATCGAAGATACAGTCGATCATATGGGAGCTGAAAGTCTCAGGCAACACTTTTTAATAGGTTTGATTGGAAAGCAGCTGGGAAAAGCAACAACAAAATGGTCACATGTACTACAGCTTTACCTTCGCCAAGGGAAGAGGAAGTTAGGTGATCACTGGCATTGGTATGTCTGTTTGCAACATAATACAACTACAGATTTGAATGACACTTGCAGAAAAAGTCAGTGATAAAATGAGGAACAGCTCATTTAAATTTTGGCATCAGGAAATTTTTATGGATTTTTGAAGGATTTTGCATCTCTACAAGAGTTCTAGCTGCACATGCTGGAGGTTTACATACGTGCACTATATCATGTGTTCTGCTCTGGCAATGCACCAGGTGAAGATGGGTGCTCTCCCAATGCTTTTCTAGTGTTCTGATGTCAACAAAATACGCTATTACAGACATGGCTATTGCCCTTCCTTCTCTACTCCGGAACTTGTTTGAACCTGCTGTAGTGCTGCTTGATAAGTTCATCTTTGGATTCGTAGGTGTGCTTGCTGGAGAGGGGTGGGGGGGCAGCTTTTCTCCTCATTCCCTGCCAGGACAACCTGTTGCCCATTGCAACATCTGCCAAGAGGTCATCTACATAGGCTAGAGATGTAAGAAATAACAAAGGAGTACACGCCATTAATTTCCCAGAACATTTTATTTTTCATTTGATATCTATTTGCAAGCTGAAACTCCACACAATCATTCATTTGCCTGTTATAAGAAAATGCTGTTGGGTAATGTTCAATACTTGGTATACTTGGTATACTTGGTATACCAACAGCAAGGTCTGGTTATTACGTTGTTTAAAAGTGTGAACTTTTATCACAATGGAAAAATTACATGTATGTAAATACAAATTTGTATTACCATTGATGAGAGCAATAGCATATGCCATTTCTGCTCAGTAAAACATCTCTCAGGATAGAATGGATAGAATGGAGACATTGTACACCACTAGTGTTTCAGATACTTACAGAAAGAGCTGCTCTCTTTGACTGGTTTGACAGATGCTCTGCCAGGCTTGTATTTTGGTTTACTCAGCTTGAACCGCTTCTTGCCTGTGCTTGTTGTTGCTTGCTGCTTCTTGCTGTTCTCATTGAAATGCATAGCTGCAAGCTGGATCCTGTTAATATGAAAATATGTGATATGCACTTATGCATTTTGACTTCACAACCTTTTTCTTTGAAGGAAAATGGAAACTGCTGTTTCTAATTTACAAATTTTTCAGTAATGAGCATTCAAATTCATGGTATTCAGTCTCTTACTGTTGTTCAAAACGCAGGATGAAACTTTACGCTATTTTTCTTGTCTTGTGTAAAATCACTGATACTGATACTTCCTTCAGTGTTGTCATAAGAACTTCATGGAAACTGGAGACAAGAAAGAAGGAAAATGCCTTAAAAACCACTATGCTTTTATATCACATAAAGACAGGATTGATTTCAAATTAGTTGTTTGCTTATTAGCATTACACATGATGTGAAAGTCCTACTTTCCATCTAACAATAACTTCGAGACATGATCCATACCTGCTGACCATGCCATAGTAGGAGTATGCCTTCAGCTTTGGGGCGAAATGGTTGAGTGTGCTGTGGAAAGACTCCAAAGATGATGTCTGCTCTCCGCTTGAAAGCTTTCTGATATCCTTGACCAGCATTGGGCTGGTAAGGATATCATCCAGCTTCTCACAGGCAGCTGTGCCTGCGAACAAAAAAGGAGTGAGTTCAGTCTAATGTTAGTCAAAATCTTACCAGAAACATGTATCACACTTGTGTTTTCTTGTTTAATATAAAGTAGATTATTTCAACTCTCAGTAATTGAACTTCAATAACTCTAATGTAGATAGGCTTCAAGAAGTGCTTGCAACAAATTATGGCCAAAAAACAATCCAATACATAAGGTTGAAAGAACATTAAAATACCCCCACCCCCATGTTATCTTGGTCTCAAATAGCCTGTTAGAATAGGGTTTAAGAATGAAGTGGTAAAGACTTTCTCATGTACTTCCATGTTCAAATGTCAGAAGAAAGGACCACACTATGACTATTACATTCACCTCATTAAAGCATTTGAAGGAAACACAATTATGGATAAGGCCATTTCAAATTACCCGGTCTCAGCCATTTCTTTTGACGATCCCCATAGTCCTCATGCAGGCAGCTCGGAAAGATGTCGCTATGGCCATGGTGGATCCCTCGGATGTGGTTCCTCAATGAGGACCACTTCGCGATGCGCAGGTCCTCCTCTTCATCTTTTGTGGATGCAGCCACCCAATACACATGATTAGTGATGCTTTGCACCCACTGTGCAACGACTTCGCCTTCCTTCCTTTTGGCAAGAGCGTGTACCTTTTTCTGCACACCTGCATTGGATAATGGAAAATAAGGTGCAAGAACAAACATGAAGAGAGATTACACAAAATCCCTGATACTGGCTAGGAAATACTCAACAAAAATGTCTGAAATAAATATTTCAATAGTATGACCTTGACAAGAACACATCTCACATTTACTGTCTGAGCAAAAAGTACAGTGTAAAGTTTGTATGTTTCATTTCATATTTGACGATGATGAGTTTGTTTCCCCCCCCCCAAATGTATTTGCATAAACAGTCTTTCCAGAGCAAGTGACCCCCTAGATAATAATTCCAAATAATAAATGTTGCAGTAAATTTGTTTGTATGTGACGATTCTAAGTTTCACCAGGTGTATGTACATTCGTAAGTGCACCAGTCAAATGAACCACAATAACATCTTTTTAATGCCTTGCAATGATTTATCACCAAAAAAAGAAAAAATGAGAAGACAGGCAAATTGCCCTGTGTTTTTTTTCTGCAATCTGACTTTTTTTCTCTATGAGGGGACTGCATACTACAAGCTCTGCTTTCTAGCAATCTCCTTATTTCTAACAATTTTGTTTGAGTTTACCACAATGACATAGCATTCATTTGTATCTCTGCTCACAATTACCTGTGTCTTTATTACATGTTATTTTGTTCATTACATTGTTGTACCGAGTTCGTGACATTACTTGTAGACCCAAACACTTCATTGGAGATTAAATAAAACAACTTGAACCTTAACTTGAAGAATTATATTACTCCTAGATCTACATGAAATATTTTCTTACCTTTTGCCACATGCCAAACATCATACATGTGGCAGATTTCTGGTGTTGCCTCCCGCACGTGCTTGGCTAGTTGGCGATGGCGGTCTGTCACCAGCTTCCCAATGGTGAGGCCCTTGCTTGTTAGGTAGCTGTGCATGCGTCGGTAACCTTCCAGCTCCATATGGTAACTACTCTTCACCTCGTTGCTCTGGGGTGAGAATGAACAGTATCATGAATAATCTATCAAATAAGATGCATGAATATCGTATTGTGCAAGTTTCTCATTTCTGAATAATATGCAGAAAATTCCACATAATGTTATACATTCTACATGTGAAACATTTTCTTTTCATTTTATTTTGATGAAAGTGACATAATTACCCTGGCTAACAGTGCGTCAGCAATTTGTTTAAAATGATTATCATTTCAGCATGACAGCCGTACTGTGTTAATATGGATATTTTTCCTCCCTTTTGCATACTGAATGAAATGTTTGCACACAAGCATACATACATACCTTCACTCACACATACAATGTAAATGCTTTAAAAATCATTACAGCAATATCAACCGGTATCCCTTTTTTCATTATGTAAATGCCATTTCCCAACTTCATGAAATATATTCTACTTCAAACAGACATTTTGATGTTTATTATAATCATATTATCTCAACTTATCCAATTTATCAGTTAAACACACACCTGAACAAGTTGAATGTCCACGATTTGGCTTATGGTGAGCTCTAAGCCGCTGTACAGGCCATACTTTGCCGAATGGCCTGGGCTATCCGCCCGTCCATCACCACCTAATATGAGAGGGGTGCCAACTTCCACCAGCTTGGAGAGCAAAGCTTCCTGATGGAGTCTCCATCGCCGTTCTATGATGGGGTGCAGAAATTCGTCCTGATGCCGGTAAAATGTCCTTGCCCCCATCGTCTGCACCTTGATGCTACTGAGGATCTGCAGGGTTTTGGTCGAGCTCCCTCCAGCGAAGAGTATAGCTGCTGAAAGCAAAACGTTGCCAGCTGGACGACTCTGAATGAATGGCTGGCTCTCCCAGGTTCTCATCATTTTGTTACAAGACCAGCATTCCAACCTCACTTTGAGGAAGGTCCCTTTCACAGATTTTTGGATGGACACGTTTTTTGATCCACATGATGGGCAACTTTTCAGTAACTCGAACAACTTGGACTCAAATACAATGTATTTTGGTTCCAGGTGTGGAGGGGCACTGCTGTCATCTAGGGGACTCTGTGCAATCCTGTAAAATTGAAAAAAAAAAAGAATAATGAACATTAGTGTTTTCATCAAAATAAACAGACCTTACATAGTCTTAATGAAACTTCATGCAAAGCAGAAAGCACAATCAATAACTATCTGCATTTGTAGTTATTTTTAGACAAGGTACTGGTACAGACTTACAACCAGTATATAAGTTGTAATCACAACCATACATGACAACGATATTTAAACTACCTTCAATTTAGATTCCATGCATATGCCCACTACATAGATTAGAAAAATAACATGGAACTATACACTGTACTTGCTTCACCCAAACAATAAGTACAAAAACCTCTCATGCTTCCAGTTCCAATTGTTAGCAGCTTACAGGACTGTATTGAACTACTTGAAGTAGGAGTATCTTGAGATGGGTGGTGCTTTAATATTTCCTTCTCATCTGCTCTGGGTAGTTTGCAAAGCTTGTCAATTTGGCAGTAGACCCTAAAATGCACATGTAACATACACATCTTCGGCAATACAGTAGTTGGTGATTGTTATCTAAACATAGAGAAAGCGTATATTTGAATTCATGTCTGAATTTGAGAATTTCACAAAATTAAAAAAAGAAATAACTTAAGCAGAAACGCACGAAGGGCACATGCAAAATTAGAAATTCATTACAAAAAAAAAAATGTATTTATGTATGCCATATTTATGGTTTACCTTCTTGGAGTCTGTTTGCGAGTTTTCTTTGGTGAACTTTCTTCTTCGGAGCTGGACCCTGATGAGTCTGGAGCATAGTCAGAATCGTGCTGACGCATAGCTGGGGAGTTGCTGGAGCTTGATGAGGAGGACTTCTTGCTGTCACTGCTGGAATCATTGTCATACAGATTGCACATTATCCCCTTTGACACTGCATCAGGCCGTTTGGGATCCAGTAATCCCTCCTCTGTTTGCATCCAACTGTCCTTGGTCTTGACAGTTATCCCCACACCTGTAAATTAAACACAGATTGTTTCACTTGGACTGTCTGCAAATCTACCAAGTAAAATTTGCATTTTCACAACAGAAGCAGGAAGTTCTTCTTAGTTATACATTGGATTTGTAAACTAACTGACAGACAGTACCTAGAGTCACTAACCATTAACCTGGTCCAGCTATACAGTGCAATTAACTTCGCGAAAGGGGGCATAAGCTTTTGAATCTGTAACAGTCATCTTAACACTGTGTGGAGCCAGGACAAAAAAATCTCTCGAAAGTTTACCTCCTCATATCTCCCATATTTTTACCACCAAATTTCTTGAAACTTCACACATATATCTGTTATGGAAATGTTATCCTTCATAGCATTTTTTTTTTTTTGTTGTTGTGAAAAATAACACTGATGTATCTTTTGAAACATGTGTATTTTTCTGTTTGAGTCAACTGTGGGAAAGGGTTAAAATTATTTCTCGCCACAAGTCTGCACCAGCATAAATATGTATTTCATAAACATATTGCCAGTCTGTATACACCAGACTCACTACCTGCAAAGTTTTGTGTTTGGGCAATAAGTAGTTAGAAGAGCGAACAGACAGCCAAATTTAGAAAAAATACTGGACATACACAACTAGATCATCCTCCTGCACGTGCGTTCTGTATTGGTCAGCGCAAGCTTAGCAATCCAGCAGTGTCAGGTTCGACGCACAGCGGCAGGGTTCAGTTTTGAACACAGTATGGACATACTACCACAAGTCATATACCAAAGTTTCATTTTGGGGGCAATAGAGAAAAATGTGACAAATTAACACTTTTTTAGAGATCATTTTTTTTTCTAGAGACTCATTTTTAACTTTATTTTCATAGGCTTTAAATCCACAATAAAATCCAAGCTAATATTGTCAGAGAATAGGTTCTCACTAAAATTTGCTGTATAGATTTTATCATTTGATGGCTAATGAGGCGAGATATTGCAATTGTCAGCAACACTTTCCCAGCGGTTTTGCATACACAAGCTGTCTACTTTATGCAATTGTGAGGTTTTAGTTCATATGCTTTGGCTGAGTTAATTGCACTGTATCGCCACGCCTATATCCACGTCTTTTCAACAGTCTTAATAACACCAGTAGGAAATAAGTACAGCTGTATTACTGTTACAGTAGAAATTTTTGCGGACTTGAAATTTTGCACATTTCGCACAACCAGAAACTAGCACGAAAATAAAAGCACACAAATATTTTTGCTTGCCATATGTTCCTGTGAGTCATGTCTTGATTCTGCTGAATTAAAAACATGCAAAACTCTTCTTTCCCGGTCAAGTGCGAAAAAAATTTGTTGAGTGAAAAATATTCAGTTTTACAGTACTAATATATTACATTATATGACTAACAGGAACAGGCATGCAAACCAGATGAGCAAAGAGATGACATGTCAGCTAAACCAGGAACTTGTACCTACATTTTACTCTGGTTGCTCTCTTGCCAATCCTTGCTGTTTGCGTGCGAATGGACCGCTGGGTAGGTTGGTGGGGAAACACAGGAACTTCCTCCTGAATAAAAAGTGAATGTAGACATTATAATTACCTCACAGAAAAGGTATTAAAAACAAAACATCCGTCTTACAATCAATTTTCCATTTTGAAATATGCACCATTCATGTGAATTTGTCATCCCTGCTTCTCCAAAAGTGGGCCATGGAAGATCTCTCATGTGAGTTTAATGTCAGCCAAAAATGACATTTAAAAAAATTCTTTTTGATTACTGGGCCTCGAAAATACTCTGTTGAAAAAAGTTGAGAAGTGCAACATTAATAAAGTATCTGATATTCCATTTACATCTTCCACTTTTACAAGTTGAGAATACAGGAGACTCAAAAAAAAATGATGTCCTTGGAACTGACAGTTTTCTTTCATTATGTTGAAATGACATTATTACCAAGCAACTAAGTCCATACAAAGATATATAGACAGTAATTTGGGGGCCTGAAGGGCCCTATTTTACAAATGCAAAGCACTGGAAAATCTACAGACTCATGAAAAATTTCATTGATATTCTCATGAATGTTCACTTGGATCGCACAACATTGCAAGATCATTTACAATGTTTATTTCTATCACTTTATGCAAAAAGTGCATTACGAGGAAAAAGTAGAGGGGAAAAAGAAAACAAAGAGAAAGAGAGAAAAAATATCATTCATACATGTTGTGGCAACTGTCCAAGCAGACTGGACTGTGGCTCATCCTCAGCTTCATCAGATTCCTCCATTTCTTGCAATGACTGTGATGGATCATCATGGGTCTAAATAAGAATAAAAAGACATGATTATCAGCTTTCATGAAAACAGATGAATGCTAGCTTAAGTTATCAAACCGGTTACAGCTCATTATTCCGAAGGTTCGTTATTCCGAAGGCTCTTTAGTCCGAAGATTCGTTATTCCGAAGGCTCTTAAGTTCGAAGATTCGTTATTCCGAAGGTTCGTTTTTCTGAATTTCATTTTCGGATTAACAAATCTTCAGAATAACAAACCTTCGGAATAATGCCACACATGTTTGGATTAATGAACACTTTTTCATTTTCGGATTTCGAACCTCTAGCTATAGAGAATTTGTGTGTTTCGGACTAACGAAACTTCGGAATATTGAACCTTCGGAATAACAAACAGCACCCATCAAACCTACATTTAATGTAATTTCCATCCTATCCAAACTAAGGAATGCTCAGTCTTGGGGGCCCTTACATCAATAGAAGTGGTACAAAGAATGGTTGTAATGCTTATGATCATGACATTTTTTTTCATTGATTTCATTCTGTTTTGTCATCGAACTGGGCTAAACCACAGACTGTTTTTAGACAGTCTGTGAACATATGCATGCAATAAAATGCAATTGTACAATTCTGCTATCATAAACATACATAAAACTTACTTCCTATGCAATTACTAGGTTCATATTTAAAAAAAAGGAAAGGGGAACAAATAAAAAAAAAAAAATTTGGATGTACAATGTGATGTTCACTCCTCACAGGTCTGAAATACCTTAACCTCCTTATTCATAAATCACTACTCCTTAAAAATTATTATCACCAAACACCTCTTTCTCATTGAAACTATTCCAAATTCTTACTCCCCTATATGACAAACCTTTGTAAAAAAAAAAAAAAAGAAAAAAAAAGAAGAAATTCATACGAAAAGAGAGAAATCCATATGAACTTAGTTATCAAAAATTATTGAATAGATGACTGAGATTTATTTCTGCATTGAAAACATGCACATACACATCTCAAAACTTTTCAAGAGCAACTTTATACATTGTGTAAAAAATCCTCTTTATACTTTGAAATTCAAGTTTGTCCAATTCATTGTAAAATGCTTCAGTGAGAAACAAAAAAAAAAGTATGGTAATATTTGGTTATATGTTTGAAATCAGTAATAATAAATACAACTACAACTATTACTCAATGTTAAGACCCTCACTTTAACTGAGGGAATTGGCTCAATGCAGCAGTAATTTTGTTTGCTTTTTATTGGGATAAAAAATGTTATCATGGCAATGCATTCTTCAACATTGTATCAAGATGTGTTTTGCTCATCTAAGAATTGTTAGTCGCATACAATGTATGCCACATTTTATCGACTTGTGATTTCTATGACATTCACTCCACACAGTTACCATGACAACACATATTTCAACAAGTTTGCACATCTAGGCCTACATGATATAATAGCAGTCACATGTGCAGAGCTACCAACCATGGCATTGGAAGCACAAATCAGTACCCAGCAGCTCCAAAATTCTTATCTTTCCCCCATCGGAAATTACAATCGTATTTTTTTCAATTTCCCTCTCCTTGCTACTGTATTTTCAAATAAACTCGTCAACGCATGAGACGTAACATTACGACACATGCCGATTTACCGAGTTGGTCAACAGCACGCTACAGATTCATAACTACGCGTTGTATTGTTCAGCAATGAATGTGTACTACTGTAAAGTTAGTGCATGTATAATGTACAGTCTCCAAACATTTGCTGGATACGTCCACTACCTAGCAGGGGAGGGGGATTCATACTTTCATATTCTCTGTGAGCGAATGCAGAATTCTGTTGGGTGTTTCCAATCATTGTTTAGTATAAAACATAGTCATGCGTTGTTTTCACAATTTCATTCTTTTTCATTTCATTGGATTTTAAACATCATCAAAGAATTCTCCTAAGTACTCCAATTTCTTTCCCTTGACTCGAATCGGAAAGTCTGCCATCATGCTGATAGCTAAAATGCTGTGCAAATAGCGCTGTGTGTGGATGTGCCGATGTGCGAAATACTGTTTCACTTCAAGTTCATAGGAATACGTCACGTGGGTGGGCGTCCACTAGCCCTTGCAGCTAACCTTGCGCTGCCTCAAGTTCGATGGATCTACGATCGAGCGAATGTGCCGTGTGTATTACTAGTAGTAGCTAGCTGAGCGTTAATGACTTGATCAATACGGTGAACAGTTTACGTTCGAAACGAAAAAAAAAAAATCATGTCTTTTACGAGAAGAAAAAACACAACAAACAAACAAACAAAAAACAGAAACACCCACGAACGGATGTTGATAGCCAAAAGTTTGGAAAGTAATAAGTTTTGATGAACGTGAAATTAATTGTCATGATTTTGATGTCTAACCGAGTGGTGGCTGCATCACATAGTACCTTCTTGTCGTGACTTTGTCTAGGCATACGAGTCCTTTCATTCATTTCTGTGATCGAATTTTTAATCGAGTGATCAATCAATCCCCTTTTATTTTTCAAAGAACATTATTACTGTATATATCGCAGAATATTCGAACAAGTACACTATAACCGACTGTTCGATGTTTCTACCATGGGCTAAAACAAATGCTACAGAATCTTGAAATCTTTGCAATAATTCTTCCAACTCGACTACCGAGCTAGTTCTTCAATCGCGATTATGCGTTCCAGGTTATTTACATGCTGTTTATCAACAGAATTCAAGTGCGCACATTCTTTCGTCTGGCACCTGGTTTTGCAGAGGAAATTTCCACTGACGGGGAGGGGTGGGGTGGAGGTGTCAGGTTTCTTTTATCTGAAGAGACAGCACGATCTCTTCGCTTCTATTTACTGTCGTTCGTGGTTTTCCCCTTTTTCTCTGTTGGTAACTAATGAACATTTACGTTGCTAGCACGTAGTTCTTTTTTATGTGAGGTGTATGTATTTTCTTTTTTATCATTCTACTTGGGAGGGAAAAGAAGAGTAGAAGAGGGGAAATTGAAATAAAACAAAGACAAGTACACTTATCATTCACAGCAAGCTGTCATCATTTTGTCGTTTCCTATTAACATTGTCATTTAGAAACACGATCCCCATTATCACTCGAGATAAATACCTAGGAAAACAAATCACAAAGTATCAACAACCTCCCCGACAACAACACAAACACTACTAAAGATAACACACAGCACGCCGAAGCGGCTGGGATCAAACTTGCTTCTAAATACTGCGGCAAAACAGAGAAATTGCTGTTACACTTGCAAAAATGAAAAAAAAAAAAAAAACAACAACAACAACAACAACAACAACAAATGCCAAATGCTCAAAGACTGACAGGGTAAGCAGAATCCTAAATATTTTTGTCAGCTTATTTATTGCTACCTTGGCAATGCATTGTTCAACATTGATGAGAGATGTGTTTTGCTAGGACAAAAGATTTCTAAAAAGATATTGTGCACAACTAGAGTCTATACATTACATTGATCATTTGCTGAATTTCCACTGAATTGCTGAGATGTCCAAGCCACAATATTCTGTGCAATTTTAAAGAAATTTGCTATTGCCATGGCGATGGTACTTTGATAGTGACACACATGACAAATTTGGGTTGAATCGCTCAAAAAAAAAAAAAAAGAGAGAGAGTAGCTGGAGCCGCAAGTTTTGCTACCAAATAACCACCCTACCACTTCATCAACTGACGGCAAGACCATCCGACCTCGAGTGTTTTCTAGATTATATACCCCATAAACACTACGACGAGTCATGGGTGAGGGTATACTGCTAATTTCATCACTCCTATTTACTATCAGCAACATGCTACCATTTTTTAAACAAACATTAAAATAACAATCATCAAAACCATCATACACACCTGTTTATGCATCTGTCCCTGCTGACTTGATTGTGGCTCACCAGGATTGACTTCAGTAGCAGATGCTTCAAGTGAAGATGCTGGCTGTGACAGTAGCTCTTCAAGTGTCTTAATAAATAAACACACAAACAAGTACATAATTATGTACATGATTGTTACGGTGCAGTGCGAAAAGGTATGTCATTTTTTGTAAGTACAGGTACCTTACATGATAATAAGTTCTATACAAAGTGTGGTTATAGGAGGTAACTAATCAGTCATGCATGAGAAACCTTTATCTCTCTCATATTGAAATGTAGTTCATTTACACGTAGAGTGATCCCTAATACCCACGTGCATCCATCCCATCTTTGGTGAATACAGCAGTTACAAATAAAGATTTTTATTTCAGGAACCCTAACATTTATTTAATCATTTTTTTTTTCAAAGGCATATTTTCTTTCAAATTTGTGTTCAAACAAAAACCATGTGAACTGCAAAGGATTCTCTGGGGTATTTTTTTTTTTACTCTAACACTCAGTAAATGTTAGACAAGTGTTCATAACGTCAAGAAAAAAAAATGCTTGATTTCTCAGAATATTCCTGTGATGTTAACATAAAAAACAGAGTACAGCAATATGAGCCTCCAGACAAAGTGTACATCATATTGTACTTATCTTTTTGGTATAACAATACATGTATATCATTACTTTGGATTTTCTTTGGTCATAATAATATTTGAACTTGTTTACACTGTTGTATCTTGACTGTTCATAAGGTGTGTTAATGCTGCTCTTACATATTTTGGATAAGGCTCTGCCCCAATTCAGCAAGAGATTATTCATGGCAAACAACTGGTTCCTGGGCAGTTATAAACAGCCAAAATCTACCTCTTGTTTATTTCAATTCATACTGGCTTCTGCTAAGCTCTATGAAGATAAGCAGTTAATCCACCAGCTGCTTGGGTAAGGAGAGGCTTATTCAAGGGCTGGTCAAGTTTATTGACATTAGTGATTACACTCCTGGACAGTGAGTGCAGGTATCTGGATCATGCATCTAGTTGTGATTTATGCAGCTGAGCTGATATATGCTACTTGTAGTACCCGGTAGTAGTAGTATAAGGTACTTCAATATTCTATAAACATCATGTTCATTATGTACAATGTGTACCCTGTCACACAAAATAGAATGTTGTATTTATATCTTACTACAAATTTCCTAATGTGCTATACTGTATCACACTTCACAGATATTTAGTGCTCTGTAGTATGCCATTGATAGCCTGTTACGCTGCAGAAAGATTCAACAAATGACAACTTTTTCTCATTAGTGCGTATAGCTTTTAAAGCGACATGACAGTTGTATCAGGTAGAAATACAGATTGGAATCAACTGTACTAGTCTGTAGGAAGGAAGCTTTACTATACCCACATGCCCAAATGCAGCTAAGTAAAGAGATATTTAGTTGAAGAAAAGGGGTATTCACGCATACAGAAGAGTAGTTTGCAGTGTAATGTAATTAGACGTCTAGATGTAATACTAAGTGCATGCTATTGCTTCATTTTTTTTTTTTTTTTTTTACTACAGCCTGTAACGCTAGTGAGAAAAAAAGAGGTGTATAGTAGCAGTACCAAACACCTATTTACATTTATGGACTCTAGATGATAGCAAAATTAGCATTCATTTCTAGGTCTAACCGTTGGTCATTACCTCTCAATCCTTTAGTTATGTAATATAGACTAGTCTATCTACTTTGTAATTGTAGCGGCAAGCCCTTATTGTTTTGCATTTGTAACGTGAAGTACCCAAATGCTGCTAAGATATTTAGCTACGGAAACCAAGGTGTATATTATTTAATATGCATACAAAAGATCGGTCTGTATCTGGTCGTCAGGGAAATGTTCCGCGGAGACTGCATCTGGCTTCACAAAGGAGGAGTGCAACAACATCCAAGAAAACGAAAGACTCTTCCACATCCAGACAGATGGATCTGTCTAGAATATTTATAGGGCCTACTGCCAGTGGATTCTACCTCTCCTCTTTATACCACTATTAGGCACTAACAATAACATTCACTGGGCTCTCGATCATCATACAAGTCTTAGTGTCCTACCAAAGATTCTGTTAGAGTTCATTTAGCGCTCCCTACGACCTACCTAGGTATTGAACCTTCTAGGTTTTTTTTATACCACACAACTACAAAATACAATGTAAACGAGAGGATACTCGGATCACCTAATTACTTTAGGCCTATGGTCTAAACGTTAGTCGGTAATCTACGATCTTGGGCCCCATTTTAATGGAGAGATATAATTGATTATATAGTTGATTTTTATCATAAGTCTATGGCAGCCTGTGTATTACGGAAAATTATAATTGATTTTATCTTCTGACAAAACGGGGCCTGTTAGTACTCGGTTGTGGATGGGCTTCTCATCACGTACTTTCGCACACATCACTCCGACAGCGTCACACTCACAACACCGTCGCACCGCTTCGGTCGCACCATACCAGCAGCAGGGAGGACACCTCCTCCCTGGCCCTGGGCGTGTCGCTGCTGCGTGCTCAGAAAGTTTATGAGACTACCGTAGACTACGTAAAGTATGTTGTACTTACTTCCATCTTTCTCTTTTTCTCCAAGACGGATCTGGTGGCAGTGCTTGTTCTCTTGGACTTTGTGGAAGAGGCTGACGGATGACTTTTAATTGTTGGGACAGCATCCGCTTTCAGTCGTTTGGCTTTCTTGATGTTAAACTGCGAATACAGTCCCGTGTCCTCGTAGTCGTCTGCAGTGAAATGTGCCCCACACACGGCACTTGATTCCGAAGGGCCATTCCAATTTCCTCGAGTGATTCGTACCCTTTGAGTCCAAATTTTGCGCAATTTTGGATCTCGGGGGAAAAAGTGAAGGCTCACTCCATCCTTAGAGGTATTGCTGCATCCAGCAACGATACAGCGAGTAGGCATTTTAATTGACAGAAAAGAAAACTTCGAACTTTCGAAACTTTTCGGCGATAACAATAGCTGAGGACGAGTCGATTGTGTAGAACAATATGCGGTGATGCGGGAGAGCGAGCTCGGAGGAGCAAGCAATCGCAGCGCTGCCTTCCTTTGCAGACGTCACGTGGTCACGTGACTTCGGATTATCGCACTCCCAAAACTTTCGCTGTTTTTAGGGGGCGGGGCGATTGTGGTGTCAAGGGAATAAATTCGAGCTGATAGTTGCAGCATTCCTCAGCTATCAAGGTCACTTTCATGGCTCAATTCATGGTAATCGGCATTAGATAATCCATAAAAACATATTATTTAGGCCAAAGTTTGTGTGTCAGGGGACCTTTAAAGGGTGTGTACAGTTCTGGTCGAGGTGAGGATTTAACTTATAACGTTTTGCGAGATATTCAGAAACCACTCTGTAAGAGCATGCAATTCTCAGGGGTATCAAAAGTTTATTTGATAAAAATCCGTTTTGAAATGGCTGAGATATCCAAAAACAAGGTGAAACAAAGAGATCCTAATAAAAGCGTGGCCTGTCGCCTTTTGTTGTTATCACTTTTTTGGATATCTCAGCCATTTGAAAACCAATTTCCATCAAATAAACGTTGAATCCTTCTTGAAATTAGATGCTCTTTCATACGTCATAAGAGGTTTCTCATTATCTCACTTAGGAATGTTCAAAACATGAATCCCCACCTCAACCAGTACTGTACAGGCCCTTTAATCATTAATAATGATTATTTCTGTCGATGTAGGGCAATTTATCAATCAGCCATTCAGCAAAGAAAGCACATTAAGGGTTAAACAAATATGCCAAAAATGCAACAAGAATGAAAAAGGAAACTTGAAATATAAAAACCTGCATCACAATCTACATCTCGCACATCTAGGGAGTCAATAATGCAACTTGGGTCATTCCACTAGGAAATCCAAACATACTTTATGCTCAATGTTTTCTGACAGCCAGATGAGTGTTTATCAAGGCGCAGACAACCCTTAAAAGTCACACGCCAACTAGGCACGGATCGGGCAATAACTTCTCGCCCTACACGGAAATGAAAGTCATGACGTGAATTACGAGGGGGGTACGGACTGTTGACAGTACTCACCGGTACGTGGACTTCAGCACGTCATACTTTTCTCCCCATCTTTGACGCTTGCTCTGAAAGAGAAACGCAACAAAGGAACAATTTGATTCCTCGCTTGACATTTTTGTAAATATTTCAATGTAGACGCAGGCCTCTCTGTTTGCAATGCATTGTGGGGGCCAAAAGCAAAAATCAACCAATGGGGCTCAAAATTGATGACTCATATTTAAAGAGACAAACAAAAATTCATAATTATCAAAGGCATACTACAGAACATTGACATAATTCAACACAGTGTCATAGTTTTCTGGGACATATTCATGTGCTGCACATCCGCTTCTTTTTCCCACTTTTACAATGCATATCTTCTCTGGAAAAGTCCTACAAGATGAAAGGAACATTGAGCTTCTATTGCATTATTGTGGCAAGTTCTTACAGTGTATTTTTGTACTTTCATGAATATCAGCTGAACTTCTGATATCAAATCCAACAACTGCCTTCCCTCACAAAAAATCACTTTTGGTCATAGAAAGAGAATAGAGGTATATTTTTTTCCTCATAATAGTCGCACAGAGTGTAAACATCCTATGGCCAAGTGTGAGAAGTACATAAGCATGATAAAAGCAATGATTGTCCAGATAAAGTAGATATTTGTCAAAAAATAGTGGAACAAACAAAATCATAAAGACTGAATGATAGACACTGAAAGGTAACAAACACAAATATATATTTGAAATTTGACATTGATGATGCAGAGCAGTTTTTGGGGACGAAATTCTGCAAATCTGCAAATGTAAGCTATGTAGGTGCTGAATTGCAACAATGGGAAACAGATTCACACAGTCAGAGAACAGACGTTAGATTTTAAATACAAGTTGGAGCTTGAAAGACGATATTTTCAAAGAAAAATATTGTAAAATATTGTCAGATGTGAACATCAAAAATATAATCCAACTTTTGGCTCCAGACCCTTGTGACTGCCACAAACAGATGATGGCTCTGGCATTTAAGTCCATGATGTTGATAAGGATGATAATTACAGGGGTGATGTAATGATGATGAGTTGTTGTTGATGGTGGAGGGGGTGGTGATGTTGATTATGATTATGATATGATTATGATAATATCCATGATAAAGATGATGATGATGACCACAGATGATGATGATGAGGATGATGAGGATGATGAGGATGATGAGGATGATGAGGAAGAGGAAGATGAGGATGATGATGACGATGATTATGATGATGGTGATAGTGATGATGGTGATGATGACGATGATGATAATGATGGTGATTATGATGGTGGTGATAGTGATGATGGTGATGATGACGATGATGATAATGATGGTGATTATGATGGTGGTGATAGTGATGATGGTGATGATGATGATGATGATGATGATGATGATGATGATGATGATGATGATAATGATGATGATGAAGATGAAGAGGAGGAAGAGAGGAAGAAACAGAAGAAGAAGAGGAGGAGGATGAAGATAATGATGGTGGTGGTGGTAATGGTTCCTTGATGTTTGCTCCTGCGACAATTGTTCCCATGAAATATCAGAACACTAAGCCAAATATAAATTCTACCCACAAACATAACCATAACCCTAATCCTGATCCTCAGGTCAAACTAAACCTAAAACCCTATCACAACCCTTACCCGAAGTCCTTGGAGACAATAAGACCAGAGTAACTGTCACAGGAGATTGTGGTGTCATGGTTGAGAGTGTCAGTGATGTTGATGATACTCGTGACAGGCAGGGCTGCTGCTATTGATGGTGCTGGCAACAGTGGTTGTCATGGCAACAATGTTGATGTTGTCAGTGATGTTGCTGGGCCATTCCAAATGATAATAATGTTATTGACATCACCAACATGGATGACGAATACAATAATGAGAGCAAAAACTGATGATAAAGATGATTATAAGTGGTTGTGGTAGTAATACGGTACAAGTGTAAATGATGATGTGGATGCCACAAATCCTGGCGATGATTTTGCTGATGGATGCATGCAGCAGGTGGTGATTGGGTAGCATAGTGGATTCTACTTATAATGTTGATGACATTGATAATGGTTGTGATGATGAGTGATGATGATAATTATTGAGGAAGATGATGATGTAGGTGAAGATGATAGTGAGTATAAGTTGTGTTGGGGGTGATGTGTATGATGACAACTGTTTATAACAACTTCAGGACAAAACTCCTGAATGTGCCTCTTTCCTCCCCCACCCTTCTCCCCTTTCACACCCACAACTCATGATAGCCTCCAATGAAAAGGTCAGATCATACTTATTATTGCTCACTTCCTTATGAAGGCCCTGGAAGTATTATTTTTCAGTTGCAGAGGATCCAGGATGAACCAGAGAAGTATTTCATACTTACATTTAAGATCTTGCTTTTGAACAAGATCAGTCTGAACTATGTACCGCTGTATCCTTTTTCCTTTTTTCTTTTGTGAACTATGCAAGTAAACCTGAATAAGGTTTCTAACAGGCAAGTCTCTGGAAATCAAAACTGGCAAGAAGTGGTTTGAAATAATTTGTCCATTCGAGTCATCTTCAGTTCTGAAAGCTTGTCTCCAGTCTTAAACAGTTTGACCTCTGGAATTGGATTGAGGTTGTGAAGCTTAAAGCTTTTATATCACCTTGAATTCACAGCTCTCACACCACGGGCATATCATGATTGTATTCTTGAAAAAATAAGCACAAAGAGTTGGCAATAGAGTTTGTGATGCAGCTTTTGTATGTCATGTGTACACTTTAGTAAAGATCTTCAAACTCCTAAAATACTGAAAACAATACAATATGCATTAAAGAAATATCATCAACATCTAGTATGAAACCTTTTGAGTCTGAAATCCTCGTAAATCTGAAACTCTTTGAGGTCTGAACCCTATTCTGTAGAATACTGTAGCGATGATGTCACAGTCCTTTGTTAGGCTTTGAGTTGTAACAAACAAAACAAGAGACCCGCGGGTCTAGCGCTCACCTGAGTATCGCAAGTTCACCTTTCACGCAGTCACTAATCTAAATTATTCACAGCTCTACTAAAATTTGACCAGGCTTCTCAATAGAGAGCAATAGAGAGCCTACTTGTAGGTGTGCACATGGTTAGCGACAGCAAGGGTGAGGTTGTTGAAAATAAGTTTCCATGGCGATGCATGGATATGACATCACACTTTGGTACTTTGTAACTGTTCATACGACGATGACGAGAAGTGCATTAGTGAAAAATAATATGACAATAATTATGTCAAAACGAGACATCTGCCCATCTGAAACCCCCTCTCAGCTGGCTGGTAAGAGGGGCCAACACTCCACACTGGGGTCAGACTGGATAGAAGCTAATGACAGCCACCCCTGGTACACTGTAACCCAAGGCCCACTGCCATGTTTGTTACAATTGGGAATCATTTGAATAGGGGCCACTGCCCTGCAGGCTAACCCTGGTGGCTTGCCTAGACTCTCATACACAGTCACTTCTTTCATACTCGTCCATTTGATGCAACCAATAATTGTATCTTATATCAGTAGCACTGATAATGATGATGATAATGATGATGATAATGATGATGATAATGATGATGATGATGATGATGATGATGATAATGATCATGATAATGATAACAATAATAACATTAATAATAATAATAATGACAGTAAATTTTTCTTTTAACTCACTCTTTGGAATGCTCGTCCATTTGATGCAACTAACAGTTATGTTATATCAGTAGTCTAATAATGATGATGATGATGATTATGATGATGATGATGATGATAATGATAATAATAATAATATTTATAATAATAATAATAAGGACAATAAAATTTTCTTTTAACTCACTTTTTGGAATGCGCATCAGTTGCTATGTGAGGCTGTATCTGAGCAACAAATGGAAATAGGGGCAAAATATTTTGAGATCGTCCAGTCAGATACTCTGGGGAACATTTGGTGCCATTTTAAAGAAAATCAGAGGGGGTTGGGTAAGAAACATTGGATGATTTGACATAGATTGACCCCATTCTAAGCTGCCACTTGAGCTGAAATGTGTCATTTTGTATTTTTGACATTAAAGGCACATGGTCCCGGTGATTTAGTCAAATGCGTACGCAGGTGCATGGTGCAAGTTTCCTATAGAGACCTAAGCTATCGACCCCTCTTTTAATAGCGCTTAGGCTGTGACCCATTTCCCCGAGTCCGAAGAAGTCCGATCCACTGTAGTCAGTGGTCTGATCACAGTTTGCCTCATGATTCGGCTGAGGGGGATGACAGCTTTAGCAAACTTCTTTTGTGATGTCATAATAAGAAGGACATGTGCATGCACCCTGGTATTACTACAAACTGCGTGATGTGCAGAGAAGACAGCGAAGGCACCGTTACTTAGCAACACCTACGCGCTTTACTCTGGATGACAGCTCAACTTCGGCAATCTCCGTATCAACGCTAACGGTGATCGGCAGTATCATCAACAGCGCCCTCTACACTACCGGGACTATGCACCTTTAAAAGTGCAGTGACCTCTTATGAGCACATCTAGATATTATGTGGCATACATGTATAGGGAATGTACAGTATGTACTCAAAGGAAATACATGGATTCATTGATACAAGATTTTAATATAACTGCAGCTACAGATTTGTACGTCAGAGGAATCTGATTGATTACAATTTAGGTCTATGTCACTGAAGACAGGGACAACACGCTTTTCTCATTTTTATTGACATTTCATTTTATTACACGATAAACATTTGGCCAGAAATTCTAAACAATTTAATCATACAATATTGTTCTTGACTAACAAGTTGGTCAACAGATTTCAATGATCTCATCTGACATTGCTTTCACCAGCCCATCATGCTTACCTTGTTTCAAATGTACTAACAAGAGAATAAAGGAAAGAGACTTACAAAATTTGAATCGACTACACTGCTGCCACCACATCAATTTCATGTTCATACAGACTCACTGAAATTCACTATAGATTTAAATTTCTTTTGTGATGCTTCTCATGGGGTTGCCAACCAGTGCAGATAATAAACATAATGACGCACATTACAAAAAAAAAGGCATGTAGTATTTTAACACTAAAAAGTCGCATGTTTGGATAAAGATAAAAACATGGATATACTAAGCATGCTACATCAAGATTCAGATAAAATGAATTATCACTTACAAATCATGCTCCTTGATCAAAGTATAAATATAATAGGTCCAAAAGTATACTTTTCATAAGAAAAATAATTGACCCTACAAGACATGTATATACATTTGAAAAAAAAAAAACCTTTATTATCTTGAAATAATAATATATAACATTTAAATATACTTTGTCAAGAAGAAAATAATAAATGATTATGACACATGCTACCTCGCAGCTGTGTTTTCATAACATGGGACAAATCAAATGTCGCAAAGTTGGACTCTGCTTTGTTTACTTCTACAAAACCATACAAAAGGCTGTCACAAGAGTCTAGCTGTCTGCATGCTTGCTATATCCCTTGAGTAAGAAAATTGAAATCCATATATCCCTCCGATTGTGGCTTTGAACATGTTCGCACAATATACAAAAGCAAAACTGGCTTTCTTGTTCTCCTCTACACCTATCCTCCTCTCTCTCTCTCTCTCTCTGCCTCACTTTCACTCACACACACACACACACACAAACACACAAACACACACAAACTTTTTTATATTCACATACACATATGGCCTCTGACACATATCAGCACACACAGAGTCACATTCTCCCACTCCCCTGTGCTACCCAGAAATTCCTTGCCATAGAGGTTATGTACAGAGGGCAAGCCGATAGTCTAAAATCTGTCTTGCTTCTATACTTTTTTTTTTCTCTTCCCTCTCATTCTTTTCTCTCACTCTTTCTTTCTCATTCTTCATTTTTTCTCACTTTTTTTTTTCTTCAAATCTTTGCCAAAAATGTCTTGACTGGCACGCACCCCTGCCGAATATGCTACAAACTTCATTTTGGCAGAGGTTGACCCCACAGGGCCAGCGCTCTGCTGATAATGTGCCCCCATGCCCAGCAGGTGACCAAGTGGTGGAAATTACACCAGTCACCAAATCCTGCTCCTCCACGACTGAAAATAACCCTCATCGCCATGGCAAATCCCCAATAATGCAGACTGACAGAGTAAAGGAAAATATAACAATACTTTAATTCATTTTTTTTTTCTCTGCTGCATGTGACTGTGATGGGATTTCTTTCCTATTGATACTCTGTGGAGCTAAAACTATATTTTTCACAACAGGGTAGTAAGCCTGTTGTGGAAAGTAAATAATCATGAACTTTTCTCATGGAAGGTATATTTCTCATTCTGTCACTGAATTTCTCCAATAAATTTTTCAACCACTCACAAAAATTTCTAGAGTCCCAAATCATGAAATACTACATTTGTGAACCAATTGGCATGAGGTCCTACAATAATTTCGACACTGAAACAATCAAAATAGGCTTATTATTGAGAAATTATCTCATAAGCTGTTGGGGTTTTTTTTTCTCAAAAGTTTTTGAGCGATAGCTCACTTCTTGACAGGAATACCTCAGTACATAAACGACAGTATCTAAATGGCTACGCAGTACCTTTGTGATATATTTTCTTTTTATGCATTCTCGGTAAATGATTCACACAGACATGGGATGAAAACATTATGTCTTTCCAAACAACCTCCACAGAATTTACTATACTCTGGGTACACAGTTAATGAACCTTGCTGCTCTAAACACGGAATTCTCAGTTCATTACATTCTATTTTCGCTTGATATAATATTGCGACTGTGTGAAGCGACGATCCTCCCACACTGCCAACATAGATATTCACAGAGTCAAAACAATAGTGGCGCAAAGCCAAGGGCATAAATCGTACTACCCGTCGACGTTTCGTCTCGAGTGGAACGGATGCAAAATGGCACGAATGTTATGCGACTGGGTGCAACTATGCAATCGTTGTCCTTTTGCGCAAGAAGGTCACTAAATACGTGCAAACATAATATGACTGTGTACACGAACATAGTAGGTCAGAATCATGAACTTGGCAACCTTTGACCTACGGGCATCAATCAATGCCGGTGCATATCCAGGCATAACATAGCAGCAGGTTTATAGTGCCTGACATGACTGATAACAATTCTTCATATTCAGCATCACCGAAAATCATCGTGTCATCCATCATTCACAGTCAGCACTTTAATGTGATTTGGTGCTGTATCATTCTATCATCATCTGTATAATATATTATTAGCACTATTTGGAGTATGAAATTATTGTTTTCATTTCAGCCCTGCAATATTCATATCAAATTTAAATTCCTTGCAATATCTTTGAAATGTTTCTTCAAGGAATGGTGTGGTTTTGGTTGAGATGGTGTAAAATATCCCTTCATGTATTGTTTGTTTGATTGATAGTAACCGACAATGAGATCAATATTGCTACTCGTCGGATACTGGCGCTGCAGTGTATTGTAACCACTGCTGTGCACTCAGCGCCAGTGACAAGTGTGGCTCCATTCAACTGAAATTGTCTCACGAACTGACTTAAAAAAAAGAAAACAGTTACAGTCCGCTGTAATGTGATGACTGGAATATGTCCCGTCGTGTATTTGCACGATACTGGTTGAATGAACATGTGTTCGTTTTGAGTGAGAATTGGCACTGAAAATACATGAAAACGTTAACAAACATTTAAGCCAGTCACCGTCCAGATAACAGAGAATCTGGATAATTGATGGTCGGATAATCAAGGTCCTACTGTATACATGTATTTGTCTAGCCAGCTTTAAAGGAAAAAGAAAAGAAAAGAAGAAGCTATACCTCCACTGAGACTCCAACCTTTCTTCAGAATGGAAAAAAAAATGTTTATCAGTTTATAGATTTTTCTCTTTTAAAAAGGGACCGACATCACGGCAACACCACACAGACGGCATACGGTAATGATTGCAATTTTTGTGATTAACATTATGTGACTTGTTCGAAGAACATTGTACATTCATGAATGGTGAGTCCGCACTCATACAAGCAGGGCCTTGGTATGGATTATCAATTATCCTTTGGAGCTGGTCATCAGCAGGTTACAGTATTCAAACACGATAATTTTGTTAGGTTCGTATGTCCTTTTCCTTGAAAGCAAGATGACAGAAATTAGGTTTCTGCAAAGGCTATAGTGTGACTTCAGACAGGATGTAGCCGTAGTGACATAAAGATGGGTGCATGTTATTGTGTGGTAGCTGTTATGTGAATGAAACATGCTCTCCGCATAATCGGGTACTCCACTTAATTGGGTAAGAAATGCTCTACCAGACACCACCCGATTAAAGGGACTGTACAGTACTGGTTGAGGTGGGGATTCCTGTTTTGAACATTCCTAAGTGAGATAATGAAAAGCCTCTTATGAAATATGAAAGTGCATGTAATTTTAAGAAGGATTCGAAGTTTATTTGATGAAAATTGGTTTTCAAATGGCTGAGATATCAAAAAAGTGCTAATAATAAAAGGCGACATGCCACAACTTTATTAGGATCTCTTTGTTTCACCTTGTTTTTGGATATCTTAGCCATTTCAAAACCGATTTTCATCGAATAAACTTTTGATACCCCTTAGAACTGCATGCTCTTTGACATCTCATAGAGTGGTTTCTGAATATCTCGCAAAACGTTAAAAGCTAAATCCTCACCTCAACCAGAACTGTACACACCCTTTAAGTGGAGACTACTGTAAAATTGATGATGGGGTCTTGTGGTAAAGGAGTGGCAACACTGAAGAGGCTACCCTCGATAAATAAGACCATATCTATACTAGTTGTACACGATGTTTGTTTAATTCAATATCACAGAGGTGTGCAATATTATGGTACACTGAGCATTCTCTGGGTTCCTGTGTGGAATAATTACAGGTATACAGGCCTATTAACAATGAGAGCTCATCCAAGTTTGAGTGGCAGATTTTGATTCTTTCATATCAGAGAGATTCTTCAAATTGGTTTGGGTTGTTTCAGTTTTGTTTTGTTTTGTTTACGTTTATTTCCTAACTGTTTCCATGGAAGAGTGACCACACATGGACAAATATTGTACTGATGAGGATGCTGTCTGATTCTGAACGAGATATGCTAGCTCCTCACACCACCGTACGGTTGTAAGATAGATATGAGGACTGAGTGACAAGTAAATAAAGAAGAATCACAAAGAGGTTTCAGATTTGCATGAGATTTCGTTCACAAACATGTTTGGGTAGCATTATAATGCTAAAAATCAATTCATATTTTCCTGCCACATTTTTTTTCCTTCAAATTGTTGTTGTTGTTGTTGTTGTTGTCATTGTTGTTGTTTCTGTTGTTGTTGTTCTGCCACTAGTGCCAGTCATGGATGATTTGAAGAGTTTGTTTGCAAAAACCGATAAGTCCATATTTGTCAAATGGAGATATTTGCGATTAAAGGTCAAGAAAAATAAAGAGAATAATAAGAAAATTTTTGTTTCTTTTGACCATAACTTCAAAAATGTACCTTTATATGTAGTGACCAATATATCATTTAAAAGGTATTATTTTGTATTTTATGACAGATGCCGTACTTCAAAATCTTCAAAAATGGACTTATCGGTTTTTGCAAACAAACTCTTCATTTGTAGCCCCAATTTTCATTTGGCTCTGGGTGTGCATTTCTACATTGCAATCTGAACATTTTGACCTCAAACATGCAATTCAGGAGGTGGGACTGGGCTTGACCGGCAGTATTCATTTTCACCAGTACATCTGCAAATTGGTATGCCCTCCTGTGTGGAAACATTTTGACAATTGTCCTGATTGACAGGGCTTGCAAGTAATTAGAATGTCATTTACAGTAATGCAGTTGTACCCATTTCCATATATGTCTGAATAGCATCTGACTCTAAACATGACAGTGAAAGGAACACAGAAGTTAGTATGCAACTACAAACTAACAATTTCTGTAATCTGAAATCCCTCATAATTTTTCTTTTTCAGAAAAAAAAAAGGGGGAGGAGGGCGCAGTTTGCTTTGCCAGGCAAAAAAATGTTGATTTGAGGAGATATGTGTCCACATCTGAAACTCTGTTTGCGTGGGGACCACACAAGAAGTGAAATTGTAACAGCCATAGATACAGAAGGGAGCAACTAAAACGCATCCAGCCGTGGATGAGGTCTGGCAGGGTAGGGCATCGTGTGTTACCTTTGGAGGGGTAAGAACCCCAATCCACCGGGTACTACTACTACTAGACTTCGCTCAAGGCTACCTTTCTTTATTTCCGTATTTACCTCGGGTGACCCGTCACATATCAAATGTGTTAGTTGAAGAGAGTGTGCCTTACTCTGGCCTGGTTGTGGGCTGTTTCTGCAAATATTATCACTTTCTATGTAACTCAAGCTTCATTGCTGATATAAGGAGAGAAGAAGTGTGGCTTGTGATACCTGAAAATGTGTATCTTTTTTATATCACACTCTGAACATCTGCTGTAGCTCCATACTCTGAATACTATACTATACAAACTGGAGAGATGTGTGTTTCAAGATTGTAAACAGAAAACATTACCCAAGAACTTCTTCTGCAATGCGAGGTTAAAAACCAAGAGATTCAGTCAATCAGATCTCCGTAAAAAGTATGCTTCTTACTGTATTCTTTTTCAACATACATGACATGTACGTGTAAGTCCACATCCAGCTTCATAGAGAAAGACAAAACAGGCTCCCTGTAAATACTGTATAATTATGTACTCCATAAAAATCACAAATATATCAGTGCTAGAAAGTTTCTGGCATACACTGCATTTTCTCTTGGCTGAATTCATTTACCCATACCATACATCCATCAGACCTGAACTAAAAATTTTGTTTTCTAGAGTCTGGTTAGGTTTTCAGCCATATATTACATGAAGCACTCACTTGCTTGTTTGTTCATCCTGAAAATTTAATGTACCAATCATTTGTTTTGCATGACTCTCAATTGTAGGTCTAAACAATCTATTTCACACTTTGAAAGCAATGGAAACAAATTATCAAAAATTGGCAGAAAACGGGACAATGACGATTTAGCTGCTGCATGCACAAATAAGCTATTCCAGCATCATCAGTAAATAATGGCATCCATGTAATATGTGGAGCATGTCCAACGCTAACTTCTCACTTTCAAACAGCAAGCTTGGTTTCAAATCTACCACCCTGGGCAGTCAGCGTGCAGCAAATCACGGCTCTACAAACTCTGACCCTGCAAGGATAATTTGGAGGAAAAGCGGCAAGTACACAGTCAGTATCCTACCCACTAGACTTCTGTCCAGTCCAAACATAATCAAGAATTTGTTCCCACGGAGAATCGCATTTTGAAAGAAAGAATTGGTATCAGACAACAGGTCATTGACAATGTCAGCAAATAGTGAAATATCATATCAAATATCTTTGAACACTATTCATCATAACAGTGTATCAACATAGGTAATCCACATAAATAGGCCCAATTGTTTCATGATTTAGTGACATACAGTATTGACAACATGAATGCAGTCGCATTTGCAGTCAAACATACCCTCCTACTTTATAGGCATATCAGTGTAAAGTTGAGTAACTTTTAAAGTTCCTTGTGTTGTGCCCCTCATGCATTTTTCCTCCAAACATATCACTAACAGAATTAGGCCTATAGGCAAAGAAAGATGATTTTTCAAAGCTGCAGGCCAATCTAATATTTTGGACATTTTACTCCATACTGTTATATGTTCTAAATCCAACTTTCTTAACTTCCAATGTGGCTCAATTTCATTATACAGCTTTACCTACAGTTATTTTTTTCTTCTTTTCCTCCTTCTTCTTCTTCTTCTTCTAACATCTAGAATGAAAATGGAATACTGGAACAATAATTCCTGTCACTTCATAATCGAAAAATGCCACGTCAATGTGTGAATTACCAATGTATGAATAGATCGTGTTAAACACTAACCCCTGCCCCCAAGAAAAAAAAAAAAAGGCACAAGTCATAGACTGCGATGGCCTAATACAAGTTGTGAATTTGTTTTGCTGAGTACACGTAAGTAGCAATATGGATACAATGTAGAAAACCACAGAGGAGGTATGTTCTGGGGGTTGTGATGGCCTAATAAAAGTTGTATATGTTGTGTAGAGTGCATAAGTAGCAATATGGATATATACAACCGCCGAGGAGGTATGTTCCTGGAGTTGCAAGTTCCACCAGAGTCACAAAAAGGTCTGGGACAGATTAGGGGAGCTGGGATGGAGCTGGAGCCCCAGGACCAACTGTTCTCCCCTGAGGCCAGGCAACCTGGCCAGGGTTAATGAGAAATTGTTACAGTATCTGCTGACAGCATGCACGGTAGCCATGGCAACGACCTCACACCATGACCCCAGAGATGATTTGATGAGGAGCAGGAGAATGCGAAGGTGGTGGAGGTGGAGGAGGAGGTGGAGGAGGAGGAGGAAGAGGAGGAAGAGGAGGAGGAAATAGGAGAGAAGTGAAAGTTAACTATTATTGGGTAGGAGGCCCATGACCTCTGATATATATTGTCTTCACTCAAGTCACTCCAAATATATTTTTGCTTGCTGCAAATCTGAATAATACTTGCAGTCTCCTTTACACAAAAGAGACAGTTTAATAAGAACAAAAATTTGCTGTTTCAAGCAAAACTTAATTTTCTTTTCTTAAAATGACACAGCTGCATACAATGCACTGAAGAAGGAAAAAACAAAGAATTGATGAACTAGCAAATTACTGGCATCTTATTTTTGCTCAAATGTGAACAGAAATTTTGTAGCATCAATCTTACATATTCAGATCCACTGTGATTTTTTTTTTTTGAAATAAACTTGATCTAACAAGAATTTTATGCGACTTCATTGTAATTCCTCTGATCACAATGATGATATGAATGTCAATTGAGTTATCACTCAATGCTCAAAAAACGAAATATATGATTTTTAGTAATACTGTTGATAGTTTAAACACAAATATAGTTTTAGATGATTCTCATCTACAAGGAGTATCAAATATTAAATTCTTGGGGGTCATTGTGGATGATAGACTTTCCTGGAAATCACATGTTGATAATATTTGTAACATAATATCGCGTAATATAGGTGTTATAAATATATTGAAATTTCATATTCCACAAAAAATATTACTTATGTTATATTCGTCGTTAATATTGCCTCATTTGAATTATGGAGTTTCAGTTTGGGGCAACACGCATCAGAATTTACTTGAAAGAGTGTCCCTCTTGCAAAAGAAAGCCCTCCGCGTTATCTGCCATTCCCCTGTACGTTCTCATACAAACACGTTGTTTGCCTCTAGCAAGCTCTTAAAAATTAAAGATCTGTTTTTGTATAATTTAGGCCAATTTACGTACAATTATTGCAACAATTTGCTTCCATCTATTTTTGATTCTATGTTCCTCAAAAACCAATCATTTCATGAATATCCCACTAGGCGTTCCAATGAATTTCATTTACCCCTTTTACGCACGATCCTTGCTAAAAATACACTTATTTATATAGGCCCAAATTATTGGAATTCTTTGAATCATGATATAAAAAACGCCCCATCTATATATTCTTTCAAGAGGAGACTGAAGTCCTTTCTATTGCAATCGTATGACTCTACAGTACTGAACTAGCCATTTGGCCTTCTTTCTCACATACTGACTTAATTACCTTTTTTCCTCTTTGAAGAATAAATTGTATTCTTTTGGATGTCTGCTGTCATCTACGCTATCGCTCAAAGCGTCAAAGACTTGAATTTCTGTCTTACTCCTGTTCATACGTCCCTTCATTTCCTTGCTTTTCTCCTTTCAGGCGTTACAATATCACTTTTTTTCTCCACAACTGTCATCTGTTTCTCTTGACATGCTTCTGTCGAAGATCGCTGTCTCTGTTGTGCATTTTCGTTTGCTATTTTGTCTTCTGTTTGTTAGTCTTGTCCATTCCGTTTTGTCCCGTACAACCTTTTCTTCAGTAGTTGTTTCGTTGTCTAGTCTTTTTCTATGTTTGTTTGCGTCTACGAAGGTAAATGAATTTATCTGTGAATCTAATTCTCAGTGGGCTTCCAGACTTCTTCCTCTTCTTTTCTTTTTTTTTTTCCTTTTGTATTTATGATGCTTCAATTAATCTTCCCATTGATGTTATTTTTCCAGAGGGGCCCACATTCTACAAGCTCTGTCTTTTTAGTGGGTCTCTCCATTTTTTGCACTTTAAGCAAAGTTATACATGTACTTCATTTCGATCACTTCTGTTTCTTTTTTACAACAATGTATAATTACTATAAGGTCCTCAATTGTTGAACATTCTTTTCAATACATAATGTTCTGTTTACCTTATTCTCTGTTGTCAAAAGAAGTGTAACTTATGTTTTGTCGGAAAATGAAATAAACTTTGAATCGAAAAAAAAAAAAATGTGCTCACACATTTAGAGATAAGTCTTCTTATACACCTTCCTCAAGTGACTTTAGTTTACTTGTATGACACACAACAGTGCAGTCTGTGTATAACAGAGGATTCACATTAATTATTTCACACTCTATGGAACATTTGATATCCATTTGTCATATCAAAATGTTTTATCTGGGTTTGAACAGCAATAGAAACTATAGTATGAAACATGCCTTATTTTGTGACAAAATCTTGCTCTGCATAACATTCATATTTCACAAGAAAGATATAGGCCTACCGACTGCGCAATTACTAATCATTAACCTACCAGTACAAAATGTACAGTAAAGAATTACTACTTACTACTAACAACCATAATTTTTTTTACATTTACAACATATCCACTTATTGCAAAACTATGTACAGGTACCATCAAAACACTGTGGTTCTTGAGGGGCGATCGTTAACGGCCCGTTAACGACCGCTCCGTCTCTGTACAGGCATGCTAACCTGGAAACATTAAACTGCACATCACTTGAATATGAGACCATCCTGAAGCAAATAATTTTCACACAACAATATAACACTCTTCAAATCATCCCACAAGGATTGGAACAATCATTCCCTAGCATTCCCACTGATTCCCACTGATCAGTTACTAGCCATCCCCTTCAAGCTTTGATATAACTGTACAAATTGTAGATCCCTCTCCCCCCCTCCCCCCTCCCCCCACCGATTTACAACTGTAATTCATGAATAAGTCAGACAATTGTTTGTTGTTGTTTTTTTAAGTCTTCAGGCTTAGATGTTGTTCATCCTCTCTACCCCCCCCCCCAAAAAAGGAAAGTTGTCTTCCATAATTTGCCACTTTCACCTAGCTTTGCATACTATGTAGCCCCCTCCCCACGACAGTTTTAATTCATAAGTTTACAAAACAAAAGAAAGAAAACAGTCTCCAAGATTGAATGAAGTCCTCCCCCCCCCCCTGCTTTTTTTTTCCATTTTAAGTTTACATGTACGACAGATATCTTCCAGTTTTGACATGGGCCTAAAAATTCTGTCTAACACATGCACACATGTGAGGTCTACTTCCACTACAAAAGACTGAGCCACCTCCAGTACATGTCTGCATGTATGGTATTCTCTGGAGCTGAGCCTTACACTTCACACCACAAGGCCTTGATGGATGGATGTCGCAGGAGATACTGTCCCCAAGTGAAACACTTGGCATCTTGTCAAACATACATGTATACATGCCCGCACGCACACACACACACAGACATACAATTACTACACAAACAGGGGCATAAAATAACATACAGCTCAGAGTATGAAATGATTGTTTTCTACCTCATCTTGTAAAACCATGACAACACGACCAATAGGCCTATATGGATAATTTTGATAATATTCTGGTGTTAATGATTGCAGTATCACTAAGTCATTCAATAAATACGTTCATTCATTCAATAAACTATTGAATGAATGAATGAATGAATGAATGAATCACTGAAAAAAAAAAACTCCTCTATTTGATGATGATGGTATTACTTTCAAAAAAATGGCATTTATCTGATTTTACATCGAAATTCTTCAAATACTGTCATTAGTGTGTAAATAATCATGGTACTATAATAGTACTGTATGTACTGTACACATAGATTACCTTATAACATTTATTCCTTTGTTGCTGCTACAATGTATCTTTCAGGCTTGGCAAATCCTATCCTTATTTCTGTTTTATATGAAAGAGAACAATATGTGCCTACAGGTAAGTCAATACACCTACAAAATGACTGCATACTGTAAAGGTAGATATTTTCACATTCCAGCCCTCGAGTAATGTTTTGCGCTCATTCTGGTATGATGAATTTCGCATGTTTTTAATTCCAAGGACTCGAGACATCAAATACTGGAACATATGGCAAGCAAAAATATTTGCGTGCATTTATATTCACACTAGTTTCTGGTGGCGAGAAATGCACAAAATTTCCGCATCGCGAAAATTTTCAGGTTAACGGTACTATTGGTGGGTAGTAAGCTTGGGCATACTGTACATGATAATGAAGGTCTTTTGATCATACAGCTGTAGGCATACATGTACAAAGTATACGTTGTGCATACATGTAGTGTAGCTGACATTACCATACTACGGGTAGGCCCTATGTAAAAGTTTCTCCTTTTCAGACATTTAAGCTCTGTAGTTTCTTTCATACAGATTCATACTTGGTGCTGTCCTTGACAACTTTTCATGTGCCAAGCAAAAGCAGATTCACTGGAATTCCAGCCATCATGATGCATTCCTGCTTTGCGGGAGGACAGTATTTCACCCCCAGACTGATAATGCCCCTGCATGTCAGGAAAAGCCTTGGAGGTATGACCGAGCAAGGCTCAAGCCTTGGGGGTGGCTCTGGAGGTCAAAGGTCAGCTTGGCTTTGACCTACAAGGGGAATGCCAAGGTCATAGGGGACTATTATCCAGACTGGTGGAGGGCGGGACACATTAGACATTGTTTATAAATAAGCACTGGCTTCTGCTAATGAAGTGTGGAGAGTGTTTGAACAACATTGACTGATATTTTCTTATTCCGGGGTACAAATACTGGCACTTCAGGATGCATGTCTACTATACATCATGCATAATGTCGGTTTCAACATAAATATTTATCTCACAATAAAAAGAAACAGAACAGTATGAAATATCGATGCACACACTCTCACACACACACAATCACACACACATACACACACACACACACACATACAAACATACAATACATGCATGCAATGTACAAATGTACATATACGTGCACAAGTGTACTACATGATACATTTAACGTTTATATGAACAAGGTTAGCGAAAGAACAACACCATACATACATGTATGTGTACATGTATCTCAAATCAATACAATAAAATTACAGTGAAAAAGAAATTTCTACATGTACAAGTTGTATGTCACACTGGGAAAACAGGTGCTTCCAATCATTTGATTAAAATTCAATTTTATATCGCCTACCACTCTTAGAAAACGAAAAGTTTTATGGCAAAACAAGCTAATTCCATTCTTGTTAAGATATTTGGAGTAAAGCTGCTAAAAACAAAGAAAATACAGGATATTTATAATCACATCTTCTAGAATATTCCTTGCTGTGTCACAAAGGAGGTACTGGAAAGGTCTACATGTAATTTTGCTCCGTCTGATTATGGACTTTACTTTGAAATGTTTAAAAATGGTTCTTAGCTCATTTTGCAATAATACTCTTCAAATATTGTAATCACTGTGCAAAATTCTAGTCCATTTCCAACTCATGGAGTATTTCAATTACAAGGGAATGTAAACACATAGGCCTACATATTTCATCCTTATACAAAAAATTTAAAAACCTGAGAAAGAAGATTCTTTTGTCAAAACAAAAATGAAATAAAGGCTTTAAACAAGTGGAACAAGTATCAATCTAAACAATTACAAGAAATGACACTTGTTTCAAACACAATGACCATGATAACTTTATTACACACTTGTGCCAAAGCAATGCAATTGAAATTGTGTCTTAATACAAATGTACAACACAATGGCTAGACAGCACAGCTACAATGTATTGCTTTAAATGCAATCTTCATATATTTTTGTTTGTTTTAGAACATATTTTTAATGCTTCAAAATCAATTTTAAGCTACACTTGTACATCCAAGCTCCTCGAGTGAGTTGCAATACCTTTTCATAACCGGACAACAAGCATGTATTGTAAAATTCAGCTGTTCGCTCCCATTACTGCTCAGTTTTTCTATTACAGCAATTACTCTACACTGCATTTTGACAAGGTGACCAACATGAACATTTCCTTACCCCCACTGTCTCCCAAAAGCACTCTGCTCAAAATTTCTTCATTTTTCATTTTTTGTGAATTTTTTTTTCTAACAGGAGTCCCCCGATTGTGACAAACTTTTGATTGGCACATGCGCCACAAAGGCGTGAGCTCGTCTTTGCAGGGTGCACCACAATTGGGCCGCACTCTTCTTTTCATCAGCTCCGCTCCAATTTGTCAAAATTGAGAGAGGCAAGGAAAACATGGATTACTGCGACCATTGTCGACAATTACTCACTCTATCACGCTCAGATGACTTTGAACCCGACAATGGCCACACCGTACAAAAGACCCCAAACTGAAGAGGGTAAGGTATAAAAAAATATACATATATAATTTAACCCTTTTTAGTGGGTGTACCAACACACTTAAAAATCAACCATTTACGCCTCGACACCTCTGGTAAAGTCAGCACATGCTTTACATCACGGTAGCGTCAATACAACACTACCGTCTGGTTTCAGCATGCAAGTTGTTTACTTTTGAAGGGGAAAATGCTTCAAAAAAAAGAACAAAATGCTGTCATAACTTCCAAGTTGCTTCCACCTTGCATTCTTCGTTTGGAAGATGAGGACTTCACAAGGTTCCCAGATGTAGTGTTTATACAATTTTGTTTAGCACCTTGCACGGCCCTCTCCCATCAAAAAGACGGAGCAATCACACATCATGTGTTTTGACAGATCTTCAAAGTTGTCTGAAGTTGTGACTACTATAATAGTATGTCAATACATTTATCATTGTATGAAGTAGCAATATACTGTACATCTATCACAGCATATTCTCACAGCAGATATTGACAAATGAAACATTCATGTACAACTGCAAATTTCAGCAAAGTTAGACAGGACGTGAAAAAAACTTTTACATTTGAAAAGAACTTTAAAATATTCATATTTGGTGTAGTTCATGTCCATTGTACGGTTCCATGACATTTTCTCCTGCGACAATTGCTCCCAGGAAAAATCTACATGCTAATCCAAACACAAAACCTACTCACAAACATAACCCTAATCCTAATCCTAATCCTAGTCCTCGCATCAAACAAAACCTAAAACCCTATCGCAGCCCTGACACTCATCCTAAGTCCTTGGAGAAAATAAGACAGGAGCAATTATTGCAGCAGCAAATGTCGTAACGCCACACTGCAAAAAGTCCGGTGTTAAATAGTGAACACCGAGCTGGTGTTAAACTTTTCGGTGCTCATTTATGGTGTTAAATTAACACCCCCGGGTGTCATTTCCAAATTTGAAACTGTTTTTTGAAGAGTTTCTTAGTAACTGCACTTCTTGTTGATTTTTAATTTAAACAAGACGATCAAGAATTTTACATTAAAATACTAGATTTTTGAAAAAATGTGAAAATAATTTTACACCAAAGTAACACCAGCTGGTGTGGTCCCTTATTGAAGCTGGACGGGTGTTAAACCATTGATATTAACACCAACAAGTATCAAATCAACACCATGTGGTGTCATTTTTTAATCAACACCAGTACAGTGTCAAAATAACACCTGGTACAGTGTCAAATTAACACCACGAAGTGTCAGGTGAACACTTTTCAACACCATCACAGTGCATTTTTAACACCTGTGGGTGTGGTCCTTTATTGAAGTTTGATCGGTGTTAGATTTAACACCCGTGGTGTTAAATCTAACACCCATGTTTTTACAGTGCACTATTTAATCAATGCCACAGCTCTTGATATCTGTTACTTGATATTTGAATCATATTGGTCTACTAAACCAGGCAGCCATTTGCATATTGAGGTTACTAATATACACATGAATACTGTAAAAGTGGATATTTTCGCGGGACTAATTTTTCGCGCTAGGCCGGGTCAGAAGAGTTTCGCGTGTTTTTAATTCCGCGGAATCAAGACATCATGCACAGGAACGTATGGCAAGCAAAAATATTCGCGTGTTTTTATTTTCGCGCTAGTTTCTTGTTGCGCGAAATGCGCGAAAATTTCAACACCGCGAAAATTTCCACTTTTACAGTACTAGTAAAAAGGCGAGTTCATGCGGCAGGTATCCTACAGCGCAGAACAAGAAATAATTTTGGGATGCATGTTTTGTGCTTACTGTATACGCTATATATTTCGCGTGGGTTTTATTTTCGCGAATTTCGCGAGTCGGGAGCTATTCGCGAAATTAACAACACGCGAAAATATTACCTTCCAAAATGAATCCCTTGCCTTGATGATACTAACATTTCAGTACTAGTATACCATGTCACGGCTTACCGAACAGACCATACTGGCTAAGCTTGTTAACGTACATAGCACATCCACAAACTACTAGTATACACAGCCCAGTCGCACAGCACAGCGGCGTCTGGGGGTGGTCGGGCTAGTCCACGTCTACTTACGAATACTGTAGAGCCAATCCATTATTGCGACCCCTCGTACCACTCGTCAGAAATCTAGCGCGATGGACTTACAGTAACCACTTCAAAAATGTTGAATTCTAACTTACTAGTTCGCAGAGTTTGGTACGTTTTTTTCATGCAGTGTATGACTAGTATCATTCTTATTTGCTAGTAAGTTGAAAATTCACACCTTCTTTGCCACTTCATATTTTCTCTGGTCGCCCAATCGCGAATTTAACCACTCGCGAAAATGTGTGACAGCGGCAATTCGCGAAAATTTATGTACGCGAAAATTATAGCGTATACAGTATTACATGTACAGTGCACAATATACAACTGATGAGGATAACAATTAAAGAGTAGTAACCAATTTCAAAGTTAGTCCAAATCAAGCCGGCTAAGTCATTTACAGTTGTAGCTCAGATGATTGTATGTTACAGGTGACATTTTCTTTCAGCCCTGAGTAAACTCGGGCAAGCGTCTATGGGAAATGAGTGTTGTAGCAAAATCAGCCCATCCTCAATGGGTTGATTTCGAGGATGATACGTTTGTATAGACCTGTGACTTGGGTATTAAAAACATGACGATGTATCACAACTTTACCCATCATTTATGATTGTTGCTTCACCTAAACCATTTAGTATAATGTGCAATATATATATATGCACACCCAGGTGTAAATATGTGAAATGACACAGTATACATTGCACGTATGCAAAAGCCTTAATGTTCAAAATCTGATTTCTGCACAATTTTGGCTGTTCTGCTTCATTTATATTGTAAGCTCATTCATCAAAGTTATTTCACTTCATGATACAAAGCATGTTGTCACAGAACTTACACAGTATAAGTCATAAGTCTGAATCCATTTCATCGCCAGGAGAGACTGAACCAGAGGTTGACAAAATTCAATTTACTGAAATTGACACTATACCTCTTCTCTTTCAGCTATCTCACTACTTTCTCTACATGTCTGTCTCATATTCTTTCTCTCCCTATCTATCTATCTATCTATCTATCTTTCTATCTATCTATCTTTCTATCTTTCTATCTTTCTATCTATTCCTCTCATTCACACACACACATTAAAACATATTCTCTGTGTGTGGTAGACATGTTCTAAAAGTGTACATGCTTCAAATAGCATCGTTCAAGTACAACACTATTATTCTGAACCTCGAGTGCACTTGACCTTTGACCCAACGGCCTATACCTACCTCTCACGTTACAGGGAGTAATTAACCACATACAGATTGGGGACACAACGAGCATGCTCTTTCTGTCCCCAGAACAGTTTAGGAGAAAATATAAAGAATTTTATATTCCTATCTTCAATGCAACCATACATCATGCAACTCACAAAAGTTGCGTGGGTCAACTTTAATAACCTTGTACTACTGGAGCTTAAAGGGATAGTACAGTATTGGTGGAGATGAGAATTGGGCTTTTAACTTTTTGCGAGATACCAAGAAAACACTTATGATATAGTACAGAGCATACCATTTTAAGAGGAATTCAAAGTTTATTTGATGAAAATCGGGTTTGAAATGACTGAAACATCCAAAAACAAAGTAAAACAAAGCGATCGTAATAAAGTAATAAAGTGTGGGTCCCACACTTTATTAGAATCGCTCTTTTTTTGATATCTCAGCCATTTCAAAACCAATTTTCATCAAATAAATTTTCAATTCCTCATGAAATTACATGCTCTTTCATATTTCATAAGAAGTTTCTCATTATTTCACCAAAAAATGGTAGAAACCTGAAATAAGGTCTCAACCAAAACTGTACGATCCCTTTAAGTTTTAAAACTAGGTTATTACCTCCACCAAGGAGTTTTTTTTTTTTTTACTTTCTTTTTTGTACGCATTGGTTTGTTTGTCTGTTTGCACAATACAAGTGTAACTCAAGAAGTTGAGAACAGATTAAGATGAAACTTACAGGAAACATTGAAAATAACACAAGGAATAGATGATTAAAGTTTGGTAGTGAACTGGGAATTTTTATAAATTTTTGAAGGATTTCTTATGTTTGTCAAAAAAAAAAGTCAATGAACTTGGGAGTTCAAGCTGCATGTATTTGAGGTTTGCATGCAGCAGGCACTGTGCATCAGGAAATTGATGAGGTAAACACAAGCCTCCTTAATGGGAAATAGGGCAATTTTCAGCATGTGCGTATGGGTGAAAATGCATGGCTTGGCAGAGGTCTGCGCTCTCTCTGTGCTTATTTCTAGTTACTGGTATATAGGAAGCCCTTTAATACTTTTTACAAACCATTCCCATGAGTTATGAATTTGGTTCTATCTGTTTTTGCCTGATAAGGGTAGTGAATGTATGCATTAAACATCCTACAGAAACTTCACAGGCAGTCAGAAGTTTTCTTGATTCATGATGATTATAAACCGACTGCACTTCATAATGATGCCATCTTTCAGCTTATTCATCTGATAGTTACAGTGATACAGATTGTTTTTATTGCTTTCTCATTTCACACACATACTGTAAAAGTACTGTAAGTCTGTGCAGTAAAAAGTCCCTTAAAATCACTTCAAGGCCCTTTATCTTGAAATGAAGAAGCTACATTCAACAGAGTACACTTCCTATCATTGATATTATGATATTGAGGAAGATATGATCACGAGTTATTTTTCATTTTAGAAATGTTGTGAATCTTGTCTTTGTATAAAAAGCCTTATTTCAATGACTTTTATGCTGGTTTTGTGATGTACATAACACTGCGATCACAATCAGACTGCTCTGTCGTGATCCATGGCTAGAGGGAGGGATAATACAAACCTCAATTTCACACACAGGATGTTTTCTTTCTCATATTCCCAAAGTCAAAATTTCTGATAAAGGTCACGGAGACGAGAGCACCATGTTTCCCTGACAGAGAATTTGCACATGGACCTGTGCACATAAAGTGTCAAGAACTGGTTCCCCTCGCAAAGCTGTTTTTATTGTGGCTTAGTGCACATTGTACGGAGTTCTCCATTGACAAAGGGGGAACATTTCAACCTCATTAGTGCTCCACAAACATAATTCATTACTACAGCACTATGGCAGACCGCAGACACCCTCACAAAAGGGCTGGCCCGGTTTGTGAACCTGGGAAATCGTCTGAAATTTTGAGTTGATGCAAGGGGCGGGGATGAAGGAGACAAAAGTATGAAACATACATTTTGTATCATGACTTGTTCTCACTTGTGATTGGGTCATTGAAACACCAATCCCAAGGAAGAACCTCAACAACTCCACCCCCCCCCCACCCCCAAACAAACAGAGAACTACTCTATTGTACATAATCATATCACCCCAGTACATACATGTACAACCTTGTACAGCTGTACTGTAAGTACAAACATTGTAGCTGCATATTAAAGTGTACACCACTGCTAAAGATTTCAGATTACTGAATAAAGTGCAATACCATACCACATTTAATTCATTAAATAGACTAAAATCAGACACAGAAGCTGTTATCCCACACAGGAGTTACAAGTTTTTTGATCACAATGTGAAATTTGATTTTATTTGGCACCACTCACACACAGCCCCCAAAAAAGGAAATGACTGATAAATGAATACAAAACAAAAGATAGTCAGATAGATGATTAGATCTAGATGGGTAGATAGTCAGACAGCCTACACATGTACATGTACAAGTGTAAGTAAAAGAGCCAGATGCCATAGATGGATTAGCAGATGTTGATATGCTTCTTTATAAATTTACAATTTATTAATTTGTTTTTGTTCATACAAGTAAGTCAGTGAAAATATTCTAAGTGCATCTTTACTGGAATCAGTTCAGAGTTGGCAGTCCTGTAGCACCAATGATCAATTTCCCTCCTATGCTCCTTTCTACCTTTTTTTTTTTTTAAATTCTGCATCTTCCTCTAGGGCAATTCAAATGAATGTGGTACACCATTTCGGCATAGAAGACGGGAAAATGAGAACATGAACTGGCACGATTCCATAGTCCAATGCACAAACATTCAAATAACAGATGGTTCATTAGGTTGTAAGATGATGTGTTGGCAAGTTCCCAAAACACATCAATAGGCGTGTCTTCATCAGCCCGAAGTTTAAACTAGCGGGACATTTTGCGGTCTTAGAAAATAACCCGATAGAGCGAATGTGCGTCTTCATCAGCTCGAACAGCCTACTTCGGGAAATTAGTCCGAAAATTGACGCATGCGCACTTTGCATCATAACTCTGCCTAGCTCGCTGTTCGAAAGTGGATTTCCCGCTCAAAATCTCCTACAACACCTTATGTACGATACTACAACCAGGGAGGTGAGCAGTACAGCAAATTCTCTCCAAAGGGATATTAATAACGCTACTCTTCTGTCCAGTGACTCATCTTGAAATGAACGAATTGCCATGTTTAAACAAATCCAAAATACACACAATCTGCAAGAATCTTTAGCTAAGGTAGAGTGGACCAGAAGAAGAAGTTTACAAAAAACAGCTAGCATGCACGGAATCACCTCCCTGGTTTTAAAGATGTCAACAACAGTAGGCCTAGTACACACATGTGATCCTTGAATACGCCGTGAGTGTATGCACTATACACAATCACTATAGCTTGTACGTGCGCTTTCAATAGCCAGCTGGCTAACCAGAAGCGTGGAGGGATCGAGAAAATTTCGGGCTGATGGAGACGCACCCGAAATAGCGCGCTATTTCACGAATTAGCGCTCTAGTTCACGAACTAGACCAAGATTTCGGGGGAAATTTTCCCGATCAAATAGCGCGCTATTTGCGTCTTCACTACACAGATAGCGCGCTATCTTGACATCGGACTAGTTTGGTAACCGCAAGATAGCACGCTATTTTGAAACTTCGGGCTGATGAAGACACGCCTATTCACTGGTCTGAAGAAAAGATCATTCAGCTACATGTAACCCAATGATTCCCCAAATTCCTTGGTTCCTAATGTTCCCTAGGACTGTACAGTAGGCCTACAACATGTGAAGAGTTTGTTTGCAAAAACCGACAAGTCCATTTTTGAAGATTTTGAAGTACGGTCTCTGTCATAAAGTACAAAATGATACCTTTTAAATGATATATTGGTCACTAAATATAAAGGTACATTTTTGAAGTTATGGTCAAAAGAAGCAACAATTTTCTTATTATTCTCTTTATTTTTCTTGACCTTTAATCGCAAATATCTCCATTTGACAAATATGGACTTATCGGTTTTTGCAAACAAACTCTTCATGTACAGTGTATGTATGCTCAAGTATGGGACTCGAGTCATTTATGTAGTAATGTTTTTGCCTTTGTTCATAATCTTAAGATTATTTACAAGACATTTGATCACTTCTTCATTCAATCAATTTCTCTGTATACTGGTTCTTAAACCATTTGCATGCCAGATTAATCTCATGTCCATAGGAATTGTGTGTGTATTTTGTGCACATTTGACTCAGAAAGGGCTAAACAACCATATATCATGCCTCTTTGACCTGCTATCAATTGAAAACAGGAAAACTACAAATATTAAAAGTTTATCTGATCATTCAATTCTTTCACACACACACACACACACAAAATCACCATAACAACAAATCATCATAACTATCATCATCATAATCATCATAACTACAAAACCATAACTAGGCTGAATTAAATCCTTAATAGAATATGTACGTAATATTCTGATGACAAGTGTGTCTATTATTAGAGAAATTATAAAAACACAAAACGGCAGCAATAATAACACCATCACTACTATAACTAATGATCTAGTCAGCAAAATCCATAGTAGAAATGGTATTGTTGCTGCTACACATGATTATCATGGTGGCAACAGTCATATAAAAAAAAAATGATGGTGGTGACAGACACACAATGTAGGAGAAGAAAAATTACAGTGATCATCACAATTTATCATTGCTAACAAAAGTACACTGTATGTGATAACATCTGATAACACAGTTTTCTCCTAAAGCCATTCAAAAACTTCCAAGGCTCAAACACGATATAAAAATCAAATCCATCACTTGATTCCCAATGATGACAAGAGACATTCTGTTTGAATGGAAAGAAAAGATCTACAGTGTGTTTCCAATTCCTTGCTGGAGCAAAATGAGAGCAATGTGACAACCGAGATTCCCTGCAAAAAAGGCTGAACTAACTGATCGCTCCTCTCCCGGCCCGGGGCAAAAATCCTGCCTTCGATGCCACCCACAGTTTCTATTCAGTGCGCTTTTTAACACTCCCATTGTGCTCCCTGTCAAATGCCTTTGTTCACTAATCTTGCCCACTCTTTTATATCCCATCATGCATCTTTCTCAACAACAACGGACCTTCTGAAAATCTTTTGCTTTACTTCTTTCATTTTTTCTCTCTCTTTCTGTCTATTTTTTTTTTTTCATTTGAGAAAGACCCTCGAGAGTCGGCTTGTTTCTCCCTCCCCGACAGCGAATTAGTCCCAGCTCTGGTCAGAGTGACTTGTTTACAAGTTGACCTTTGCGACGATAAGTCTGTCACCACTGTGTTGCCCTTGATGATTTAACACCTTCTTTGTGATATGATTGAGCCTGACATAGCAAATACCCGGCAAGATGGCCTCTGTTTCATCTCAAGGTGTGGCATAATGTCTTGGCTAAAGATACACTGTGTGTTTGATCTTTTAGAGGAAAATTTACACAACCATCACTATTAAAAACGTTGCAGAAATCTAAACATTAACAGTACATTGTATCTGACATAGTGAAGCTAGAATGATGGTAATGACAGTGATGATGATGATGATGACTGTGATGATAATGTCAATAACAGAAATGGCGGCCGGGCGTTGTGGCGTACACCTGCAATCCAGCTACTCTGGAGGCAGGGGCAGTGATACAATGTACAGTTTGTACGTGTATGACTCAGTAGATACTGCAAAACGAGGAATGTCCGCTTGCATTTTAATTTTGCAAATTTTGTGAGAGCCAACATTCGCAAAATTAAAATGTACATGAAATTTCTTTTCTACACTATATGCATTGAATGTTAGAGGCAACTTGCAAAAATTTCATGCCACGAAAAGGGCTGTCAGTTCCAATTCACGAAAATTTCATGCCGCGAAAATATACTGTTCTAGATTCAAGGGTACCAGGTTCGATTCCCGAGTCTCACTGAGCAGTGGTGTGTGTAAGTGTTTTATTCCCTCTAGTAAGGGGCAAAACACTCTGTCCCTTGGATAGGACATTAAATGGAGGTCCCGTGTGTGAGTTAGCCCCGACTCACGCATGTTGTAAAAGATCCAATGCACTTCACTCATTCATCGCAAAGTGCAGGGTGCCATCACGGTGAAGTAGTCTCCCTACCCACCCAAACTAGGAAAACAGGCGAATGATGCCGACCCCTTGTGGTTCAGAAAATCAGATTCTGCTGGAATGAATGAAGTGTAATGATAAGGACATTGATGATAATATCACCACTTCTAGTAGAAATGATTATTTAAGAAAAATGATAACAAATTATCATCATCTTCACTGTTATTTTAGTTATCATTTTAATCATTATTACAATTGCAATAATGACAATGATTATGAAAAATAATGACAAAGAGGTAAAAGTGTATGAAAATGATAAATGTCACGTATAGTAACATAAAACATTAGAAACTCAACCTGCAATAGAATCCACGTCTTTTAAGTTTACTGAAACTCAAGCTCTTTAGTAAAAATATGATCTACTGGTACATTTTCTGTCAGGTCATACATACTATGTACACATAGATTTCATTCACCATGCATACAGTATAGTAACTTCACACAATTCAGAAAAAGAAAAGATGTTTTCATCATGCATCAGAAAACGTGTGACTTTATCTACTATGCACAAAAGGTAAAATATTATGGTTTTGTAATAATGGAAAATTGAAACAGACACTTATGAACAATGACAACATTGTTTGAAAAGTAACTGGAAATGTCGCTATGGCAACTGCATCTCTGCCTTACTACAATGTACATGTGTACATAATAATAATAATAAGGTCTTATTTATCCAGGGTAGCCTCTTCAGTGTTACCACTGCTCTACCAGAGGGTCCTGCCATTATTATTACCCCAGCCTTGCCAGGTACCCATTTATACACCTGGGTCGAGAGGGATATGGTGGGTAAAAACATCTTGTCCAAGGACGTAAGCACTGGGCGGGAATCGAACTCGGGTCCTCCGATTGGGAGTCGAGAGTCTTATCCACTATGCCACAGCGCCCCCACTACATGGTTCTCCCAATACAATGAACAGAATAAATGTAGGTCTAAAGTATGTCCTGACAATGCAAAATGACAGTTTCACATTTAACTGACAGAAAATTGAAATGACATGTTGGTGACAAATGTTGAGTGTTTACTTTCTTGAACTACTGTAGGTTTTATTTGGATGGATAGCTCTATACTGTTCAAGAGAACAAGTACTTGGAATTTGAGCATTTTTACTTGACTTATTGACACTTGCCCTTTGACCCCATGGTCCACAATTCTTCAAATAATAACTGCGGCATAAAAGATGACTTGAATCAAAAAGAGAAAACAAATTTTAGGGTTATTTTCATATCTCATCTTTATCATTTCTCAAAATATATTTCTGTAAATTATATACCTACATTGTACTTGTGATACCAACTGGCAAGAGCCAATTGTAACACTCTTTGAGCTGGTAAAGTTACGCAGAATTAAAACTAATGATACAATTGGACCAAATGCAGCAAGATACACTGTACGCCATCAACAACTTAGGCAAAACTACACAAGTCATACGCTTGTACATGTACATGTAGAGAAGTTGTAAAAGTACTTGAATGTAAATCTGTTCAACATGACTTACAAGGTGTACAATTGTACTTGTGATTTTTCACAAGCAAGTCCAGTCAAACAGATGTGTGTGTGTGATTATCATACTACCTGGATGAATTAGAGTCTGCATAGATATTTAAATTTTCATAATTCAAAGCAATAATGGCATCTGACTGGTTTATCAAACTGCCACTGAAGTCAGGTAGTTCTGACACTGGATTTGCAGTAATCTTGCTTTGAGCAGAGAATGTCTCTCATTTCAATTTTATCTCAATCTGAATATTTTCGAAGGATTCTTCCCATATTATTTCTCACTCGTTGTTCTCAATCTTGTGCAAGATGGAGGGAGTCACATCGCCCTTCAAGGAAAAACCCCATACAATGTATTTGGTAATCTTTCATATTGAGCAAGAGAGTCAGATTTGCAAAAAGACTTCACAATCATGCACCCAAGGTGGCCACTACAACTTCTCTGAACTGCCATTTCAAAGAGTCATTTATTTTGTGAACACACTGGTTGCCATTGGCAATGAAGTTAAATCTCACATTTGGACACATTACAAATGATAAAATGATATCATTTGGATGACCACTGTATGTCTGAAATTGTGCGATACCTTGCAGATTTTCAATGATCTGCTATTTTCAAGTGACGGATCTTTCACTTTCGAGGCAACTTTCTCCTTGAGTTAAAGTCTATTCAATGTGCCTCCGAGGGGAGATGATTCTTATTGTGTATCAAATTGTATCAAGGGCTAGATTGACGGAAGTATTAAGGCACTTGATGCGATCAGTATGGGCCAGACACGGCACAACATTTGGAACAGAACAAACAAAACAAAAAGATGAGCCTCTTCCTGCACCCAATAGAGAGATGAAAAATCCAGAATTAGTTTAAAGAAAGCTGTGAATACTCATCATAATGACACACCTCCAAACCTATTGATACTCATTGTTTCAGTTTGAGTTCCTCACACCTCGGAGAGACGACCGCAACATCTCCTTTTCCGTCCCTAAGAGGGATATTGAAGATCTGGGCATAAGCTCATTAAATCTATAATCCACAATTCTAAAGTGCCTCCTGTATTCCTCTGAGGAATTGTACCAAAGCAAAAAAAAAAAAAAAAAAGAAAGAAAGAAGAAATGCAACATATGGAGGGAGGAACAAACATTAGAAAATACCATTAGACTGGGTGTACACTGTATAAGGATAGAATGAAATTCATAGTTGAAAGAAAAAAAAAAGCATCAACATTGCAAGTGGGTCGAAGATTCAACAGCCTACTGGCCGATAATGTGAGCCGCATTGTGGAGATAATCCCCACTCCATGTCCGAAATGGACAATGTGTTCGCATCTCTGCCATAGACATACATTGTACATTGTACCCTTCGCTCTTTGGCCCGAAGGGGAAAAAAAAGAATATCTATATAAAAGGGAACTTTGAAGCTTTACAGCTGGAAAACCTGTTTATGAAGGAGCTTAGTAGGTTTTAAAATCTGCCCCTGTCTGTTTTCCACTCCGGATAGATGTTTTCTTCGAAACAAAATAATCCCCGAGAACATGAAGCGGGGATCAAGAAAGTGTGTCTTGGAGTAAGTATGTTCTCTTGAAAGGTTGACACCTGAATAGTGATTGTTGAAAAGCTCTGCATCATATAATTCTTCCTTCTTCTTCTTCTTCATCATTATCTTCTTCTTCTTTATCATCTCTTATTATTTTTTTTGAGGGGGGGGGGGAGGAGTTGGGCTAATTACAACAAAGCCCAGGAACTCCAGAACTGATCCTTTTTATACCAAATCCATTGACAAAAGTAACAGAAGGAGGCATGGAACAAATACACTAACTGTAAAGACTCAAATTGACGTAAGCCTGCACCATACAGAATGTTCCATCTCAGAATGCAGTAATCTGTTGGAATTGTAGTGTTAAATGTTCCAAACGCCAAAACCTTAACTTCAACAACTCAGGCAACCATATCAATGACATACTCTAAGAGATGCTGATTTTGTATTCTCAGCACAGTCAAAACCTTGGAGAGGATTTTAATATGGTGTACAAAGGAACCACTCGCAATAAAAGCAAATTCATTATATAAAAAAAAAAAGAAATGAAGGCCTCTAGCTGCAGCAAAAAGGCAAAACTCTAAAAACTTGCAGGCCTACAGCTGTATGTTTTCATAGTTACCACAAATGAAATATGAAATACATGTATGTGAGACTATTATGTATCATTCATGTTGTGTACCAGTATGTAGAACTTCTGATGAATAAAAAGGATCATAGCTTCAAATCTCCCTTAGATTTCATCTACTTTCTTTCTGGTTCTTCTCAAAGAATTTACAAAGATATTAAGTAATGGGGGGGGGGGGACAAATATACTGACAGATCAGAAATCTAGGGTTGCTGGCACACAGAGAAAATTCAGTGGGAGACTCATTTTTCCTGTTGAAAATGGTGCTCAAGACTTTATTTGAATCTGAAAAATCCAAAGAGCCCAGATTGTAGGATTTAGTAATCTACTCAAACAAGTTTGAAAGTTATTATTAAACGTGGACCCCTTTGAAAATCAGTCTTGTGCTGAAAGGGCTATCCACCCTGTTAATGGAAATAAATTTATTGCAAAGTGTGATAACATGCCAAGATAATTTGATACAAGAGGTTTCTTTTCAGTATCCACAACATTATGACCCACAAAGTTTGTACAAATTGCACATTGTTAATGAAAAAGAAATGACACTCAAACAAAGCCTAGATGGTCTTCATCAACCTCACATTTGTGTAACAATGTTTGGCAGTTTGAAAAATTAGGTGTATCATCATACACTCTACTAACATCTACATATTAAGTAAATTTGATGTTTAAGCTTTTAACCAAACTGCAGATGAAAATGAAAATTACATGCTTCAAAATGGGGAAAAATCTTATACCAGTACCAAAATTTATGAACCTACAATTGTAATTTCCCAGAAGACAGTGTAAGAGTTAGAATGAAAACTGTCAAAACAGTTTACTCAGAGTCCTTGATGATATTGCCTCATGGATAATCAATAATAGATACCAGGCAACAAAGTCCATGCTTTATTTTTTAAACAAAGCCACCAAAATTCAATCCAGTGTCTTTGATGGATATTGTTACTGATTTTCCTATTACATGTAGGCCTATCTATTATCACACAGGAGGAAAAACATACCGTAAAACCAATGTACAGAAGTTAAATATCAAATGAAAGCCTCAGTACAGCATTTTAAAAACTTCAATCTTAAGGACAGAAAAAGCTGAGACTTAACAGGGTTAGGGTTAAGGTTGTGATACAGCTGTAGGGTTTTAGTTTGAATTTCTACACTGTACAAGAATTAATATTAAGGTTATGGTTACGTTTGTGGGTAGGTTTTACATATAATTTGGCTTTAATAGAGCACAGATATTTCATGGGAGGAATTGTCTCGGGAGTAAATGTCATGGAACCCTAGACATATCATACTGCAGTACAATGTACCACCCAGTGTTTATATTAAAAAAAAAAAAAGAACAATTTGATCCAAAATGGACAATTCACACATACTGCTCAATATACATTCTACTGTACATTGCATCTTAGAAAATTTCATGGAGACATATTTCATTCCAAAAGCACATTTCCTCATTTCTCATGAAGCATTAATTTGCATATTATGCATAATATGTGCATCATATGCAGATATGTAACATTGTTGAAATGCACAAACTGGAAGCTTCTGTACGTTTATGGGACACTTGCCCCAATATCCATTCAGCCATGTACAGTAGGAAGGTTTGTTGATGTTGTTGTTTTGTAATTTTCTGCCTACAGTATCTACTTGGAAAAGGGGTAAAATGTGTTCCACCCACTCAAATTGAACTTTACATGACCTACAACAATGTACATGTACTACACATAGTTTAATAAAAACCAAACTTACATCATATCCCTTGCCCTCACCCTATGCCTCAGGAATACTGACATTTATTAAGTTTTCCAGTTAGTAATTATTGTGTACACCAGAGATGTCAAGTCCAGAGTGCAGCTAGGCATGAGATTCTGCAGGGGAGAATCAGTGCCACAAGAGGGAGAGGTGGGGGAGGGGGAGCTAAAAAGAGCATTATAATTTTTAAGCTGTACATGTATAAATCATGCAATCTGGTGCACACATCTGAAATACAGTATTTTGGCATTTAAATAGAAATATTGTCTCAAATTGTACCCTTTTTTGGGTGGAAATGCACTTTGAAAGTTTTAGCATTCAAATAGAAATATTGTCTCAAATTGTACCTTTTTTGTGGGTGGAAATGCACTTTGAAGGTTTTGGCATTTAAACAGAAATATTGTCTCAATTGTACCTTTTTTGTGGGTGGAAATGCACTTTGAAGGTTTTGTTTTTTGTTGTTTTTTGTTTGTTTGTTTTGTTTTTTGGTGTTTTTTTTTTTTTGCTGTTTTGTTTGTTAATTTATTTGGGTGTTTGTTGTTTTTTCAATGAGGCATCAGAAAAGCTTGTGAGGCAAATGAATATAATTATAAAAGGCACGAGTGTCATGCCTGATGCATGCAACTTTTGGTAGGTCTCTGCATTCATACATGATGTTTGTTATGTGTGTGTGTGTGTGTGAGTATATATGTACATTAATAATACTTATGTGCATACAGGTACATATTTGTATGTATCACACATACATAATAAACACAATCAATATACAATGTATTTGCTCTCTGATGGTACATACAGTAGCTAGTAGCTATAGGCCTACATACACGCATGTAGCTCTCCACTCTTCGTGTTATGCAGGCCTGGTTAATTCCTCTGTTTTGATATACTTCAAGTATATAGTAGTAGTCCAAGGTATTGATAATAATTCACTTGTAAAGTTGTATTGATCTTTGAAAATGAAATAAAAGTTCTGTATTCAATAGATGGACAGCTGATAAACAATCAAAGAAATGAATAAACACATATGAAAGAGCATCACCATGTACTGTTAATTTGGTGTAAATGCGATATTTCCATCACCAGCACTTTCATACATCAACAAAGTCCGAGGGTCATGACAATGACAATGACTACCAGGGATTAAACATATGCTATTTCATCAACATTGCTATAATATGTAGGCCTATATGTGAACTTCTATAACCATGATAACTATTAAATGACGTACTGTACTGTACTACAGTAGGCCTATATAGATGTCTAGTAGAGCACTCGAAAGTTGATCATGTATGTACAATGTTGAAATAAACTCTAGTATCATGAATCAGCTGTCACCCACCTATAGAAATACTCTTCTTTTAAACAAAATAGAAATTAATGAAAGAAGAAGACGGTGGTTATACAGCGTCTTTGTGGAAAACCCACCTCTCTTTCAATGCGTGGGTCCAAGCCACTACAGCAACATCATCATCTTCTAGTAGTACATGTAAGTGTGTACCGAAGTCCTTGCTTAGCTCCAGTCCATAACAATGCACGGCGAATTTAGGGGCATCGGTTATACACCAAACCCAAGGGCGACAAATAATGTTGGCAATCTAACGCTGGTAGGCGAAAGATGACGATGTACCCATGTACACGTCTGCTACTAACACGAAGGGCAGTTTAACCAAATATCGCTCACCTTTTATATTTGTCGATATTGATGTCCGTCAAGCGTCAAACACTGATCAAGAAACAGATCGAATGGGCATCAACGCTCCGAAAAGTGACCACGCATACACATACCACTGCGTGACCTATACCATTCACCCGCTTCAGCTACCTACAATCTCCAGCAGCAAGGGTAAGGTGCTGCTCCGTTGTGAACGAGCGGACATCCCTGGGCCTAGTTGTCGCACACAAAAACTGTTGGGAAGTTTTCCCGTAACTCCACTTCTACCAAACCCCAATCTCAGCAACGCACTCCGAATCTCGCTGCGCTGGTAGAGAGTGTGCTGTGCGATGCGGCTGGTGGCTCAAATCCATACATGTATCCCACCATGCACTGCACGGTTTCTCCGTCGTCTTCTACCAGCGGTCAAACTTTTCTCCGTTCCCTTTCTTGAGTTTAGTATAATACATAGATTGTAACATTGATTGTGTGGATGCTTATAATAGGTAAACTATGAACACGGATTTCTTTAACTTTATTTAATAAGATTAGGTTGGCATCACTGTTCTTCTGATGACGTGCGTGGAAAGAGTGAAAAAGATCGTTGGCAGAAATGGGTACGAGATGGTTGATTGGTGACGCTTGGTAGCGGTGCTTGCTTGATGCAAGCCAAGTGGCGGCGGTGGTGGCGTTGGTGGTGGTGGTGGTGGTGGTGGTGGTGGTGGTAGTGGTGGTGGTGGTAGTGGTGGTGGTAGTGGTAGCGGTAATTGTTGTTAGAGGTTGTTGTAGTAGGGATGTTGCAGTTGTGAGGCTGGTGATAAACCATGGTGATATTGTGTGACAGCGATGATGTGATCACAATCTTTGCACGCATGCAGTGACGGCAGTGACTAATGCAGCTTTGAAAGGTGGCGATGATAATGATATTGATGATGATGATGATGATGATGATGATGATGATGATGATGATAATATTCAAAGTCATCGGACATTATATTTGTAAACATACATTTATTCACACTAGATCAATGGTATAGGACTGCATCAATCGTAATAAACATAAAACGGAAGAATTTCACTGTGGTAGTGAAGACAATGACGGTATAAAAGGTGTTGTCACGATCTTGCACAAAGTGATAGTATATATAGTTAATGATGTTTTATGTAGTTATGTATAATGATATATTTTGATATGTACACGCATGTATACGTAAAAACAAATTATGTTTATCAATATAAACATTATTGCTATAGAAAGATTCGAAAGAAAGTAAACACAGTTTTGATTACATTCAAACAAGGCAACAGTGCCTCTGCGAGAAAAAAAAAAAACACGTCGGATGATCGAGACAGAGGAGCAAAAACAAGCAGCATATGGCATCAAATATTTCAAATTCTTTCATGTTTGTGTGCTTTTGATGATTATTCATTTGAAAATATATTGGTATTGTGATATCTTATTGACTGATATATTATTTTCGGGTGATACATTCCGAGACAGAAGTGTTAAGGTTGATATAGGAGGCAAACAAATAAACGTTTGAAATTCCCCAAAGTTGTACACACGTGTTGTGAGTATTAAAAACATAATGGCTGATGAAATCTCTCGAGATCAGTTTTCGCACGAAACGATGTTGTTTGCCACAATAATGTTAAAACTTTGGGAGGAGTGTCAATAAACTTAAACTTTTTTTTTTTTGCAGAATGATGAATAGATAGAGATAATTCGATAAAGTTGCCACACATTACAGTTCAAACGTAGTGTTCAGCAATGCCATTCAAACACAATAATCATAGGTGTATGAAAATAACGTAAATATATTATGAGGGGTTGTTTTATTATGTACCTTTGTGTCCACTTTCCGAATCACAAATTCTGATATTTTCACAGTTAAAGGAAACCAGAGCCCAGATATAAATGTGGATTGAGTGAAAGCATCAGCAATAATTATCATTAGAACACATCAATGGAAGTTTTAGGAAAATCAGACAATAGAATCAAGCGTAATGATTTTTTTTTTTTTTTTTTTACATTTCGGTGTCATCATCGAATATGGATAAGGAGCCTACTATACACTTTTTGACGTCATTATTATACACAACAATATAAAGAAACTATTAAGAAAATTCAACATACCAGTAGTTTCACATTTCTAGCTTCATGAAAGAACACTTAACCTAACTCTTTCGGAAAGCATGTATCTATAGCCTAAAGGACTATTAATACTCTTAACATTATCAGGAACAAGTTAGTGAAATGTGTACCTTTCAAAAAAAATATGTGTTTTGGGGTGGGTTTGGTTTTTTTTTTGGGGGGGGGAGAAAATCTCCTTATATTTTGCTTATATTTTTGTCCATAGATACAATGACGTCACGAAGTGCAATAGTCTCCTTAACAAGCACAATGGTGACATCAAAACTTTGAAAATTCATATCTTTTGGACGCATTGTCTGATTTTCCTCAAACTTTTATGTGTTCTACTCAATTGCTATGTATACTTTCATTCAATTTACATTCATATTTGGGTTTGGGTTTTCTTTTAAAATACAATTCTGGATCTGCAATAACTTGATTTAGCCAAAATTAAAGACAAACAATTCACAAGCGCAACAAAGAAGATTTACAGAAAACGGAATTTAAAAAGATTATAAAGATTTGCAAAATAGTTCTCGACCAGTTAATATGAATGTGCAAAATTAATAAGGGATAAATTATGATGTCATCACCTCGCAATTTCCCAATGATTGTGTCAAAAATTATTAGAATTCTTCGGCTAAACGGTATAAAAGAATAAAAATGCTGTTACTGGATAATTTGACTAAATAATTCTATTGAGATTAAATTTTGAGACTGGATCATGAGTTTGAACTAAAAACCGGAAATTTCAACATCATGTACAAGAGTTATGCCAAGTTGTGAGGGGATGACATCATCAACTCACATATTTTGCTTTTTGCATGAAAGTTAAGAAAACTTCACATTTTCATCACTTCAATATAATCTGTATATAGGGTTCTGGTCAAATTCTCAGTATTGTACTTGTTAATTTCTGCTCTCTTTTTTGTCAAAATGTCCAGAATTTTACATCTGAGTGTGTCACCCATCATGCATCAACTTTACGGAGAACTATACCTCGGACACAACCAGACAACTGGTGTTAGTCAGGGGTTGTCAGGGAATCAGACGCATACGCATCCATATAGGATGGGACAGGGTGTGATTACACAAAATCATGATTGTAGGACGGTTTCCATTTTCAATTTTGGGCAAAAAAAAATTAAGCGCAAAAATACTTCGAAAATTGTATTGGATTGTTTAAAAAGAAAAGATTGTTTGAAACAAAACATAAACACACACACACGCACGCACACACACACACACACACACACACACACAAACACAAAATATTTTGTCGGAAAGAAGCCAAACTTGGCGACTCACTCACGATAGAAACTTTTCAAAATTTTGAACGCGTCGGACTCGGTTTGGACGATGTAGGCCAACAAATAGATATGAAATACATTTACTACGAGTTTTAGCCCTTATACATAGCAAGTGATATCGGGTATTTTCACTATGTTTGGGGTTTTGTTTCATTTGTTTTTGTTTTTGTTTTGCACAATCATAATTACTATTATTCTCTCACACTTCCGCGCGTGCGCGCAGTTACAGGTACGTTTGCTTTAAATTGGTGATTGTGTCCGTGATAATAGCATAGAGTTCAGCTGATAATAGACCTATACACTAATGTGGTGTGATGTGTGTCTGCAAATGGACGGTCAAAATGTTTTTATTCTCGCTCAACTTGCTAAACCAAAATCGGACTACCAGTACCGGGTGATCCCCAAATTTATCGACGCAGCGTACAGCTACGGACATTTATGACGAAGAATTGACGATATAATTTACCTGTGTTTATCTCACAATGGGTGTATCTGTGCGGTAAAACATTTATTGTGATAAGGTCTAAAGGGATTTGTATTCAATTTCACAGGGATCCCGATTACATTTTCTACTATTTCGGTATATTATCTTTTTTGACTTCAGTTTCTTCAGAATAAGCCGTGTGCCAGTCCGCATAAATTTCACAGTATATTCAACCGATTTGGAACAGGTAGGCCTATACATTTACTGAACATTCTAGCAGTCATTCACGAACGTTGACACACATTATTCTCTTTAACGTAAATATCCAAAGACTTTCTGTCTATACACTTTTAGGTCAATATTATTCAATTGCAATTTGACACTAATATGTGTATGTTGGTGTAAATGAATAGAGTACAATCAGATGAAGCACAAGGAAAGTGGTTAGGCCTAATCAGAATCGGACATGAAAATAAAAAGTTAGACCTATTTGCCTATATTATAATATATTAAGTTTTCTGTGCCTTACCACAGTGGCATTCGTCAGATCCACATCCAAACTCAAATAGACAGAAGAAGGAATGCAGAGTCGACACATTCAGTATCTTCTGTTGAACTGTTAAAAGATCTTTGTTTTTGTTTTTTTCATAAAAAGCAACAAGAATGCGATATATCAGTCTATATTTGAACTTTGCACTTTGATATAATTATATGCACCAACAAACTAGCTGACGATGCAGCTTTCTCCATAATACTGCTCCCAGGCTGTGGAATAAGCTCCCTTCTCTTCTGAAATCATCACCAACACTCGATCACTTCAAACAAAATTTGAACACCTACTTATTTTATATTATATGCACTGGTCTTGTACTGTCACTGCCTGGTAATTTGTATGTATTTTATCTCCTATGGCGACCAGTGATGACATCTCATAGCGCTTTGTATCCAGTGGAAAAGGCGCTCTAAAAATGCTGTTATTATTATTATTATTATTATAATTACTTATATTATTATTATTATTATTATCATTACATATATTATCATTAGTATTAGTATTATTATTATTATTATTATTATTATTATTATTATTATTATTATTATTATTATCATTATTATTATTATTATTATTATTATTATTATTATTATTATTATACTTCTGTAATAGCCACTAATAATACACTGCAGATACGATGGAAGAGGTTACAGTAAAGTGTTGCGGAATTATCGACCCAATTCATTTGCTGTGTATACAAAACAATGAGACACACAATGCGTTGATATCTCAACTTTACCTTCCTTCATATTACGAATTCTGTAATTGCGTGAAACTGAAAGATTCCGAAATTTCCTTATGTCCGCTTTTTATGATACTTTACCATATTCACCTAATTTGATTTTCAAACATAAGTCGCCTTTAACGTGGTGTATACTGCCCTATACTTTGGCAAAAGATAAGGAAGTGACATACCATCCGAATTTGAGTTATTGATGTTTTCGTAATTCACATAATGAGCTCTTCTTCCAGGCCAAATTTCATGCAGAAACACTCATCCTACTAAGAGATAAAGATTATGTTAGATAAGACAATAGTCCATTGACGTCAGTGTAAATGACAGACACATTTTGCTCTTTTACGAGAAATGTCACTTTTGTCACTTGCTTCCTTTTGCCTAAGTAGGGCAGTATAGTGTATCATCATAATAGGAAAAACAATGGCAAGATGAAAGAAGAAGTAATCTGAAGGCAAAATATTTAATACAATGTCATGAACACTATAACGTTAAATTACTTTGCTACGATGCCTCCCTTCGTTTGTTTGTTTTCTCCAGAGGATGTTTGTATATACGTAAAATATCATTACATGTATATACAATGTATCATAGATGAAAAATGTTTTAATTTGATAACGTATCCCAGATATTATCTATTTATTGATTGATTCATCTTTTCATGATACATCTATTGTCTTTACTTACTAATTCCATATTTAGTATAGATTTGTTTGTTCACCTATCTTTTCATTCTCACATTATAGAACCAGCATTCGTTTTAGGAGCATGTACAGAGAAACTTATATGCAGCCACCAATTTCGTTGTTTGTTGTTTTTATTGTTAAAGCTGTTCTTGTTTGATTTGATATGAAATGCTGTGATAAAAAGTAAAGGAAAATCCGTCTGTTGTAAAAGCTTATACAATTATGGTTGGTATGCCGCGCCATTGCTGTATTGGGTGGTCTAACTGCGGCAGGTCACCACAGAATGGAAGAGTTCTGTGCAGGTCACGGATTGCTGCAACATTTCGATCCATTGCCGGTAGATGGCGCACTTATAGCATTCGTCTCGCGATTCGTCGGAGAAACTCGAATAAATGGCATAAATGCAAGACATGCATATTTTCTTCACGGCCACTTTTCGTAAAAGTGGTAAATAACAATTTATATGACATCTACAGAAAAACAAGCTTATCCTCAGTTTTATTTATTTTTTCTGTTGAACTCTTTTTATGTTGACAAGGAGTGAAAAGTATTGAGGTTCTATCCAATAATGTTCAGTCACGAGTTGAGGCAGATCCTGAGCAACGTTTTAGAAATAGTTTGTCATTAGAAGATTGACTAATAATGATATCATCATGGTGTGTGTGCATGTTATGGTCACATGACTGTGACGTCACTTGTTAACAAGAAACCACTTGTGCAACATTTTATATATATATATATATATATATATATATATATATATATATATATATATATATATATATTCTGTCAAAGATTTAATATCGACACAAACTTGTTCTTGACATTCTCCAAGACAGAGGATGTCATAATTTTCATTTTCATTTTTTTTTTTGTTGGTCGCTTTGTTCATTACGCTGATGAAGTTAAAAAGTTGCGTTACCAACACGGATATTTTGAACTTGGCTTAGTGCATTCAATGTAGGCCTACCTCCATTATGATTATTTTTGTTTCTTTTTCCTCGAAGTTCCGCGATTTAATTCTTCCTTTTATATCAACTTAAGACGGTATAAAACTAGGTTTTTTTTTCTTACTTTATAACACTGTTATTCAAGGATAATTTCAATAATTTGTGTCTAAAAGGTATCAATCGTTACAGAATATTGTTGGGGATCTAAAATTAAATTCTCTGGTCCTTGTAAAGGATTTCCACGCAAGAGTAAGTCTGTTGAAAAGATTGCTGTAAGTTGAATAAAAAACCGCGGATGGACGTCGCGTCGGAGACAAAAGTAGCTTCCGCAACGTAGTTGCAACTGACGGAAACGTCGCCGAGACGTTACGGAGATGTTTGCGAGACCAGCCGGACACTAGAGAAAGACAGTAAGTCTTTAAAGAAAAAAGGAAAGAAAGAAAGAAAGAAAGAAAGAAAGAAAAGATCGAACATGGTTCATTATCCGGCTAGTCTACGGAGAAGTCGCAGAGACGTCGATGAATCCAAACGGCAACCAGCGGAGACTCGAAAGACGTGACGCAATATGTCGCCATCTAACTCTGTGTCTCCAGGCCAATGAAATGCCCACATTGCTTTTCAGTCAGGACCGTGCATGACTGGGCACAAGACCGACAAACTGAGTCGCAATCTACATTTAACGGCAGTAGAGGGCAGCAGACAGCTTAACCGTGGTTGCTCAGTTGGGTGGAGGTTTGGTCCATACAACCCAAGGAGGTGACGAGTATAGGCCTATTAGGCGAGCCTATGCACCTCCTTCACTCAACCAGCTGGCTCGTAATAATGCTCTTGGGTGGAGCTCGAGCTGTTGGAGCTAGCAATTCAGGTAGCAACGACACACAGGCGCTGAACTCTTCTTTTGAGCTTCATAGCTAAACTTACAACAGACCCATCAATTTCGTTTGAAGTACTGATAGTGCCAAAATGGCATTCTCCTATGGTAAGTTCAATATAGTGTGTGTGTGTGTGTGTGGGGGGGGGGGGGGGGGGGGGGGCACTTCCGGGTTTCTTCAGCTGACAAGAAAAATAAAACAGGTCTTCAGCTCATCTTTCTCCTTTCACTTCCGGGTTTCTTCGCCCGACAAGAAAAAAAAAAAAAAGTCTTTACAGCGACAAAAAATAAAAATCCACAAAACATAAACTTACCGCGCTCACACTTCAAGGTCTCTGTCTATTTCTTTCTAGTGCCACTTACGCACTTCCGGGGTAAAAAAAAAAGTGGGGGCTCAGTAGTGGTGACACCTTATGTATTTCTTTGTGTGGTGCAAAAAAAAAAAAAAAATGAGGCCCGAGCCCCCCCCCCCCCCCCCCCCCCCCCCCCCCCCCCGCGCCGCACCGGGTAAGCCGGCCATGTTCTCACTGTTTGCTTGACTGGAAATTTTATTCCTATTTTGTTTAGTTTTGATTGTTTTGTTTTTTAACCATGATTAAATCAAATTATAGAAAATAACACAATTTAAACACGGTTTAATGCGGCAAACTGTTTACCATAATTTCCGAACACCATGATTTTTAGGATTTAAGGAGTGTTTTCATGATTTCAAAAGTGTCAAAAATAACTCTTACTTGAACCCTTTGTTGTTCTCACGTTATTGATTATGTCGGTGCGGAATAAAAAAAAAAAAAAAACTCTTAAAGGGATTGCACAGTTTTGGTTGAGACCTAATTTCAGGTTTCTAACATTTTTTTGGTAATATAATGAGAAACCTCTTATGAAATATGAAAGAGCATGTAATTCTACGAGGAATTCAATGAAAATTGAATGAAAATTGGTTTTGAAATGGCTGAGATACCCAAAAAAAGAGCGATTCTAATAAAGTGTGGGACCCATTATATATACGATCGCTTTATCTTACTTTGTTTTTGGATGTTTCGGTCATTCCAAACCCGATTTTCATCAAATAAACTTTGAATTTCTCTTAAAATGGTATGCTTTGTACTATATCATAAGTGTTTTCTTGGTATCTCGCAAAAAGTTAAAAGCCCAATTCTCATCTTTACCAATACTGTACCATCCCTTTAATGGTATGTATTTCATGTCTGATTGTAATTGATTTTAGTAATGGATTAAAGTTGTGGATTCGGTCATGCAGTATTGATTACAAGCTATCCCAAACTTTGATGCACGAATAGTCTTCAAAAGCAAGAATCCCGAACAAAAATTTCACCGGTTTTACACTTAGTCTTGTTTCCAGTCGGAAGTCTTATAAAATGATATTTGGCTTTTGAATGTTATAGCACTGGCGGATCCAGAGGGGGCGCACTGTGTGCGCACCCCCTCTTTATTTGTTGTTACAGCAAAAGAAATAAAAAGAAAAAAAAATAAGAGATGAAACCCGGAAGTACAGCACCAGATACATGTATATTGTTTGTGCCCCCCCCCCCCCCTACGGAATTCCTTAATCCATCCCTGTATAGGCCTTATATAATCTATTGAATTGTTTGCTCCGCCCTATTGAGAGAACTACTTCAAGTCTACACATCAAAGAGGAGCTACCTTCGTACAAAAAGCAAAGACTTATCTGTTGTTGTTTTTTTCCGAATAGAAGAACCAAATTTATGCCCATGTAGAGAGTGAACATTTGTTTATTATCTGCGCGATGGAATAGCTACACCACAATATAAGACAAATAAGAAACGGCACTAAATTCAAGTCTGCTTTGAAAACACTTTTTTTTCACAGTGTAAACGAACATGAAATTCGATGCCATTGTTATTCTATAGGCCTATTCTTGCGTAGAATTTCTTTCTCTTGAGCGCATAATAGGGACATATTGAATTAGGCCCTATATGCGCTATGTAAGCACTAGGGCCTTATTGTTATCTGATCGTGAAATCGGCAGCACACTATAAAAAGATTTTAAAAGTGTCATTACGCTAATAATGGCATAAGGGGCCTAAAAATTTCTGCCGCCAAAGGCTTAAATCTGCTGTCACTATTTTATGCTGGCATGTATATAGGGCCTACTTTTTCGGGGGGTGGGGGGGGGGGGGGGATGTCCACGAGGAAATTGCAAAATACATGTACAATCTTGACTTTTCAGCATGTCTCGTCAGGCCCGTACTTCCGGGTTTAATCAGCTGACAAGCAAGAAAAACAAAAAATAAAAACAAACAAAACAAACAACAACACCAAAAAACAACCCCAAAAACAACAACAAACAAACAAAACACAAACAAACAAACAAACAAAAACGCTTCGGGGGGGGGGGGGGGGGGGACGAGTTTCGTGACTCAATTTTCTCATAATTCATCACCACAGAGCACCGAAAGATCCCTCTGAAACCAAAACACAAATCACAAGCGAAAATTTTGGTGCCATAAATACCCCTACTTACCTCAATCTTTTTCTCCTCTTCCTTAAAAGTGTCAGCTGTGATGTCAAGTAAACGACAGACCGGGCCCCGTTTCATAAAAGATGTTAAGATGTCAACTCTTGCTGGAATGACAACTTCCTATAGCAACATCCAATCAGGAAGCTGCATTCATGTCGTTACCATGACAATTGACATCCCAGCAAGAGTTGTTATCATATCAACTTTTTATGAAACGGGGTCCTGTACATTAATGGTCATAAACTGGTAATTTTAACCTACAAAATTTGATTTAATTTGTTTACCGGCAGCACGTGTTATGTCGGCATTAGTTACAGAGCTCGTAGGGCCCTACTTGTCGGTTTATCTATGAAATTTTTGCATTTTTATTTATCTGACTTGTCACGTAGATGTATTATTACATTTTACATTTCTAGAGACTCCAACCCCAAGCACCTTCTGATCTGGAGATTCTCCCGCCCGAAACCCCTAGCAAACGGGAGACTCCAAGCTGATGTGTGCGAAGCGCGAAGTTCCTAGTGTTCTAGATGTTCTCTGGTGCTATCTAAGGCTTATTTTTTCAACATACGATAGCAATAAGTAAGAAATCCTTTCCACCGGGAGACACAGAACCAGGGCGGGAGAAATCAAATCTCAAGCGGGAGAACGGGAGATTTTGCAAAAATGGGTTTTCGGCGGGAGATCTCCCGTCGAAAACGGGAGGGTTGGAGTCTCTGCATTGCTAACACAATCATCATCTTCGCCAAAATTACTCGAGTGCATAGCAAGGCATAGCAATGACCAGTACGATTCTTGCGTACAGCTTTGCTCACCCACTAGCGCGCGAAATTTCAGGTCAGCAGTCGGTTACAGACCACGCCTCCTAATATTCACAGGGGCTCTTTAACTCATGTTTATTCATATACTCAGATTATCATCATCTACAAGGTTAAAATTGTCGGGATGTTATCTATCTTTGTAAAGCAGTTGGTAGCTTTTTCTCAGACTTTATCAAGGCAGAGATACTTTTTTCCCATTACACCATTTCCTAGGAAACTCTCCATTAAAAGTAAGCGAATTCGTGAGGGAAAAAATCTCAAGAAGAGTAGCTAGTGTTGTGTACAAAGTTGTGCGAGAGAACTATTGAATATTCATGTTTGCTTAAAAATCTAACCAATCAACGATCTGTTTGCTCCCGCGCGAAATTCTAGCATTGTCGCGCGTCAATTATGCCGACGCCGAGCCTGGACGTCCTCCTCCCAAATTGGTCAGCGGGTACTGCACACACAAAAGAGCATTGAATTTGTGAATAGTGACCGGTCGCCTGGACATGCACACGAACACCTGAAAAGCGAATATTTTCCAGGTTACCTGGTTCGTGCATTTAACAGAAGGTTGAGAAAAGCCAACCTTGTAAATTTAGTATTGTTTTGGATTTCCAACAGATAATCGGCTCGATTAGATCTAACGTTAGCTGGTCCACACATTCTCCTCATCAGCAGGCAGTTAGCAGTTCATGAGTTTATGGGTTCGGGGTTGGGTCGCGTCGACTTGGCTTGGCGGATCCGAAGTGCAGCGTTCCGTGGTGTCGTGGTTCATGACGTGCGCTGAGCGTACTGCAGACGAGATTTAGTTACGTAGTTTCTACGCGACCGAACTGATCTCAGATTCAGATATCGGTCACGCTCGATTTTATAGCAGCTTTTTTTTTATAGTTAATTCTGCGGAAGTAGATCCCAATATTATGAAGAAAAACTGCATGGACGTTTGAACCTCTACTACGGACGGTGCTGCTCTTGTTTGATGCTTTCAGGCTCAACAACTCATCCTTGCGTCTCATTTCTTCAAAATGTTTCCATCGAGGTCGTTCAGACATGAAGATGTTTTGCGAGAGCTGCCGGTCTCGAGCAGTGAGTAAAAAACGAGTAGATCCCCTAGGTTAGAATAACGTCTAGCTAATGCCCTAATATCACTTATTATCAGAATAACGTCTTTATTATCAAATTATGAGATGACAAGGAATACAATGCGGTTTACAGAGTTGATAATCAGATAATTAGTTCGAGTAGCCACCTAGCAATACTGATGAGATCTGACAAAAATCTTTACGCCATTGACGAATTATTAAGCCAGGTAAACTTACATCAACGTAGGTAGCTGTGATGTACAACTAACAATTGCGTCAACTATCTAGACAGTCATGTATGATGTACAGTACTAACGTTACAGACCTTCTTTCTCCTGCCTTAGATTTAATTTGGTTCAGGGGCAAATACATTGTATCTCGGGATCTTGTCATCATCAGACCCCGCGTTCACATTGGTCCCTGCGACGTGGGGAAAGTCCCGAGCTGTGGGACTTTCTCCTCAAAAACCATAATGTGAACGCTCGCTGGGACTTGTCCCCTCGTCCCCACGAAGCAAGTCGGGTACAGGGACAAGATTTGGAGGGGAGAGTGACCTTGGGGCACAATTGATAGCGTCCAGCTGTGGTCATCAAATGTGCGCATGCGCTATGCCTGGATTCAAGTGGCAGAGCTCGCTCCAAGCCCCAAAATGCCCCCACAGCTCGGGGACAGATGAGATACCAATGTGAACGGTCAGTCGTAAAAAAGATAAGATCTCTTGTGGCTGTCCCTGCAACCACCAATGTGAATGCGGGGTCTAGGTAAGCATGCCATGGTCAGCTCAGTCGGTCAATCCATTTGTATCACTATGTAAGATCAGTCGGGGGGGGGGGGGGGGAACCCGCTCATGAGGGGGGCACCTACTCAATAGGGATCCCTGAACCTGTCATGAGCATGGCAGGGGTGCTCATATTGGCATACTCGTGAAATAAGCCCCACCACTGCGTGTCCGTACTAATACTACGGCGGCTAGCCTATTTATACTCGTGAATTCAGCCCCACCGTGTGGCGTTCATCGGTAGGTAAGCACGGCGGTGGGGCTTCCTTCCACAGTATAATACTCGTGAATGCGGCCCCACCAAATGGCGTTTACGCGAAATTGATACAGCGGTGGGGCCAATTTCCACAGCATAACATCTTTCGTCCTCCCTTTCTTCTCGGAAGGACTCCCTAATGTCCCTCGACTAATTTAACGGCCAATTTAACCATAAATACAACCCTACCTAACCCTAAACCCTAACCCTAAACCCTAACCCTAGGACCTACCCTTGCTTGCTAACGCATGGGTGCACGCGCACTGCGGTGGGGCCTATTTCACGATTTTGCCCTCATATTAGTCATAAGGCCATCGGGGCTAGATGCTGACGAGAATCCCTGTTCAATTTAAATAGGCTATATAATTATCCATTTCTTATAATTAGGCCTATTAATATTAGGCTATTCCATACAATTTTCGCAAGTTTGCACAGTGATTCTTTTTTTTGTTTTGTTTCACACACATGTCCACTCTCCATGTGATGAAAAGAGGGAAAAATTCTCTCTGTGTTTTTGACAAAAATTGAGATTAATCAATGTCCAGCGACCCACCAAAACGCGAGTGCCAGTGAGTTTGCTAATGATTAAGGGTAACCCCGGGGCGCTCCTTCGCATTCGGTGTTCGCGCTGTGTCTCGCAGTTTAGATGCAGGGCTGCAACACCTTGGCCTGATCCGACTCAAAATTTTCATTTTTTTTTTCTGTGGCTCTTGCCTCTTTATGCATGAATCAGCTCCATGAAATTGAAGTCTGACATAATTTTACAAATATTTGTAAAGAGAAAATAAAATCTGTACTAACCTGATCCTGTGCATGTAGGCCTAGATTCTATTCCGAATTACTAGATACTACTGTACGTCTTGGTACTCCCCTCACTAGGGAGCTTTAGATTTTAGACGCGCTTACGTTCAAAGAGAAAAAAACATGATCTGAGCGTGTGCAGTAGCGCGGATCAAGTTACTGCGCACGCTCAGATCATGTTTTTTTCTCTTTGAACGTCCGCGCGTCTAAAATCTAAACCTCCCTATTGATAGAGTACTGTAGGTGGGTACTTCAATTTGTGAGCAAACTAAACACTTTGCAGGTTTACGGGTTTACTTTCTTTGTGATTCCGCCCCGTCCACCGACCTTTTGGCGCCTTTTATGCAAGCGTCCCGTGGGCCGTGGCATTCAGCGCAGACAGCAAGCAAGCCATGCAATAATCCCCCATGTACAGAAATCTCCTCCCATGCATGGGCAAGCTCACTCTGTAAATCTCACAGCTTGCATGGCTTGCACATCGTCTGCTTGACTGTGATTATGAAATATTGTGTGCACTCGTAATGCGCACTCCACGCAGATACAATTCTGCAATATTCTCACATTCAGAGCTTGCAACATGCTCAAATTCAAGTTGTGGACCCTGACCTACCGGTACTGTAGTTATGATCTGGTAGGTTAAAAAAACTCGCACCAAGGTTCGACCGCATGCAAAAGCATCTATTAGGTTTCTTCAAGTAGCCAGTGGTCGAATTTTGGACCATGTCACGGTCAAATTATGGGCAGCTTGCTTTATTGATATCAAGCGCCCCAACAATCGTGTAATTTGACGTCACGTAGATGACATGCTGCAGGACATACCTGCCTCCTTTCATTTATGCAAGGCCGGTACGGTAATTGTTAGTTGGTGTCTTTGTGAAAAAGTAAAGTAAGGAAAGAAGAAAAAATCTGTCTATGATTGATTAATTACACCCATGCATCTTTACACGATATATGTGTATATGCGTTATCTTACTACAGTTGACAGTGATGCCAACATAGGACGAAGTCTCCGATCTGCCAGTGCCATGACCTTGGCCCTGAGCCCCGAGGGACCCCCACTGGTTCCGATCCACACCACTGGAGGAGGTGGAGATGGCCCCTTCTGCTCCCCTGTCCAATATGTGTACTCCACCGGCAGGACAAGGAGACGGCTAGAGCTGGGCACAGGTACATGAGACAGCTAGCTTTGGACCCCAGGGTGTTTCAGATTACAGATGGTGGTTGATTTCATACTGAGTTATCACACTCGTAGTTCTTAGAAAAGCTTTTAGTGTGTAGATTTATGTGTGCCAGGGAATTTTTGAACATTTTCCTCACAGACATTAGAACTGCAGTCTAGTTATTACAGTAAGCATGTTGTAGCAAATTCAGCCCATCCTCAACAGGTTAATTGGGTCTTCTTTTCCCACAACATTACTAAAACGACAAAACTAGCTAGCTAGCTGTGTGAAGATGCTTGTACGTGTAAAAACACTACCGGTACTACAGCTTAAATACTGTGTCGCTGCGACTTGTGTAAAGACGTACAGATTTGTGTTGATGTAGCGCAATTTTTCAATCAGTTACCATAAAAACAACTCGACATAGGAATTTCATGAATTTGAAAAACCGATCTATTATTTTCATTTTCCATATGATTAATGCTATTTGGCCCGCCCATATTGAGCCACATTTTGATATTGATGTAGAGCTCAATATTTGTGACTTATTGTCTTCCAAAAAAATGTGTTCAAACATTACATATGCTCAACACTCAACAGCTGTATATAAGTTAAAGTGTTCCAAAGTTGAAAAGTGATGAAAGATGCGTGCATCATGAAAAATGTTCAATCCTATGTAATGTTTATCCTTTGTTGATGTTCAGATAATGAGCGCCCAGTAACACCAACGTTTGAAGACTTCGCACCACAGTATGCAAGCACGCCCGGACCATCCACACCTCACAGATCCCAATCAAGGACTCTCCAGTCAGCGCGGAAACGCCACTGGACACAGACGTCAGACTATTTCAGCCATCCGGGGTCGCCCGAGGAAGCCATACTGGAGGAGAGTGTGTCGTGGCTAAGGCGGGCCAAGAAGGTGCGGCTCGAGAGGCGTGAGTCGTCCAGTGAACTGACCAAGAGGTTGCAGGCCCTCACAGCAGACCAGCTTGCCACGGTCATATCAGATCTCGTCCGCAAGCACCCGGACTTAGAAGAGGTCTGTTTTCTAAATTAGAAACTTCTCGTGCCATATGCTTCACATTGGTAGCCATTGTATGTTTTTATGATATTTAGGTGATCCGAGTATCCTCTCGGATCACCTTCTGTTTTTGTACGGATTCTTTCTTCTTCTTCTTCTTCTTTTTCTTCTTTCTCCCCAAAAGTTGTGCATCGATTAGCTCAGAAAGTCCTCTTCCTATCAATTTCAAACTTATACCATATATGTATCGTCTCCCGAAGACGGCAATCGAACTAAAATCAAAGTGATCAGTCGACCGTGACGTCACTATGACGTCATTATATGAAAACACATTCTCAATCATATCTCATTAATGGAATGGAATTTTTCAATGAAATTTACGTCACATATATTTCAAGTCAAGCGCATTCTACTCATATTCTCAAAATTCATATTTTCTCTTAAAACGTGAGCGTACGCGCGCGTTGAAATATTTGTATGCTCAAATCGAGCTCAAATTTTTTTTGGACACGTTTCAGACCATTTGGAGCATTTTTTGAAAAATTGAAAAAATTGGACGGACGCGTATGCGCGCGCACATATACGCACGCACAGCTCATATGCAATGGAAATTTCCCATTTTTTCAAATTTATTGGATGCCTGAAATGTCAAGGAATATTTCTACCAAGTTTCAAGTCAATCCGACTCAATATGACGTCATACGGACCCGTCAAAGTTGAAATTCCGCGCGCGCGTCAATGGCGATATACAGTCCAACAATGCCAAAAAACCGCCAATTTTGAATCCGATTTTACTCGTCAGGATGGACGGTGACCCCCCATTTTCTTGACATATTCTGAAAGCTGATGAGTTGTACATGTCAATTCATGGGTTGGCGATGCTGGAAAAATGATTAAAAGATATCAAATTTCTTAATAAAATTAAAAAAGTAAATTTTCAAAATGACGTCATCAAATTTCAAGTTCACTCGAGCGTATCTCACTTATCCTTTGCCAATTTTCACCCAGATTTCAGTATGTTGTAGCTTATTAAATACTCTTTCATAAGTGTAATAACAACATTTTGATTGGATGACGGTATCACCTCGTAAAAATGGATTGAAAGTAATCTTGTCAAATTTGACCAGTTTACGTGTTATCTCTATGGGAGTGCAGTTTTTCTGGAAATGAAAATTGACATGACTGTCTTTTTCGAGCACTAGCTCACTAATGCTTCGGTGAATTTCTCCCAGATTTTGATATAATGTAGCTGAGACTTTGCGCTATCGTAAGTGTGCCCTTCGTTTTTTCATACGGTGTCGGGATCATGTCCAAAAACTTGGTTGAAATTAAAGCTTATCTTCGATGTATTGAGATATTCCTTTCTTTTTGCAACTTTCTTTACAATAACTCAAGAAAAACAAGCTCTATCAGCCCAATATTTTGCACATGTTTAGTTCATGTCACGTACATTATTTCATAAAATAACAACTACTTGATCAGACGTCATCTTGGGTATGTAAATTAGGGTCAAAGGTCATAAATGTATCATCTTGTATCTTGGTGAATACATGTCTAATCTTTTTCATATTTTGCACACGTAACGACCATGTTACAAGGATCATTTCACAAAATAACCACTTTTTGCTCAGATGCCATCTTGGCTGTGCAAAGTGGGGTCAAAGGTCATATGTACTTCTTTCTTTATCTTCGTTATGACGTGTTATCTCTATGGGAGGGGATTTTTGTAGATGTGAAAATTGACATGATTGTCTTTATCGAGCACTAGCTCACTTATGCTTCGGTGAATTTCTCCCAGATTTTAATATGTTGTAGCTGAGACTTTGGGCTATCGAAAATATGTCCTTCATTGTTCATACGATGTCGGGATCACGTCCAAAAACTTGGTTGAAATTAAAGCTGATCTTCGATGTATTGAGATATTTCTCTCTTTCAGCAACTTTCTTTACAATAACTCAAGAAAAACAGGCCTTATCACCCCCATATTTTGCACATGTTTAGTTCATGTCACGTACATTATTTCATACAATTACAACTACTTGATCAGACGTCATCTTGGGTATGCAAATTAGGGTCAAAGGTCATAAATGTATCATCCTGTATCTTGGTGAATACATGTCCTATCTTTCCCATATTTTGCACACGTAAAGACCATGTTACAAGGATCATTTCACAAAATAACCACTTTTTGCTCAGATGCCATCTTGTCTGTGCAAAGTTGGGTCAAAGGTCAAATATACTTCATTCTGTATCTTCGTTAGTGTATACGGAATTGTGTACCATAGATGGCAGGTCTGACTCCCTTTTCTAAATGAGAATCCAAACATCACACGGCCAATGTCCACTAAACACAGATGAAACCGGTATGGTCATGCCTATTGGGATCAGGAGACTCAAATCGTTGATTTACGAACAGATCGGATCACCTAATTTGTCAGTCTTGACAAATTCCGAGTCTAGTGTTAAACTTCCCGTTGTCACAAAAAAGATCTCTCTCCTCAAAAGTTGTGTATCGATTAGCTCAGAAAGTGCTCTTCCTATCAATTTCAAAATTATACCATACATGTATCATGTCCCAAGGACGACAAATTTTATAAAACCATAGTGATCATTAGACGGTGACGTCACTATGACGTCATTATATGAAAACACATTCTCATTCATATCTCATTAACGGAATGGAATTTTTCAATGAAATTTACGTCACAAATAGTTCAAGTCAAGCTAATTTTTTTCATGTTTTCAAATTTCATCTATACCCTTATAACGTGCGCGTACGCGCGCGTTGAAATATTTGTATGCTCCAATCGAGCTCAAATTTATTTTGCACACGTTTCAGACCATTTGGAGCATTTTTTGAAAAATTGAAAAAATCGGACGGACGCGTACGCGCGCGCGCATATACGCATGCACAGCTCATATGCAATAGAAATTACCTGTTTTTTTACTTGGATCGGATGTCTCAAATGTCAAGAAATATTTCTACCAAGTTTCAAGTCAATCCGACTCAATATGACGTCATACGGACCCGTGAAAGTTAAAATTCCGCGCGCGCGTCAATGGCGATATACAGTGCAAGTATGCCAAAAAACAGCCAATTTTAAATCCGATTTTACTCGTCAGGATGGACGGTGACCCCCCATTTTCTTGACATATTCTGAAAGCTGATGAGTTGTACATGTCATTTCATGGGTCAGCTATGCTGGAAAAATGATTATAAGATATCAAATTTCTTAATAAAGTAAAGAAAGTAAATTTTCAAAATGACGTCATCAAATTTCAAGTTCACTCAAGCGTATCACACTTATTCTTTTGTCAATTTTCCTCCAAATCTCAATATGTTGTAGTTTATTTAATGGTCTTTCAGTCATATAAAAACAACATTTTTATTGGAAGACGGCATCACCTCGTAAAAAGGGATTAAAAGTAACCTTGTCAAATTTGACCAGTTTACGTGTTATCTCTATGGGAGTGCAGTTTTTCTGGAAATGAAAACTGACATGACCATCTTTATCGAGCACTAGCTCACTTATGCTTCGGTGAATTTCTCCCATATTTTAGTATGTTGTAGCTGAGACTTTGGGCTATCGTAAGTGTGCCCTTCGCTTTTTCATACGAAGTCGGCATCACGTCCAAAAACTTAGTTGAAATTAAAGCTTATCTTCGATGTATTGAAATATTTCTTCCTTTCTGCAACTTTCTTTGCAATAACTCAAGAAAAACATACCCTATTACCACCATATTTTGCACATGTTTAGTTCATGTCACGTACATTATTTCACAAAATGACAACTACTTGATCAGACACCATCTTGGGTATGTAAATTAGGGTCAAAGGTCATAAACGTTTCAACCTGTATCTTGGTGAATACATGTCCTATCTTTCCCATATTTTGCACACTCAAAGACCATGTTACAAGAATCATTTCACAAAATAACCACTTTTTGCTCAGATGCCATCTAGGCTGTGCAAAGTTGGGTCAATGGTCAAATATACTTCATTCTGTGTCTTCGTTATAGTGTATACCGAATTTGGTACCTAAGATGGCAGACCTGGCTCTCTTTTCTAAATGAGAATCCAAATATCGCACGGCCAATGTCTCTAAACACAGATGAAACCTATATGGTCATGCCTATTGCGATCAGGACTCGAATCATTGATTAAAAGAGAATCGGATCACCTAATTTGTCAGTCTTGACAAATTCCAAGTCTAGTTGTTTTTGATATTGCAAACTGTCTTCGTCATAATGTCAGAAACACTCCAAGAAGAATACACAAAGTCTTGATCTAAGACATGATATTGTTCCAGCGATTTCTTAGATTTTGATTTTTCACCAGAAGACTCTACTCAGGTATCCAGAATCTATTGTGGAAGGTAAATTACTAAATTTTTATTACAACATAGTCTTCACAAGTCTTGTTCATTTTTTTTTTTAATTCTCATGATTAAATAAATTCTCACAAATGTTTGCATCTCTTGCCCGACGTTACCATTGTGTAACTTGCCTCTTTGATCCATCCATGATTTTAATAAGTCTTGCTATCAGGCCACCCAGCATGTCATATCATCATCATCATCCTCATCATCTAGTTTTGATCCGGGTTTGTCCCCGATAAAGGGCGTGGCCGGTCTTACCTCACTCTGAACAGCAACCGCTCTCACATCTCCTCTCCACCTCACCCAATTCAGGGAGCCCTCCTTCCTTTTGAGCAAGCCTTCCCAAGCTCCTCCACCTGTCTCTTTCACGTCTTTCAGTCGTCCTCACATTTGCATGTGGCTCATTCTCTCTAAACTCTAGCACTTTCCTCAGAGCATGATTATCATCCTTCCTCAACACATACATGTACTATAAAAGTTTTCACATTGTGGAGATTTTCCAACATTTTGCGCAACTAGATGCCAGCGTGAAACTAGAAGCAGGCAAATATTTTTGCATGCTGTATGTTCTAGTAATTAACATCCTGAGTCTGCGGAATTAAAGACACAAGAAATTCACCTTCAGAATACATGGCCAAGCGCAAAAAAAAACTACTCACACAAAAATGTCTACATTTACAGTACTGGGTACCCATACCAGCCTAATCTGTTTGCCCTTGTGAGCCGTTTTACTGATTCCTTGAACCCATGGATGTCCATCATATCCTTGGTCGTCTTTTTATCAATTAGTTCCACAAAATACCGGTACATCACTCTCACAACCTTATCAATATTCCATCTGGTGACTTACTAAAGTCCAAGTTACTAACTGTTCTGATATGAGGATTATATATTTCTAATTCATCGTCTCTTGTTTTCGTGGACATTATTTTTATCAGGACCTCCAAGAAATCATTCCAGAACCTGACATTTCCAGCTACGAGGAGAAGATATGTGACCTCTTACACAGCGTCTACCGTGCCATGCCACGACAGAGACTGAGCTCTTCCCGAAGTGCCTTCCACTATCGCCGTGTTCGGCTACACATCATTAAATTCAAGGTACGGAGAAACAGACACGCACACACTTTTTTTCTTTTCAAGTCCATAACATAAATAGTTGTATGTGGGACTACATACGTGCTAGCTAAGGCCTTATAACATGCATGTCATTCCCGCTACATTATTAGCCAGATTGACACAATAATGACATGCTTTTCGATTCTCAGATAACTGTACTTCACAGGTTTTGCACTTGAAAACAGTAATAACAATATTCATGTTGCCAAAAAGTCTTTGTTTGTGTCTGTATAGGTGGTGGATATTGGTTTTCAGTTACAGCCACAATGTGGTTTATAAGGAAAGTTTCGAAGTTAGATCCCTTTAAGGTATTTCATACATGAAAATATGAGTGTTGAATGACTATGATTGTTAAAACTCCATTAGCACCACACATTGATAATGGTGTTGGCCACATCCATGTACTTCTTGCACAGTATGGGATCAGGGTTACTGCATCTGTAATAAGCCCACGCTTTAACTGAACACCATTGGGGAAACTGCATGGGTTTAAAGATACTGTGTGACTGTACCTGATGTTTGTGTCAACACTGTCAGAATTACATTGTACTCTCAAATTCCATCAGTTCTTCTGTAATACATTGTCCTGTAATGGATTACAAGGGGTGCAAGCCCCTACATGTTCCCCACAATGCAGCAGCTCGCTTTACCCAGGCTTTACCTGCATTGTGCCGACACAAATGAGTCCTCTCCTTTGTGTTGGACTGGGTAGGGGGTGGGGATAAGTGTTTGACTGGCTAGTTCATGTGTAATCCATGTATTGTTCTTTTGAGCGCTCAGTGTTAGAGCAAGGGCATGAGCAAGAGGTGGGGGTGTGGAGTACTGGGCTGCTGTTTTATTGGATTAATTCCCATTGTTGAGTTCTTGGAAATCCGGGGAGAAGGGTTGCAGAGTTTTTAGGCAGAGGTGACTAAGGCCTTGGGAATGTTTACCAGAGGGTGACCAAAGATGATGCTAAAGATGGTCAAGCCTGGTCAAGTGCAGGATGGACATTTGTTGTCATTAGTGCAGTTTGTCACGTTACATTTCTGAAATATTAGAGATTTAATCATTCAGAATACTTGTCTCACTTTTCAAAATTATGTAAATGGTTATACCACTATCGATGTATGTAGATTTTGATTCTTCCAGGTAGTGTGGTAAAAGCATTTACAGTGTATATTAAATTTGTTTGACTGTACTTGTGAAAATCATAAGTAAGTCCAGGTGAATGGATTTGATTTACAGGCTTGTACATGAATACATTGTAGTTACCAATGTTCAGGTATTTCTCCTTCAAATTGTCACTTTCAAAATTGCTCCAAATTTGAACTAAAAGGCATTAGTTAATTTTCTCAAGACAATTAATCTCCCTCAAAAACTTACAATTTTGAAATCAAACGCAAACAGAATATTATTTATTAGTGAAAAATTGAGCATCCTGATGGAATCCCATTTTCTTTGCTCAATTTTTCACTAATAAATAATATTCATTCTGGTCAGTTTTTCTGTTTGCGTTTGTTACTCAAAAAGCTGCATCACTTCGGTGATCCCTCACATTTATCCCCAACTTGAATTATCCTTCGGGTTTATGCCAGGTTCAAGTGTGTATGTGTGTGTCATACACAAACACACTGCTATAGCTTCTGACCATGCGAGCATTGAGAATTTAGCATTTCTGGGACAAACACTGAACTAGGGCTTTCTATAGCTCAGTCGGTAGAGCACTGGGCTAGCATCCGGAGGTCTCAAGTTTGAATCCCGATGGAATCCCATTTTCTTTGCTCAATTTTTCACTAATTTTGAAATCAGTTAATACATTATGAGTTTGGAAATGGTCATGCTTTTTGGTTTACTTCTCTTGCTTGAAAGACGGATAAAACACACACACACACACAAACTCAGCTTTTTCCATCATTATAGTGTAATAATTTGTTTGTTCCTCTTAATGATTAACAGAAAGAGTGTGTTCAACATGGCCGACATTTTCTTCATTGCCGAGCCTGGGATGCGGCCATCAAGTACGTCCTGGTTGCCTGGCGACACGTCCATAAACTTCCTGTGTAAGTCTGGGGTCATTGGTAATCAAGTTCATTGACCTTTTTAATCAGTTGTAAAACAGGTGTGCTCCTGCTAAACATGAAGACATGATATTAATTGATATAATTGTATGACAGCTAGCTGTCAGGTATGCTGTATAGTATATCTTTTTAGCATTGGTTTTGTGGGCTCTGATGCATTTTGGATTGCATACGTATAGTTAGCATAAACAAAAACAAAAACTAAAACAGAGGTGTCATGAAAGGATGGATTGCATACTGCATTGAAAGTAAACAGGTCTGGGGTTCAAGCCTATAGTTCTGATGCTTGTGTCATCATGAAAGAGTGTACATTATCATCAGATGTGTGTGTACTGTATACATGTCTGCTTGGCTGAAATACTCCCAAGACATGGAAGTAAATTGAGTGCACTGTTAGTTGTAGTCTTGGATTCCAGCCACCAGGGCAATATTAAGTAGAGTAGTCAAGCACTTTGATAAAATGTTCCATGGTTAAAACCTTGCCAGACAAAAGAAAGAAGGCAAGAACAGAGAGAAACATCAGACGTCAACAGAGAAACATGCCATTGCTGTGAGCAACTACATTGCCAATGTCTAGATAAGAGGGGTTGCAAAGGGGATTATGGTTTTTAGCTTCTCTGCTTAAATTGATTGTTTCATGGGTTGGTCCAGGCCCACTAGACCAAGAAGACCTTGTATAGGGTAAGCAGGGATGGGCACTGCTGATTTGGGTATTCATCAAGATACAAAGCCAAGTGCATTCCATTGTGTGGGGTGGGGCTATTGTTCCCCCCCCCCCCCCCCCATGGTTTGTACTTCAATAGGGTATTCAGCTTAACATTCAACAGTTAAGGACAGCAGTGATCTTTCCTTCCAGAAAAATGAGTGTGAAGCTTATATGCAGGTACTAAACATGAGCAAAACTATCAGCAAACCATTTTTTTTAACCCTATCTCTGTCACGGGCCGATTAAATCGGCCCAAAAACTGCAATAGAAATGCTTCGGCCGATATTATCGGCCCTATTTTGATTGACAGATTACTTCAAAGGCTATGACACTACCACTCTATAAACTCATTTGTGATTGGCTGACAGTGCAAGGAAATGATTTCCAGCGTGAAAAAAGCTTCCCCACCTTTAACCAATCAGGAAAGCTTTCTCAAAGTCCAAGAAATGTTCATTTGTATTCAGACTGCAATGTATTGTGTACAGTTTTGCCATGTGTGGAGAACTTACACGAATCTGTATATGTGGGACTGTAATAGAGATCGCCGCGAGCGATGAAAAGATCGTACACTTGGGTCAATTTTCATCTATTTTATCTAAGTCAAAATAGTAAAACATGAAGTGAAAACATTCAGATTAGGGATTTCAACATCTCTGAATTCTGTGAAGGGGTATAGTTTCAGTAATATCGGCCTCATAAATGATCTGAAGAATAGATGAACACTGCACATTCGGTGCAGGAGTTGCAACTGTTTACTCAGCACTAACAGCAGTGCATTGGGTCTCTAGTTAGCCGGGGCCAGTGGGGCAGGTGTAAGGAGCAATAGGGTTACAGTAGCTTCCTGCTGGCGGCCTGAAGCTGTACAGTCTTGATGTTGGGGTATGTTTGACTGTTTATTATTATTACATGATGAAACCGTCACTATGCGAAACTTCAGTTCAATGCAGGTTTATCATAAAGAAAATGACTGCTGTGATAGTTAATTCTGTTTCAATAAGGAAAGTGCAGAAAGTCCTAGACTAGCATATGATGATCAACTGGAATGCATGGACACTCCAACGTCTGAATATTTTCAATAACATTTTTTTATCCTTAGATTATCTTATCATTGTGGCATTATCATAGGACAAGATTAATATAAATTTGAAAGGAAAAAGCACAATTCAATTTATATTTTCAGCTTGACAAGATACAAACACACTTTGTCTACTTTCAGGCCAACATCACTCACAAAATCAGAAATTACACAAAATGTGTGAAATCTAGGTTGTAATTGCCACAGACTTTTGTTCATAAAATGAAAATTACTGATGCTATTGATGAAAAAATCATACCATCTGAAAGCTGAATAAATTCTCTACAACATCTATGAGACCTTTTTGTGATGCAAGCTCATGTTGTGTGGAAAAATGAGGTGGTAACATGTAGAAATAAGTCTACATTGATAATTATGTGACATAAGAGGGCGTCCTACTTGAAATTGAAGTGCGCCCTCACTCGGATTATTATGGAAAATGAAAGTTTAGACCATAAGCTTTCAAATGATGTATAACATGACACATTAATGTCAATAATAATAATCAGAAATGGCCATCAACAATCTTGTGTCTGTGCACTGCAAAATGCCTGAGCACTCTGGCTACGGCGTATGTGACAGATATAGGGTTAATGATAATAATAATTCAGGGTACTTATTATGATGTGCCAATTCCACATGACTGATATGCTCAAGGTGCAGTGAAAAAAGGTGACTTATGAAATACAAAAATCATTTACACACACATAGACAGGAATGGAACAATAATGAAAAATAAGAAATCATTATCATTGTTATTTTTCTTACTCTTCTCAGAGGGAAGCTGAAGACCTTGAGTCAACAGGCCGTTTGTCCCTCTGTATGACGGAGCCTACAAAATGGCGCTCAGGCGAGAGTGCGTTCTGGTGTAGATGCGCACACTTGGGAGTATTTACAATGCTGCAACATTGTAAATACTCAGTGGACTGCATCCCCACTAAAACATCATGAACTTAGACATGTGCGCTGCTTGTTTTCTAAAATGGGTCTGTTAACTGAAGCTTCTTTGATGGACAGGTTATATGGAATGTGTGGCAAGGTTGTTGCATGGAATACTGATTGCCCCTATAGGTCAACAAGCACACTCGTCTGACGTGTCTGAACGTCTCAACACATGACTTGGAGCAAGTTCTGCTTAAGTCTGAAACCCCTTATATTTTTTTATTCATTTGTTAACCCGTTGAGGACTAGTCCCGAGTATACTCGGGCATGTGTATATGGGAAATACGTGTTGTGGCAAAATCAGTCTGTCTTCAACGGGCTAATTATTTTTAAAGTAGCTAAGGTAATTGGAATTTTATTTTTTCCTGATTTTCTTACAGGTGGGAGTGCCCAGCCCACAACAGGTTAAAGGTCACGTGTTACCAGGGACTCGCAGCTGTGTGTGTGGAGGCTTTGCGGAAGGGAGACTTCAGCCGGGATGTGCTTGAAGCTTGGAGACCAAGGTGAGTGTGCTGTTAGAAAGGAATAGCCATTTGGCAGGGCTGCACACTAAGCCATTTTTTCTACTGGCCTGGCCTGTCCGTCAGACCAGTAGGTATTCAGATTTTTCCATTCTTTACTGGTCTATTCCTGAAAAAGTTACTGATGTGACAGTGATTTTTACTGGTCCTGGACCATCGGACCAGTGCCAGTGTGCAGTGTTGTGTTTGAAGTGTTTTGGGTATTGTCATCCACTGATCACAGGTAATTATGCAAAATTTTCAAACTTTCAGGAAGAAAGTGTTATTCTTTGCAACTTAGCTCAAGACATATATCTATCTGTGGGTATGAACTCATCCAATCACCTGATGAAGAATTATCTAATCTTCCTCTTGCATGGCTTTCATTGTTCTATTTTACATTAACCTAAAACTCTGATATAGATGAAGATACAAATACTAATTTTCACTTGAAATAACATTACAAGGAAATGACCATAATTGTTTGGATCAATCTCACAGACTTTGTCATTCATCAAACACAGTTAGTGATATTTTCATAATTTTCATAGGTGTGATTTGCTCAGGTTTACTTTAATTGCAACTGATTGACAAAATGCCATTCATTAACATAGATAAATGGCAATCACTCCGTGTTTGAGTAATAGCCATGATGAAAATTGTGGGCATACATTCTGGGGTGGCCGTGACTGAAACCCTTTACTTCCTGATTGTCAGACAGGCGTCATATGGGGTTTAAAGGGTTTATGTTTGTCATGAGATGAGGATAAGAAATACAGTGGACTCCCGTTATAACGAAGTCTTCGGGACTGGCAGTTACATCAAAATTTCGTTATAAATGAACAAATAAACAATAAAAGACATAGATCAAATAATGTTGCAGCCTGAATTTTACTTCGTTGTAACCAGAGTTTCGTTATAACCATGTTTGTTAAAACGGGAGTGCATTGTATATCAGTGAGGTGGAATTTAGTGAAGGTCAATGTACTATAGGTCAATGGGAGATGTATGATGTCATGGTAGTAGTATCTTTACCTTCTCCATGGTGCACATTTCGTTACTTTGGATGCATCATTTTTTCCTGAAAATGTTTATTTTCATTTTCCATCTGACAAGATGGCTGGATGGTCCATATTCAGCTGCACTAGCTGGTCTTCCATGGGGTCCAGTTGTGTGTATACATGGGGCGGACCACTTCAGTGGGGTATGCACCCACCAGCTCTTTGCGATAAATGAACGAAGCTGGATTTTTTTGTATGCGTGGGTTGCGACTCTCTGACACAACGGGACCCCCATTTTATGTCCTATCCAAGGAACAGGGGTTTGCCTTTTCTAGATGGGACAGCATGGTATCATACAAGCATTGCTAAGACTCACTTGAGTTCAAACCTGCACCCAAATCCAATAGATACGCTACTGACTGAGCCACCTCAAAGTGTCAAATTTCTTAGATTTCCTACTTTTGGTCCAGTGTTTTTTTTAAACCTCTCCTATTCTGCTTCTTCATCCTAATGTAATGTACTTAATGGTTTGAACCTTAAGTGAAAGTGCATTGGACATGTAAGTCTGTGAAGCAGATACTGTAGTCCCTTATTAAGCCATTCACAGCAGAAATGATTTCTGTTTCATCCCCGACTGCTTCTCACCTTTCTTTTTGTTTTCTTCTTCCTTTTTTTTCTAATTCAGAATCGAAGAGATGTGCAGCGCTGCTCCAGAAATGATTGCCTGCATCCAGAGACTAAACTTGGTGATAGCTGCAGTGTCGGAATCATAGGAGCCACACCAGCCTGTCACAGAGGGTTGATTTCGAACAGAGAGGGCGCCTTTTCTTCTGATTGTTTCCCCTCCCCCAATTTTTGCTCAAAGCAGCATAGTTTTTCAATGGAAAACAGAAAACAAAAATACAGTGACATCATATATTAATGAGTTTGTGTTCACTTAGTGATAATTGTAGGGGTGATATCACAGTACCTGTGCTGATTTCAAATGTAAATTAAAAAACATACTGTCTCTGGCGTCCGCAAGACAAAGGCATAAAATTGATTCAGAACCCAAATATTTATTGTCGATGAACTGAAATATTTTCTTGTGGACAGCAAGAGATGATGATAACTGCATTCATAACCTTCAGTGACTAATGACCTCCCATTAGGTTTAGTATCTCGTGAGATTACTGATTTGTAATTTTGGGATCATAAAACACACACACACACACACACACAAAACTAATGATGCCATGCATGTCTGTTGGAACTTTCCAGTCTAGCTCTGCTGCCGTATTTTTTGTTATAAGTCAAACCCACAAGGCCTTGCTACATATCAAAGAACAATCGGGAACATGTTTTCCCCCAGTTTCTCATTTTTGTAACCCTTTTTCTGCTAATATGATGAAACATTACACTTTCAAGGTTCTCAGGATGTGTCCTAGATTTAAAGTTACTACATTTGCATACACTGACTTGTACTCTCGATGGTCACAAAAGTTACTGTTTAAGATTGTGGAAATTCTTTTAGCAGCTGTGATGTATATATACTGTAAAACGTGTGTTGCTGCTCTCTTTAGATTTCGCATTCAAAATATCTTAATTCATGTTACGTGATGTAGTGAATTTAACTACACAACTTGGAAGCATTTGTTATTGATGAGTTGGAACATGCTTGACCTGAATATTGAGAAATGGAATGAAATAATTGGAATTTTACATACGGGGAGAAAAGGTTGATGACAGAATTGTAGAAGAGAGAGAGAGAAAAAAAGAATTATTCATCCATTGTTGGGTACAATGTGTCATCACGATACTCTGTGAGCTGAATGTGCAATTTTTTGTTCATTAGCTAAATGTATCCTATCACTTATGTCTAACATTGGGTCAATACTCTGTGCGCCATACAGTTTGCGAGTATCATACATGTATTTTGCAAATTAGGTTTCGAAAATGATTTTGCGAGTGATTTGAGTTTACGATCAACTTGACAAAATTAAGAGGGCATTTTCCAACCTGCGAAATTTGCAAAAATAAAACTACTGCGTAGTATATTAGTGTACATTTTCTTGATGTATTGGCCATTGGGTATCTGATGGTTGGATGAATGTTTCTACTCACGACCTGGCTTAGATGTAGAATATTCCAAGTGCTATTCGAAAGAGGGACCAAAAATGTTAGCAAAAATGGATGACTTGTCATGTACTTCCTTGCCTTTGCACAGACAAAACACTGCATCTCTATGCAGAAGGATAAGATTTTAAGTACTGTAAAAGTTTATATTTTTGGGCGAGAAACTTTTCGCACTCGGGTAAGTAAGATGAATTGATGCATGTTTTTAATTCCATGTAATCAAGACATTACATGGTGGTACATATAGCAAGCAAAAATATTCACATGCTTTAATTTTTGCGCTATTTTGTGGGTGCGTGAAGTGCGCAAAAATTTCCACTTCTATAGTAAACAGTAATACAGTAATGTAATTTTGCCACTTTATCTAAAAGGAGGCTGCGAAGAGATTTATTTTGCAGTGAGAAGATAAGTTTTGGGTATTTGTTTTGTCTTGTTTTGTGTAATATTTTTTTTTTCCTCTAGGAACCTTTATCGTTTAAAGATAAAATGGAGTTCCTGTTGAGATGCATTTCACGAAGTGAAACCATGATTCAAAGTATCTGGATATAACTGCTAGTCAGTATGATGCTTAGGGAGCATTATAACTCATGTTTGATTACTAGAACAGATTACTAGAACGTCCGTTTAGATGAGAACTGCAGTAGTGACTCTTGCAAAATAATGGCTCGTTTTTGAACGGAGGATTTGGTCTCGAGTGCATGATTCGTAACGCCACATTGACCTTGCGGTCCCGTTAAGAAAGTCGGTTTTCAGATACTTGTACTAATTATGAGTATACCAAGTAGCGTTAAAGAGAAATATGAAATATTACGTGAACAGTTCTATAGAAACAAAGACAAGTAAGTCGTTTTGTACTGCTGAAATAATGCAGATATATATTAGGGATGACAATTCATTTTGCTGAATGCTTTTCTACACGAGATGTTAATTTTGTTTGAAATAGGTTAGTGTATGCAACTTAAACAGGGTTTTTCTTTTTTGTTGTTCTGTTGCGCATATTTGTACATATGATTGATATGTAAGTTAACTGTCTGTAATATGTGCAATTTTTTTCACAATATGGGACATGCAAAAGATTGGATTTTTCAGTTCTATTCTCTCAAGCAATGTGTACAAACAAGTGTACGCATTGCCCAGATGCATAAAATTTATAGCTAACAGTAAATGGGGGAAAAGGGAAGTTACAGAAATATCAGTTATGAGTGTGCAACATTTTAATTTTGATGACGATTCATCTGATAATGTAGTCCAAATTTGGTGCTTTACATGAGTAGTATTAATCAGCTTGATATATGGTTGACATTTTCCTTTTTCTTCTGTTTAAAATCCACAATGATCTGTGATTATTATACCAGACAGTACATTTGCAGTCATTTGTGCCATGCGAAATCCCATACTGCATACACATTACTGTAAGACGTCATTGTACTTTCCAAAGATACTGAATTGAAATTTAGAATATGAATGTTCACTTGTGTGCCTTGAAACCCATTTCCTACTGATACAGTACTATCAGGTTTGAATGTCTCATTTTGAATATTATAATAGAGATGAATTTTTCTTTGTCACCAGAATTTACTTTAATTGTGCTCAAGTAGGGGAAGATGAGAATTTGGAGATCATGTTAAATATGTCACTGTTTAGTTTTTTATGCCTCCGCCACGAAGTGGTGCCGGAGGCATTATGTTTTCGGGTTGTCCGTCCGTCCGTCCGTCCGTCTGTCCGTCCGTCCGTCCTTCCGTCCGTCCGTCCGTCCTTCCGTCCGTCCGTAATGAATTTTGTGGACAGGGTAACTACCAAAACCTTTTGAGGTATCCTAATGAAACTTGGCATGTATGTGTATTAGGGGGTGAAGTTGTGCCTATCAACTTTTGGGTGCACATGCTCAAGGTCAAAGGTCAAAAGGTCAAGGTCAAATACATAAAATTTCACTTTTTCCACCATATCTATTGAATGCCTGAAGATATTTTCTTGAAACTTAGTGTATACATGTATTACCCAATTAAGATTCTCTGGTGAAAGTTTGCGTCATGAGGTCAAAGGTCAAAGGTCAAAAGGTCAGGGTCAAATACATGAAATTTCACTATTTTCGCCATATCCATTGAATGCCTGAAGATATTTTCTTGAAACTTAGTGTATACATGTATTACCCAATTAAGAATCGCTGGTGAAAGTTTGGATCATGAGGTCAAAGGTCAAAGGTCAAAAGGTCAAGTAAAAATATCAAAACTTCTTTTTTTTCTCCGTGCCTTGGAAAATTGTTCAAGGTATCTTCATGGAACATAGTATATACATGTACTGACTGGAAGTGATTATCTAGAGAATGTAGGGTTCATGGGGTCAAAGGTCAGGGGTCAAAGGTCAAGTGCAACACTTCAAAATTTTACTATTTCCCTCATATTTATGCAATGCCAGCAGGGTTATTTTTTTACACTTGGTGTATGCATGTGTAACCTAATAGAAATTCTCTGGAAAGTTTTTTTTTCTTCTTTTTTTGCCTCAAAGGTCAAAAGGTCAAAGATCAAGTGAAAGTGCTGAACTAACTTTTTCCTCCATATTACAAAGTGGCTCAAGTTATCTTGAAACTTAGTACATATTATGCATGTTCTACCTGAAAGTGATTATCTTATGAATTTTAGGGTCAAGGGCCAGATGAAAATGGTAACAATTTACTATTCAATTCAGAAATTGCACTTTTTCTCCACACCTGTACCTTGAAAATTACTCAATGCCTAAATGTATGAATGGGTCAAAGTCAGGTTAAAGTCCTTAAATCCCTAGATACATGCTCTCCTATTCATCCAATTAAACCTAGGTCAAGGAAGGTGAACATTCAACACGTTTGTGACAAACTTGTCATTTCAATATTTTGCCAATTTTGTGAAAATGTAATCACACATTGTCCACATGTACTATCTAGACCTATTGGGAAAATCATGCATTATGGCGGAGGCATACCAGTCGCCAAAGCGACATTTCTAGTTTTTTTTAATTCTCTTTTTCTTTTGTACCGTGAAAAGAACAGTGATTGATGAATTAATGCTGCATTGTGGAGATGCTGAGCCACAAAAAAAAGTCATAAATCATAAATCCATACTGAAACATTCCATGTTACCGTGTACAGGTTTCTAGGGAGGCAGTAGACCAATGCCCGATAGTCATTGTGCAAGTATTGATGAGTCCTCATGTTTTGGGGGAAGTTCCATGTAAAATATCCCATGTTACGATGCAAACATATTTCTATATGCATTACTAGATGAATGCCCAAGTGGCATCCCCTGATTATTAATCAGCCCTCAGTGATTTATGGCAGCTGACGATAGGCAATTAATTATTTTCTTGGCAAGGACAGTAATGTTTGTAATGCATTTTGGGCGATAAATTATTTTGATGTTCCCCTGAATAGCAGTGGACAGTAACTAGAGTATGCTAGCAACATTATTTTCATGAAGTACTGTATACGGCATATATTTCGCGAGTCTAAATTTTCGTGAATCGTGAATTCCCGACGTGTACGTCACATTCACATCGGGGAAAAGAGTCAATATTTTCGCGTGTCTTTGATTTCGGGAATAGCACCTAACTCGCGAAATTCGCGAAAATAAAAACCTCGCGAAATATTCGGCGTATACAGTACAGTATTCTTGCTTTGTCTACACCTTGTGATTAAACTGACAGAGAGGAGAATTATTGTCTTTTCAACATTACTTTTTGCTATTTTTATGTTTTCACATCATATCATACTGCAACGTGCCACACAAAGTGTATGAAAGTGAATATTAGCATTGTCCTGGAGCCAGTAATCCACACTTATCATTGTGTTGTCATGACAACATAGAAGTCATGAATATTCAGTAAAATCCTGCCCACTGAGGTATTCTGTGATTGGTTGGTGCCACTCTTGAACACACACACCATTGTCAATAATTCATTAGCATAAACTCAGACCTACCAACCATTCTGAATTTGGAGGAAAGAATATGAATTTTGACCATTCCAGGCTCTTGTTTCAATAGGAGTTTCTTATTTTTCTTGATAATTTTATTGTATACTCCTATGAGATCTGCTCACTCTTTCCTGCTTTTGAGCTAAATCATCGCTAATTTCAGTCAGAGAGGTTGGGGAGGTCTGCATACTGCCCTTTTGTCCTGTTTTGACCTTCAATGTCAGAGTTCTAATTGGTGCCTTAATTGCATGCATCAGGTAAAGCTGTTGCAAATAGTCATCTAAGAGAGTTGTGCGAGAGTGAGGAAAAGATATGAATAACATGTCACTCTGCTTGACTTTGTTTACATTTGTTAGTAAATTCTTTGAATGGTATTAAAGAGTGTTTCATACTAGAAAATATTGTACAAAAACATGCAGATTTAGGGAACACTCGCAGTGTATTTACTCAAGAAGAGTAACGGCCATTGTATGTAATGGGATTTATTTCTGTGTCTTCATATCGTGATGTATATTTTTAGCCACGACATCAGTGTGGTTCAAAATGTTAAACTCTAATTCTTTCTGCATTGTCACATTTCATTGTGAGAAAATGGTGAAAATAAAACAAAACAAATGCAATATTATTGTCTGTTCATGTTTCAAACTGATGTACTGTATCAGTGTACTATAATTGTGCCATCTATGACTATATACATGTATTCTGCTAGAGTAATACATGCATATAGTAAATTGTGCCTTGTACGACAGCTTTGCAAGTGGTTGAATTTAAAATCTAAAACCAGAGTTACAGACAGTATTTTCCCTTTTCAGGAGAAGTTCAGTGATTTTTCCCAGCTTTGAGATGGTATACAGAGCATTTTTGTTATGGGTGGGAATACTCTGGTGAGACTTGTGAAATACAGAGAAATATCCATATGTTGCCGACTGTGTGTGGGTGAGAGAGAAAAGAAAAGAGAAAGAGAATCATAAACTGTATATTGAATTTTCGCTAAAATAATTTCTCACGCTGGACTAGGTAAGATGAATTTCTCATGTTTTTATTCTGCAGAATCGGGACATGAATTACTGGAACATGGTGTGCAAAAATATGTGCCAATATTTTTGCGCTAGCTTCTGGTTGTGTGAAATACTTGTATGCGAAAATTCCACACCGCAAAAATGTCCACTTTTACAATATGCCAAACACATCTTGTGAGCCTAATTTTTAGTGATCAGGACTTCCCTATAATTTCAAGAGAATTTGCTATTGCAGAGTATAATGATAAATGGGGAAATGTGTACTTTACATTTATGTGGGGATCGGTTAGCATTTCCATGCATTGTTGAATTCGTGATAAGCACCCAACAGTGTTCAACTCACTGATGGAGCCACCCTGCTGCTTTTTATGCAGCGAATTGAACTTGGCGAGCCAGCATATACGCCAAAAATTCACACTTGGCAATAAAGGTGTTTGTGAATATGGAGTGTTCTATGAACATTGCTGTGCTTCTAAAAAAAATTAAAAAAAAATTAGCATTTCAGAATTTGTGGAAGATGAGGCATCTCGTGAGAAATCTCGGTACCATCACACTTTTGACCATACACTACATGTATATTATATAACACCTAGATAGATCCTTGTCAGTTCACTGGTTGTTCGCTATTGATCAATGATTCGTCCCATTTTACTATTACATCATCATTTGTGCAATTGTGGCTCCATTTACCGTGCGATCTTGGATCCAAACAATTTGCTCCACTGCATGCACACCAAGAGGTCGGCACATTACGCATTGTGAAACGCTTGCGTTTGCAGTGCTGTGTGTATGCAACAGCGCGCTAGCATAAAGCGCTCAGGGAGCACTCTCTCAGTCTCAGATGTCGCACATTCTCTCTGTTTCTACATTCATAAAACATCAAATGACAAGGATCTATTTTAGGCGTTATATAAAACAAATAATAAATGTTTTTCATTTGTGCAACGGACAGAATATTTCTATTTGGTGAAAGATGGAATTATTAATCCATTCAACTTTGCTGTGCCTCATTGAATGGATCATTTCATCTTTCACCTCATGAAATATTCTGTCCACTGCACTTATGAGCATTCATTATTTGTGTACTATTACACTTATGCATGCACACACACACAAGTCCGAATTTCAACTTTATGCTGTATACATGAGACAATGTATACGCCATATATTTAGCAGTCTAATTTTTCATGAATCTGGGATTTCCCGAAAATTTTGCGATTGTGGAGTACAGTACAGTGGACTTCCATTATAACAAAGTCCTTGGGACTGGCGGTTTTCTTTCGTTATATTAAAAGTTTTTTATACTTGAACAAATGAAAAAAAAAAAAATACATGGAGTGGATAAAGTTGCAGCCTGAATTTTCACTTGGTTGTAACCCAAGGTTCGTAACAACAGTGTGGTTGTAAAAGGAGTGCACTGTACTGAATAGAGAAATGTATGTGTGTATATCATATTCATGTTGAGGTTTTTGTGCGTTTTTTATATTTGAAAATATCACCTGAATTGTGAAATTCCCGTTAACAAACACCACGCAAAATATACGGCGTATACAGTACACGAGCAGGGCTGCCAACCTTTTCAATCCAAAGGACAGACCAATGCATGCTAAAAACATTCTGGCAGCAAAACAACTTGCCAAAATAAGCACATTTCGCTCCAATACAAGAGAAAGATTCATATCAGAAAAAAAAAGAAATATATATTTTTCATTAGAAAAACATGCTTTCTCCTTTCAAGTAAAGAAACAACAGGGTAAACCTGGTAAAAATGTACCAGTTGGCAGCTCTACAAGAGGCAATTTCAACTTCAGGTGTACGAAGTTTGAAGAAAAAACACTGAACAACTAAGACTTTGAGTCAAACAGAAGAGCAATATTCAGACTGACTTTGATTGCTGTTTGTAAAATGCATTTTATTCAACACACTTCCTTTGACATGCATGATCCTCCATTCATCAACAGACGGGTTCATGGAGGGCGGGCCAAAGCAAAACGGCTCCCTGTGGGCTGAGGGAATTCATGACGAAGGTGGAGTCAAGTCCTGTCGATAGAGTTCTATTGTGGAGTGAGTGTGGTGAGTTTGAGAAGATTCTGTTGGAGATATGTCACATGACTTCAGTGCTGGTCACATGAATGGCTGGGACCTATGGGATCTTCACTTCCTGCTCTGCTTTGACTTGACCTGGGCGGCTATCCTGTCGAGGTCACGCTGGCCCTGGCTGGTGAGACGGCGGCCACAGTTACCCTCCTTCTCGATGATGTTGAGGCCCTCCAAGGCCTGCAGCACCTTCCGGGCCACGGACGTCGAGCCGCGGTTGAAGTGGCTCGGCCTGGTTCCACGGCGCTTGCGACCTTTCAGACAGCAAAAGTGAAGAGAGAATACAGCGAGTCAGTGGCATTCACTTACACCGACTTCTCTTGAAGGGTTGATTTTCAGGATAAATCAATGATTCTTTCAAGTTGAATCCAATTGAAAGAATAATACCAATCAATGCCAATGCAATGACAATTTGCTGGAAATCAGACAACATACAAAAGTAGCAAACTTCATAAGTTCCCTAAATTGTTCACAGAAATAGCTTCAAATTGCATCAATTGCATAACAAATTGGAAATCAATGATCGAGTTGTCTCAAGATTCATTGCTCATTCTCATGTTCACATCTTCAGGAACGATCTTGATCTATCATATATCAGATAAATGTACAATTACCATGATTGAGATTCCATTAGCAAGAAAGTCTGATTTGTCTGATTTTAATCCTAAATAGGCCACGGAAGTTGGGGAGATCTGTTGGGTATCTCTCAGCAGTTGGATCTTTGAAGACAAATCTTGGCATGTGTAGGATGAACATACCAGGAATAGGGTAAGATGTGCTTTTGTAATGATTACAGATTTTCATATCTTATTCACTTTTCATAATGCAACATGTATTTTCTCATACTTGGCAATACCTCAATATGTCAATTTTTAGAGTCTGTAAGTACCTACACAGTGGCTTGTAAATTGGTCACCACTGCACAAATGGCAGTCATACACTCAAAATATTTGCTTTTCTTCTCTAGTACTTTTTTTTCAATACATTTTCTATTACTAATATTTTTTTTCTCATGCATTTCTTTATTTTTGACATCCGGCGTATAAATTTGTTTTAACCCAAATCAGGCCAGGCTTTTTTGGCTTTGCTGTGGTAGTGATATTTCATCCATTTAAACACTGTCAGACAGGAAAGTTTGAGGATTTCCTGTAACTAAGCCACCAAAATGTTAGACATTTTAGTACTCACAGCTGTTGTTTTTCTTTGGATAACTGTGATTATTGTAAGTTGCTATTGGTGGGAAATGCTTTACGCAATGGGAATGGGAATGACCAAGTCGAATAGGAGCTTACCTCCATAGATCCTTGCAATTGCATTAACACCAACGCCACCACGGTAGTACAGATGACGGGCTGTGGAAGCTGGGGAAGGCAAAAACACAAATCCATGGTTTTCTCAACGTTCAGGTTGCTTTTGGACTTGGTTCTCAAGTTCATTACAGCCAGCTCTATATTTTCCTTGGGAAGTGTGGTCTTTCTGATAATTGCTCATGAGGGAACATGACAAGAGAGGGTGACACAAATGAAGACAGTCTTGTTGAAGCAATGCATAACAACTTGTCTACAATTTGGAAACTATTTTTATAGAGCGAATGCGAATCCGTTCAGATTGAATCTCATCTCATCTGCACATTTCATGCATTCCTTCAACCGTTTTGCCAAGTCTTACATGTGAATATGCAGGCACTGGAACTTGAGCAGAACACACACGAGTATATTTTTGCTGGAGATACTGCACTGTAAAAGTGGAAATTTTCGCGGTGTTGAAATTTTCGCGCATTTCGCGCAACCAGAAACTAGCGCGAAATAAAAGCACATGAATATTTTTGCTTGCCATATGTTCCTGTGCGTGATGTCTTGATTCTGCGGAATCAAAAACACGCGAAACACTTCCTACCCAGCCAAGCGCGAAAACTCAGTTGCACGAAAATATCCACTTTTACACTTCCTACAGTAATCTGAATTCTTTGATGTCATACACCTCTTCCATAATTTGGAATGCCTTACATGAGAAGAAGAGGATACAAATGAAAAGAAAGAAACAAAGAAACAAAACAAAACAAAACAAGAAAACACTTGTATTCTAGAATATTTACAGCAACAGAAATCTACAAGGTTTACAGCATGACAACATAAGCTGATTGTCACCATTGCCAAAATGTGACTCTATGGACAGTCTTAATGTTTCAATGTTTAGGGGAAATGGGGAGGAAAAAGCAGCAAAGCTCAGATTCCGACGACTGAGTCCCATCGATATTTCCAAAGCTTATCAATGAGCATGCCTATTCCCAAATTTTTTTAAATTGTATTACCATTCACCTTCCATGAAAAATGTTATCCATCATTTGTTAATGGTGAGATGGATCCTTGAGTTTTCTGTTCTGCAAAACATTTTTCAAGTTATTGTATCGCTCTCACATCGTTTGCTGCCTCCATCCCCCCCCCCCCAACAAACCATCGCAACAAAAGGCGCCTAACTATGAAGATTAAGTTTCAAGTCTAACAGCAAGGTACTAGCAGCAGAGGACGGAATCACATACCTGCTCTTGTGTAGAACCAGTCCTGGTCTACTGGGGCCAGTTCCTTGTGTGTTCCGGTCTTGACAATGTCCACCCACTCGGGAACCTTCATCTTGCCAGACTTCTTGAAGAAGGCGGCAAGTGCCACCACAAACTCCTGCTGGTCAACGTCCTTCACGGTAGTACCTCCTCCAGGCATCTGGAAAAATGAAACAAGAAGCAAAATCATTTTTTGTGTGGTTCCATTATGTCAATGAACTAATGTAACTGACATTTTGTGGTACATTCATTTTTTGCGTACTTTGCGCTACATTAGGCTAGCGTGAATTCTAAATTGCGAAAATATCTTCAAGAATTTCTCTGCACCTTGTGAATGGGTCGACAATAGCACAACACGAATTCAAGAACCTGCGAATATGTTGTTGAGCAGCTCAGTGCAAAAAATTAATCGCACAAAAATATTGACGTTTACAGTATGCTCCTCTCAAAACGAGAACTGGGATCTCTAACATAATTGTATCATCAATTCTCATGCTCTCACGCTGTATACAATTCCTTCATTCAAGAAACAAACATAATAGGATGAATGCACATGTTAGCCTTAATGTTTGGCAAAACGAAACATCACGACGTGATGAAGTTATTGTCCCATGTAAAATGCACAACCTTCAAAATACCTTTCAAAATTTGACATATAAATGTTGCTTCCGAGTACAAATGGAATTCTCACTACTTGATGCACTCACTTGGTCTGCCTGTACTACAATTGTATGTGAAACTGAAGTACGCGACGGCATGAAAGTCGACGCTCATAAACACTTTCCAACAACCGTTTTGGTTCAAATTTACATGAGTGATTGAAAATGTATTTCCTGTGATTTTGGTGAAATTTGGGTGCATGAACTCTGAGACATCTGCATAGATGGGAAAGTAAATTGGCACCAAAATAAGTTACATGTTGATGCCTATGATCACTGGCAAATTGGTTACTGTGCTACACAGAGCATCCCCCTCCATATACTGTATAGGGCCTATGCCATATATTTTGCGAGTCTGAATTTTTGTGAATCGGGAATTCCCGACGATTTCGTGAGTGATTAAATTCACAATCATGGATTCCTGTACTGAACGGAGAAGTGTACATGCGTATGTTACATTCACATCGGGATCAGAGTCAATATTTTCGCATGTCTTTAATTTTGCAAACAGCACCCGACTCGCGAAATTCGTGAAAATAATAACCACGGGAAATATTCGGCATGCAACAGCAGTAATGCGTATCACAGCCTTCAGTCTGTATACGAGGGCGGGGGGGATTCAATGAAGCCAGACGTAGTTTATTCTTTGTGGAACATACAATCCCTGATGATGAAATACAGATTGATCTTTTGGTCAAAACTCAGCCCAGCTCTAGCACACTCTCACCTCTCGCCTCTCTCTCGGACCTAAATTAGAGTAGACCTCTACTAAAATCTCTTCAGACTTCAAGACCTAACACGCTAAAACTGTCTCAAAATTTACACTCAATCCTCACTAAATAAACCCGGCTCTGTGAAAGTTTAAAGACCTGAATAATTCAATTGGCGATCTGTCTAGAGACTGACAAAATACAACACGACAAGCCTTCATTTACATCCAAACATGAAGCTCTGTCTGACTGTTAGAGGTCTAGATCTAACTTGGTAGAAAAGCATTCCGAGAGCACAGACCTCCGCCAAGCAGCTAAATTCCACCCATACCACACACTGAAAATCATCCAATTTCCTACTATATTTCTAGAATCTTTTACATACGTCATCAGCTTCCAACTGCATGGTGCCTAACCTGAGCAGAGCACACGTTTCAGAGCATGTATGTAAACCTCAATACACGTAGGTTGACCTTTCACGTTCATTGACTCTATCTGCAAAAAGATTTTTTAAAATCCTTCAAAAACCCATAAAAATTCCTGGATCACTACCAAAATTTAATCATCTGTTCCATGCATTAGTATATAGTGGGTGTCCAACACATTGACACTGAATGCTGAAACCAACCCCCTGGCCCCTCTAAAAATCTATTTATTATAGCATTGTGCGTAAAAGAAAAGAACGAGACTACGCGCAGTGGTTCTGCATTCTTTACTGGGGATTAGATGTCGAAATATTACTGAAAAACCGAATAATAAATGAGATCAACAGCAAAACAATGATACCGTGCATTATAAATTGCACATCCAGGAAAAAGCATTAATTACGTTCATTTCACATGTAGGTAATTGTCTATTGTCAATGGAGTGTAGGGGTGTTGTCTCAAAACATGGCGCAACTGTAGATAGTGTAAGTGCGTCAAAATAACAACGTACGCATTCAAAGCTGTAGTGTTATGCATTTGTCAATGTAATGACTCACCCCACTACCCCCCGACATGGGTGCGTCATTTCCTCGTTTGGTCCGTCAAATTTGTGACCCAGGTGTTCGTCATTTTACCAGCTTTGTATGTGTATGTCACTTGGCTATGGAAAACTGCACACATTTTTGCACGCTACCAGTACCGGATACGATGTACCGTGAGTGAAATTATAGTAAGCGCTTTCCCCGGCAAGTGAAAATCAAAGTCGGAAGCGTTTTGGAATAAGAGGGAAAATGCTTGCCAGAATCTGGCAAGCAAATAATTTAAAAGCCACCCTTTCTCCTCACATTTTCCCTCCAACAAACCCATGAAATCATGCATAGATCTACTCAATCTCAAACCAGGGACTGTTCAGCGATGTAACAATTTCAAACTTACTGTCGAACACTTAGTGCCTATTGCATATATATTGCAATGCAACACCAACACACATTGCTATCGAAGAAAGTTCGTTTATATTCCAATACAATGTGCGTCTAAATAATGTTCTGTGGTGACAAAGGCGAATTTTTGACAGTAAACGAAGCGGCAGCAGAAGAAACTGCCTGCCGCATGCAATTTTCTGCTTGCGGGATAGCCCGACCAGACGCACGACGCTGTTAGTATGCTGTGCGAATCTCTATGTACAGCGACTGGGCTGTGTATAGTTACTCGCGGGAATGCCGTGGCGTGGTGTGTACCTGCGCTGCAGTATGCATCCACCGGACCAGCAATGGCCACGCACACACAGCGCATCTGCACACATGTGATTGTCATGTATGGATTGCATGCACAGAATACATACTCCCTTACGGAATATCGTAGCAGCAGCATAATGTACGGTGAATGACGGTACGGTGCTTACAGGGCCAGGGTAACTCGGTAAGGGAAACTTGCCGAAACTTTTACAAATTACATGTATGTTTACGAACCAAAAGAAAATGAAACTGCTTGAATAAAACGTATGCAAAAATCGTTTCAGTATTTTCAGGGGTGCGTCAAATGTACCGAGGATGTCCGTCAAAAAAGTGACCGAGGTGTGCGTCACTTTCAACGTGTTGTCCGTCAAAAAAAGTGACTGTGGTGTTCGGCACTTGCAGCATTTTGTCTGTCAAAAAAACGACTGTGGTGTCGGTCAAAAACCCTGTGTGGTCAGTCAAAAAATGACCATGACGCACCCATGTCTGGGGGTAGTGGGGTGCATCATTCCATTGACAAGTGCATTAATTATCTTGGAGCCTGCATCGCAAATAGCATTTTCAATGTGCGCCTGTGTGTGTGAATTCAGAGTATTTTCTTTACATGTGAGAAAATTTTCAGGCAAATTGTGAGATATTTCAAGTATCTAGACTAGGTCTATTGACAGAAAAACATTAGGGTGTCAATGTGTTGGACACCCAACCATGCCTATGGCAATTATGCCATGGCCATACCAGCATCCATCAACTTTTTCTGCAAGTTTCATCCAAATCCGTCCACACCCACCTTAGTTTTTTTGAGTTATTTTACAAAGAAACAATTGAACAAACATACATAGATCTATAAAACAAACAAACAAACGGCGATGAAAACGTCATAACTTCCTTCCTTGCCGGAGGTAATCCAATAAAGTGTAGAGTTCCAGAAATCTAAGTTTGTACGCATATCGCATCGGGGGATGGCATTCATATCCATAGACAGAAAGATCCGTCTGTCCGGAGGACTCTTTTTTTGCCATTAACGCTGTCCTCCGTAGACAGAGGGGATCCGTGAAGCCAGACGCAGTCTCCGCGGAACATTCCCCGACGGACCAGATACAGACCGATCTTTCGGTCAATCATATCCATTGCATTTATGCACTATCCTTATCTGCAGTGTAGTAGGCCTACATGTATGTAGGTCCCTACGGCATTACCGCGCGTGGCATCCATCGCATCGGCCATAGGTAATACAGTAACACATGGTGTGCTAGTCTTCCCAATGTGACACAACGGGACATGCTACGATCAGTAATAGGTGGCAAATTACACTCTTTAACACGATTCTTGGGATCTGCATCAACAAATTAAATGATGGGAAACAAGTAAGGTAATATGTGAACTTGTTTAAATTTCTATTTGGCATGTAAAATCTTTAAAATTGAAACTCTTCTCGGCACAGGTATTTTCTTTCCGTACCTTGCTTGTCTGTGATCGGGAGAAAAGAGCGATTAACGTAATGCACGAGACCGAATTGTATCGCATTTCGCGAGATAAATTGGTCAACCTCCTATGTTAGTTGGCGCTAGACATCTCATTCATGGCCTTTTCAATCCGCACTCTGCAAATCTTGTCCTGCGCAATACTGAGTACATTTTAGCAAACAAACAAGCAAGCACTCAATGAATGTATAAATTGATTATAATAAGTGAATAATGATAATAAATAATCTAAACAAACAACCCAAACAACAAACAAAGAAGAGAGGAATCGCACGATATCATTGATTGTTGAAAGCAAAAAATAAAATCAGCTGGACCTGTTGAGATATATAAGCTATTTAGTGTTTTACTATTATGGACACTCGTAGGTGCTATTTTTACAAATCTTCACCGTCAGCTGAAGTCCTGGAAAAAGACGAGTCAGTGCAAACCAAAGGAGTAATATTATGAATAAAAAGATCATGTTGTGTATAAAAATATACATATTATGGGTGATTACATTACAGGACTTTATGAGTCAAAAATGTGGCGATACTTTGGTAGATACCAGGGAAATTATGACACAATCTTCACACAATGAAACAAATCGACTGTTTACAAATAAAGAGTTGATGCCTTTGCTGAAGAAACTATTGCAGAATAATAAAGCTAGTGAATTGATGTTGACAATGATAATGAATTAAGGGATGGATAGCTTGTTGCTGGGGGGGGGGGGGGGGGGGCTAACCTGAAGGTATTATTTTGTACTTTATGACAAAGCTCGTACTTCAAAATCTTCAAAAATGGACTTATCGGTTTTTGCAAACAAACCCTTCTTATTGATCCTCGTCTTGCTGCATTTATTTGGAAAGTTCTTAAGGTATTAGTAAACAAACAGGTTGGTGACGTTCAGGTTTTCAACAGTTTATCAAGTTTTCGCCATGCATTCTCTTTATACTAATTTATATTTTTCACAAAGGAAGAGGCTACATTGTGCCTTTGTGAATACTTTTGATCTTGTCGACAGGTCTTCGATATAGGGTCCCCATGATAATGATGATGATGATGATGATGATGATGATAATAATAATAATAATAATAATAATGATAATAATAATAATAATAATAATAATAATAATAATAATAATAATAATAATAATAATAATGATAATAATAATAATAATAATTTCATTTATATGGCGCATTATACTGGTGTTTCTGAGCGCACTCCTTTGTGCTAAATTCATAGAAAAAGACTAAAAAACACAACAACGCAGGACAATACAAAACCAGAATTACAGTCACAAAAGAAGATGAAAAATATTCAGATGATAATAGTGATACAAAATAAGTGACTGTGTGCGCATTATATCAAATGATAAAAACTAAATGTCAAATGATACTAATTTAATTTGTATGAATATGAAACGAAACCATGTGTTCAATAATGATAGATGTTCAATAATGATATTGCGTACTTGTTTATTTATCCAAACCAAAGTTGACATCATTATAATTATTGTAATGTTTTGTTGAAACTTATATGATTTAAAGTTCCTTAAAATATTATGTACTCATGTAAGCGTTAGGTATATTGTTTTGTATTACTCACGGTACTTTATATGGAAATAAAATCGTTTGAATTTGAATTTGAATTTGAATTTAGATCAGAGCTGTTTGACAGTAATGTAGGCTTACGTCAACGGGACTCGCTATTTTTTTTTTTGAATGATTTTTATTTCTTTTTTTTATTTTCAAGAGTCGTCGAATGTAAAATTTTTGAATTATGAGGCTGACCAAAGGACTTACTTGACTAATCGAAGTAAATTTGAAGTTGATTGCACGTCTCGAGTTCGACATCCACGAGTCATACATTCCATGATATTTATACATCCCACTTACTAGTTATGCAGTCCACATCAGGGGCCGCGGAACGTTTTTCAGTTTGGGGGGGGGGGGGGGGGGGGGGCTGCGAGACGGGGGGGGGGGAGTGTCAAGGTCGATTTTTGTCGATTTTTTTTTTAACGATTTTTTTTTAAAGAGCCAAAAGTGTGGGGGGCTGCAGCCCCCCCCCCCCCCCGCTTCCGCGGCCCCTGCACATGTTAGACACTGAGAAAACAAGGCCCACGAGTTCGACATCATGTAAAATAGGCCGACGAGATTTATATCGTAAAGGTCAAAGGACCACCACTTTGATGCTATGAGGGCAAATTAGGCGTACAAGACACTATGCAGATAAGCCCATGAGCCACACACAGTAGTATCATTATCCTACGAAAAAGAAGGAGAAGAAGAGAGAGAGAGAGAGAGAAAAAAAAAAACCTCACGAGATCGACACTTTTAAAGTAGATAAGGCCACGAGTTCGACACTTCGACAGGATGAACAGCGTCATCTAATATATACCAATCAAAAGTACGTAGTTGTACAGGGTGTCCCGATAAAAATGTGTGGCATAGGGAAGAAATAAGTGATGGAAGAGGGGAGTTTCGTTATACGCTAGCGGGCGCTAAGATGCTACCATAGCCGCATGCAGAGGTAGTTGGCATCACTCCCGACATTTCAAAGACATCGTTTATCTATGTGTGTGTGTGTGTGTATGTGTAAAGTAATCAATTTAATCTGCGTTGGATAGACGATTCGGAATATATATGAAGGAAAAAAAAAAACAACTCATGAAACCTAGTCACAGTCAATAAAAGAAAAAATACACCATCTTATGTGCTTACTGAATTGATGCATCATTTTGCCGTTTTGGGATGTATTATTTTTGTTTAAATTTTATTTCTGTTTTGAAACTTTTTTCAGGGACTACTGAACACCTGTAATAGGTTACAATATTATTTCTTATACGATTTGCACTGCATTTACTCATTATGCATGCCGCAACCAAATATGCAAATTGAGCGACTTCATGTTGCTTGATATAACCATGACGCTTTTCAATACTTGTATGCCAGATTCATTCATACCAATCTTTTCTATGTGTTCCATCAGTATATTTTTGGGTGCGCTAGTTTGAAAAGATGATGATGATGATGATGATGATGATAATAATAATAATAATAGTAATAATAATAATGATAATAATAAAAATGATAATAATATATGCATACATATTAATAGTTTCTGGCAAGTTTTTGAACATATCTCTTGAGATTAAACAGAGGGATAAATAATAAATCTGGAAGCTATACCCATTAACATAGAACAACAACAACAATAATGTACAATTTGGCAGGGTCCGCTATCTTGGACATCAATTTTATGACAAAAGGGATTAATATGAGCATGATACTATGATTAAGTATGCCTAATTATGATATATACAAAATTATTCTCAAAAAAAGTTGGATGTTATTATAATTAGCATTTAGTTTTTTTTTTCTGATCAAATCATACTTTTGCACATTATATGAAAATGTTTTCTTTCATATCATTCTAAAAAGAAATAAAAAAACAATAACAATAATGAATTCGATTCCATTTACTTTTTCTTTGATCACATTCACATACTGTATAGTATACCATTTAGACCTACAAGAAAGTGTGATACAAATATTATGAATTAGATTTGAAAGTGTAAGAAAGAATGAGCAAAACGAAAATATTATATTAAACTATTTGAACTATTTGAACCAAACGACCGTGTAACTGGAAAATTATGTAAAAAAGTGCAATGGCTGCCATTTTGTGTGGTATTCTCATAGAGTATACATACTCATCCTCTCTCCTGTAGGTATTTTAAACTTTACACACACACACACACACACAATACATACATGCGTGTATGTGCATGTGTGTTCTTACATAGTAGAAAGAAAGAGAACTTGACCTGGCTATTTCGGATGCCATGAAGAATCACATTTTGCCTTACTGGATCAAAGTTCCAAGGAATGTGTGATTTTTTATATAAAATGCAAAGATTTGAGAAATTCACTTGTTACCTTCCCACTGCTTTGACATCACGAATGTCGTAAGAGATTCTATCGAGAGAGGGCAGCACATTGAATCAACCCACAAAACTTTGTGTAAGAGTTCTGTGAATCAACCCGGTTCTAGGATAATTACCCCCTGGACAATTTTACCCCAGATCTTTCCCCTCACCCTAACCTCAATCCTAATCCTGAACCCAATCCTAACCCTAACCTAAACTCTAACCCTAACCTTATTTTACTCTTAACTTTATCACTAACCGGCATTTAGCCGGGGGGGGGGGGGGGGATAATCACCACGGGAGGGGGTGGGGGTAATTGCCCTGATAGGGATCAACGCAAACATTAGAAGATAAAAAAAAATGAGTGGATACTAGACGTAAGTAGTTGTGTAGTCCTAATTGCCAAGAAACAAAAAATCCTTCATTGTTTCAGTATATTCTTTTTGCATTCCCTTAAAGGGTGTGTACAGTTCTGGTCGAGGTGGAGATTTAGCTTTTAACGTTTTGTGAGATATACAGAACCACTCTATGAGATGTCAAAGAGCATGCAGTTCTAAGGGGTATCAAAAGTTTATTCGATGAAAATCGGTTTTGAAATGGCTGAGATATCCAAAAACAAAATGAAACAAAGAGATACTAATAAAGTTGGGGCATGTCGCCTTTTATTATTAGCACTTTTTTTGGATATCTCAGCCATTTGAAAACTAATTTTCATCAAATAAACGTTGAATCCATCTTAAAATTACATGCTCTTTCATATTTCATAAGAGGCTTTTCATTATCTCACTTATGAATGTTCAAAACATGAATCCCTACCTCAACCAGTACTGTACAGTCCCTTTAACCCACCATGTGTTTATCAAGCAACAAGTCTGGATTCCAACAAATTACAATTTCACGATATCCTGCTCCAGCCGTAACACTAACAACAAACAACACAAAGATTTACAAAAATAACCTGTCTTTACTGCATTACGTTTGACTACAAACTGTTATAATTTCATAGACTGAAATGCAGTACTGAATATGATTCCATCCATGCCAGCCGATTGCCCCGCAGGATTCATAATCTACGAATTTGAGGAGTAAGTTATTATTCTTGATGCTTTATAATATTATGTTATTTCATTTTTCCCCAAAGCGCCCACCCTTGCTCCCCTGGTATTCAAGTAGTCAAGAACAGCAAAGTTTGCACATATTTTCTCTCGTACCCATGTTGGTGCAAGCGGGTGGGATATAATATTCTCTCCGCGAAATTCACCTGCTGCTCGAGTACAGGTGAAGGTGACGTCAGGATTATTCCAAATTAAAATAGGGTAAGATATTACCTGATCCTAAATTCACATAAATTGAGTTGCATTTGTGTCCCTCAGCAATTTACACATTTGTATTTTTTAACTTTTTTACTCACTTGCATTTCATTTACTTTATATTTGTAGAAAGTGCATCATTAAATTCACATAAAATGTTGGACAGCGTCCCTCTTCGATGATACGATGGTCCAGACTCCGCCCAAAATTAATTAAACATGAGGAACTGCTGCATCATTCATGATTCACGTGACGTATGTCAATCAGTGCATAGCGTTGTTGTATAGCAGCCCCGCCGCCATAATCTAACTTCGTCGCTTTTGATGTCTGACTGACACATCGAAGGTACGTCACTCAAATGTCTTTCTTATGCTGTCAATTTCAATTTTGTGTAGATTTTCTCTTCAGATTTGCTCCATCTTGTTAATAGAATCTGCCCAAGCGCCTGCTAATGTGTAGATGCACTTATTTCCTATGATATGAGCCGAAATCGCGGTGAATTTGCAGCGTAGTTGGCGAGATTTCTTTGTTGTGAAATCCAGTGGCGATATTGAACGTGTGTTGAGTGGCAGCTTTATATTACGCCCGTTTTTCTATTGGGGAGTGTTCAACGTGTGGAAAGGCTGAGCCCGTTGTATGATTTATTCGTTTGTCGCCTGGGTACGTTGTTCCGGCTTTCAGGGGGGCTTGTGTGTTGTGGGGCCACACATGTGCGCTTCGTGTAGATAGATGCCAGGCTCAGGTCGGACCACTCAGAGCCGAGCGTTGGAGAAATATGGGGGGAAATTCACGAAACATATTTTCTAATCTCACGACGCGACAATATTTCTGCAGTTCAAACGGCCCTCACGTATTATGAAATGATATACAGTCGGACATGCTAATGTCGTTATGCATTTTCAGTAGTAGACGTCGCCAATGCATATGTTTACCAGATCCTCCGATGCGATGCATACATACAGTATATTCTTTGCCCGTTCAAAATCGCCATGTGTTTCGCATGGAATAGAAAGTGCACATGCTCGCATGCAAGGTCGTGAAATATCGACTTCTCATATATCGCTAGAACTACAATGCAGTGAGCGATTGGCAGTCTACTGTGAGAAAATACAGCATGATTATTGGTAATTCGTCATTGTTTACATTGCATAATTTTCGCCGGCTTAAAAACCAAGAAGTAGATCTGGGTATGTTTCTACATCGAAGAGATCAGTTGAAGACTACTGCATGACTGTGCAATGTACAATGGAATTGCAACTACTACATTTGAAGAGTTTGTTCGCAAAAACGGACAAGTCCATATTTGCCAAATGGAGATATTTGCGATTAAAGGTCAAGAAAAATAGAGAGAATAATAAGAAGATTTTAGCTTCTTTTGACCATAACTTCAAAAGTGTACCTTTATATGTAGTGACCAATATATCATTTAAAAGGTATTATTTTTGTACTTTATGACAGAGGCCGTACTTCAAAATCTTCAAAAATGGACTTATCAGTTTTTGCAAACAAACTCTTCATTTGTACTTGAACATAAATATATATAAACATATAAGAGTATGTCATATTATGATGTACATCAATTGTATGGGTTGTGGAATCATAACATAGTGATAGGGCTGTAAGCATACGAGTGTAAGTACACATGCATATTTGGGAGTCAAAATTATATTTTACTTTAGTCCATACCTCATGGTGCGGGGGTGGGGTGGGGTAGCACCAACAAGGTTTGCACACTTGAACACAAGAAATGATATATCCAACATTTTTGTTTATTGATATCTCTACTGTCATGAGATTCCTGTCAGATTATAAAAATGTGTGTCTTTGACACAGGTACTGTAAAAGTGGATATTTTCACGTCACTAGATTTTCGTGCTCGGCTGGGTAAGATGAGTTTCACATGTTTTTAATTCCGCGGAATCAGACATCAACTACAAGGACATCTGGCAATTCAGGCAAAAATATTCACATGCTTTTATTTTTGCGCTAGTTTCTGGTTGCGCGAAATCCGGCATCTCCATTTGAAACTCCAGTGGGAGTATTCAGGAGGTTCAATGCGTGAAAATTTCAACACTACAAATTTTCTACTTTTACAGTATACACGTACTATGATTATAGTACGGCAGTGTGTTTGTATGTGTGGTTAAACACACACCCAAACTTAGAGGTAAAAAAGTGTAAAAACTAATTTTGTAGGTTGCTCTTTCTGACAAATTTTGCATGACCTGTTGTGATTTTCTAACAGATCGAGGTACAAACAAAAATTTCTGCGCAGAAATTGGCAAGAGTTTACATGTAGGCCTATACCGCTGTACAATGTGAAACCAAATATTATTACTGGTACCGGTATGTGTGAAAGCAATTAAATATTATTATACCTGAAATTTGTAAAAGTTTCTTTGGGACAGCCAACCAAAGACAAAACTCTAAATATCCCACCACTCGCCAACTGTGTGTGTGCATGCATCTGTGCAAGGGCTCTACGTTAGCAGTTAACCCAGAGTCAAGAAAAATTGATGTTGGGCCACAAAATTTCGGAAAAGGTTAGAATCTTTTGGGTGGCCCAATCAGGCAGATGAATTTCAAAATGAAATGTTATATTTCTTTTTAATTTCAGGCTGCTACATTTCTTTTTTTGGCCACCAAAATTTCAGATTCAAAGATTTTGGTGGCCATGCTGAAAGGGCCACCAGAGCAAAGTGTTCAGCCCTGCATGCGTAAGCTAACGAAGATATGGTGGTGCACATAATTATATGGACTGGTATATAATTGCTGGATGAAAAGATCACTATAAAAAGTTCTTAAATGTCACTGCAGAACAACTGTGCACAACAGAATTCCACAAATTTTTATTTTTCTTGCATTTAAAAGAGCAATGGACTTACATCTGCCAACTGTGTGAAGAGGAGGGACTATGTACGTACTTTTCATAGTGAAATGAATTTTATATTAGAACTCTTTATACATATTTTCTTTATCTTTGATCATCTCTGCATGATGCCATGAATTGTCCTATATAGTCTTCTCAGCCAGTCATGGTGGCTCTGAAACTTTAAGAATTAATAACTTTTGAATGTATCAGTGTCTAATTTCCCTCAAACAATAACTTTATTGCAGACCATATTATGTTTGGGTTTTTCCCCCTTTAAGTAATTACCACTTGTAATTAAATGTAGGCTTCTAAGTAATATTTGCAGAAGCTTTAGTATACAACAACAGGTTATAATTTGTGATTTTGTGATTTGTTTCCAAACTTTCATAGTCTCATCACCAACGTGTGTCTATTAAGCAGTGTCAAGGGAATATTACAATTGCGGTCCTGATGGGGATATCAAAGGGCCTACAACTTGTACCTGTAGGTACAGAATGATATCATTCTAGACTCAGGTAGCCATTTTTTAACCTGCTACATGGTAGATAGGCTGATTTTGCTACTCATTGCCTGTAGACACCTGCCCGAGTATACTTGGGACTCGTTCTCAACAGGTTAAAGGCATAATTTACCATTTGCAGATGAAACAAAAACACAGCAATAGTGCTTTAAAACAGTTCTAAAATGTGAGTTAGGGATAGAAACAACCACTGTAAAATTTTTAATCAGTAAAAACGATGTTAAGTATAGTTAAATACACAAAATGTGAACAATAGGTATAATAAAAATTCTTCCAGACTAAACCGTCTACAGTTACGGTTTATTGAGAAAAATACAGATATTTCCTTATATTTTAGGCTTTATCGCAAAAATTGTATATGATAGGATGTTTTGTGGTACAACAGACCTACACATATGCATTAAATGTCATATCTTGAAAATTTTTGAAATCACTGTTCCCAAAGGTAAACAGGACCTTTAATGGAAATTATTGTGCAGGATTGTGTAAGTAAGTTTGCATAGGTTATTTGCATCACAAGCCAGAGGCAATAAACATATTTCTAGTAGGGCATAAAATGAATTTAATACCAAAAAAAGGATAGCTTTTGATATTTTTTTTTTGTCTCACACTGCCCAGTACCTATACATTCTCTGTCTGTACACATTCTTTTTTTCCCATAAGATACAAAGACAAAAGAGAAAATGAAAGATAAAAGATTGTGCCTGCCTGAAAATCACGCCATGCTCTTGTAGTCAATATGATTTGCTCAGATTTAAGCTGAGTGTATCTACTATGTTTACATTGCAATCCAAACACCTGATGCTGGTAGTTTCTGTCTACCAGTGCAAAGTGTGTGTGTGTGTGTGTGTGTGTTTTGTGAGGCACCAAAAGTCGATTTTCAGCAAACACTCCCACAGAATTTTTTCAAAACACTGGAAGGCACAAGCAGTCTTAAAGGTATAATTTACCATTTTCAGATGAAACAAAAACCCAGCATTAGTGCTTTGAAATAGTTCTAAAATGTGAGTTAGGATGGAAACAGCCACTGTAAAAATTTGAATCGGTGAATCGGTAAAATCTATGAAAATTATTGTTCAATATACAAAATGTGAACAATGGTTATAATAAAAATGTTTCCAGACTAAAAATTAGTCTACATGTATATACAGTTACGGTTTATTGAGAAAAATACAGATATCTCCTTATATTCTATGCTTTCTCACGAAAATTTTATATGATAGGATGTTTTGTGGCACAACAGACCTACACATATATATTTTTAATGCATTAAATATCATATCTTGAAAATATTTTTAAATCACTGTTCCCAAAGGTAAACAAGACCTTTAATACACATGTACTACACAGTTGTTTATATCCACTTCAGTTTTGATCACTACTACATGTTTTACACACAGAAATTACCTCAGTTTCAATTGTCATTTAGATCATAGTTTTTGTCTCCACTGGAATATAAAGAGTAGAGTTCTTGCGATAATGAAATCTCAAATCTGTGATTGTGATAATGGAGTATGGATGTACATGTACTTGTTTTAGTTATGTCTCTAGTATGATACAAACTATTCTGTGCACACTGTGCTCAGATTTCATTTCATACAGCTGTATTTGTTCAGTACTGACTTTTTACCCTTTCAGTGTGTTTGACCAGCAATAGTTACCCAAAGTTACATAGACATTACAAAAAAAAAAAAAATATATATATATATATATATATGAACGAAATTTCTCTCACCTGTGCAAATGTCATTTGGGTGGAGGGCTTTCCACTGTGAGTAGATAACTACCCATGTATTTTACTTGCCAGACATGTCCTTTTAGTTGCCCTGGTTAATTGGGCAAGTGAGTTTGTAACACCATACGTTTACAATATAGGCATAGATGGGACCAAAATCCAACAATACTAACTATGGACAATCAATGGTGGGTGCTGCAAATGACACTTTGTGTATAATACCTGTAACCTTTAAATTTTCAGAAATCAGATTATAGTGCGCCTTCTTTGCAAGTGATTTTCCAATCACTTGCAAAGTAGATTTCAGTCTATAGATTTTTTTTTTTTAATTTTTTTTTTAGTGGGTCCGTTTGCCATAGTAAGAAAAATAATTTACAAGGTTTACTTTCATTTTACTCTGGAATGGCTTGGTTGATATACAGTCTAAGATGTTGCTCAAGTAGTAACTACAATAGTAGTTCTGGATGGGAATTCAGCTGTGCAGCTATTGCAACATTCGATTGTGAAGTGGTCAAGAAATCTCACAAACCTAGCCACCAAAAAACAAAAGACAAAAACAAACACATAACGCATGTGCATACATTGGATCCCTTACCTTTGTCATGATCCCTGTGTGATGTTGAGTATCATATTGGACTTGATTACACAAAAAAAATTGTAGTTTGTTTCAGCAGTATTTGCTCAGTTAATGCACACATTGAAAAATCATCCATCACAGTCCCTCAGAGATAGGACCATGCATCAGATTGTTGTTCATATTTACACGCTGGATTCATCTTGCATGAATACATTATGAGATTTTGCAGATGGCTTCTGTATTTATAGAATGCTGAATATCAGTAATTCATCATACTTGTAGAAAGACCAAATATATCCACTTTTGGATTCATTTTTCAGTAAAGGTTTTATGACATACAAATGCATGTTGATATGTGTTGATTTATGATACCCTCAATATCACTTTTGCAGTGAAACAATTATCTAGAAACGTTCCATATTGTATCTTTAAATCATTTTCTTCTATTTTTCTTCAGATTACTTGAATACGCCCACAAAAAAAAAAAAAAAAAAAACAACAACCATCCAAACCAAAATTCTGGTGGTGACCTCATCTGTCAATCATTGCTAAAGTACAATGTATGATTAACAAAAGACATGGGAATGCACCCTCCCTGAGACCGAGCATAACTTGCATGTTCCCTCGCCATGTCTTTTGTTAGTCACATTAATATCACAGAAACATGCAAGTTATGCTGTGTTGTAGAGGAAAGTGCATTCCAATGTCTTTTGTTAAACATATTAGTACTTTAGCCATGATTGACAGATAAGGTCACAACCAGAATTTCGGTTTGAAAGGTTTTTTTTTTGTGGGCATATCCAGGTAACCTAAAGAAAAATAGAAGAAAAAATATGTAAAAATATATGGAATGTTTCTAGATATAATTTCACCGCAGAAGAGATGTTGAGGGTATCATGAATCAACACAAATCAACATGCATTTAAAACCTTTTTAACCCATTTTTTTTTAGTATATTGGTAATATCAAGAATGATACAAATGAAGAGTTTGTTTGCAAAAACCGATAAGTCCATATTTGTCAAATAGAGATATTTGCGATTAAAGCTCAAGAAAAATAAAGAGAATAATAAGAAAATTTTTGCTTCTTTTGACCATAACTTCAAAAATGTACCTTTATATGTAGTGACCAATATATCATTTAAAAGGTATTATTTTGTACTTTATGACAGAGACCGTACTTCAAAATCTTCAAAAATGGACTTATCGGTTTTTGCAAACAAACTCTTCAAATACATATCACACTTGTTGATTGAAATTGTGATAATACATTTATAACAATGATAGTGAAGGAAATTAATGATAAGCATGATAATAACAGTATTCATAATGTAATGCATGCAGCATACTAGCCACAGTCACATGTGTTGTGTGGCTTGCCTTGATTACACTCAATGTCATCCCAATTGCATACTTTAGCAACACGTGCTCAGGCAGTTACCAGCACACACTCAATCACCTCCTTGTTTAATACTCTAAACAAGTTTGTGTTCAGTTCCAGTGTGTTTGGAACTTTTGTGTGGACATCTCGACTTTTTTAAAAGCAAGTGCTACATGTGAATAGCTGACTGGTATTCACCCATTTAGGTATTATTAATGAAGAATAGTTCGTAAAAACATTTTATAAAGCATATGATGGACAGGTTTAAGTTCAGGATGTTAGTGGAGATGCTGCTCACTCTTGGGTACTCACAAAGTTTTGCAATGTTACACTATTGTAAATACCCTTGAGGGCCTTGAGTGTGCTGCATCTCCACTATAGACACTTTCACCTGTGCATATCCTCTCTTAGACCCTCTAGCAAATCTTCTCTATTTTTCCATATTCTTAAAGAATGAAATTAAGAAGGAAACAAATATCATTCACATGAAGTCATTGCTTACTCAATAATGATGACTTCTTGGGGTGAAGGGTTTGTACTGGTGCTCATTTTATACCAACTTAAAGACATACCATTATGACATAATTACATAAAAATCAATGAACGAATTTCACAGTGATGACATCATCACCTTTTCATTTGCATAATATTATTGTTCCTTGAATGTTGTACAGGCATGTGACCTGTAAGATTCTGAATCTTTCTTGAATCATCATTGGATTTTGATTAAAAACATTTCCTCCATTTCTTATGAGTCAACTTTCATATGGAATAAAATACAAATACGTAGCTAGCTTTGCAAAGGAAATCATGTAAGATATGAATGTAAAAGATCAAATAATTCTTCATCAACATATCCCCTCTTAATATCTTAATATTTATAAGTTCCAGTTGTAATGGCAGCATGTTTAGGAGGTTGATTGAGTTAACAGGTTTGTGTCATCTACTGTGCACATTCCATTCTTTCAGAGGCTAAAAGTCAGATGTTACTTTGCAATGACAAGCTCTTTTCTGCACGGGATGAGCTTAGTGTACCTTTAAAAAGTTAATATTTGGATAAAATTAGGGCGTATTGGATGTCACTCTCATCGAGACTAAATGTCTGCTGCCTCACATCGTCAGGGAAAGTTTAAACGCATCACAGAGGTGAATGACTGGCAAAGTATTCTCTATCTCAACTAAAGCGGGCAATAAAAAATGATGTTAACCATTACATGTACACTAGTGGTAGCTTTTAGGAGAGTGGGTATTGATAGTCCTGATGAAGCAGAATCTAGGGCAGCAAAAATTTAAAACCAAGTAGCTGACTGCAAGCACTGCTGTAAAATTGATATTGCATTCTCAACATGGTGACTTTCAGTATAAAGTGTATTTCTGTAGATCCATACTGCTAAATCTACAATGCATCTGTCTCTCTATTTCTCTATAAACTGCTCAGTATCTACCTGTTCCTGTTTGGCAGTGTCAGACTGAAAAACAGAATCCTTGTTTGTAATCCTGTTTGAAAACCAGGTTTCTTTAATATCATGTTCAGAGTTAAGCTGAAATGAGTTTTCCTGGTGACCAATATTGAGCTGCAAGTGACATTTCATACAACATCTGTGTCACTAGCGTCATGCATGTCTATCAAACGACACGTTAATATGCATACGTGCATGATTATGTTCATAGATAGTACAATTCAACCTGTGCACACCATGGCAGAACTGACTGCGAGGTCAACCTTTAATAAAATTGATATACTCTGCCTCAAATTGTGCTATGGAGTTCAATTTGTTGAAAAGGCAAATCTATGTGCCTTTAGAATCAGTCAAAACTCCATTTGAAAAAAAAAATCCCCTGCAAGATCAAACTTGGAGCAAATAATGTGATATAGAATAGAATATAGAATGGTGTTACTCCTACAGTACTTTAGTAGGAACAAAATTGAAGTTTGCCTCCAGACTTCCTGTGATGACTTGCGTAGAAGCCTGTTTCTAAACATATTTTACAAATAGGCCCTAAGTGTTTCTAATAGTGTGAAACCCCTTGTACTCAAGTTGTGCAGTGTGCTCGATTATGAATATAATATTCATTATAAGGAAGTACACTATGTAGGCTTATTACATACTAGCAGAAATAATTGCTTTATATAAGGCTGCGTAATAACCCATTTTTTTTTTTTTTCTACTGGTCTGACTTGTATATCGGACCAACAGGTACCCAGTTTTTCCATTTTTTTCCTCGTCCATTTGTGAAGGAGTTACTGGTCTGACGTGATTTTTACCAGCCAGGGACTGGCGGATCAGTGCCAGTATGGGGTGTTGCTTTATATGATTCCCTCAAAGGAATTGACAGCATGTGTTTATGTGCATGTGAGCAAATACAGCATGTGTGACCACATTCTGATGCACTTTAATAAAGTGAAACCCCGTTATAACGAGGTCCGTGGGACCGGCGATATTACCTCGTTATAACCGGTACCTCGTTATAACCGTACGCATCAAAAACAAAGAAAAACATAAGCACGACGTCATAATATACCCAACACTGAAAGTTAAGAACATCCTTTGCGTTTTTATTACACATATGGATCATTATTATCGAGAGAATAAAGGGAAATTATTTGTGAATTAAGCGAAAATGTCGGGGTTGAAAAAGGATAATTCTTTATTTTTCTTCCGAAAATCTCTTCGCATAATAGTGCACGTTATGTTCTTGAGAAGAATAGGCCTATATTCTATCAAAATCACATTGTATAAAATGCGTTGCTTACCGTAACTTGCGAGGTATTTTTACGCTGTTGGTGTCAAGCGGGAATGCGATAATTTCATGAATCATTTCGGCTGTATTCTTATACAATGTATGATCGTTGCGCCCGAAAGGATTAAAATGCGTTGTTTATTTTCTTCCGAAAATCTCTTCGCGTTTTGTACATCCGTTCTTGAAAAATAAGCGACAGGATTGAATTTAGAAGGTTGCGATCCTTTTTACGCAGATCTGTTCCTCATAGACCATTCTGAAAGAAAGAAAATCTTCATTGTGAAATGCGTTGTTAAAATTGTGATAATGAACAAACCCAGATCTATTCAAATTGTTAAATGCGTTTGTTTCTTTTTCTGAACACCGACTAAGTAGCTTAACATGCGTTATTCAACTATTTTTACGCTACTGTCAACCGGCGAGATCGCGATGATTTCAGAGTAACATTCGTGCGTCGTTTAGCGTAACTTGCGGGGTACAGTATTTTTACGTTGTTGCAGCCCAGCGGGAATGCGATGATTTCATGAATCATTTCGGCTGTAATCTTATATAATGCATGTTCGTTGCATCCGAAGGGATTAAAGATGCGTCGTTCATTTTCTTCCGAAAATCTCTTCGCGGTTTGTACATCAGTGCTTGAAAAAATAAGCGACAGGATTGCATTTAGAAGGTTGTGATCCTTTTTACCCAAATCTGTTACTCGTAGACCATTTTGAAAGAAAGAAAAATCTTCATTGTGAAATGCGTTGTTAAAATTGTGATAAGGAACAAACCCAGATCTATTTAAATTGTTAAATACGTTTGTTTCTTCTTCTGTACACCGATTAAGTAGCTAAACACGCGTTATTCAACTATTTTTACGCTACTGTCAACTGGCGAGATCGCGATGATTTCAGAGTAACATTCGTGCGTCGTTTACCGTAACTTGCGAGGTCATTTTACGCTGTTGGTGCCCAGCGGGAATGCGATGATTTCATGAATCATTTCGGCTGTAATCTCATACAATGTATTATCGTTTCGCCCGAAAGGATTAAAGATGCGTTCTTTATCATCTGCCGAAAATCCCTTCGCATTGTATACATCCGTTCTTAAAAAATTGGGACAGGATTGCGTTATTCAACTATTTTTACGCTACTGTCACCAGGCGAGATCGCGATTTCATTAATTATTTCGGCTATCTATTTGCTAACCAGCAAAAGAACTGGAAGTCGGGACTACAAATGGAAAGGATATAATGTTGAGTTGCACACGCATTCCAATTTCCATATTTGCCACGACTGTCGTTACATGAAAAGTTTTTGAGTGCGTTATCTTTTTTCCCTTGTTGCGCTGTGGTCTGCAAAACATTACGCACGCGTGTGATCTCGCGTAGAAGAAAATCGAGTGATTATGTTTAATAATTTAGTAGGAACATCGAATGGTATCAATATGTTGTTGTTTTTTTTGCGTGGTTTAGAAGAAAACATGGATGGAACCGTTCTCTGCAAAACGGGAAAAAGACATGGATAGCGTGAATTCGATTTTCAATGTTTCATTTGTCTCGTGTTTGAAAAGCGGCAAGTCAAGAAATGGTACCTCGTTATATCCGATCAAATTTCTTATGTTTTTCTTTATCATGATGCGCCGAAAATGTCCTCGTTATAACCGGAATCTCGTTATAACCGAACTCGTTATAACCGATTCGTTCTGCCATAGGTTTACACGCAAAGGAAAACGGGACCGACGCGATCACCTCGTTATAAGCGGTTCCTCGTTATAACCGAACTCGTTATAACGGGGTTTCACTGTACATAGGATATATGATTATATTTCTCTCACAAGTGCAGGGTTTTATCTCTATCTATCTATCTATCTATCTATCTATCTATCTATCTACTGTTTCTATCTATCTATCTATCTATCTATCTATCTATCTACTGTTTCTATCTATCTATCTATCTATCTATCTACTGTTTCTATCTATCTATCTATCTATCTATCTGTCTATCTCTCTATCTATCTACCTATTATCTATCTATCTATCTATCTATCTATCTATCTATCTATCTATCTAGCTAGCTAGCTACATGTATCTATCTACCCATTATCTATCTATCTATCTATCTACATCTATATGTCTGTTCATTGTACATTGTTTTGTTAAGAAGTCATGAACATTTCTTTTCGCTGTCTCATTACACAGAGAGCAAAAGCACACATTACGCACGATGCCAATAGGGGCATGACCATCACTGACTATGAATGATATGAAAAGATTATATAAAAAAAGAACAAGCAAAACAGGACATAACATCACAGCAAGGCCTTACCAATGTGCAACACAATCTACCATTATAGCCGGTCCATCTTCACATAGAGGAATGATTGCAGAAGATGATAATATTAATGGACAAGTGCACCTTCATATACCTGTGGATTGAGTGAATGCAGCAATATCAGTGGAACATATCATTGAAAGTTTGGGGAAAATCCGACAATTCGTTCCAAAGATATTGATTTTTAAAGTCTCTGCACAGTCCCTCCTGGATGAGAAGACTACTACAGTGTATTATGATGTCACATGTACAACGATATAAGGAAAATAAAAAGAGAGTTGAGCAAAACTTTACTTGCTGAATAAAGCTGCGCATTTCTTTGACTTGTTACTGACGTAAAAGGGTTATGTTATTCCCCCTGCCTTCTGAAAGAGAGAAGTCAAGTGTTATTTTGTTATGTGAGAAAAGTGAAAATATATTGAATTTTCTTTAATCTTTCATTATATCATTGTACACATGTGACATCACAAGCTATAGTAGTCTTCTCATTCAGCTGTGACTGAGCAGAAAGTTCAAAAATTCATAACTTTTGAAGGGATTGTCCGATTTTCCTCAAACTCTCACTGATGTGTTCTACTAATATTGCTGCATTCACTCAACTAACATGTCTATGAAGGTGAACTTGTCCTTCAAGTTGCAGGATGTCCACACAGAGAGTGATATACATAGAATATATATCTTTTGATAAAAAAAGACAATCTGAGGGACAAAGAAAGTTGTTAATATCATTGTCTGAGATACAACTTCTTGGCAAGGGAAATGTTTATGAATACAGCACAAGCTAACATACCAAGTAAGTTTGAAACATCCAACTGAAATCTGCAGACAAAGTAAACTCTACTCGAGAGATATTACCAAGCCTAGATGCATATTTCAGGGAAATCAGAAAATGTTCTGAAATGTTTACCCCCATATAACAGCTAGAGTATCTTGTAGGACCTACAAAGAAAAAGTATACAATGTATGTGGTTTTGAACACATTACTTAACTGGTCTACTTGGCTATAGAATTATACTCACATACGTTTTAGGTCAAAAGTTCATGATGTTCTTTTTATTGCCAGTATGTTATTCTCTCCCGCAATGGACAAAACGAGAAGAATAGCAAACACAAGTTGATAAGCGTGAAAGTGTTGAGACGTGATTATACATTAGGGAGTTTTCGATTGGGTGAACGAGAAGGACGTTCCGCCGAGCGCAACCGTACGTCAAGGCGTCACGTCTGTACGTTGACCCGCTGCTAAAACACATTTCGATTTCGGGCTCCGGCGTCACGTCTCGTGGCGTGTGCAGGAGGCAACCAGGCCCTGTGCCTTGCGTGCATATAAGCAGAATTTGTGACTCGTTTCTGTACTTGTAATATTTATTTTGTCTTTGACTAGATGCGTATCCTGGGAGGAATTATGTGGATTTTAAAACATGATGCATGGTAACACTACTAGGCAAATGCACTGCTGCACTAGCTAGGCCAAAAGCACTAAAATCTGTTTGAGTACAGCATTACGTGTAAATGCATGTGTGGGACTTCGGTAGGCAGTTGCTAAGTGCGAAACAGTGAAAACGGGCAAATAAAGTAGGTACCAGAGGCTGTAGTTTGTATGTCAGCGCTGCTGCTGTGACGTATCAAGATCATAAGCTTTCATGTAATTAGAATATAAATATTCTCTCGAAAGAAAAAGGAAAACAGGTGAACTGAGCACGGATTTCCCGAGAGTCATCGTGCTCTTTCGCACGATACCCGAGAGGAGTGTGACGTCATAGCAAGGGTGGGTTGAGCGCGGCGCAACCGATTTGGGTGGACGGTGATAACCGGGGTTAACGCGTTCGAAATTTGTGCGATGAGCCGAGGGTCGACACTCGCGCATGCGCAGTACGTAAAAACTACGTCATAACAGGGTGACGCCTGGCTCAACGTGCAAATCGAAAAGTCCCTATTGTAGGGTCCCTACAGAGTGTAAGAGCCTGATGGGAGGTTTGCTTTTAATACCCAGAGGTGTCCAGACTCCAACTCCATGTGTAGGCCTATGTAGTGTAAACTTTGTGACAGATGTTGATAGAAAATATATAATATACATTATAAACCTAGCGTGAACATATCGTTGCTGGGGTGACAAGACCTCATATCTACAAAATGTCAAATGTTTAAGAGAGCAAAAAACGACAACAAACAAACAAACAGACAAACAAACAAACCATGGCAGCCAAAGTACTATATCAAGTGGGATAGCCTTCCCTTTGACATGCCATGATGGCTTCATGGTTAAGACAGCTAGGATTTGGACAGGACATCTGATTATCTAACATTTATCCAAAGAAGTAATTTTCACCAAAAGTTGAGATAAAGGTCTTGTCACCCCAGCGACGATATAACAACGTTTACATGAATTATACCCCTTTCATAAACTCATCCTCCTATTATCCGCATAAGAATAATGCGGACAATTCAATAAAAAATGCGTTCACAAACTCTGAAAATAATCCGCATTATTTTTACGAGCACCCGTCCTGAAAAAGGCGGCTAATCGTCATGGTGACTGCACACCCCCCTTCTGCGGGAAAGACATGTGACGTTTGACCGCACCCCGGCAATTATCCGCATTATTTGGGTTTGCGTTCATAAACTCAAAATCTGGTCCCGATGCTGCTATTATGCGGATAATAGAAGGGTCGAAATAATGCGCATTATTCTTTCCCCGCTCCGATTTTACGACCAAATGTTGCGGATATTATCCGCATTATTGAGTTTATGAAAGGGGTATAAGATCCAAAATCAGATCCTTCTCATACAGTTGTAAGCTTCGAAGTGTCCATGCACGTTATTCTGTGTCACCATGTCCCTTATAAATGGATAAATTTGTTCCATACCGAAATAGATTTGAATGATTTCACACATGTTCAGTCTTGCACACCAATATCGCTTCTTCCTCTCGATGGGGATATTTGCCCTCGCCCCTCCCACCCATAATACACATACTTTGGGGCTGACATGTGTGTGTGCTCAGTTCAGGTTGTGCAGTTTGTTGGAAATTCCTTAGATTTGAGGTCAAGCCCCAACCTTGGTTCTTCAGGAGTCTTGGATGAGACAGACTAACTTTGAAAGTTTGTCTGTCTGTCTGTCTTTCATTTTTTTTTTTTTTTGTGTGTGTGTGTGTGTGTGCATTGTTGGGAACATGTGTTGAATAGCTGCGGATCAGTCAGATCCAAAAGCATTTTTCCCCCTCCCCCTCCCCCCTCCCTCCCTCCCTCCCTCCCTCCATGCTTTTCCACATGTGTGCCCTGTGTAGCATGAGGAAAAACCCAACCAACTCTCTTGGGGAGCTGTTTTCACAGGACCTCCTGCCGTTTTCATATCGAGTCTCGTACGTGAGCTATGTTCACACAGAGTGCCTTGCCATCAGTGCTAGCTGCCATTGATATGAATAATAATGGGTTAAATTTCTTCAACTATGAGCATGTTCATACAGTACTTATTATCATTGACAAATTGTACTTTTTGTTGTTGGCAATAAGCACTACTCAGCGTTGAGATATCGAAAGTGTACTGTGCTACTTGCATGATCCTCATTTCATGCATAGCAAGCGTCTGCATTAAAGGTCCTGTTTATCTTTGGGAGCAGTGATTCAAAAAATGTTCAAGATATCACTTTTGATGCATACATGTATGTGTAGGTCAGTTGCATCACAAAACATCCTACCAATAAATGATGTAAAATTTTGGCAATAAAGTGGAGACAGACGTTGTATCACTATTTTTCTCATTAAACCATAACTGTAGACGGTTTAGTCTGGAAACATTTTTATTATAACTATTGTTACATTTTGTATATTTAAAGATAAGTAACATCAATTATACTAGTTGAAATTTTTACATTGGTTGTTTCTATCCCTAACTCACATTTTAGAACTATTTTGAAGCACTAATGCTGTTATTTTGTTTCATCAGCAAATGGTAAATTATGCCTTTAAATTTTCGAGTCAGAAGAAGACGAGCAGCTGTCCTACCTGTGGTGACAATGCGCTGTGTTCCCACTTGACTGAGAACACAAAATCTAGTGCTACAAATATTGTCTGGCTACTGTATATTATGGTGCTTGCCCGGTTGCATGGGGCAAGTGTTTTGGAACAGTGAAAGTAATACTTGCCCAAATTGGGCAAACATAAAATTTTGAAGCCATCCTTTTTTTTTCGCATTTTTCCCACACCAACCCACAAAGTCAACCATATTCAGAAGCCCAAAGATGGTGACTGTTTCATAATGCAATGCACCTGTGTGAAGGAGCCCCAATAGAATGCAACAGCAACAGTCAATCAAACCAAGTTTCTTTTGATACTCTAATGTGTTTAAGCCCTTGACTTCCAAGTGACTTTCTGTATCAGTTTCTATTTTTGGACTTTGCTTTTGGGCAAGTAAAATTTATCTTCAGGCAAGTGGTCTGCAACAATTAGAAAATCTGCTTGAATTACCAGACAAGTGGTAAAAAAGTTAGTAAGCACCCTGGTTATGGACAACAATTCCAGAAAGATGCATGAAACAGTAAACTTGAAGGCAAGCACTAATTTATAACATCTCTGGGGAGACAGGATCTCATATTCTGGCTTGAATATTCTTGGGTATCACAAATACAGTTGTATTGATATGAGTCTTTATCAATACTAATTGTCAATATATCATTTTAGATTTGAATACAATGTATTCAAATCTATTGTTACATTGTTTGACATCAATATTAATGTTACTGAGCAAAAATAGATTTTTTTTTTTTTTTTTTTGGGGGGGGGGGGGAGGGGCTCTCCTCAAAATTAATGCTTTTGGGGATACAAAGTATTGTCACGTACCCCAGAGGTGATATAAAATGTGTTTATTATCCCCAATATTATAACATTTGTACACAGTATGTCATGTGGTTACATATTATAAATGGAACAACCTGTTACTGTAAGTGAGAGGTGGCGATAAGGGAGAATTATTGAAAAATGATGACAGATGATGGTTCTTTTGAAATGATGGATGAATTTCATTTCATTTCATTCATATGTTTCCATATCCAAATAATACAAAATCATTGCAACGCAGCATTAACAATTAGTACAACAAGATATAGGCCCCTATGTCATGAAGCAAATACAGTACAAATACAAACAATAGTAAACAAAAGTATAATATGTGTACAGCTGCACCTACAAGTACATATGAATACACATTAATTGATCTTCATGAAATCACTTTGAGTTGAAATGGCCCTAGCTACAATAGTAATGATGGGGGGGGGGGGGGGAGGGGGAATAGAAAATGGTACAGTTTGCCGATTATGTGTTTTATGCCATCAGGGTGGTCCACAAGGGGTTTTGGCATGACACTTCAACATGCTCAAATTCTTATGCAACGTCCTCAAAAGCCAGCAACATGCTATGCAACATACTCAAGAATTGCGGACCGTATGCTCAAAACAAAATGTAATCAAAAATGTGAAAAATATGTGCAAAGCTTGAAAAAACATGAGACTGTAGAACATTTGTGCGCAAAACATGAGACAGAACATTGAACATACAGACTGTATAAGCAGTGCACAACAGATTAATGAGCAATTATGAAATGATGACAACTACATGTAGCACTTCAAAAACTTGAAGCATTTCAGAGCTGAAGAACTTTAATGTCCTTCTCGACAGGAATAGGGACACACCCTCAATGTATGTACCTTTGAAAAGAATTATCAGGATGTTGTGTATCATTGGAGGTGTCAAACCATAAGGCAGATTCCATAATCACAATCACAGTCTTCTTTCCCCTCAAAAAGAGAAGACAGCAATGATTGTTATTTAGTCATTGTAAACAGGGATTGATTGTGGAATTTGAATTCAACGTTATTCTGAGGAGATTGCAGTTTATAGAAAGCCAATACTTTATCAAAAAGAAGTGAAGTGCATTGCACACGACTTTGGAGTATACAACACCCTCAATTTTTATGCAGTCATAAATGCAGAGGTATGGAATATGCATGTATGCTCTATGAAGGTTAAAAATTGCCATTATTTCTGGTAATTGTTGTTTTTCGTGTCTAGACTAGAGTTTAGAATTGGAGTTGCGATTTGCGTCAGTGAACTGGAATACAGTCCGTTTCTCAGTGCAGCATCCTCGGTTTTTATGCAGTCATAAATGCAGGTATGAAATGTGTATGTTTTCTCTTTGAAGGTCTGAAAATCTCCATTATTTCTGGTAGTTGTTGATTGCTAGCACATTTTCCTGAGTTTTTCGTTTCCTGACTGAAGTTTAGAATCGGAGTTGCGATTTGCGTGAATGAACCGGAATACAGTTCGTTTCTCCGTGCAAACTGGGTGATGGGGAGACTTCTATTTTTCTACCCATGAAAAGCCAGATTGTTCTGTTTTGATTGTGGTTTAATAGTGCCAGTCCTGTTTGATTGACAGGCCAGGTCGGGACCAAAGGTCACGGGCTGGATGATTGACAGGTCCATTGTTTGGGTGTTTGTTTTAGCTGGTGTAAGCCCCCTGCCGCTAGTCTCATTCCAAGACTTCGACACGAGGTCAAGCCAGTCATTGGTATAAAGCCTGCAAGACTGTCCCAGACTTTCAGGCTCTGGAGGAGGGCCTACAGTATTGTACAGTTGTAGATTATGCCTCAGAACATGTTCGTTCAAGGGAAACAGCATTTTTTTTTTGTCTGTCTGTCTGACTGGCCACATTCTGTCCTGAATGCATGATTACCTAAAGTCATAACTTAATTTAGGATCCCCCCCCCCCCCCAAGTGAGAAAGCAAATCAAGATTTGTAGGTACTGGGAGTCATGCAGGAATATGATAAAAGATTATAACTAATCGGGAAAATGGTGCATAATGCAATGGGTTTGCAGAATGTATTGCGGAGAGACATGTAAGTTTCACATGTAGGCCTATAGTTTTCCCTGTATTTATCAATAGAAACATAAAAAACGCAAATTAAATAGAATGTGAAACAAGCCTTGAGAGATTCATTTAGCTGTACACTTTATAAATTGAACTGTTTTAGGCAGTCAATTTAATGTGACAGATAATGATATTTATCAATTGAAAAAGTCTTTTTGTAAAACATCTATTCTTTTTATTTCTATGGCAAACTATATTGGAAAGATATTATGACATATGTTACAGTTATACACATTAGGCTTTATAAAACATATTATATGTCATTACAAATACTAGTGTGACAGAAACCCCCCCCCCCAAAAAAAAAGCCCCAAAACCAAAAAAACAAAACAAAAAAAAAACAAACAAACAACACAAAACATTAACTTAATGACTATTTTCTTTTGAGCCCTCAGTGTGATTCTCAACAAATCAAATTGTCTGCCTTTTGATCTAATTTATCTAGTTTTATCGGGTTAGGTGGGGTATGGGAGTAGGTAAAGAAGAGGTTTTCATAACTATTTTTCTTGGGCTGAAAAGTTGTGTATTCAGGTCCTTTGTACAATAAGGCTATATATAGTAATGATATCCTTTGAAAAGTTTTGTTGTAGATATCCATGATTTCTTCTGTTTGCTGTTTTTCTTGACTAATCATTTGTGACATTAGACTTTACCTTGAACTTTTCAGTTGATTTTTCTGACAGAATCATGCCCATGTATGCGTGAAATGAACTTGCATACTGTACATGATGTATTCCGCAACTTCCAGTGTTGGAAAATGCTACAGTGTAGATATGGAGCAATACCCTTGAATAGCCGACATAATCCTGTACAGGGGGGGGGGGGGGGGGAGGTGGATTTCAGCCTTTATGAATACATTTGTGACCCGCTACAACAAAAGGATCCTAAAGTCGCTGACGGGTGAGCCGAGAAAATCGACTTTGAAGTCAGATCACCAAAATCTGTCAAAACGTTTGGATTTCTGTTTTTAACATAATTTTGTAGTCTAATGTATCTTCTATCATCTGCCGAAATTTTGAAGCTTAATGATAAAAGGAAAGGCCTGAAAATAGCATTTTTCTGGGCCATGATTGGCTCACCCGTCAGCAACTTTAGGATCCTTTTGTTGTAGCGGGTCACATTTATATATCTGTGATTAATCCTCAACTTTCAGTTCAATAGCCGTAGGGTTTTGATACAAGATGTATTTACGTGTATGTAGCAATTTAATTGACCATTCAATTGATCTTTTCTTTTTCCCATCTTGCATTTTGCTGAAAAGAATGCTATATCTGAAAAGTACAATGTTTTATACAGGTACAGTGTAGGGCCTATACATAAATGAGGTGTGTAGACATTGCATGTGTTTGATTAGAAATCGAAACCATGGATGTACAATGCACACTGCATTTAAATGCAGATAATTATTCTTTTTTGCATATTGTAAAGCTTTCATATTCTCAAAGAAAGGATAAGGATAAAAAAGTGGTAAATTTTTCATTAATGTTATAATGCAGGTTTTCTTTCAAAGTTCCAGTACCCTGTTTGAGAAGGTGACTGTCATTTTGTGCCTTAGATTACAGAAGCTTTAAATTCTCAAAAGAATAGTGTACCATTTCTTTGCATTGAACAGGAAAGTATAACAGTATGAATAGTTAAAGACTACATCAGTAAGCAAAAACTATCACCAAATAATCAAACTACTGAAATAATGTAAATTCCAGGGAAAGGTCTCTTTCAGACTGCGTTCTAGTACACTGTGTTGTGCCATACAGCTACAGTGCTGATCGGTCAGCAAAGTTCTGAAGTTGTTTGTAAACTGTTGTTGCATGGACCATCAATTCCGTTATATAATTATGATATATGATATGATATGGTACAGGTACATTTATGTGATATTAACTGCATGACCTTTGGAACTGTAGGCTTTGCTTTTTTTGTTGAAAGTATTAGTTTTATATTTGATCTCTTTTACTGTAATACATTCCCTGCCAAACCCCCCTCCCCCCCAAAAAAAAAAAACTTTCTGAGAACTAATAAACCAAGGGATCGAGATTTACTCTCTAAAAAGTGCCACATAAGAGATAACTCAGTTATGGTGCATGTTCTGAAGGGGGGGGGGGGGGGCTCTAAAAATTGCCTTTTTAAGCATATCTCTGAAATGCATATTTCCTGAAGATAATACCCAGTGTTCTGGCCCTGTAATTACTCTATTAGCTGACCGCCAACTGCTTCAGTCTTTCCACACAACATCTGTGTTTCAATACAAATACATATGAAGCTGTAAGATGTTCGCACAATGGTGGGAATGCATACAGTGTTTGGCTATGCGCCACCTCCTCAGCCATATCGTCTAGGGTCAAACTTTCATACTTGGAAACATGTGCCTAGAATTGAACTACAATGTAAACTTGATTGGAAGAAAAAGCGTCTGGACAACGATGGCTATCTATTAAAATCTCTGAACTACAAATAATGTATGTTTGGAAGAAACTTGTATGATCCTTGTACATTTTCAGACTCAAGATACTTATAATGTTGTACTTGATACCAAGAGGCATGGTTCTGAACAAGATTTCTCTTGCTAAACTGAAACCAGTCACTGTACAGGACAGAGAAGTAAGAATGCTCCACAACCACGTCCATCCAGCTCAGGCTGAACCCCAGCTCTTCAGTGACCATGGAGCAATACAGTACAGGCCTCTCACTGTAGCAGAAGGCTGTATACGCCATATTTTTAGTGAGTCTAGATTTTTACGAATCGGGACTTCAGGACAATTTCGCGAGTGGTTAAATTCGCGATCATACAGAGCACTATACTGAACGGAGAAATGTAAACATGTGTGTCACATTCTTATCGGGATCAGAGTAATTTTGCATGTCTTTAATTTCGTGAATAGCACCTGGCTCGCGAAATTCAGGAAAATAAAAACCTCATGAAATATAATTTGGTGTATACAGTAGTCACTTTTAAGTGTGTATGCTGTAATTTACACACCTTATACAATACACATCGTATAAGGTGTGGAGCTTTTTCAATTTTTAGCTCATAATGGTGCAATCTGGTGCATACTTAAGTGACTATTTTTATGCCTCCGCCACGAAGTGGTGCCGGAGGCATTATGTTTTCGGGTTGTCCGTCCATCCGTCCTTCCGTCCGTCCGTCCTTCCGTCCGTCCGTCCGTCCGTCCGTCCTTCCGTCCGTCCTTCCGTCCGTCCGTAATGAATTTTGTGGACAGGGTAACTATCAAAACCTTTTGAGGTATCCTAATGAAACTTGGCATGTATGTGTATTAGGGGTGAAGTTGTGCCTATCAACTTTTGGGTGCACATACTCAAGGTCAAAGGTCAAAAGGTCAAGGTCAAATGCTTAAAATTTCACTATTTCCCCCATATCTATGCAGTGCCTGAAGATATTTTCTTGAAACTTTGTGTATACATGTATTACCCAATTAAGATTCTCTGGTAATAGTTTGGGGTCATGAGGTCAAAAGGTCAAAGGTCAAAAGGTCAAGTAAAATGTTAAAATTTCACTTTTTTTATCTCTATCTTGGAAATTGTTCAAGGTACAAAGTATATATACATGTACTGAGTGGCAGTGGTTATCTAGGGAATTTGGGGTTCGTGGGGTCAAAGGTCAGGGGTCAAAGGTCAAGGGCAATACTTCAAAATTTTACTATTTTCCTTATATTTATGCAATGCCAGCAGGATTATTTTTTTTTTTAAACTTGATGTATGCATGTATAACCCACTAGATATTCTCTTGGATTTTTTTTTCTTTTGCCAAGAAGGTCAAAGGTCAAAAGGTCAAAGATCAAGTGAAAGTGCTGAACTTACTTCTTTCTCCATATCTTGGAAGTGGCTCATGTTATCTTTAAACTTAGTACATATGTTCTGCCTGACAGTGATTCTCTTAAATGAATCAAAGGCCAGATGAAAATGATAACAATTTACTGTTCAATACAGAAATTGCACTTTTACTCCATACCTTGAAACTTTCTCAAGTGTGTAAACTTATGAAAGGGTCAAAGTCGAAGTTAAAGTTCTTAAATCCCCAAATACATGCTCTCCTATTCATCCAATTAAACATAGGTCAAGGAAGGTGAACATTCAATACATTTGTGACAAACATGTCATTTTAATATTTTGCCAATTTTGTGAAAATGTAATCACACATTGTCCACATGTACTATAGACCTATTAGGAGAATCATGCATTATGGCGGAGGCATACCAGTCGCCATAGCGACATTTCTAGTTTTACTTATTTTGAAAGACGAAAGGGAAATATACCTTCAATTGCAATTATCACTTTAATCTTTTGAGCTATGGTCCCGATGCGTGAGAAAAATGGGTGCCATGCGTGAGATTGTGAAACAGACCCTAAATGCTTGAGTATCACGCAGAATGCGTGAGACTTGGTAGCTCTGTTATATGACTAAAGATTAGTTCTTGGAAATGTGAAAGGTCTGTGTGTCTTGCCTAGACATGAAATTACAGAAAAATAGACAACAATAACAAATTCGAAATTTGAAAACCAGTTTTCATCAAATTTACAAAATTACATACTCTTTCATATTTCATATGAGGTTTGTCATTATCTCACTTTAATAGGAATGTTCAAAAAATGAATCCCCACCTCAACCAGTACTGTACAGTCCCTTTAAATGGCAGTGAATGAAGAACAATTCAATCCGGTCATCCATGAATCCAAATGCTGTGTGGGTCTTTAAGTGTAGAAGTGAAAAGAAAACGGGATGAAAGGGGAGAGAACAGCCATATGAAAGAAAAAGGGGAGGGGTACACCTGTAGGCAAAAAAACCCAGAAGGATATGGGAATTGCATTTGGAACTACTAAATGTAAAGCAGTGCAAATAACATGAGCAAATTAGTATACAAATGCTGAATGTTTATGAGTTCAGTTACACAAGTACAAATATTTTCATGAGTTGACAGATTTTGAATGTTCCATTCAAAGAGGCGGAGCCTCGTTGAATGGAACATTCAAAATCTGTCAACTCATGAAGCGAGGCGAAGCCTCGTTGAATGGAACATTCAAAATCTGTCAACTCATGAAAATATTCGTACCATTGAATGAATGGAAACATTCTTTATTTGTTTTATACAACGTCCAAGTAGATCTTTTTGTACTGCACACGTACACTGTGCTAGTTGCATGCATTCTTAATACCATAAAAACGAGACAGAAACTTATCGAGTTCTGCATTACTGTAACCTTGTACTGTAGCCAGCACATTCCACTAACGCTTCCATACGATGCACATCAAACTGTATTTGTGTGTGTGTGTTTGTGTGTGTGTGTTCGTTGAGTCCGCGGCATCAACCAATTCCCCAAGTTCGTCGTCATTTAGCAAAATGAAACTAGTTTGAACAGCCGCCATTTCTGACGAGATTGTGTCGTCTACAACTGTGCTGCAGTTTTAGCTAGCGCTCATACGCACACTAGTACGTGCATGTACCGCACATGTACACTGTGCTAGTGTAGCTGCATGCATTCTCAATATGTAACACACAGTACATGCAGTACGGTACAATTTCTCGAACTGTGGAATAGAACGAAAAAATTGAACCCAGTTGCACGCTAAAATGGAAGCAAAATTGCACGGCGCGTTGAATGGAGTACTTGTTGAATATCACGTCACCAACAATCCTCCAATCAAATGACAAGGATCTACTTGGATGTTGTATAACTGTCACATTTACTGTAAAAGCATTGCAACAGGTTTAATGTTGTAAAGGCCAGTGACATGCATGCAACTTAACAGAGCCGTTTTATTGTTCATGTGATTTATATTGTTCCTCCACTATCTTAGCCTGATTTTGATGACCGATTAGTATAGATACAGCTTTTGTTTTATTTGTGGGATACAGGTATAGTCGTACAGATGATCCATATCACTGCATATATGAGTAGAAATTGTGTCATGAATGTGTGTTTAGTATGTCAGTTATGTGTTGTATGTTTTGTGCTGTCTTGGTGATACTAATACAATGTGCTGTAATATGATGATTACAAGCATGCAGTTATAAGTTGAAATATGATAATATGCCATACATACTACAATGCATGAAAATGATACTCTGTTTGTGATAAGGTAAAGAACTACTGTTATAAAAGGAATTGTATATGATGGTGATGCACTATGGCTGCTGAAACTTTGCTGGCTCTGTTTTGATATAAGAATTAATTTTCATGCTTTTTTTTTAAAGGGTAGACACGCATGTTCAAGTCATTATTTTGTTAACGTCCATAAAATATGAAGTATATATATGATTTTGATCTCAAAAGCAGCTACCCATATTTCCAGTGATATGCAAATATACTATGTAGCCAGAAAAGGCAACTACCATCACAATGAAATATGCCTATTGAGGTGATCTGAGGACCTTTAGACAGTAACTTGAAATAAGAATGTATCTTTGGCCAAAAAATTATTTTGGATATGTGAAAGAGACACATTTCAGTAATCCATTGCACCATCTTTCAGAGAAAATGGGTCATTAATTAGTGAAATAATGCATCTCAAAGTTTCCAAATACACTATGTCTGGGAGATTCAGGAACAGCTGTGGTTCCGTAACCCACTGCAAACAATAGGGTTTGCTGTAGTCTTGCCTCCCAGACCCATTGTGTTTAGAAAATTTCAGATGCATTATTTCACTAATTAACCCATTGAGAACGAGTCCCGAGTATACTCGGGCAGGTGTCTATGGGAAATGCGTGTTGTTGCAAAATCAATCCGTCCTCAACGGGTTAATGACCCCTTTTCTCTGAAAGTTGGTGCAATGGACTACCGGTACTGAAATGTCTCTTTCACACATCAAAAATAATTTTTTTTTTGGCAAAGATACACTTTAAAGTTCAATCTTTATAGTGGTGAATCAATACTCTTAATGACTGTTTAGATTTATCTACACAGAGTTACTTTTGTTTACTGCACAAAGCCAGTGATTGTACCTAGGGTTCCCTCACTGTTTTGTTTAATATTCCATTTAGTTGTGAGTGCTAGTGCTGTTAAACTTGGGGTATGGTCAGTCACTTAAGTTGAAGTTCAGACTAGGGAAAGCTGTCACACATGGTTGGCTAGATCGAAAAATGAGAATACTCAATGTGTTTCTACTGGACCAGATGAGAGAGATAAAGATTGTGAGAGAGAGATATGAAATCATATATTCTTAAATATACATTGTAGATTCGTGTGTTCAGGAGCAAGTCATCTGTGCTGGACATGTGAGTCATCTTTTGTTCATGAGGTGTCTGTTCAAGCCTTGTGAATATACAATATGCTCTATTAGGATGATTTTGTTCTCTTTTCTTCACTGAAATCACTGTTCTGCCAAAGTATTTCCTGCGTACATTGTTCAACAATATAAGCAGCACTTTACCTTCCGGTCCGGCAGCATGCAGATCCAGATCCAGATCAACAACATACAGTTTGAATTAAGTTATTTATTGCAGATTAAGACATCCTTTCTGGATTGCTTGTGTAAGCAACACTGTGTGTCTGTTTCTTTTGAAATTTCAGTGTCCAGATAAGTGCTCGTTACCCCAAGGTCAGATAATCAAAAGAAAATCTGCAGATTACCCCTTTCTGTGTCAGGGACTTTGGACAGTGTGCACAATGCTATGGGGTTTTCTGTACCAATCTGTACTCAAAGCACCCAAAGGGTTAATGTTCTTCATCTCTTCCCCTTTACCACCAGGAGCAGACGTCACTGTGGGAGCAAGATGCAGCAGTCCAGCGGGGAGGAGCAAGAGAGCAAGCAGCAGCTGCGTCCCGCCGGGACCCGCACCGTTCCCGCCAGCATCCTGAAGGCGGGCACCGAAGCCGTGGGCAACCTGACCCCCGAGGAGGCGGAGGAGCTACAGGTCCAGCTGGAGAAAGACAAGCGGGCAGTCTACCAGTGAGTGTGCAAACCAACTCCCTCCAATGAAGAGACTGGGAGATCTCAACTCTTTGCGCTTTGAGGCCAATTTTGCAAAATCTCATGGTCTCCCAGTGGAGTTTAAATTTCTCCTGCTGCAGTTGTGCATCCCTCACTCTCACCTTAAAGGGGAAAGCTAGTAACTGATCAGTGGGAATCAGTGGAAATGCTGGGAGATGATTGTTCCAATCCTTATGGGATTCATTCAAGAGTTCATTGTATATCTATTGTTGTGTGAAAATGATTTGCTTCAGAACGGTCTCATATTCAAGTAATGTGCAGATTAATGCCCCGTCACTGACTAGGGACGCTAACCTGGAAGCATTAAACTGCACATTACTTGAATATGAGACCATTCTGAAGCAAATCATTTTCACACAACAATAGATATACAATGAACTCTTGAATGAATCCCATAAGGATTGGAACAATCATCTCCCAGCATTTCCACTGATTCCCACTAATCAGTTACTAGCCTTCCCCTTTAAACCTAGTTTTCTCCTGCCCAACTTTTTTTTTTTGTCATACACATGTACATGTACATCATTGTATGTTAAAAACATAAGGTGATGATATGCAGCCTACAGTATTCACTAAGGAGCATCTATAATGCTAGACTCCAGCTGCTAGGGACGTCTCTTTTTCACTTTTGATGTACATGTAGTGTGTATAATATTGCGCCCATGTTACTATGATCATAGTCTCCAGATACCTGAGAATTATGCATGCTTTCTTCTCTTATCCTGCTTCCTTGATACCCCACTTATGCATTCTTGTGGTGAAGCTGCCTTGTCATTATCCTAGTTTATTGTGATTTATCATATCAAAATTTTTAAATCATTCTTATTCCTCACCCCAATAGCTCTATAAATTCTAAAACTGTGTAGCCATTATAACCAATTTATAGATCTCAGCACTTTGTTTGGTTAATATGCGCAGTTATAGAACTTAACTTTCAAGACTACAATGAAGTAAATTGTATCCCTGGTATGTATACCAGCACCTGAAGATAATTTGTGATTTATTGGCAGTAGCAGTATTATACTGTTTTTACATCCATTCTGTCACATTTGTGTGTTGGCCAATGTTTCTTGACAGATTTTATTCAATTTTGATGAAGAGGTGTATCACTGACAAAAATCTAGTTAGTTTTCATAGCAAATATACTGATATGAATATGCCTATATTCTATGTTTCTGCCTACGATAGCTACATGTATATAATCCGCGATCAATCAGAAATATTGTGTGTAATATGTATTACGCACGACACGACTCCTACAGTAGCATGTGTATGTATTGATATGATATTAACTAATTGTGACCTTATCAGAACCTCTAGATAACTCCAATACTAGTGTACATACTAGTCTTGTCTGTGACAATTTTTGGGTGCTGAAACAATATTATTGACACTTCTTGTATTGATTGCAGGCACCCATTATTTCCGCTCATGGCACTGCTGTTTGAGAAGTGTGAACAAGCCACACAAAGTCCTGACCCACCAACGTCTGCCAGCTTCGATGTGGACATTGAAGAGTTTGTCAACAGGCAGAAGAGGGAAGGCAGTTCATTCTTCATTGATGATGCTGAAATTGACAATCTGGTAAGAGAGTTCATTCACTCATTCATTCATTCATTCACTCATTCATTCATTTCTTCATTTATTAATTTGTTCATTCATTCATTCATTCATTCATTCATTCATTCATTCATTCATTCATTCATTACCTCCGCCAAGGGGGGAGGTTATGTTTTTGTTACCGTTGGTTTGTTAGTTAGTTAGTTAGTTAGTTAGTTTGTTCGTTCGTTCGTTCGTTTGTCCGTGTGCAGAATAACTCAAAAAGTAGTTAACAGATTGGGATGAATCTTGCAGGAAAGGTTGAGAATGACACAAGTAACAAACAATTAACCTTTGCTAGTGATCTGTGAATTTTTTGGGAATTTATGAAGGACTTTGATATTTTGGCAGGTAGGGTCAATGAACTTGGGAGTTCGGGCTGCGCGTATTTGAGGTTTGCCTGCACGCACTAAAGTGCGTGCTCTAGTTTCTGCTGGGGTGAGGCGCGCTGTGCAGCTGAGGGTTTATGACGTAACAAAGGCTTCTATATTGGGAAATCGGGTGACTTTCAGCACCGATGCTGTGTGTACGTATGATATCTCTATGGAAGAACAAGATCAGTGGTGGAAATAAGCTGCATACTTGGCGGAGGTCTGCGCTCTCAGAGTGCTTTTCTAGTTCATTCATTCATTTGCTCATTCATTCATTCATTCATTCATTTATACATTCATTCATGTATGAATTTCTTCTTTCATTCATTCATTCATTCATTCATTCATTCATTCAATCATTCATTCAATCATTCACATGTTCACTCACTCATTCATTCATATATTCACTTATTCATTCATACATATTCATTCATGTGGCAAAATGCACCCAGGTGGAAACCGATAGCCGAACATTGTTACCACTGTAGTCAAACCACAAGACGTTGGTATCACTTGCCCATATTTCCGGAGCATGTGAAGGACGGGTCACTTTACAGGGTTTTTGCGCCTTGTTCTATGGGAGGAGAAGTGAAGTGGAATCTTTAACATTTTTGTAAGCTGCATCTTTTTTTGTTCATAAGGCTGTCATATTACATCCCATGAGAAGAACAGAGTGTTGTGTATAATATACAAATGATGCACAGGATAGAGTGCGTTAGTGTAGGCGTAGTGCACTCGAGGGTATTTACAATTGTGAAACATGCACGAGGCGAAGCCGAGTGCATGTTGCACTACATTGTAAATACCCGAGAGTGAGCTACGCCTACACTAACGCCACGAAATAATCCTGTGCATCATTTGTTTTATAAAATGGGTCGAAAATTCGAAAACTAACATCATTTTTCAGCGTTTTTCACGTACCTTTGTGGGTCAAGACGTCCGAAGATGTTCGTCCCAAACTTTTACGCACGTCGCACTCGCGGAAGTCCCGCACAAACAGTATAAGTATACGGGGGTTGGGTTTCCGGACACCCGCATGAAAACTTACTTATTTTACATAGAATATGCACCCTTTACCTTAAAGACTTGATATAGACTCCTCATATAGGCCTACTAGACAACATACTCTGAAAACGGCGTGAGAATTAACCTGATAAATCGTTGGATTTGCTCTTCAAAGTGACTCCATGTACGCGTCCGGTCCCATAACGCTTGGTCTACTGTACTGTAAAGTGTACGTATAAACAGTATACGTACGTACGCCACATATGTTATGCACAAGGGAAGACAGGCGCAGGCCGGCCGGCCGGCAGCCCGAACTAAAAGAGTTGTTTACAGGATTGACAGCGCGTACGCGTATGCATGCAATTCATCAAAGGAGCCGCCGCGCGCACAGACGATCGGCAATCTACCATAGGATTACAGGCAGTGCAATAGTACTGAAGTAAAGGAAGGAGGTGTGTCTCATTTCAGCGCTTCCTATTGGCTACATTCTTGAACCCATTTTATAATGAACTTTCACTGATATTTTTAATGCCTTAATTTCATTATGCCTTCACCCCAGAGAATGCTGGAGGCATTCCACTCGTGGGTTGTCTGGGGGAGTGGTCAGTTTGTTCGTCCATTCTATATCTCTTTGTCATTGTTCAAGACAAAACATTGCATTGATTTTCTCGGTACTTGGCCCAGACAAGTGTGAATGCGCTGATGAGATTTTGTGCAAAAATCCCTCAAGGACAAAGGTCAGTAAGCTTTTGCTAAAAATGACATTTTCAGCTGTCACAGCAGCCACTTCATCAAGGAATAGCATGTGGTATTATTATTATTATTATTTTTTTGGTTCATAAATATGAGACAGTTGTAAGGTCAAGGTCAAAGGTCAGTACTTCTCTACATTTGTCATAAAGAGTGTTTTCTTCAGTGATGATGGAGTAGTTGGACAGGATAGAAATAAGTAAACAATTATTTGCAGAACGTGAAAGTGGCGATCGGTCAAAGCTCAAGATCAAAGGTTGCTATGCTTCATTTTAAGATAATGTTAGGGGAAGGATTCTGCATGTTTTTAAGCCAAGCTTATGAAACCAAAGAACAGACATGTATTCCTTATCTACACGTTGCCCATACCCCACCCCCTAAAATGAAACATAATCTTTGTTCGACGAGTTTCTCCATACAGGAAATAAGACTTTTCTTTAAATTATCACATCAGTTTTTATTTGTTTCTTAATTTATCATTATTTTTTTTTTCCTTTGCAGATGATCAAAGCTATCCAAGTACTACGTATCCATCTCCTTGAACTAGAAAAGGTCAACGAACTGTGTAAAGACTTCTGCCATAGATACATAACCTGTTTGAAGAGTAAAATGCACAGTGAGAATTTATTACGGGACGAGAGGTGAGTGGTAGCATTGACACTGTGTTCCTCATATCAGTTAAAAGGATGGAGTTAAAAGGATGGTATAGATTTGGTTGAGATGAGGGATTCAAATTTTAACTTTTTGCGAGATGATTAGAAACCACTCATGAAATAGGAAAGAGTTTACAATTCAAGAGGTATTCAAGTTATGTGATGAAAATTTGTTCTGAAGTGGCTGAGGTATCCAAAAACAAAATAAAACAGAATGGTCCTACAATAAAAGGTGGGTCCCACGGCTCCCTCCTTTTATAAAGACGTCTCTGCTTTTGGATATCTCGGCCGTTTAAAAACCAATTTTTATCCAATAAACGTCAAATTCCTCTTAGATTGTATGCTCTGCCCTATATCATAAGTCAGAGGTTTCTTATTATCTCATGAAAAAGTTGGAAACCTTAAGCCCCATCTGAATCAAAACTATACCGTCCTTTTAACCTATTTGTGTCTAATTCTTGTATACAGGCTAGAAGATGTTTCACAAAGAGCAAAAATATAACTTTTTTTCTTGGGGGGGGGGGGGGAGGGGAGTGTATGCACAGTTCTTACTCCTGACCATCACAAAAACTGCCCAATTTGAGAAAGTGGAGATCTGAGACTCTGAGCAACTTAGTACAGGTTAAGCCTTATGAATGTCTCTTTAGGAAGATGTTTTTAATATGATGTTGTGGCAGGGGCATTTAGCTGATTATCAGTGAGTGGAAAATTTATGCAGTATAATATTTTGATGCACAGACACACATATCATATTTGAAGATATTCCAATATGTACAGGTGAATTTTTTAATCTCAATTGTTTATCAGAAGGGATCCATATTTGATTTACAACTGAAATGCAATGATTCCATTTGTCATGCCTGTAAAATCTGCAGTACTCTATTTTCAGAACAAGGTCTTATTGAAAATTATTTAGAAAAAAAAAGAGCAATGTAACCTGTGTCAGCATAATTTCACTCATAATTGGATGCAGTGGCATTTGCTTTGTGACAGAGCCAGCAGTTTAAGCAGTGGTGTTCCTTTTCTTGCATTTTACATTCTATCACTCCCCTTCTTATTCCCCCACTGCAGTACTGTAAACAAGAAATTTTGCACATGCAGGAAACTTTTGTGAACTTTGCAGGGAGCCAAGACTCACAAAAGTAAAATGTGCACAAAGGTGTTTTTACACAGTGCATTATATGCCATGAAAAAAGGCAGTTGGCGCCAATTTGCAAAGTTTTATGCTGTGAATGTTTCAGGTTTTGCAGTGACTGTTCTGACATTTTGTTTGTTGTACAGGGGAGAGTCAGCATCCCTTGACAGTCAGTACTTATTTAATGGAGATCTTGATCTGGAGCCCCCTCCACAAGCTGAACAGAACCAGGTAAGTCAAGTATGGCTATTTGAATCCAGAACTCGTATCTTGTCAAAGATTTAGCCCAAGTTCTCTCATGTTTGCATTTCAGAAAGGATGCATCATTTAATACCTTATTCATTCATAATTTCCTGGATAGAACTAGTTATTTCATGGTTAAAAATGTTCTAACTGCAATCTCTTTTCTATTGACAGCTTCCAATCTAAATTTCATATGCTGTTAAAGTGGAAATTTGTGTAGTGTTGAAATTTTTGTGGTGTGGAAATTTTTATGTGTTTCATGCATCATGATACTATTATGAAAATAAAAGCAAGCAAATAAAGGGTTTGTTTGCAAAAACCGATAAGTCCATTTTTGAAGATTTTGAAGTACGATCTCTGTTATAAAGGACAAAATAATACCTTTTAAATGATGTATTGGTCACTACATATAAAGGTATATTTTTGAAGTTATGGTCAAAAGAAGCAAAAATTTTCTTATTATTCTCTTTATTTTTCTTGACCTTTAATCGCAAATATCTCCATTTGGCAAATATGGACTTATCGGTTTTTGCAAACAAACTCTTCAAATATTTTTGCTTGTATGAAATATCTTATATTTTGATTCCACAAAATTGAAGATGTACAAAATTCATTGTACCCCACTGACCATGAAAAAGTAGTCCCTCTAAAAGTTCCACTTTTACAGTATATGCATCTCCTGGGTATGTTGGTGAAGACATTATACATGTGCTCCTAATTCATAGTTTCCAGGATAGAATTAACCTTTTGTATCGTAGATCATAAGTCCACTTGTTAGAATGGCTGTTATTAGTATACAGAAAGCACTCTATTCATTCTCCCCTGTATGTTTCTCTCTCTCTCTCCATATCTCTTCTCTCTATATATATGTTTCTCTTTCTCTCTTCTACTCTCCTTCTCTCTCTCTCTTTTCTTTCTTCTTCTCTGTTCCATATCCCTTCTCTCTATATATATCTTTCTTTTTATCTTCTGCTCTCTCTCTCTTTCTTCTTCTCTTGTCCATATCTCTTCTCTCTATATGTCTCTCTCTTTCTATCTTCTACTTTCTCTCTCTTCTCTCTTCTTCTCTTTTCCATATTTCTTCTCTATATCTTTCTCTTTCTATCTTCTGCTCTCTGTTTCTATCCCTTGCACGGTCTCTTTCTCTCTCCTTTCAGGGTAATCATCCAACATCTACCCCAAATAGTGGTACTGTTATTCTTCAGCACGGCTCACACTCACAGGCTAATCAAGTAAGTGCGCTTGGTTCTGATATCACTCAACTGGCTCCGAATCTGAGTTTCAATTAGAAATGATTATGATGTCGGTGGGATGACAAGACCTTGTATCTCATATTTTGGTAAAAATCACTTTTTATTAATCACAAACCTCCCTTCCAATCATATTTTATAGGAAATAATCTTAATTTTTGACTACTCCTACCCCTCATTTCAATAGGGGTTTCTTATTTTTCTTGATAATTTTACTATACTCTCCTATAGGAGCTGCTCTTTCTTTGCTATTTTTGAGCCATATCATCCCTATTTTTGCAGCCAAAGGTTAGGAGGTCTGTATCAGTTAAGTGATGTCCTGTTGAAGTCCTAGCTGTCTTATCCCCAAATATAAGCCTCCAAAAGGAAAGGCAATCTCATTTCTTATAGTTCTCTGCTTGCCACTTTTTAAAATAAACATCTCTCCTGAACAATTTATTTTACATTTTCGAGATATGAGAATTTGTTGCCCAACAGCGATGATTGTGATTTGAGTATGGCAGTAATATTAAAGCCTCTTTTCATAGTGACTGTCAGTGACAGAATATTGCTGAAAGTTTGCATAGATATTGCCCGACTTAGTATTAAACAAGTAGGCCCTATTAAAGGCGCATAGTCCCAGTAGTGTAGGGGGCGCTGTTGAATGATAGTGCCAATCACTGTTTCCATCGATATGAAGATTGCCGAAGTCGAGCTGTCATCCAGAGTAAAGCGCGTAGGTGTTGCTAGGTAACGTTGCCTACGTTGTCTTCTCTGCGCATCACGCAGTCTGTAGTAATGCCAGAGTGCGTGCATATGTGCTTCTAAGTATGACATCACAAAAGAAGTTTGCTAAAACTGTCATCCCCCTCAACTGAATCATGAGCCAAACTGTGATCCGACCACTGACTACAGTGGATCGGACTTCTTCGGACTAGGGGAAATGGGTCATAGCATAAGTGCTAAAGAGGAGTCGATAGCGTAGGTCTCTACAGGAAACTTGCGCTGTGCGCCCGCGTAAGCATTTGACTAAATCAATGGGACCATGTGCCTTTAATGGGCCTGTTGCATTCTACTGAAGAATCAATTGAGAGGAAAGGAAGTAGATACAGGTGTGTGTATCACAAAATGAACTGGGATATTTGAAAATCAATCATGGTTATTTTCTTTGTCTTACTCTAATTTGATGTATGTCTTACTTTAAATTGATGTAGCATGTTTTTCCCTCGTGGTTCTCAGTTCCAGACGGCCACAGTGGTCAATTCAGCTGGTCAAGTGGTCTACGCCCCCGTCATTCCACAGGGCGTGGTCACGCCACAGGGCATTCTAGCACAGGTGAGGTTCAGTTTGAAGTAAAAAGCCTTGTAAAAGTTTTTAAGAATTCGATGAATCACAATTGCAAACAGTTTGTCATGAGATGTGAAGACTTGTGAAATCTATCAACCATTGGAAGAAAGAAAAAGAATGTAGAAATCTGTAAATGTGATATCTGATTAGCAGATTTGCATTTTGATGTTATCCTCATGATGCTTTCCTTAAAATAAAGAACATTATTTTCATAAGCGTACACCACAATTTCCTTCATAATCATTGTCACCACCATCAACATCATCAGTGGTGTTATACTGTCATCATTGATTTTATCATCACTGTCATTTTTTTTTCTCCCCAAGTCCCATGAACGTCAACTGCACTACCAAAGTTGCATCCTAACCGATTGTTCATTTTCCTCCGCAGTCCATTCCAGGCGACGCCCACATCAGCCGGAAGAAGGCCCAGCCCCAGCAGGTGGTGCCCATCATCCACGGCTCCACGCCCCTCTCGCAGATCGGTATATCCCACGGCCAGGGCACCGTCCAGCCGACGCCCACCTCCCTGGCCCTCGCCCAGAACGACCTCAGGGCGGCCATGGTGGACGCCGCGGAGGTCAACGACCTCTTGAACAAGAGGAAACCGAAAAGAGGGGTGCTACCGAAACACGCTACCACCGTTATGAGATCGTGGCTCTTCCAACATATAGTAGTAAGTCTGGAATTCTTGAAAGGAAAATTAAAACTATTTGTAGTTCTTCAGGGAGAAATTCATCGAATGTTTTATGAATTTGTTCTGTTTGCGAACATTGAGTTGTGTGTGGCCCATCAGATGGAGAAACCTCACAAAGGGGAAGTTATCTTTACTACAATATGAGTGAAGTGGTTTGTTTTGCTGGAGCTGACATGTCGCTAGTTGTTTTCATTGCGGGGGGGGGGGGGGGGGGGGGGGGAGGGGGAGGGGCTGAGACCACAGACGCCCCAGTCAGATGGTGGCTGTTGGATGTGGGATGTATCCTTTGGGCTGGTTTGGGGCTGGCAGGGACTGACTCTTTCAGTCTCATGGGTGTGACATGTTTATATGCATTGTCAGTGTGATTTTAGGTTGATGGTGCCGTGAGGGTTTCGACAGGAGCATTACTCTAGGATTAAATTGTTAGCAGTGAAATTCTGTTCCAATATATATCATATTTCAAAGTGTGCAATTTTTGTCCGAGTCATCCTATGGAATAGTTATATTGCTCTTTCGGTTATTGACAGAAACTAGTACTTTGATGTCGTGCTCTTTTCGTGTAAATTCAGACAAAAACTTATCTGTAATTTGTTGAGCAAAACAGGGTAGGAGATAAGTGAATTGCAGCTTATTTTGAATTAGGTGTAAGGTGTTTGGACCAAGATGGATGCTGTTTATTACATTTAGTTCATGTTTTAATGACAGGATTGTCTAGAGAAATACTTACTAATATGGGAGGTGTAACTGTGCAACCACTAGGGATATTTTATACATCTTCTCTCAGAAATGTCATACCCGCCCCCTTCTTTTTTTCAGTGAGATTCAACTGAACCTCTCTTCTAAGGTCTTTTACACTCACCCTTATTCATGGCTATGGCAATCTGTAAAATGTGATGTTTGCTTTGATAAGTGACTTTCATCATTCCCGTTAAAACTCTTATCTGTTTGATGTCAAAAAGTGCTGTAAAACCAGAAATTTTCGTGTGCATTTTAATTTTGTTAATTTCACAAGAACCAAAATTTGCAAAATTGATAAAAATGCTTGCTACATCCTTGGCTGCACTATATGCATTGAATGCCAGTGGCAATTTGCATTACATTTCATGTTGCGAAAAAGGCCATCGACTCCAGTTGGCGTAAATTTCATGCCACAAATATTTCTGGTGTTACAGTGTGAGCTTTTATTTGATTACCCAGCCATTGCAGTAGCTTCTACCCCAGAAAGGATAATGATGTCTGGACTGTATCCTAGAAGTATTTACGATGTTATGACCATCATTCTTTGTCCTGTGTAGTTTTGTTTAAATTAATGGATGAGCCCTTAACAACATTTGCAATACAATGATCCATTTCAGGTGGGATTGTTTGTATTAAAAACTTAAAGGGGCAGTTGGTCCCAAAGTTATACTGGTTAGTGGATTCAGTTTATGCAGATATATTAAAAGGACAGATAGGAAAGTTTTAGGAAAATTGAACAGTCCACTCAGAAGTTATAAATTTCAATATTTTCTTTTTTGAAATCTGTCTACCAGTGTAGCTGGATTAAAAGTTACAATGATTTTTGTGATGTCACAGTAATAGAACAGCATTAAGAATATATAAGGAGAAATCTGCACATAATTACTTTTGTGCTATAATGAAAGAACAGTTTACTTTCTTCCTTCTGAAGGAAAGGGGAAAATATATATTGCCTTTAACATATGTCAGTAACAATCTAGGGCATGTGGGCTACCTTAAAGGGGATGGCTAGTAACTGATCAGTGGGAATCAGTGGGAATGCTGGCGATTGTCCTGTCACTGTGCAGCCATGCTAATCTGGAAACATTGAACTGCACATTACTTGAATATGAGACCATTCTGAAGCAAATAATTTTCACACAACAATAGATATATAATGTACTCTTAAATGAATCCCACAAGGATTGGAACAATCATCCCCAGCATTCCCACTGATCAGTTACTAACCATCCCCTTTAAGAAAAAAAAAAGATTCACATTTTCTTTATGTTTTTGTACTGTAGCGCCATTACATATTAATGTCTCCCTCCCATCCAGTGAATATGGCACAAGGGTTAAACAAAACACTAGAGAGTTGCCACATTTCAATTTCCTCAAACTTGACTGATACGTTCCACCAACATTTCTGTGTTCATTGAAAGCACACATATGTTTAGTGTAAGTTTCCCTTTAACAGCCATGTGCCAGTGTGCACACTGTCCACTTCTAATATACATGTACTCTGAAACATTACCATTAAAAGACAAGTTCACCTTCATTAACACAAGGATTGAGAGAATGTAGCAATATTAGTAGAACACATCATTGAAAGTTTGAGGAAAATCGGACAATCCGGTCAAAAGTTATGAATTTTTGAAGTTTTTGTGCAGTCACTGCTGGATGAGAAGACTACTGCAGTGTATGATGTCACATGCGTACAACAATATAAGGAAAATATAAAGAGAATTTCACAAAATTTCATCTATTGAAAAAAGTACACATTCCCTTGACTTGTTACTGACATATGTTATGGGTAATATTATTCCCATTGCCTTTAGAAAGAGGCAAGTCAAGTGCTCTTTTATTATGCGAAAAAAAAAGTGAAAATATGTTGAATTTTCTTTACATTTTCTTTATACTGTTGTACTCATATGACATCACAAGCCTTTGTAGTCTCCTCATCCAACACAAAAATTTTAAAAGTTGATAACTTTTGCATCGATTGTCCAATTTTCCTCGAAATTTCACTGATGTGTTCTACTATTTATTGCTGCATTCTCACAATCCTTATGTTTATGAAGGTGAACTTGTCCTTTAAATTCCTTCGTGTGCTTGTAGTGATGTTTATATGAAAGTTCTGCGCTTGCCAGAAACTTGCTCTCATTATTTTTCTATGGTTTCGCTCTCAGCATCCTTACCCCAGCGAAGATGAGAAGAGGATGATTGCTGCTCAAACAAACCTCACCATGCTTCAAGTCAACAATTGGTGAGCATATTAACTCCTTGCTTGCCGGAAACAAGAGTGCCATGCATGTACTCTGTGGGATTAACCATATCTGTGAAGCAAACAAGTTGAACTGCGAAGTCACACCATGGTTACAATCATTATTACCTCCACCAAGGAAGGAGGCGGTTAAGTGATCATTGGCGTTGGTTTGTTTGTCTGTTTGCAAAATAATGTGTAACTCAAAAAGTTGTCAACGGATTTGAATGAAACGTGCAGGAAAAGTTTATAATGGCAAAAGGAACAGATCATTAAATTTTGGTAGTGATTCAGGATTTTTCAAGTGGATTTTTGAAGGATTCTTTTGCAGATAGTGTCAATGAATGTGGGATTTAAGGTTTGCATACATGCTTGCAGTGCATGCTGTGCTCAGGCGAGGCGCTGTATAGCGAGAAGTTGATAATGTAAACAAAAGGCTTCTATATTGGGAAATTGGGCAATTTTCAGCATGTGTGTATAGTGGGTGGGACTGAACTGATTTGCAAAGATCTCTGCTGTACGAGTGCTTTTCTAGTTGAAAATACGAGTGCTTTTCTAGTTGAAAAATGCAGGTGACTGAGGGTAGGAAATAGTGAATTGAAACTTTCCATGTTTGGAAATGTTTGTTTTGTGGGTTGACTTTCAGGACCAGATTGACTGTCCACCATCATCTTTCATGAGATTTTTTTTTTCTGCAGAAATATTACCCTTTGCTTTAATAGAGGCCAAATTACTTCATATATTTGCTTTGATTTGAACTATCTGTTTTTATGACATAAAACAAAAGGCCTTCCCCAAGGCACAAACAAAAGTGCAGTGATTTGGGCATGACTTCATTCATATTTGATACCAAAATGTGATGTGAACGTATTTGTTTCCCACTGCCATTCTTAAAGACAAATAATAAAAAAAAAATCAACAACACATATTAAAGGGATCGTATAGTTCTGGTTGAGACCTAATTTCAGGTTTCTAACATTTTTTAGTGAGATAATGAGAAACCTCTTATGAAACATGAAAGAGCATGTAATTATATGTGGAATTCAATGTTTATTTGATGAAAATTGGTTTTGAAATGGCTGAGATATCCAAAAAAGAGCGGTTCTAATAAAGTGTGGGACCCACACTTTATTACGATTGCTTTGTTTTACTTTGTTTTTGGATGTTTCAGTCATTCCAAACCCGATTTTCATCAAATAAACTTTGAATTCCTCTTAAAATGGTATGCTCTGTACTATATCATAAGTGTTTTCTTGGTATCTCGCAAAAAGTTTAAAGCCCAATTCTCGTCTCCACCAAAACTGTACCATCCCTTTAAACTCTGTTATATCCTTATAATGTTAATATTCCGAACATTCAAATTTACACTTTAGCTTCATTGATCAAACAGCTGTGCTGTGATAGATTGATGGTAAAAGGAAAATCACTCTTTCCCTTCAAATTTCCACGATTTGAAAATTTGCAACAACTTGGAAACACCAATAACATAAAGGCAACATTTATTCCTCGATGTTGTTGATTGAATGGTACTGAAATTAGTGGAATATATAGGACAAATTGGATGTACTGAGTTGCTGAATATTTCATATTCTTGTTTTTCATGCTGTTGGAAGGTCTACAATATCAGTAAATATAGATGCAATTACTGATCACAAAGTCATATTTGTATGCAAGCAATGACAAGTTGGGAGGATTCACAAAACAGCTGTGATGCCTTACCAACATTCCCCTCATTTCTGTTTACCTACCAATTTATGTATCTCATATTTTTCATGTTTTCCAAATTTTGGTCCAGATTTGGTCCAAGTAATCAGAAGAAGAAGAAGCAAATATACACGATGTAACAGTTCAGTGCAGATCTGATTCTTCTCCTTCTTCTTCTGATTAAGTCTGCCTCCTTCAATAGACTGAAGATTCTTGCAGACTGGTGCTATTTACATTATAATACAATTTATTTACAGATATATATTATTTCAATGTAATTTTGATGTTCTAGACTGCATGGAAGCCAGCAATGTCTTGTTGGCATTGCTTAATATCCATCTGTTCTCGTTTACACGGAAAATGAAATCAATCAATCAAAAAACTTCCGATGCCGTCTACAGGTTTATCAATGCCAGGAGGCGAATCCTACAACCCATGCTGGATGCCAGTAATCCCGAGGCAGCCACCAAGAACAAGAAGCCCAAGAGCCAGAACCGGCCGTCCACCCAGCGCTTCTGGCCCCAGTCGTTGGCGCAGCTGGGCCAGACCACCACGGTAACGCAAAGTACTGCAGGAGGGACTAATAGCGCCCTGCTAGACAGGAGAGCAGGTGAGGTCACTATTAACTTGATTTACATTATCTCTTTCACACTCCAAATGCAAAGATCAAGGAATATTAAAGGTCCTGTTCACCTTTGGGAGTAGTGATTTAAAAAAGTTCAAGATATCACATTTTATACATATGTGTTGGTCAGTTGTATCACAAAACATCCTACCATATATGAATTTTGCAATAAAGCCTAAAATACAAGGAGATATCACTGTTTTTCTCAATAAACCATAACTGTAGATGGTTTAATCTGGAAACATTTTTATTATAACTATTGTTCACACTTTGTATATTTAAAAACACTCAAAATCAATTACACTGATTCAAATGTTTACTTTGGTTGTTTCTATCCCGAACTCATATTTTAGAACTATCTTTGAGCACCAGTGCTGGGTTTTTGTTTCATCTGCAAATGATAAATTATGCCTTTAACAGTTATGCACATTGCAAGTCAGCTATCATTCTGTTCTGTGCTGCCGCTGAGGAAGTGTATATTTAGCATTGTCCCATTTTCTGTGATGCATAAATTGTTACTAAACATGAATCCAAAAGTTTCTCCAGCCTTTCTGTTCCTCGCCAAATTTATGTCTCTTTCGCGGAGGATGAATATGATTTGTGTTTTTGTGATTTTATGAAAGAACATTCTTTTTGTCAAATCAAATGTAACTACATAGACACTTTGCTGTGGAAAATACAGATTTTTTGTGCAAAACTGTTTCAAGGAGGTTGGTGTACAATCAAAATTCTAGTCTGACTCAGAAGTAAAGAACAAGGTCCTAAATACCACAATGCGATAGTCTGATTTGTTTTGATAATGTGCTTTGTGTTTCATCAAATTTAATTTGATTGTTGAAAGCAAATGTCTTGCATTCTAAAATTCCAGACATTCAATATATGTGAAAGACAGTAAAAATGAACTTCAATTCAGTGTTTCCATAGAAGTAGATCATTGGAGTCAGTAGCAAAACTCTGTAACTATCTGATATATAATTAAAACAGCATAATTCTATATAAGAAGGAATTATTTTTGTTTAAAGGAATTATTTTTGCTTAGAAGAAATAAGTAAATCTTTCAGAAAGTAAAGAGGATGGATTTGATATCAATGAGTATACAGCTCATGTTATTATTCAATTCCTTTTTGTTTTGTAATTTGGACATTGTTATACTGTAATCCAAAATTTGTGTACACAGTGTCAAACAATTGTGAATAATCATGCCATACAAGTTTTTATTCAGACTAAAGTCTTCATGCTGTATCAAATCATTGATATGCTTTTGTAAGTCTGAGATGTGTAGAAGTGAAGTGAGATTGAATCTAGCCAAAAGCAAAATGGTCGGATGATGAAGTTAACATTTCCTTGAAATGATTGCGTCTCCAGAAGATGCGGAGGCATCAACAGCACTGTCATCGGGTGCACTGGAGAGTGTCAGACACTTACAGTCGGAGAGTTTATCACCCATGTTGGGCGTCAGGCAGCACTCGCCATCCCCTTCCTCCTCCATGGATGACATCGGCCCCAATGGCGGGAGCAGTCTCCATGACGATGACGACGACGATGACGACCTCTCGACCAACCTCGAACTCGGCAGTGATTCGGGCATGGTGGACTGATGTCGAGCTACAAGGGGAGGGGGGATGAAAAATAGAAGTACGAGGAAGCGGTTGCCAGGCGATTATAAACTAAGAGGACCAATGCCATGTGTGATACAGGATGCCCTACTCAACAGTAGATGGAGCCCTTGAATGCATTGGATGGGAGGAGTGCAGAAGGCCATAAACGATGACCCCGCCCTCGAACACCTCCCACCAATATGGCACTTTCTCCATCTCGGGAGAGGCAAACAGTTTTTGTCAGCCGGATTCAACAGTGTGTTTGCATGTGAAGGTAGAGAATAAAAAACAAAACATGAAGCAGGAGTCTAATGCTGTGGTTGTGTTGTGTGTACAAGCACTAGAATATTGGCAGTCATTTATTTGCAGATGCTAGACATTGCATATCACGTTTCTTTGCCCTCAGTGAGAGTGGAGAGTCGTCTCTGGATAGACATCAGCGTGGAGAGATGTTGTCTGCACACGTCTGCATCATTTTAAAATGCTGGCTTTATTTTACCATGTAACCACACTATGCCAGAAATATTTACCACCTTTTTTGAATGAGAGAGTTTTCATTTTCGCGGAATCCCTCAGCTACCAGATGTTGTCGCTACGAGGGTTGGTCCATGGGACAGGCCATGCAATCAGCGCGGAGATATGTAGTTTGCTCATGTTTGCATCATGTTGAAACACTGGCTTTATTTTACCATGCAACTACACTATGCCAGAAATATTCACTACCTTTTTTGAGTGAGAGAGTTTTCGTAGAGTCGCCCCCCCCCCCCCCACTTCTTATAATACCAGGTACTGGTACCACATTGAAAGATGAACTGAGAATACTCGCAGGAATGCCCTTGAACTTCCCACTCATCACTTAGGAATCATAGCTATTACTGTTATGCTTGCACAGCTTTACACTTAAAGGACAAGTTCACCTTCATTAACACAAGGATTGAGAGAATGTAGCAATATTAGTAGAACACATCATTGAAAGTTTGAGGAAAATCGGACAATCCATTCAAAAGTTATGAATTTTTGAAGTTTTTGTGCAGTCACCGCTGGATGAGAAGACTACTGCAGTGTATGATGTCACATACGTACAACAATATAAGGAAAATATAAAGAGAATTTCACAAAATTTCATTTTTGAAAAAAGTACACATTCCCTTGACTCGTTACTGACATATGTTATGGGTAATATTATTCCCATTGCCTTTAGAAAGAGGCAAGTCAAGTGCTCTTTTATTATGCGAAAAAAGTGAAAATATGTTGAATTTTCTTTATATTTTCTTTATACTGTTATACTCATATGACATCACGAGCCTTGTAGTCTCCTCATCCAGCGGTTCCAACACAAAAACTTCAAAAATTCATAACTTTTGAACGGATTGTCCGATTTTCCTCAAACTTTCACTGATGTGTTCTACTAATATTGCTGCATTCTCTCAATCCTTATGTTCATGAAGGTGAACTTGTCCTTTAAAGTCATGTGCTATTGTAGCGTGTATGATGCAAGAGAGATTGGGTAGCCTGTGGTTTAGGCACTCATGACTGCATGTATACCACCATCAAAACTTACATGGTTAAAGACCATGAAGAGATTTGTGTGTGCTCATAGAGCATTTTATTCATGAGAAACCGTTTGTGCTCTATGCTATGAAGTACATGTAGATCTCTAGCCATCATAAATAGCCTCTAGATATATAGATATTGCACAAAAGAGTTGAACCACCATTCAACTGATTGGTATTAATGAGCCCCAAAAGTCTGTACAAAGCAGATGCAATGAGTTGTATTTTATTTTTCACCTTTGATGAGCAAAGACTTATTAGATCATCCATGACTTGCTTTAGTTAGTCAAAGAACACTTTTTTTTTTGGTTATTGTATTTGGCTTTTGTGTCAATTTTGCTGCATGGTTGAACCGGAGAGGGCAACTGCTTGTCTTTCACCTTTCACAGCTTTATGTTTGCCAATAGAGGGCGACATTTTCTTCACATCTCACATTGGTAATCTCACACCACACTGGGTGTTTTCGAAACTCTTCTCACATTTGCCAACAGAGGGCAGCATTTTCATCACAGCTCATCCCAAGACTCTTGTGTATTGCCCAAGGATGAATGGTCAATCATTATTCGTGCATAGCAAGAAGTCTTGTTTGCTTTATTCCAGGGACCAAAAATATGTTCATTTCAGAAGCAGGGTCAATAGTCATAATTTTCTACATCTGCAATTGTATTCTATTCTAATTCATCATTTGTTGTTTTTTGGGAAAGGTGAAATTGCCTTTTTTATGCCTCCGCCACGAAGTGGTGCCGGAGGCATTATGTTTTCGGGTTGTCCGTCCGTCCGTCCGTCCGTCCGTCCGTCCGTCCGTCCTTCCGTCCGTCCGTCCGTCCGTCCTTCCGTCCGTCCGTAATGAATTTTGTGGACAAGGTAACTATCGAAACCTGTTGAGGTATCCTAATGAAACTTGGCATGTATGTGTATTAGGGGGTGAAGTTGTGCCTATCAACTTTTGGATGCACATGCTCAAGGTCAAAGGTCAAAAGGTCAAGGTCAAATACATAAAATGTCACTATTTCCAACATATCTATTGAATGCCTGAAGATATTTTCTTGAAACTTAGTGTATACATGTATTACCCAATTAAGATTCTCTGGTGAAAGTTTGGGTCATGAGGTCAAAGGTCAAAGGTCAAAAGGTCAGGGTCAAATACATAAAATTTCACTATTTCCACCATATCTATTGAATGCCTGAAGAGATTTTCTTGAAACTTAGTGTATACATGTATTACCCAATTAAGATTCTCTGGTGAAAGTTTGGATCATGAGGTCAAAGGTCAAAGGTCAAAAGGTCAAGTAAAAATATTAAAACTTCTTTTTTTTCTCCGTACCTTGGAAAATTGTTCAAGGTATCTTCGTGGAACATAGTATATACATGTACTGACTGGAAGTGATTATCTAGAGAATGTAGGGTTCATGGGGTCAAAGGTCAAGTGCAACACTTCAAAATTTTACTATTACCCTCATATTTATGCAATGCCAGCAGGGTTATTTTTTTACACTTGGTGTATGCATGTGTAACCTAATAGAAATTCTCTGGAAAGTTTTTTTTTTTTCTCTTTTTGCCTCAAAGGTCAAAAGGTCAAAGATCAAGTGAAAGTGCTGAACTATCTTTTTCCTCCATATCTTGGAAGTGGCTCAAGTTACCTTGAAACTTAGTACATATTATGCATGTTCTACCTGAAAGTAATTATCTTATGAATTTTAGGGTCAAGGGCCAGATGAAAATGGTAACAATTTACTATTCAATTCAGAAATTGCACTTTTTCTCCACACCTGTACCTTGAAAATTACTCAATGCCTAAATGTATGAATGGGTCAAAGTCAAGTTAAAGTCCTTAAATCCCTAGATACATGCTCTCCTATTCATCCAATTAAACCTACGTCAAGGAAGGTGAACATTCAACACATTTGTGACAAACTTGTCATTCCAATATTTTGCCAATTTTGTGGAAATGTAATCACACAGTGTCCACATGTACTATCTAGACCTATTGGGAAAATCATGCATTATGGCGGAGGCATACCAGTCGCCAAAGCGACATTTCTAGTTTTTATTTGTACACATGGATTGACTTGTTTTTCTTATTTCACAAACTTTTAGAGACTTTTTTAAAAGAGAAAATTTCATTTACAAAAATGAAGTTTGTGAAACGGAACTAAAGTAGGAGTCAAGAGCATTTGTCAAAATTTCCACAAAAAAAAGAGAAAAAAGAAAAAAAGAAATTGCAAGAATTGACAATGTCTGGACAATTTCTTTTGTCGGAATGGGTAGCTATCTATTCTTTTTCTTTTTTTTTTATTTTTTTTTTGGTTGATTTTTCTTGCAGTCAGAGAGGGTGGTCTATGCAGGCAGAAAAAAACAACAACAACAAACCCCCCCCCCCCCAGCATTTGTCCATCTTAACCCTTTGAGGACAGGTTGATTTTGCTATAACATTCATTTCCCATAGACACCTGCCTGAGTATACTTGGGACTAGTCTTCAACGGGTTAACTACTCCTCAGAGAAGCTCATTCATGGATGATATGAGGACCAACAAAGTTTTTAAATTATTGTTTGAATTTACAGGAGCAAAGAAGTTTCAAGCGAGGGAGTCCTATAGTATACTAGCCTTTTTCTTTTCTTTGCATGCACTAATCAGTGTGGGTTGCATATGTAGGAATTTATATATTGACTACTGCCTTTCAACTCGTGCTATATCGATTGATAACATGAAACATAGATACATGTTTATACTTAGTGCCAATGTGTGTGAGTGTGTTTGTGCCTGTTCCTTCTTCTTAAACTCGCCCATGCAAAATTTCTTGATTTCCTGTAAATGTTTCGAGACATTCCTGGAACATGACTAAAATAATTCGAGAAGGACCTGCATAATTTTTCAATGAATTTTTTTTTTTTTTATTTCCTAGTGAAAGAGTATGTGATTATGGTCCAATATAAGTGACGGGTAGATGCAGACTATGGGAGTTAACTGCCCTACTTTGGCGAAAGGAAGCAAGTGACAAAAGTGACATTTCTTGTAAAAGAGCAAAATGTGTCTGTCATTTACACTGACGTCAATGGGCCACCATGATGTCTTATCTAACATATCTCTTAGTAGGATGAGTGTTTCTGCAAGAAATTTTGCCTGGAAGAAGAGCTCATTATGTGAATTATGAAAACATCAATAACTCAAATTCGGATGGTATGTCGCTTGCTTCCTTTTGCCAAAGTATAGGGCAGAGTAGTCACCTGTATAACTGGTGATGGAATTGGTTTCTTTTAATTTTCAGTGTTGCCAAGGTTGAGCATGTGATTTTACACATATTTCATTATTTTTAGTGATATTGTGCCAATGAAAAGACAGGATATAAAGTTTTTATCACGTTGTTGATTACTTAATAGGAAATCAGCTGCTACATATAAACCTCACTTTGTAAGGGGCAATAGTGAGCAGTTTCTGGCTGTGTACCTGCCAGCTAAGCTCCTATTGAATTTGTAGTATCCATATGTTTCTAAAGGGATCAAAATATTTTTTTCATGCCAAGTGATTGTCAAAATATTTCAATGGGTTTTAGAATTATCCTAGCTGTTTTCTTACCCAATTCTGTGTGCCATAAATGTAGTACAGGCAATCACCTGCTGTTTATCAGTTAACTGTCCCAGCAAATCTGAAATCTAAAGTTGCATACTGGAGTATTCATGACAAAATTTACTTTTGCAATCTGTGAAAACTATCTTTTGAAATCTGTTTTATGCAAGCAGATTTTTTAATTTTTTTTTTTTAATTATGCAAGTTTGGGCTGAAAGAACTATTACAAGTTACTTATGCTGGATATACTGTGAAGAGTTTTTATCTGAACTACATAAGGGCTGTAGGTTGGTATGGAGGAATTATAAGATAGGCAGTCCTTGCAGTTAGTCATTTATGTTGGCTTAACTAGATTGCCAATGACAGCAAAGAAAAGTTTATGGTAACAGTGCAGATCCAAGGAACTTTTCCCCCAACCAGCGCAATCACCAAAAAATGGCAAAGGACATTGAAATGAGCTGCGATTGATAGTGCAGTCAGTCATAGCCATGGTAATGTTATTTTGATAAGATTATATTTTACAGGGTAGTTGAATATAATTCAGCAAGGAGAAAATGATTTTGTAAATGTTTATCTTAAATATTGTTCTCTCATGGGCGAAACAGTCGGGGATGTTCTACTTTGCCCGTGGAAAGCGTTTTTGTGAAAACAGATGGCAAATGAAATCAAATGATAGAATGATAATATTTTTAGTGCATCAAGACTCTGCATGAGGTTAAGAACAGAGTATCCAATAATTTACTATTCATACTCAGATGCGCAAGATATATGGCATTGTGATATGAAGTCAAATGATATTCTTACAGTCAAATCATGTTGTGCCAAATTTGAAATCATTGAATTATCTTGATCAAGTTTTAACACCATTTATCATGTTTACCCAGAACGCTCTGCTTGCAAATTGTGCGTGATTAATCCCTGCAGAACCATTTTTTAAAAAGAAATGTTTATGGCTTCAGGATAAGCGAATAAATACAGTCTTCATGACTCATCAAATAATGAATTTGCAATCTTACATTCTGAAAATTTGGAAAATTTCTGCTTCTCGTCCAAAATGACACATCTATACATATGAGCACTCGTGCATTCAAGTACGTACAATACTTGTTGAAGTTGAAGTTCCATGAATGGCTTGGTACTGCGTGATGGTTAATTTGCATATGCAGAGTGTCAGTAGTTCTGATTGATACAGACTTGTATTTTTTTTCCACACCAATTGAAAGGTTGTTTTATAGTTGGCCCTTTTTCCGAATTGAAATTGTGCTCTTGCCATAATCATTAAGTGTGAAGTACTGCTTTTGTATAAATGTACTATGTATGAGAACAATTGCCATCATGCTGTGTTTTGAGAGAAGTTTCGTATTTTCCCCGTTTTAAAAACTTCATGGGAAAATGATGACATGTTTCTGTGACAGAAAAAAAAAATAATGGAGATAACTAGAGGGAAACCACGGGGCTGATGTTCTCCATTAGTCTTTTTAAACTCCATACTTTCTTAAGGTTAAGTAAAAATTTTACTTGTATAAACCTGTTCCAAGTGGAGAATATGAGCTGATCAGGGACTGGAATTGAATATGTTTCATACATCCAACATGAACGTAGTTGCATTTTATTTTTTTTGTGTTATTATTACTATTTTTGTAAATATTTCGTTTCGGAGCTGTGTCTCCTGCCTTTTAAACCCATAGGCCTACAAGACAGGCTGATTTTTTTTTAGTGCATTTTATATGATGAAAGTTTTATTTGAGGTTACCTATTTCTGGTCAGTTACTTCGGTCAGCTGATTTGGTATCAATATTTTATGTGGCTATGAAGCCAGCAGCTAACTGTGACTCTTAAAATGTAGAGAAGTTTTGAAGATGACAGTCACCTGTGCAGACAGACCCCATTTCTGATGATGTCGACAGACGGCTTAAGAAGAAAAATGTGTAATCACATTTAGGATCGAACATCGTGATGATGTGATGAGTCATATTTCTTCTATGAGTTTCAGTATGTTTTTGAGGTTGGGGATGAGCAGTATATAGTGATCAAAATAAGAAATCAGAAAATAGAAAGACATAAATCAGTCACATATTATTTGAAGCTTGAGTTCCGTCATGGTATTTCTTACCTGGAAGCAAAATTAACCATCAGATAATCATTCTCCTTTAAATTAATTTTGAAACCAATAAGCGTAAATATCCTTGGTCAAGTACCTTGTATGTATTGCTCTTATGAACAAACATAAAGACATTTCCATGGCATGCTTTGTATTAAGTTGTGGCATGTGTTAGTACTATTGTGACCAAACTTCCCTGATATGTGGTTAAATTTTTTTTTAACCTGCACAGTGACAAGGTGATTCTTATGCATTTTCCAGGGGTATTTTCTTTTGAATTTTTACCGCCGTTCGAAATGATGTGGCTGTATTTCTTCTTGCCGTGTTTGACAAGGTTCTAAACAATTATCAGGCTCTTGTATTCTTATAATATTGCTTTTTGTAACATATACACATTCATTTATTGTTTTACATTTTACTTGAAGATTACAGATGAAATTTGTGGTATGCGCTTTTTAACTAAGTTTGCTCATCTGGATTTCACCACCGCGATTTCTTACAAAACGGCCGTGTGGTGTCTCACTACTAACATCCATAGGTGTAACGTCTTCCAGACAACGCAAGCGGGCGTACTACTCCAGTAAGTGAGCAGAGCCCTAAATACACCTGTAGACGGCTCTGGTGAGAGAGTATCTTACGTCGTAAGAATCAGTTGGTTTGGCGCTCTGTGGGCGCTATGTTGTCAGAGAAATCGTACTCATTAAATCTAATCCCCTCTAGACGTTGGACCGCTAATCTCGCTTGACTTGCATGATTCAAATTTAGCAAATCACTTTGTGTAGTAACCTTGTTTCCAAAAATATTGTTGTGTTAGCCCATGATGGCTCTGGAAAGAGGGCCTCAAGTAGAAAGTTACCCATTTTGTAAAACCATACCCACCAGGCCCTGGGGATAATATGTGCGTATAGTAAATAAACTGAGGTAATAAGAGATCCTGTATTCTAAACTTTGACCGTACCATAGAGTAAGACGTCAAATCCAATAACATTTGGCCCCGTCCCGAATCTTGCTGAGTGTATTCTTCATTGTTTTCAGTTTTTTAATATTATCGTGTATCTAGCACAGGCACCCAGTATTCATATGTTCTCCAGTAGTGCAAGGTATAGGATACCGAAGTGATGCTGTTACGGTCTTTTGTTATACTTGGGCTTGGAACGACGTGCTAGCATGGTGAACAGCAACATAAGTTCACAGAATACGAATTCATGCCAGGTGAAGTTGTTTACAACTAGTTTCCATGGCAATGAATGGCTATGACATCACACTTTGGTACTGTATTTATTTGGGAAAATGTCCCCAAAACAAGTCCAACGCAATATGTTCCTTTTCTTTTTCACTTCACGAAACTAGTATCTGCAATAGTACAAGGGTTTATGAGCAGGCAGTAAAAACAATGTGGAATATAGCAACTTTAAAATTTGTATTAATTTTAGTAATGTGACAATATAATGTACTGTAATAATGTAAGGTGGTCATATTGGTTGTGATAAATTGCTTGTGTGAGGTGTGTGGACCTCTAGACCAATTAAGACGGAAAAAGTGGATGCATAGGCCTATGTGCATTTATCTCTCATTTTGAAAGCAAAAATTAATGTGAAATCCGAAAATTTTGAATAGTATTTTGCATTACACGTAAGATGACGTCATTGCGATGAAGTTTAAACGTGATGTGCAAGTCGCGTCCCGCCGCCCTGTCCTCCTCCATGCACTGCGTACACTCTACTTGGCAGGTAGTGCAGCTAACTACAGCTATATCAGTGTACACCACGTTTTCTTCGCTTTTTTTTTTATTTACTTCTGGATGTAGACCCGATGGAAGTGCATATGTCTTTCAGTAAACCCAGCATCACGGTGACATTATGTGTGTAAAAGATGTGTTATCGAATTATAGCATACCATGAACGTAACCACAAGAAAGAGAGAAAAAAAAAAAGATTCAATGTAATTAGATCAAACTTGGAATTCAAAACATCAAGTGATCTAGTGCAGCTGGCCTTTACCCGTAGAGTGTCTCGCCGAGTATCATTTACCGATAACTCCACTATGTGAGGTTACGTAATTTCTTCATGCATCACCAACAGAGAAGTACAAAATTTTGATATAAAATAAATGTGTGTGTTTTTTTTTTTAATTAACCGGATGTAATTGCTTACCACTGCACTAAAGGAAAACAGTTGGTGTCTTGAAAGAGACCAGTCAAATATATGGATGACTAAGTGGCAGCGAACTTGGTTCAATCTTGCCGTTTTCCATCCTATTGCGTTCTGTATGTCTCATTATATTTTTGTACGTCTTGAATATTGTTTTTGTCCTGGTAACATGTGTTAGCAAACCACTTTGCCAAATGCGTTAAACTCGCCACATTGAACGCGACCGATGTATGTAAACAGTGAAAACTTTTGACCCTAATTTGTATCGAGACATTGAAAGTTGTTCGATTTTTTATTTTGTTGTTGTTGTATTGACATGCTAGAAAACAACAAAAGAACTATGTATTTCAGACATGATAATAGCCGATTTATGCACTGGCATATTGCAATGCACCTGACTCATTGCTTAACTTATTTAATCATGTTTATTTATTTATTTATTTATTTATTTATTTATTTATTGTATTTTATTTATTTATCCTATCTGTATATCTATCTATCTATTATTTCATTTTATTTTATTTTATCTTTTTCATTTTGGAAGCCCCCAGTTATGGCCTACATAAACCAGTGTTTTAAAACAGAATAGGTATTATTGAGGCAAGCATGCAGGGTAGTTCTCGTAAGCTTCAAGAAAATGTTCGCAGTGGATGGTGTGTGGAGGGGCGGGGGGGGGGGAGGGTATAAGGTAGTTAGGTTACGTAACTATAGAATTTTTGTGTTGTTCGGGTTCCTTCGTGACAGGCCGCCAATTAGTGATGGCATGTAATCCCGTCAATGACTTTGTGTTTTATCTTGTATATGTATCGTTTTTAATTTTTGTTCTATTTTATTACACAAAACATGTACATGGATGTGTATATATAAAAAGAATATTGTAAAAAAGTACTGCCGTTGAGTAATTTGATCTATTTCATACAAAAACGAAGAAAATAACGCCAAAATGATTTGTCCTCGTGAGTAGTAATTGTTGCAGTTCTGACAAGACTGATGACAATAAAAGGAAAAAAAATACTGACAGGACAGTCTTGGAAGTCTCATTTATTTTGTGTTATTTTCAGACAAGTACTGCCATCTGTGAAGCTCGCTAAATCGAACGTAAATAATATAATTATGTGGTATTTATATCCCGCGCCGTGCATTTACATTGCAAGTTAACACCGATGTAAGCATTCCAAATGTAGCGTCAAGAAAGAACACTAACAAAGTAACTCGGATGTCCCTGCGACAAGGGAACATTACACGAAGCGGTTTTCAGTCTAGATACGAACTGTTAATAGCTATAGACACCTAGCATCTGATGGGCTGAGAGCGAAATTGTCCGACAAATTTGTCGAAAGATTCTGTTAATCAACATGCATACTTTAAATATGAAATTGACTCGAAAAGGAGAATTTGGGATTCCTTTGAATATGGATTCTTGCTTCGTGTTCTCCATACGAACACAATTTCATTATTAAACACGTTATTATATATATATATATATATATATATATATATATATATATAGATATACACACACATTCACATACAAGAAGATGTAAACGATTATTTAGTTATATTTATAGTTTATTATATTAAAATGTATAATGACGAGCTTGTTTCCACAAAAGGCGCTAAATCCATTGAAAAATTGATGGATTTAGCGCCTTTTGGAAGCAAGCTCTTCATAAAATATCTATGAAAAGTTTGTTCGCAAAAACCGATCAGTCTATTTTTGAAGATTTTGAAGTACGATCTCTGTCATAAAGTACAAAATAATACATTTTAAATGATATATTGGTCACTACATATATAGGTACATTTTTGAAGTTATGGTCAAAAGAAGCAAAAACTTTCTTATTATTCTCTTTATTTTTCTTGACCTTTAATCGCAAATATCTCCATTTGGCAAATATGGACTTATCGGTTTTTGCGAACAATTGCTCTTCATATATACAGTGCGTATAAAAAAAAAGGTAATCCAACTTTGGAGGGCTACTATTTTATGATTGTCAGCTACGAAAAGCGCAGTTTGGTTGTGAAGAAAGGAGAACTCTTCCTCTTTCCACTGATACCTAATTATGTTGACAAACGTCATGCATAACTGAGCACATAAACTTTAAAGACAACAATGACAAATTACACTTTTTCCAAGTTTGCGTGTTATTGCGAAGGAACAATGCGTGTCTCACTGCATGGACGAGATCTGTCGATGAAAGTGGTCAAATCATCAGGCCAGCCTTTACGACTGCAGATTCGTGTTTTAGGGTCTCTTCTAACGTTTTATGGTTCATAACCTTCAACACGTTGTCGATAACTTGATCTTTCCCAATAAGGGAAAACCTTTATCCATTTTACTCTCTTCATATTCAAGTCATGGTTTGTCACTGGGAGCTATGTGTTGAATATGAACAGAGGAAAATGAACTGTGTGGGTTGGTTTCTGTGGGAGCGACCAAGTGAACGGACCAAAGGCCATTTTACAGGATATGGACCATAACATGTTAGGAGAAAACCTAAACACAAATCCTATACACAAATCCTACACACAAACCTGTGTTCGCACAAGCTGGCCTATTTGGCAACTTTCAATGACAGATCTCATCCATGCAGTGCGACATGCATTGTTCCTTCACAAAAACACGCAAACTTGGAAAAAGTGCATTTTGTCATTGTTGTCTTTAAAGTTCATGTGCTCAGTCATGCATAACAATTGTAAGCATAATTAGGTATCAATGGAAAGAAGAAGATTTCCTCTTTCCTCACAACCAACATTGACTTCTTCATAGCTGACAACTAAGAAATGGTAGCCCTCCAAAGTTGGATTACCTTTTTTTAATACGCTCTGTATATATAATTATATAAGTATGTATACATACAAAAATACGAGAAGATGGAAACGATTATTTATAGTTTCCAAACTGTACTTCACCCACAAGTGTACACTTTGACAGTAAAGAGATATTGGGAATCGTTATTTTATTACGTTATTTTACCGCTGTCACCGAGTTTTAATGGCACCTCGACATGAGCCATGGCCATCACAACACGTGACCAAAGCTAAACGGATTAATGGGATTGGAACACCACGCCAAATCATGGCAATTTCGTTAAGTCTCGCGATACTACTGTAGAGTACATAGATAAACAGAAACCTGATGTCTGTATTGACACATGTAATGGAGGGCTCGTCTTGGCATTATTTGAACCCTTTGGCCCGAATTCACGAAGGTGATACAAATGAAACCATGGTTTAAACCATGGACAAAAACCATGGAGCGCCAAGTGTCGTGGAATATTTCGTTAGAAAATCAGTCATTTCGTCGATGAAATGATTATTTTGTAACGAAATGACAACATTTTGTAACTAAATGAACATTTGTCAACGAAATGATAACTTCGTGAACGAAACAGTCATTTTGTCGACGAAATGACCAATTTCGTAACGAAATATTCCGTGCGACACTTGGCGCTCCATGGTTTTTGTCCATGGCTTAAACCATGGTTCCATTTGTACCACCTTCGTGAATTCGGGCCTTTGTGTGTTTTGAGTGCCGATTGCGTGCTGATTGGCAGAGAAAATCCCATAACACTGTACATAGTCCGAAGTCTCTGGAAGAGAAACGGTTAAATATACTGTATTTCCACTGACGTGGAATTTGTACTCTCTGCGCAGATTCAATGTCGAGCATGTCAAGGGCGTTGGCAAAAACGACCGTGTCTTCCTCAGGTGTACACAAATGACTCCCTTTGATTAAAAAGGCGACGGTTCTGTTTGCACCTCTGGCATTGCCCATTTAATATCCATTTAATGTACGTCACACGTAAGACGATTGAATGTTTCCCCTCCTCATATCACAGTAAAATTTCCGTGGTTGTATTGACGCTGCTGTCTGAACAATCGATTCTCGTGCACCTGTGAAGTTGAATATTGCAGTCTCTAATATCGAGACACTAGAGACATACTTCCCTTCCTTAGTGTAGAAATGAAGGTTGGCAATTATTTAAGTACGCACATGCTGAATCGTTTGAAATAGAGCCAAATTTGAAATGTAAATTCAAGAAGTCTTGGACACCTTGACACATCAACTGTGTATATTTAACCAGTCCGATGTAGTAACCCTCGCAAAATGAAGTCACTTATGTTTTAATAGCGTAAGGTCTAAAAAGTTATAATTACATTTCACTAAGTTATGAGCCAACAGACTGAAATTCTGCTATGGCGCTGATAACAGCTTCTTTTTTTATGCAGGAAACTTGATGTTCGGCGCCATATAGGTTGTTAGATGGTTACTCGTTCATGTCGGCATGCTCTGGGGAAGTCTTCCGCATATGTAGTCACCGAGATGATCTCGTGTCCTGCAAAATGAACTCTACTGCACTACCAAGTTCGACACATGGTCAGGAGACGGGTGTAGTGACCAATGCTGCGGACGGCTCACTAGAAGTCCTTCGTTGCATCATCGTGACCCTCATTCTTGTGTTTAAATGCGTTTTGAACACGTCAATTGCAGTCGTTTTATCCAGAGTTAATGTAAACGGGATCACCGAGATCGATACTTTCCTTTACAAGAAGCTCGTCATCCATGACTTAGCGTCTTCATGTTTGTTCGCATCGTTCTTCGTCTGTACCCTACTGTCCGGTCGGATATCTTTCGGAACGATTCGTGTAAGTTGTCAACTTTCAGCCTGCCTGTTATGCCTATTGTTCAACGTTTCTGGATGGCTGCTAAGTGCTATCGCGATCAACAAATACGTCTATGTGTCATCGCCCCTGAAATACTTCCAGCGGGTCACACTGCCGAGGGTGAAAGGATGCATCTGCCTCGCCCTTGTCGTCTCTCTCAACCCGCTCGTCATGCTACCTGTGAAAGACTTTCCGTTTTCTAGTCCAGCAGGATGTTCCCTCCAAGGGATTCTTCAGCAAACCCACACAGACCCGAAGCCATACGTCGTAATGATGCTGAGTTTAACAACATTTCCTATCGCCATCGCTGTCTACTTCAACGTCGCTCTAATCCGCATCGCGGTCAGGCAGTCACGAGCAATTGGCGCTGCATTGGTCAACCCTCCCGAAGGCATTATCCGTCGGGAATATGAACAACGAGGCAATGATTACCTGCGATCGGCGAACAGTGGTGTGCGACATGTCATCGCTGTGATCTCTGTGGCTCTTATAACTCTTGCAATTGTAAGCACGATTATAGTTACTTTCGTTCTCTTACCGGCAGCCCATGAAATGAACGAGCTATATTTTCTCTTTGATATAGCGATGCTCTTGTGGGACTGCAAGATGATAATACTAGTTATAAACAACTCAAAATTTAGAAAGGAGTTTCAGAAGCTCGGTCACCTGTTCTGTGTAAAGGCTCGCGCGACATTGTAGTTAAAATAATCTTCAAGCAGCGCCAAGTCATACACACAGATCAATGTTTGGTCTATATTTTTTTTTTTCCAAGACGGGTTGACATCGCTAAAAAACGACACAAAATTGATTATACTACAACACTAGACATTAAAGCGACTTTAGATTCGAAGGTCATGTGTATATGTGTATTGAAACTGTTCTTCTTACATTGTGAAAATTTTAGACAGAAGTGCGAAAAATTTAGCGGCCTTTAAAGTAAGACATGAGGAAATATATCGGAAAAATAAAGGATAGCATAAGATAATGTATTAGATGAGATTTCTTGTCAGTTGTGTCTGTGAGAGAAGCTGTATCAGAAATTGAGAGGTTTGGCAGTTATCAAAACAGCATTAATTTTATCTGCAACCGCTGTGATTTATGTATCTCACAACTTTCAGCTTTCTGGTTTTGACTTATGAGCGAGCCGCCAGGACACGCGAGTGTAGGAATTCCTCTATCCCGTTTTGAAGTCGGAGCATGAATACGTTGTCAGCTGTAGAATGGACTCGGCACTTCTGAGGTCCCGGGTTGTGATGATATTATCAAGACAGAGACCCTTGCCGTTTGAAAAACAGTTGGAATACCTCGGGTAAATGGTGCAATGTACGTCGACACTGTTGGCAAGGCAATCTGAGTGATCCGTAGTTAAGTCTTTGTGCAGTGGTAGAGCACGGCGAGCCTTTGTTTGGCAGCGCTCTTGAAGTTGGCGTTCCAGGAGATGAGAATGAGCGATTTAACGTGCCAGACCATGAAGGTGATAACAGTTGTGAAGAGCACGAGAAATAAATCGGGAGCGTTTTTGAGGATTACGGCAGATATTGCAGTCCCGTGGATGAAAACCAGAGTCAAAACGAGCATCATCAAGCGAACGATCGGGGATATCATCGGAGCTCCGAACCGATGTCTTTGGTCACCGCCCTGTCGTTGGTGTCTTTCTTGTGCGTGTTCCAACGGCTGTACGGCTGGTTTCCGGTGTCTTCGACCTTGCGTGACCCCAACAAAGATCACATAGCAGTTCATGAACACAGAGACAACATTTGGCGCCGCAATACTTACCCCTATGGCAGGTTGAAGTGGGATATTGTCTTTGGCGGACATCCTGACGCCAATGGCGTTGACCGAGCATTCGCTGAGGCCGTACAATGGGAAATTACGTATGGGCAAGAATATCACCGTGTTCAGTGATACAGTGAAGCCAATAAGGAGAAGTAACTGCAGTCTCTTTCGAGTGACTATTGCAAAGTATCGCAGTGGCCTCGTGATGTATATAAATTTATTGACTGAAACTGCTAGTATCATCCAGGAAGAAAAATTGAGAGCGAAAGCGTTGAAGAATAAGATAGAAGTGCAAAGTTTGTAGTTGAGAGACGTAGTCAGGCTGTGGGAAAAATAGGCGACACACAAGTTCACGAAAAACGCAGCTATGGTGTCTTGAATGGCAAGAAGTTTGTAGAGATATATGTCTGCTTCGGGAAAATCAAAGTCGTGCTTCGAAGAGAGCGTAGAATACACGAAAGAGTTAACAGCAGCAGCTAGAATAAATGCAGCGAGTGAAATCACCATTGCAGTGTAAACGCGAGGGTGTATGAAAACGCTCCCATATTCGTCCGGGGGTATCATTGTAGTACCATTGAAGAACATATTCCCTTACAAGGTGGGGAAGACACGCTGAGAAAAAAAAAGCCTTGGTGAATCTTTGAAGTATTATGCGTGAATGTGAATGGCGTCACACGCAAATTTTGCAATGACCAGAAGACTCAATATTTGTCCCAATTTTATGGCATTAGGTATTGTCAGTGAATGCAGTTTGACATCAAGGTATTGACGCCAAAACACTCTCTCTGTCCCTAGAATATGACTTGAAGTGAAGGTTGGGTGTATTAGAGAGTCACAACTCATGCACGTAAAAGATCTCACTTCATTCATTCATCGTAAGGAGCAGGGTGCATAACCCAGTGAAATGGTTCGCCTCACATCCAAGTGGACCCCTTGGAAGACCTACTTCTGCAGCTCAATATGGGCTATCCAGCCATGTTCCCAGATGGGACTTGAATCAAACAACCAAAAGGAACCGAGGCAACTTATCAATTTTGCTAATGTTCGTCTTTGCTGTCGGCATTTATGTCTTCAAAGCTTGATTTGGACGAAGAAAATAAGCCTTTGCAGTTGCTCTGCCGTTGCTCTGCCGTTGCTCTTCCGTTGCTATGCCGTTTCCTCATAACGCCACCCAGAGGAGAGCCGCTCAGTAACATTCAGTGCCGTGAACAGATCTGATGGATAAATGTCCAAACTATATCCGGAGACAGAAGTTGTACTAGGCTGGTTTATCCCAGCTAACCTGATCAGTCAATTGAATGTTTCAGTATGATATGACGGCCTCCAATCATTAGTTTCTGTGTCGCGATGTTCGAAAATCAAATAGCGTATAATTTTTGTGACCCTTCTACAGGGTAATATAGCTTGGACGTGTCGCTGGCCATGCGTGGCATGATTAGTTGCAAGACTCAAAACTGGTGATGACTGATCATGCTCTGAGATGAATTCGTGCCAGTTATGTATGAGAACACGAGTGGTCGCCTTAATTGCCTCAAATCTGAGACTTCTGTTTACATCATAAAGCTGAAAAGACAGAGAGAAACAGAGAGTGACTAGAGAGAGAGAGAGAGAAGGGGGGGGGGGGAGAGCAGCAGTTGCGTTAATGATGTGATGGACATCATATGATTGGTTTCGATAGAGGGAGCTGGCAATAATGGAGGGAAAATAATTTCCGCCTTCCAACAAAACTATCAAGGATGGATTACGATCAAATCAAATGAGACCTATACTGATACAGACATGCACGTACACATCTAGAGACTACTAGGGATATGTTATTTGACACCCAATATAATCTGAACTCACTAGCAGGTCGTTGAATTGACGCAAATGATGATCATTGTGATAGGCAGGTATATTATACTATCATAATGTATGATTTATGATGCCCTATTATTGAAATTTGAATTTCGAATGGATTAGTTTTTCACATTAAAAACATTTTCATTATACTTGTGTTCGAACCAGTGAGAGCATTAAACAGATGATATCATTAGTTTGCATTGGCAGAAGTGACAACGCACACTGATACTGAAAACCAATTAAATGTTATATAGATATTTTTTCTTTTTCCAGTTTAGTGCATGTTTACTGAAGTGCAACCTCTGTCAAAATTGTCGGGAGAATCCTCAACTGATCTTGAAGTCTCAAAGAATTAAACCCATCGTCACACAGACAGAAATCGAGACTGCTCGATTGTGTTCACCCATCTTTTTTCACCACTATTTTACTTTGTTTACAGAGTTCGATAAGTCTGAGGAGATAATTACACACACACAAACGATAAGAATGATAGAGTCCTCGATGATACTCGCACCTTCATGTTGCTTGTGTAGTCTTGTAAATAAATGCTTATGTGAGCGCTCCGTATCTAGTCTTTAAAAAGGAGCAAAACAAACACACGATACATGCAGGCTGTGTTAAAATCGTCAGCAATAATAACCATGGTTTCTTATTGATGACAACCTTGAGCTGCAGAATGACAACGAGTTGTGTTTAAAGTAATGGATGTGTAAATTAACATTTCCTTAAAAATGACAGGTCTCCCCTTCAGAATTACAACAAATTGTTCAGTGGATTCCTCAGTGCTAGGCCTAAGTGTCTGAATGACGAATAGATTCTTGTGTCCTTGGATTGTTATATAAAAGACGATTGTCATTAATGTTAAGACATGCACATCTAGGGGCAAAAATCTTATAAAAAGTGGTCATCATAATAAGAATTGAAACCCTCCTTTCCAAGAGTTAATTGCACACCTGCTGTTTTGTTTGCGACGGAGACAGATTTTGTAAATGCACATTTCTGGACAAATTGTCATATAATCGATCGGGTAAGTTGGAATGCAACGAAACTCGTCTTCTTGTTCGGTGTGTTGTAACATCTATTACCTCGTGGTGCACTTTATGTATATATACACACACACACACACACACACACACACACACACACACACACATATATATATATATATATATATATATATATATATATATATATATATATAGTGTGAGTCGTGTGTCTTCAGCTACAGAACCCCTGGGCCGTCGCATCTTTTAGGAGTGTGTGTAACGAGAGTAAGGAGGCAGTAGACGTTGCTTTGAATCATCACAAGTGATTTTACTTCAAGCTTTCGGGCTTTCTGCCCTTTGTCAAGACTGAGGACAAATCACTTGTGAGGATTCAAAGCAACGTCTACCGCCTCGTTTTACTCTCGTTATATATATATATATATATATATATATATATATATATATATATAATAATACATACATACATAAGTAATTTAGCAATAAATCAACCTGCGCACCGAGGGTCTCCTTGGTCGGGACTGATCGGAGATGCTAGCCGGCCCATGGTCCGTCACTTTGCGAGACCTTTCCGGCAGACTTCTTAGTTGCCATATTTTCTTTCACTTTAATCGTCATTTCTGCGAGATCGATTCCTTACAATGCTTATTTGTCAGCTTGACGAAAGATGAGGAAAACAGTACAGTGGTTATTTCGAAGAACGTATATATATACTTCATTCTGTCGTTTGGAAATACCTGTGTGAGCTGCCAATGTTTACATATAAGGATATAACTAAGTGGTTAGCTTATACACGATTTTGTGAAACTCGACTGACAAGTAATTGACTGTGACGGACATACTTCATGCTTCACTCCAATGGCATTCACTATACAGTAGAGAAGTCCTGTCTCTTGCCTTCTTCTTAGAAAATGCACCGCAACCAACCTGATGGATTTTTACTCGTACCCTCAGATATTAACTGCACATTCACACAACCACTGCATACACAGAATTAAGCCTGTAAAGCTTTAGAAGAACATTGAAGAATGCAGGACTATCGGAAAAAGAAGATGCGCGTAAGTGAAGTATCGAACCAAGCCCCGCACTGATGACTTTACTGTATTAATGTGGTGATGGTTTTGTGAGATTAATAATGCGTTGTGTCCTGTTCTTAAGTACCCTTATATGTTTGTTTGTTTGTTGATTGTTGTTCATTTGTTTTTGCACATGTTTGTGTGAATACAATGTTAATGTTGATGTTATGAATAACAGCCAAAGAAAAACGGACAATGGGGAATTTGGTTCACTTTTCAACTTTTTAATTTGGACCTCATCCCACATTCAAAACCCCACACCTGCATGTAAGCTATAATCATAACAAGTATAATATAGGGTATAATTCTAGAGAAAATCGATTTTTTATTTTCGCAGATGCCAATCTTGCGTCGACTAATAATTGAGTCAAGAGAAAAATAATCGATTCAATTCAGAATTCCAAACTTTTTCTGTGCAATGTAGTAATACACGTCCTCGGGAACAACACTTTTTCTGATATACGTATTTTTATCTTAAGTTTGCGATCCTTAAATTCTACCGTACAACTTAATCTACGCTACGAACATGAACGAACAAAAAGTTCCAGAGTGTAGTGTGTGTACACACAAATTCTAAACACACACATATAAAATGCGGGGATAGCATGGACCCAAATGAGACACAAAAATGGCCGAATTCCCAAAGGTCACCTAAATTTAGTCCATAGATTCTTGAAACGTAGACTACGTATACCCTATGTCCATACTTCTAATTCAAACCACTGAACATTTCCCAAACGGCGGACTAAATAATTCAAGGACTAAATAATTCAGACCATGTTTAAACCACCATCTAAATGAACTGAAGCTATATAGCCAGATTTTTTAACTCGCAAACGCTTCACATAACGTTGGGCCGCCTTTGAGAAAAAAGAAATATGAAAAAAAAAAACCCGATAAAACTACTCTCCATCCTACCTTCAAATTGAGGAATAAAAATCCCGAAAATGTTTAATATAATCCCTATGCATCATTTTTTTTCTACAACACGTTGTTCAATGTGATTTGTTTACTCACTGAAATGAGACTAAAAGTATACCAAGCGGTTTGGACATGGCGTTACTGAGGGTGCTGTTCGTTATTCCGAAGGTTCGCTATTCCGAAGGTTCGTTATTCCGAAGGGTCGTTAATCCGAAACACGCAAATTCCCTATACCTAGATGTTCGTTAATCCGTAAATGAAAAAGGGTTCGTTAATCCGAAAATTTGTGGCGTTATTCCGAAGGTTCGTTACTCCGAAGATTGGTTAATCCGAAAATGAAATTCGGAACAATGAACCTTCGGAATAACAAATCTTAGGAATAAAGAACCTTCGGAATAACGAACCTTCGGAATAACGAGCTGTAACCGTTACTGATATGCATAGATCTGCATACGCGGAGTTCGAGGCAAAATTGTAACTGTTTATGAATCTATGTTTTCCTCACAATGTGAGCACAATTATTGGTGTATCTACAGTGTTGGTGAGATTGCACATTAAAAAGAGGGCAATCGCGAGGTATATATGCGATATAATGTAATATAAGGTGTTACAAAAATATGTCCCACTTTTTATCCTTGATAGTTCGAAAACTATATAATCAGATGACACTGTCATTGATATCATTGATATGAGTAATAGCTGAATAATGCACAATTTAGTTGGAGGTGATTTGACTATGAAAGCATGAATCAGTTTCATTAAATCCAAGATTGATTCTTAAAGTTTTGTTCCAGATTTTTGTCAAATTTGTACAAAAAAAGAAATCTGTACAAAATTGAACTTGACACAGGAACCAATGATGTGTATATGAGTGTGTGCACACATAGGGTCCTATAATGACCCTGAAAAATAGACATGAATTCCACGAATACCACCTTTTCAGACCTCTGCTGACTAGGCTTCTGATCTCTTGCTCCAAGGCACATGAATGCTTTATTGATTTTCATGATGGTTTTCCCTGAGTACTGCTAGTCTGAATTCAGGCAAGGGTAATATGCATATGCACGTTAAAAAGGTAAGCACATGTTTTCATTGTGTTTACTTTTATATTGATTACAAATTAATACTATATATTATCATATCAACACCGTTATATTACTTTTATTGCATGCACATGAAAGAAAAGTAAGGACATGTTTTCATGTGCTTGCATAGACAACATTTCAGGATGAATAAAGACTAGCTGTGAGAGTGGAATTTCTCACGAATATGTAAAAGATCATTCAAACCCCGGCCATTATTTATCCAGCACTGGCAGCGCATATCGGGAATATTCTACCCTTTTCGCATCTGAAGTGATATTCTATCATCCATGTCTGTTCTACATGCGTGAATGAACAATATTTCGTCAGTATGACATTGTATACACTTCTTTGTTACAATTTCATCGTATCTTTCTGCAGCGAGTCGCATATAGTGTAGTACCATGTATTTTCATGCTGCTCATTGAACGTTACGCTCTACAGCAACACAGTCAAGATCAACGTTAGTTTAGTCGTAGAGTCTGTTAAGGCTGACATTTACACAATTATTTTTTAGTCCTGGTGGTTGTTTGAGTCATGGACATGCAAGCAGATAGGGCTAATGACTGTAGTGGATGATGAATGGCATTGCTTCTTTTTTTAGCCCCGTAAAATCCATTTAGCACGAAGAAATATTTGTTTTTCCTCACAAGTTACTTAAAGACGTAAAAAGAAAACAATAGTTAGTAGGTAAAATAGTTATAATAAACTTGGAGAGAATTTTTTTAAATTCTCAACTAGGAGGACTGCAAGGAAGTAGTTCAGTTCCAATAATAACTTTCAGAAAAGGCTAATTTTCCAGTTGGCGGAAGCAATTTGCAGAAGAAATTGAATGGAGATACAGGGGAAGAGTGTTTGCAAATGTGTACACGCCAGACGCTGAGCTCAAAATGATCAGATCTTGAGTTTTGTAAAACTAAAAGTTTGTTTAGCAAGACTTCAACTCTTGGCCACATCTCCAGTCCCCCTTTACTATAGTACTTTAACAGGTTTTCTGTACCGTTCGTCCAAGAGTCTCGAACTAGTTTAACATCTACTAAAGAAAAGTAGTTAAAATGGTTCAGGGTAGTACCTGTTTCGCGATTGCCCACTTTTCAACGTGAAATCTCACCAACGCTGTAAATTCACTAGTGACTGTGCTGATATTGTCAGGAAAATACTATAGATTCATGAACTGCTCAACCACAAATGATTCATTTAGATCTCATTGTTTCTTCCCCCCCCCCCGCCCGTGTTGGGCATTCCTCATTTTCAAGTGAAAATAAATGCTAAATCTATCGTTTTCCGTTCTTTCTCGTAGGCGGCTCAACGCTATGTTTACAAATCGTTCGTATAGTGCAGTGCGTTTTTTTTTTTTGCGTTTTATGCAGTCAGAGAATTCGTACACACCGCACCGTTCGAGTGCACATTAACTTTGTCACTGGGTACCAGATGAACGTGTATAATTGTATTCAAACCAAACTTCTCACGAAAATCATTGTTCAGCAACTTATGCATATATACTAAGATTCATGAGGATAAGTAGGGCCATTTTAAATAGTGACATTTTAGCATTTTTTTGAGCTAGTGAGTCTTTACCTGGTAATACATTCTATACGCTAAGTTTCATGCAACTTCATGCATTGAAGAGATATATAAGGAAGTTTTTTAATGAATTTGATTGTGCCTTCTGACCTTTGACCTTCACCGTGTGAACCCTGAAGGTGATAGCCACAGCTTCGTCCACGCATACATACATTAATATGCCAGGTTTCTTTTGGATACCTCCAACGGTTCATGAGTTACGCTGTCGACAAATCGATTACGCACGGAAGAACGGACGGACAGAAGAACGGACAACCCGAAAACATAGTGCCTCCGGCGACACATCGTGGCGAACGCATAATCATCAGAGGTAAAAAAAGGTAAAATTGACATGGGTTGAAATTGTCACAGGTCAAATAGGCCTATACTAAAAAAAACAAAAACAAAACTGAAATAATAGTTTGATCTAAAAATTTGCATTAAGATGTGAATTCAGATATGACAGAAAACCCTGTGAGTTTTTTCAAAAGTGAGTTTTTCATGATGGATGTAAATAAAAATATTGAATTGAATTGAAATGAGTTTTAAGTGTTCGATGAAATAACGATAAAAAGCAGACGTATAGAAGGGCATGACTATTGCTCGTATGGGAATTCGACATTTGAATTCTATTATCAGATTATGTCCATCAAAGACGATGTGACTTGATGAAGATTATCATGTTTTGTTATTGGTGGATTACTGAACTCATTTTTAAAATCCTATCTTCGATCTCCTTCAATAGTACAGATGATATTATTATCATCAACCTCACCCCTAAAAAATACGATTATGCAATGTATGCATATCTGCATGAACATGAAATGATTCTCCGACGTGAAGTGAAAAGGCAAAGTTACTCATGAGCTACATATAGTCTTATTATTAATAATTGCCTATTAGCCAAGCGATACAAAGTACCATAGGGTTATCTTACATTGCAAGCGCGTGCAAATAATAATTGACATTGGTTTCTATATAAATTTAGTTGAAAAGACAGGGGAAAAGAAGAAAATCCAAATAAACTAGAAATGTCGCTTTGGCGACTGGTATGCCTCCGCCATAATGCATGATTTTCCCAATAGGTCTAGATAGTACATGTGGACAATGTGTGATTACATTTTCACAAAATTGGCAAAATATTGAAATGACAAGTTTGTCACAAATGTGTTGAATGTTCACCTTCCTTGACCTAGATTTAATTGGATGAATAGGAGAGCATGTATCTAGGGATTTAAGGACTTTAACTCGACTTTGACCCATTCATACATTTAGGCATTGAGTAATTTTCAAGGTACATGTGTGGAGAAAAAGTGCAATTTCTGAATTGAATAGTAAATTGTTACCATATTCATCTGGCCCTTGACCCTAAAATTCATAAAATAATCACTTTCAGGTAGAACATGCATAATATGTACTAAGTTTCAAGATAACTTGAGCCACTTCCGAGATATGGAGGAAAAAGTCAGTTCAGCACTTTCAATTGATCTTTGACCTTTTGACCTTTGAGGCAAAAAAAGATGAAAAAAAAAAACTTTCCAGAGAATTTCTATTAGGTTACACATGTATGCATACACCAAGTGTAAAAAAAAATAACCATGCTGGCATTGCATGATAGGAGGGAAATAGTAAAATTTTGAAGTGTTGCACTTGACCTTTGACCCCTGACCTTTGACCCCATGAACCCTACATTCTCTAGATAATCACTTCCAGTATATGTATATACTATGTTCCATGAAGATACCTTGAACAATTTTCCAAGGTATGGAGAAAAAAAGAAGTTTTAATATTTTTACTTGACCTTTTGACCTTTGACCTCATGACCCAAACTTTCACCAGAGAATCTTAATTGGGAAATACGTGTATACACTAAGTTTCAAGAAAATATCTTCAGGCATTTAATAGATATGGTGGAAATAGTGAAATTTTATATATTTGACCCTGACCTTTTGACCTTTGACCTTTGACCTCATGACCCAAACTTTCACCAGAGAGTCTTAATTGGGTAATACATGTATACACTAAGTTTCAGGAAAATATCTTCAGGCATTCAATAGATATGGTGGAAATAGTGAAATTGTATGTATTTGACCTTGACCTTTTGACCTTGAGCATGTGCACCCAAAAGTTGATAGGCACAACTTCACCCCCTAATACACATACATGCCAAGTTTCATTAGGATACCTCAACAGGTTTTGATAGTTACCTTGTCCACAAAATTCATTACGGACGGACGGACGGACGGACGGACAACCCGAAAAACATAATGCCTTCGGCACCACTTCGTGGCGGAGGCATAAAAGGACAGTAGACTTGTCGTCCTCCATAAAAGATTATGCTTAACTGACACGCTTTCCGATTAATCATTTGGTGTTGAACAAAATTCTAAATGGCGAAGCACCTTTAATATCATTGGAATTCTGTGAATTCTCCTAATAGTCTCCCATCGAACGTGAATTCTTCCTTGACTAAAAAATAATACAACGTGACAAATCGATTCATTGCCTCTTTGGGCAGTCGAACACCTCATTTGCAAATCGGTAACATTTACCATTTCGAAATCCTTGCTCTCCGATACACTGTTCCAATCACCGACTTTCCTTTGGCTTATTTCGTAAAGGTGCCCTTCTCATAAGATGTCGCCATGAATGGCAAGAATTTCATAAAACGCTTTATGGATACCATGGCTCTGCTTGGATACGCATATTCAACATAGTATTTGTATAACATTGAAAATCTTGGTGAGGCGACCCATGAATCGTGTCAATGCAATCAATTTGTGCTATTCAACACAATATTCATGTGTACCACTCCTACGACTCTCTCTCATGCGTCAACTCCCCTGGCTGCCATGCAGGCAAGGCAAGGACATCCTTCAAGCTTCTCGAACTGGGCCCCGTTTTATCAAAGGTAAAATCGATTTTAAATGCCCCTACTGCACATGTTGCCATAGACTTACAGTTGAAATCAACTTTATAATCGATTTTAACTCTTCATAAAACAGGGCCCTGGTCTATTAAAGTTGTACATTGGGGGTGTGGTACGACATTCTCACTCTCTGCGCACTCATCTTTCATCATCTCAGTTATTCACTTATCCATGCACCAACAAACTATAGCTGGCGATACAGCCTTCTCCTCTATTGGAATAGGCTCCTTCCTCTTCTGAATCATCACCAACACTTGATCACTTCAAACAAAATTTGATACCTATTGTTTTGAAATACCTATGTAATCACTGGACTCGTACTATCGCTGCCTAGTAATTTGTTATTATAAAGTCCTATGGCGACCAGAGATGAGATTTCATAGCGCTTTGTATCCAGTGGAGAAGGCGCTCTAAAAATATCAATTATTATAATAATAATAATAATTATTATTATTATTATGATTAATAGTATTATTATTATTATTATTATTATTATTGTCATTATTATCATCATTATCATATTTATAATGATAACAAAGAAAAAAGAACCTGGCATGGTGCTGAAATAAAAGTGTTATGGTATTTCAAGCCCCGTAAAAGATATACGCTTAACTGACATGTTACCAACTGAGTCACTGTGCATAGTGGATATGAATATGCAAATGAGTGAGCTAATCATGTCATAACCACACAATTTTCCATTGATTGAGTAGAAAAATGACAAAAATTCTATGTTTCTGTCATTGAAGTCTGAAACGTGATGTTGGTTGAAGAGCTTCAGAATAGTGATCAGTTAGATATACCAGGATTTGAGTCCTGGGCATAATTGCATTTGAATGAAAAAAAAAATGGAAATATCATAATTTTATGTGCAAACTATAAGACAAGATGTGATGGGGACGACATGCTCACTTTGCTTATTGATACTGACCGTTAAAGAACTGTTTCCTGAAAAAAAAAGATAGCGAAACGTCAAAATGTCGTACAAACTTATTTTCACCCGTTTTTTTTTTCACCCTTATTTTTCACCCGTTTTTTTCACTCTTATTTTTCCCCCGATTTCAATCAAAATGCTACCGTTGTGCTCATTTTACTTTAATATAGAATTAATTCTTTCTTATCAGACTAACTTATATTTGGACTGGATTTCCCCTTTAAAGGGAAACAAGAACCCCCACTTCCGAACGACAAAAATAGTGACTTTAGATATGTCCCGTCCCCTTCTGCGCGATAAAGGCGTTCCAGTCATTGTTGAAAAGCACGGTGCCGTCTCCTTTCCTCTCCGAGTACTCAGCGGAACCCATATAATCCAGGACTTCCCGATAGAGCTCAGGGGCCGCAGAGCCGCGGAAGTCGCAGACATGAGAAAGGAAATCGACCAGGAGGTTGCCCTCGTCGGACTCGGGATCGAAGCAGCTGGTGACATCAACACGCGACACCTGTCTCACGACTGTGAACGGGATGGCGTTGGCGGTGAAGGCGTCGCGCAGGTTCTGCCTACACATTTTGCTGTTACCATCCTGGAAATGGGAGTAGCGTTGCCACAGTTGCCACAACCCACTCGAATCTATAACAGTGTTAGCCAATTTACAGCAATTGAAATACATGTAGATTATATGCAGAAAATCAATATTTATTCAAAACGACGGAAACGGTTATTCACACCTACGTAGAGAAATTGAATCACAGGCACCTGCAGTGGTGATTACGTGTATGTTTGGGTCGAAATCGTTTCTAGGAGTCCTGCTGAAAGTGGTAGGGCCTTCAAATTACACACACATGAGAAAATGCATTGTTTAACATTGATACATGTACTATAATTGCATAACTTAAGCAAAGATTTATTCATGTTCAACATTCTGTTTTAGATACAGATAGTTATTTTTTTTTCATTTGTATTTCATGAGATTTTACGTTAATAACATAAAGAACATATACAATTACGTATATTTTGTGCTATTTTCTACCTCGCTACCTTTACGTCAGTTTGGGATGCAAATATTTGTGGCCTACTCATCACATAATGGCGTTATATCCATGTACCTCTCTCTCTCTCAGTCAGTTCATTTGTTAATCCATCAATGCATTCTAAATGGCTATCTTATATTCCTCCCCGTTTTTACCTGCCAGAGCAATGACCAACAGGATTCCACCCTCCTCCAGACAGTCGTGTAGATATCGAATAGTATCGTTCACATCGTCCACGTAGTAAAGTGAGTGAATGGCACTGATGAAATGGTACTTCGGATGCACTCCCATTTCACTCTGATTCTGTCGATAAACCTCTAGCGTCTCCTGGCGAAGATCGAAGTCGATCCCGGCGAATCCTTCCTTTCCGTTGGCAATCAGCTCACGATACATATCAAGCTGGCTGGCAGCGGGTTCGATGACGATGTTTCGAACGGACTGGAAACAATCTCGGATCTTGGCGGCCATTTGGCTATCCATCTCTCCTAAATATGATTGTTAGATATGTCACGTGATAGGTGCTGGTATAGGAAACTAAACAAGACTGTGAAAGCAAGATATTACTCAGAACACTCAAAAAGAAAAACAAACTTGGGAAGAAAGACAAACGTTGATTTCAAACAAGGCATGCTATGAGGACAACAGCCGGGTTTCCGCACTTCTGCCAGGAGCCCTGTAAACCGCCACCCTGCGTAAACACACTGGACAAAAATGTACGCTTAAAACTGTCCAGGGCTAATACAAGCAAGAAAAACGAGGCAAAAACAGGGCATGAAAACTGTAATTTTGTATGATACCCTGTTTAGAGTCCCACTCTCTGGGAGGACCACAGGAGGACTTCCGGAGGACATGTCAGACGAAAAAAAAGACCTTTTTTTTTTTTTTTAATACTAACTCAGCGGGCTGGGGGGGGGGGAACCTTCCGTTTAGAGTCCCCTGGCCGTCTACCGTGTTGTAATAGTGGACAGATTCAATGCTGAACAAAACAAAAAGTTGCAACTGATTGACAAATTGCCCTGCATCGACGTGAGTAAGCACTGAATTGATCAGTGTTTTAGTAGTAGCCATGATAAAAAAATCATGGGCGTACATACTCGAGCGGGATTCGAACCCACGACCTCCTGATCACCGGACAGGCGTCATCTCCACTAGACCACCGAGCTTTCGCTTGACAGCAAGTGTTGGTTCTAATCCTTACAGCATGCAGCGGGTACTGCATAATTATTCAAATTCATGAAATTCTTCCGTCGAGATGCTTTCATTGCAACTGATTGACAAATTGCCCTGCATCGACGTAAATAAGCACTGAATTGATCAGTGACTTAGTAGTAGCCATGACAAAAATATCATGGGCGTGCATACTCGAGCGGGATTCGAACCCACGACCTCCTGATCACCGGACAGCCGTCATCTCCAATAGACCGCCGAGCTTTCGCCCGACAGCAAGTGTTGGTTCTAATCCTTACAGCATGCAGCGGGTACTGCGTGATTATTAAAAAAAAAGTCGTTTACAGATTAATTTGTAACAACTTTTATTTACAAGTACAAACACTGACCGTATCACTCAATAATAGAATACGTGCGATAAATTCTGAAAGGATATAATGGCGAACATATTTTAAAGGCGCATTCCAGACGATTTTCATAATTTCACATTATGTATGATAGTACATAAATCGACAGCTCCATGTATAGATTTGTGGAATTTATTGTGGTCCTTGAGCAGAGAAACAATACTCTGAAAAATCTTAAACGAATTACACTGAACAGTGTTGATGACATAGGAGTCTCACATATTTCAGAAATGTAGCAGTGTAATTCCATTACAATACCACTTGCTTAACAAGTTCACCTGTGTAGAATGTATGCATGCCATCTTCTTTTGTTCTGTTTCCTTGAGCCCCAACTCATGCATTCTTATGGTGAGGCTGCAATGTCATCATCCTTGTTCATTGCAATTTGTGGTAAATTTTGAAAACATTCTTATTCCTCAACCCAATCACGATAAATTCTGAAACTCTGTACTCAATATAACTGATTTATAGTTGTTTAAGTGAAAAAGTCTGAAAATCATCCGGATGTCTCCTTTAACTTTAACTGTTCGTAGAGGGCGTCAATGGAGTGAGCACACAATTTTTTGCTTGTCCCAAAAAGGCATCTAATTTCTCCCAAATTGAGTCAAAAGGACACATTCTGTGGAATTCACGTAAAGCCTGCTTTGAAACATCGACGTAAACTTTCGAAATGGACCAGCAGCTTCAGAAAAGACCAAAGAGGCTGGCCGCCACGAAACCGAAAAACTACGGCACCACTCACACCATCCGCAAGTCGCCTGTTACTAACTCGAAAACCCCGCCAAATTCAAATACGTTGCCCGGGTCTGCTGCCGTCGCAAGCACCTGTAGCCCTGGAGCTGAACCAACGCCCACACCTACGGCGCAGCAGGAAGACGGCGCTTCGTACATCGCTGAACCTGATATTCAAGACAACATGGCCGCCGTGGACGACTCTGAAGTCCCGCTCGCACCACCTGATATCTCCGACTCAATCCTGTCTCCTATGTCCCTGATAGTTGGGGGCCTAAGGGCTCAAAATGGGCTGTTTGGTTCAAATTCTTCCAAAAGCACCAAATTTGGCTCATAGGTCCCTTGTACCATACTCTTTCGATTTTTGATGGGCGCCAAGACTAAAAACCCTTGGGGCCGCCATATTGGTGAAATCCAATATGGCCGCCATCCGGGTTATAGGTCAACTGCAGTTACAAATTGAAAAGGTTGATCAAAGTAATGAATCCTATGTGGAAGGGTTTACGGGGTTAGAGAATGTGATTCTAAATGTCACTTCTGCAATTCAAGGTCACTAATCACCTCTCAAGGTCACTTTCAAGGTCAAATAAGGGTCAAATCAGGCATTTCGGGCATTTTTGGAAATGGCATCTGTGAGCATTCAACTGGAATTTACTGATCACACCTATTTTGTCCCATTTTTCATTTCTTCCATACTTCTTCAGTGATCAATTAGGGCCAAGAGCAGTTCCATCCCCCTACATATCAATAATGATTATGACAAATAAATAAAAAAATCATATGTATAATATATGCATATATATATATATATATATATATATATATTGAAAACTTTGAGCACAGAAAATGGGTTTCCATCGGTTTCGTTTTTTCTCATTTTCTTTGCTCAAAGTTTCGCTATTTGTTTCTGGTCAGTTTTCCCTTTCTTTGTTTCAATATATATATATATATATATATATATATATATATATATATATATATAAAGAGAGAGAGAGAGAGAGTATATATATATGCTTAAATATGGCTGCCATCCTATTCCAAGGTGCTGAATCAGGGTGCAATGGCAAAGAGGGTAGTAAACACTAGTCTTATTTTGTCTTCATTTTTCCTTCTGACGAGATAGCTGGATAGCCCGTATGCAACTAGATGGTCTGTTTGTAAAACTGACCAGTTGTATGTGTACTTGGGGTGGACCACTTTACAGGTTTATGCACCTTGAGTTTTCCGATAACGGAATGCCGATTCGGGATCTTTTCATGTGTCTGGGTTTGTGATTCTTTCACACGAGGGGCTTCCACTTTTTATATCCAAGTGATGAGGTGCAAAGTGTTGTGCCTCTACTAGAGAGGACGGTATGACAACACACACCATTGCTTAGCTAGACTTGAGATAAGTGGGATTCGAACCCGCGCCGGAACACAAGTCCCTAGACCGCAAGCCATGTATTATGCTACCGACTGAGCCACCTCGTCACCTTTCATGGTCAATTATATTACTTTCCAGCTGGCAAGCGATATGATTCTCCCCCTGCTGAAATAATTATTGGTGTATGCCTGCTCTCCCTCGGCAAGACAGCGTCTGCTTCTTCAGTGAAGGAAGCAATGGCCGAAGCTTCCAGGGAATCGAGTTCCTCAATCCAGGTTAGACCAGTTTTCTAGGGGCAGTAAACTAAATTTGATCATTAAAGTCCTTTTATGGGAGTATCTTATCAGAGTAGGTGAAGACAATTCAGCTGAAGGTTTTTTCTTATCTTTTTTAATTCTCTTTTTATCAAACGAAACCGTTTCTTTACTGAAAGCGCAAATGACTGGGGAAACTGAACACCTATTGATGTTGTATGGGATACTGTTCCTGAAGAAAATAATCTTAACATTTTTTCGCAGCAACACTGTGCAGTCCTCTGACAAGAGATGGTGATGGCACCACTCAAATCTCAAATTATGATTGGACGAGCGTAGCGGCTTGCCGAAAATTAAGATTGAAAAATAAAGAACTGCCCTCATTTATCAGTGCACAGATATCCAAGAATAAATGGGACGGACAACTCATCCTGAGCTCCTGATTCGAGACGGAAATATCCAACAGGAATTGTGATCTCACAATCCTTCAGCTTTCCAACAAGTTAGGTGCGATCTCCGCAAAGATATCCTTACAAAGGATGACATGTGTTTTCTGAAAGCATTTTCTGAAAACAGTACAATCGCACGGATGAGCATAACATCACATTTTCGGTAGTGTGCTTTTTTTAATCCCTTTGATCTGAGGGATTTACGGGTGGGTCGTAGTATTGAAAAGATAAAGGCCTTTTCAGCTCTTTCCTGTACAGCATACCTCTCTTCCAGAGCCCAACATCAGGCACTGACAGGGTGCGACATTACTTCAGACTTGCTTTGATGTGACATGCAAAATGCCTAAGTAGTATGGGTCAGCAAACCAGAGCTCACTGACACATTAACTACTGATTCGTGCTCATGTCCAGCAATGACTAATGAGCAACAAGGTTTATGGGGCAGCCGGCGTCAATGAGCGTAGGCATCATCTCGTTATAACGTGGGAGCAGATCATCAGAACTACCCTATCTGCTCAAGCGGCGCTGTTTCAACATTTCGAGGATGAGTGCTGCTGCAAGTGAGTTTCTACTGGAATTATGACAGCATGGGTCATGATGTGATCCCTGACTTTAGGGAGTGGAGTTGGAGGAAAGATGGCACAGGTACATGGCAATTACTAGTACTATCAGCCACCCTCCGCAATGCTTCAGTCAGTACCAAATTTCATTCTTCTGCACCACAGCTATTTCAAGGCATGCATTGGGAGGTGGAAAACATGGAAATGAAAAAAAAATAATGAAATGAATGAATGAATGAATTTTCATGAATGAATGAATGAATGAATGAATGAATGGATGAAGGTGAAAATGCACAATGTAGAGCAGGTGTCAGACGAGCCATGGTCAGTAGTTTGATATTGCTGGAAAATTACAGGGGGGGGAGGGGATTGAGGGCCTATCTGACGGGAGGAGACATTGTCGCAATGCCAGCGTCTCGAAGAAATTATTTTCGCTGTCACAACTAATGCAATTTCCAGGGCGACGTCCAAGACGTCTTCAAACAAAGGGACAACTTATTTGCTTGGAAGTCACGGGGATGTTGGCACGGCTTTTGCAGTCGTAGGGACTTATCAGAGACGTCTTTTCTCAGCGACTTTCCCTTTCGTCGCCATTATGTTATTACGGTCTCCACAAGATGCGGGGACATCTCGAAGATGTTGCAGACAAATTTAGTCCCAACGACATGGCCACAGTGATGGAGACTTCGCAGAGACGTCTCGGAGACAAGCTGGAAGACGGAAATAGTCTCTTCAAAAATTGAAAAAGATTGGGCTCGTCTCCAGGAGACGTGCGTCGTAGAGATGTTGCGGCGAGTAGAGTTGCAACCTTAGTGTTCAGACCAACGAGATACCAACTTATAAAGTCTTGTGATATCATACCAATTTGCGTCCAAGCACTTTGGACTGAATCTTAATAGACCCTAGAAGGTGTCATGAAAGTTGTACTATAGCATATCTAATCTGTACCCTGTTAATGGTGTCACTGTGGCACCTGTGAAATATGCTTGTTCCCTACATGACGTCACCAGGACCGTCATGTTCTCTGAACGGCATATTTAGTTGTGGAGGCACATAAAAATTCCTATAAGGACATTGGAGTCGAACTTTGATACACAAGTTCGAAAATAGCAAATTGATGCCAACATGATTTACTAAAAACTCTCTTAAACACGACAGATTTTTTTCTTTTTTCATCCAGATTAGGAGTGATCTTCATAGTTATTATTTCATTGAATTTAAATCTGAATTATGAATATCTTTTGTGATTGAGGATCCCTGAAGTGCAACAGAGAAATAAAAACACTTCTCTTTTTAGTGGCAACGTCAAGGACGCTGGTAATATAGAGAGTAGCCCCCCCCCCCCCATTGCTAAACTATTAATATATTCGGTAGCAATAGGATTCTATTTCCCATTTGTATGTTTTTAATTGCATTCCTTGCAGATGAAGATGAAAATAATAATCCAATAATCAAATCTTGAAAACTCTTTAAAAGGGCATTACCCATAATTCTAACTAGCTCTTTTGGCTGTCATTAAAGCAAATGCAAATATATTGAATGCCGCAAATATAACCAGTCGGTGAGGACATTTCCTCTTAGCGCTTGTAATGTAAAAATAATTAATGGAATGATTGTGACATGAACTATGATATTCCATAGGGAGACCTTATAAGAACCTTTAGGGAGACCTTATGAGGAAAAGTTGACATCAGACCATAAAAACAACTTCAGAATCGAATTCCTTGACCCATAAAACCTCTAAAGCTGACTTTTCAAATTATTGTAACACTTTAAAGGTTTTGAATACTGGCCTTTAAACGTAGGTGGCAGCCATATTGGATTTGCAAATATGCCGCCCGGGAGGGCGCCCTTCACAAGAAATACGCCTTTTATTTCAGGCGTCGACAACTGCAATTCTATTACTAAGGCTGGCATTCCTGGAATATTGTCTATGCATGGGCAAGCCATTTTTTCAGTAAACTGTTATGAATACAATGGCTTGACCACTAAATGACCTTAAGGTGACCTTATAAGGAAAAATTGACTTCAGACCATAAAAACAACTTCAGATTCGAATTCCTCGACCCAGAAAACGTCTTAATCTGACTTGTTAAATGATTGTAACCCTTTTATGTTTTCAAATGCAAGTGACCTTTAAACCTATATGGCGGCCATATTGGATTTTGCCAATATGGTCGCCCCAGAGGGCGCCCTTCTTGGCGCCCATCAAAAATCGAAATAGTATGGTTTGGGCTACATGTGTGCCAAATTTTGGTGCTTTTGGAAAATTTTGAACCAAAAATCCCTTGCGCCCCCCACTATGAAGCTTGACGCATTCTTCACATCTACAACAGAAAAATTTGAACGCATGATCAGAAACGCGGTGGATAGCTTCATTTCAAAGCTCAGTGACTTGGAAGGAAAAATTGGTGCCTCCTTGGAGTTTGAGCGGGAAAGAATCGACAACCTGCAAACAAATCAGTCCAAGCTGGAGGAGAGAATGGAGAAAATGGAAAGAGAAATGGAAGAAATGAGAGCCAACGTGAGCAGAAACGCAGCAGCTGCAAACAAAAGTGAGCGGTTCCTGAGGAGGAATAACTTCCGTCTTGTTGGAATACAGGAGGTTCCATTGGGCCAACGGGAAAATTGTGTCGACATCGTAGAGGAAGTCCTGCGAGAGAAATTTGATATGAGCTGCAAGGTGGAAAGAGCCCACAGAGATGGACGACGATCCGAAGGCAAGCCGAGGCATATCCTGGTCAAGTTGCTCTCCTACAGGCAGAAAGTAGATGTGATGAAACGTGCGCGTGAAGTCCTGAAAAACGAGCCATATTTCATGGTTGATGATCTCACCCCAAGCGACCTACAGGAAAAACAGAAACATGTCAAGAAAGTCCAAGACCTGTACAAACAAGGTACTAAACTTCGATTTTTTGCAGGAAAGTGGCGCCAAACCGGTGGTGTCCCATTTAACTTTGAGTGAGGATTCTCTTTACACCACTTAAACTTAATTTACTAAATGTAGGTTTCAATTTTCAAGGCAGGCAGGAATCCGTTTATCAACCATGTATTGATTGTATAATTCTGACAGGGAATCAGAATTGGCCTCAGAATTGTATATAAAAGTTGACGCTGAAAACTTATGTTAAAATTTCTTATAAGACAAACCGACAATTTTAAAAATAACTGGTACTGATGCAGTGCTTATATACTCACCTTTTTTGTCCTCAATCACCTTTGGGTGATTGAAAAGTGATTTTGAAATAGAAGGAGTATTTTTTTTCCTATGTCTTGGAGTGATAAAGTAGGAAAATCATAAATTTCCGTTTTTGTTAAAAAAAAAAAAAAACTTTTTGATCTTCATGCCATGGCATGATTGCTTTTTTTTTTTTTTATCTCTCCCATTCTTATTGCATTGATAGGAACTGAATAGTTTTTTGTTTTTTTTTTTGATAAATTAGCCTGTCTGTAATTTTAAGATATAATAAAACAGTCATGTTTAACATGAACGTATTCATATTTTTGTAAGTATTATTACTAACGGTAAAAATGGTGACCTATAAACGATTATCTATAATTTAAATAAGCTAAATTTTTATTAATTTCCGATTCTTTTTCGTTAAAAAGAAATAATAACCAGAGTTAAATACGGATGCTCGGACATGCTTGATATAAATTGTGTAATTTGTTTTATGGAGTTTTGATATTGCATCCAATCCGTTGCACAAGCTCAAGCTGGTTATACACTAGCTGCTTGGCATTCAGATAATTTCCTGACACCATCCTATCATGGCAACATTTACTGAATAGAATGGAGTTACTGCATGGATATCTGACACATGACAGGTGTACGTAAATTTTTCAGTCATAAAGGAACATTCACTATGATTGTTGTTATAGCTGTTCTATGATGTAAATTCATAATACATTCTAGTTAATGTACATGATATTTTTTTCAGAGGGCTTCTGCAAGCGCTATGTATTATAACATACGCTTGTAATTAGCTGATTTGTGTTTTTTTTTTCTTCGAGTCATTACAGTTGAAATGCAAGCAACCATAATTGCCTCCTACAATGTTTTTAGCCATCCAGGACCGACTATACAGTCTCTCAATGTGTTCGCCCCCATCAGTATTTTTTTTTTTTTTTGCATAATTTTGCTAGGTTGTTCTCATGTATCCATTGAGATCATCGCAAAAAGAAAAAGAAGTTATTTCCCACTTGTTACAACATGCTGTGTTTTTCACTATCCTTTTTTTTTATATACAGCTGCATGACGGCAGGTGCTCGTTATTGAGTCAATAGCCCTGTTGTTTTGATCCTTGGTATATATTCCATCATAGCTAAAACGAAACGGTTGTTTAAAAGAAATGGATCAAATAGGTCACAAATTTTATAACTGTTGTTGTTGACCATCACTCAAACAACAAGCGATACACCTTTACAAAGTTTTCACGTTGACTTCATTTTTTTTCTTTCTCTCAATGGAAAAAAAAATATATATATTAAGTTTTATGAGCTATAAATGAACTTCTTTAGAAGAGCTGTTTTTATATAAACTGTTCCTCTTTATCATTTATAGATGAAATAACGGCTGTAAATTTGAATGTACATTTTGTTGCACCCATACAACGTCTATCTGCTTGATGTAAGTTGTATGTATAGCAGTGTCCTATTTGACTTGAAGTTATAAATAGGAATACTCATATTCTACTATACCATAATACGGAATAGTTCTTAAGTTGACTCGTAAAACTGATGTGCATGTGCAAAGCAAGTCACATAATACACGTTTATGACTAGGTCGTCTACGTGTACATTACGAATGTCATTCACGAATATTTCTCGCTTTTTTCTCAATGACATGTCTACTTTCATTTATGCAGAAACATGAACCACCAATCATTTTCCTTTTCCCCGCAACTCGAATATATAATGGTTCTTTTCCATGCACGAGCGCATCTATATTTATAGTTATGGTAGACATGATCCACGTTTTAATGAACTATTGTACAAAGTGACTTACTGCCTGTACAAAGCGACTTACTGCCGATTTTCTCCGTAACTTTGTTTTCTCAAAGTTTTCCATGGTGCTCAGTAAAGCTGGATAAATAGGCCACAGAAATGTCCGTCCTCAATTATGATATTTGTATCACACGATATTTGCAGAACGCCCTCGGAAATTTGCACTTTGTTTATTCTTAATTTCCTTTTCATTTAAGTAGTATTTTTACTTATACGATCATTACTGGTCCCGGTCATTGATGATTATCTACTTACCTTGGCAAAGCAATCAGCTCTTTAATCAGTGATTATGAACCCTACCCCATAGTTTTTGTCCGCCGTGGTTGCCCCTCGTGACACTGCAACGACGGGGTCCCTCTGGAATGTACATACGGTTCCTTTGTTTGTTAGAATTTTGTTCGAGAATGCGGGCATGTGAGTTCGATTTGCAAATTCTTGTCTCGTGTAAGCCTCTGCTCATAAACAACCCAGTATTGACATGGGTCGTTGTATCATGGAGTCATATATAATCAAAAGATCTGATTTTTTTTTTTCTCATTACTATTATCCTTATAAGTTTGCATCACAATGTCAACCTGCCACACACACACGAGCATCTCATAGAGTTATGCAGTTCTGTTAAAGTGTTAATTTGAACAGATTGCAGTTGTGTTAAAATGTTATATAATAGAGATCTGTGTACGGTTGTCAGACACCGGGAATTTTTTTCAGTTATGTTCTAAGTCTGTAAACACTCTCCTAAAACTTCTGGCTTTGTAGCCTTTTTCTTTCTCAATAGTGATTCGTTCATCGACCCCAAGAATGTTCATGGCTACTTTTCATTTGTTTGAGCTTACTTGTGGGTAGGTTCTATTTGTATGCTGTTCACATTGATGGAATCGTGGTCACTTACCCTGTGTCCCGGTATGCAGCCTACTACATTAGGATAAAGAACCCTTTGTTTATAATGTGAACAGTCATGTATTGCATGTATGCATGACTGTTCCATCAAATTATCCGGTTAAGTTTTATTCCCACTACATATGATTCTGATTACCTCACAATAATCAAGGAATATAGTTTGATATATTTGATTTCTTCCCTTTTTTGCGTATACATGACTACCTCTTCCGTGTTTGCTACTGTTTACAAAAAAAAAAAAAACCCAACAACGTTCAACGGTGTTTAGTTGTCCTTTTTGTCCCCTAGTTTGAAAATTTATCTGATTTGAGACTAGCAATGTTCAATTCTCATGTTACGACACGATTTGATACGTATGTATGTATGTATGTTGTCTTTCTGTCCTTCTTTCTCTGTCATCTTCCTTGTGTTTGTCCTCTCTCACCTATCTTCTTTTTCAGAATTCTATGTTTATGTGTATTTGCCTACTCGCTATACGATTCGCGAAACCGGAATTGTTTGTGCTTCACCTACATGTATGTTGAAATATCTTATACCTCAACCCCGGCAGTTGATATGCTTTCATTTTGGATTTTATGCTCCTCCTTATGGCTAGTCAACTCAATTCAGCGTTTGATTCCCTCAATGATGATGAACTCTATGATTTGTTTAGATGCTCCCCTACAGAATTAAGTCCGATAAATTCACGTTCTTCTGCTACTTTTGATAACCTCATTGCCAATAATGTTAATCTATCTTCGAAAGATTTATATGATGATTACGATTGTGAATATGATTCCTCCCATATTTCTTCAAAGTATGTTACAGTTGATCAATTCACAGATCTTGTCAAAAGTTTTTCAGAAAGTACATTTTCAATGTTACATCTGAATATCAGGAGTATGAATAAGCATTTTGATGATTTACAGATATTATTAGGTAATCAAATGAAAAAACAAATTTCTGTAATAGGTTTAACGGAAACATGGTTATCTTCTGATATTAATTTACCATACGCATTAAATGGTTATGAGTTAATTGTCAATAACAGAGTGAATAGGACGGGTGGGGGTGTTGCTTTTTATTTATCACAGAAATTTGAGTTTACTGTTTGTGAGGAATTACAAATTATGAATGATACTATAGAGTCCTTGTTTGTGGAAATTTCCATTCCGCAAAATAAAAACATTATTGTTGGTATTGTTTATAGACCTCCAAGTTCTAATCCTAAAGATTTTTTGAGTTGTATTGTAAATTTATTAAAAAATCCCCTGTTGGCAAATAAAAATATTTTTATAATGGGTGATTTTAACATTGATTTGATTAAAAATGACGATAATACGTCACAAGAATTTTTCGAAATATTTTTGTCAGCCTCATATTTGCCATTAATTTCGAAACCCACACGTGTTACAAATCATTCCGCCACCCTTCTTGATAATGTTTTCACTAATGTATTGCAAATTTTAAACTCTTCTATTATTTTATCTGATATGACTGATCATTTCCCTATTATAGCGTGTTTTGATCTCGGGTATTCGGTAAATAAATTTGGTTTTTCTCCAACCAGACGTAGAGCTACACCAGAAAATTTGGCTAGCCTTGGTGCTAGCCTAGAAAGGGCTGATTGGTCTAGTGTTTACGATAGTGATGACGTTAATATATCATTTAATAATTTTTCAGGGATAATTAATAATTATTTAGATGAGTATATACCTAAATCAAAAGATAAGTTAGTGAATTATAAAACATCCCCCAGATTTCCGTGGATATCAAAATCTCTCCTTCGTTCAATCAATAGAAAAAATAGGCTTTATTATAAATTCAAAATGGAAAAAAACTGAGAAGTCAAAAGAAAAATATACTTCCTATAGAAATACATTAACTAAGATTATACGGTTAGAAAAGAGGAAATATTATATGTTTCAGTTAGAAAAATATAAACATGATATGAAGAATACATGGAAGGTTTTGAACCAGGCCATGAATATATCGAAAAAGAAATCAAATATTACAACAATAAGATATGGCAACAAAATATATGAAGATCCAAGTGACATAGCTAATATTTTTAACTCTTATTTTTCAATGATTGGGGAGAATTTGGCTAGAAGGGTACCACAGTCAAATACGCATTTTTCAACATTTTTAGGTCAACCAAACCCAAGTTCTGTCTTTTTTGTTCCAACTACGAAATATGAAGTTATCGATATTGTTACTGCAATGAATGACAAGCGAAGTGCTGGTTACGATGACATAAGTAATTTTATTTTAAAGGGAATTATATTTTCAATCGCTGACCCACTTTCACATATTTTTAATAGATCTATATCATGTGGTGTTTTTCCTGATTTTATGAAAATAGCTAAGGTTTTCCCTTTATTCAAAAAAGGCGATGGTTCTGATATGAGTAATTACAGGCCCATTTCCTTGCTTTCATCTTTATCTAAAGTTTTGGAAAAATTGATATTTAAAAGAACAATTAATTTTTTAACTTTTCATAACGTTTTTACAAATTCTCAATTTGGGTTTCGTCAAAAACACAGTACCATTCACGCCCTCTTGAAGTTTATCGACCACGTAGCGCATACTATTGATAATCATTCTCATCTTGTTGGTATATTCCTGGACTTCTCCAAGGCCTTTGACACAATAAATCATGAAATCTTATTTTACAAGTTGTCTCATTATGGGATAAGGGGGAAGGCCTTGGAGTGGTTCAGGAGCTACCTGCAAAACCGCAAACAATACGTATCTCTGAACGAGAACGTTTCAAGTCTCGAATTCATTAAGTGTGGCGTCCCACAAGGTAGCTTATTAGGTCCTTTACTTTTTATCATTTATATCAATGATTTTTGCAGATCATCCGACGTGTTGTCATTTATACTTTTTGCTGATGATTCAAATGTTTTCTTTTCACATCAAAATCCAGATGAACTCGTGCACATTGTTAATTCCGAATTAAAAAAAGTGACCCAATGGATAAGAGCTAACAAATTATCTCTTAATCTTTTGAAAACTAAATATATGTTATTTAGTAACTCTATAGAAGTTTTACGTAAAGAGATTATTTTTGATGACATTCAAATAGAACGCGTATCTCATATAAAATTCCTGGGGATTACAGTAGACGATAAATTTTCATGGAGGCCACATATTATTAACATAAGTACAATAATATCACGTAATATTGGAATCCTTAATAGACTTAAGTTTCATATTCCATTGTCTTCTTTGCTGACGTTATATTTCTCTTTGATATTACCTTATCTTAACTACGGTCTTTTAGCATGGGGTAACGCTCATCAAACTTTACTAGATAGATTACTGGTTTTACAAAAAAAGGCACTTCGTGTTATTTGTGGTGTCCCGCCACGTTCCCATACAGATCCATTATTCACTAAATATAAGATTTTAAAAATCAAAGATTTGTATTTCTTTCAACTTGGACAGTTTATGTTTAATTTCAACACAAATGCACTTCCCTGTATATTCAATTCAATGTTTGCAAGGAATCAATTTTTCCATAATTATCCCACCAGACAATCTTCTGAGTTTCATCTACCTCTTCTGAGAACATTATTAGCTCAGAATACATTTATATACACAGGCCCTAGATTCTGGAATTCATTAAGTAGCGAAATAAAAAATTCTCCTTCTTTGTACTCCTTTAAGCGTAAGTTGAAATCCTTTCTGTTAAACCCTCTCTGATGTTCGTTTTTATTAATCAAGTTCCAACAATCACAGGGTTTATCATCCAACCATCAATCAATTGATTTCTGAATTCATTAATTTATGAAATAGCCATTATAATTTCTACACAACTGTATGCAACCACCGGCTGTTTAAAGAATCTCTTCAATTCCCTCTTCAATTCTCTCTTTCGTTTCTTTGATCAGCGTGTAGGCATTCTCTTTCTTTCTTCCTTCCTTCCTTTCATTTTCCACCTTTCTGTCTAGTCGTGTCATGTTATTGTGTGTCTCCCGTTTGTTTCCGTCTTGTGTAAATCATACTTGTGTCCAGCATATACAAATAAGTATTTAGTTAGATCTTCTTGAGTGGTTCACAATCTACAAGCTTGCTTTTTAGTGGACCTCTCAGTTCTCCTTTTTTTTTTTTTCAACTGAAACAAAGTCTTGTATTATTTTGCGTATACATATGTTACTTAATTATTGTATCATTTGATATCACTTGTTAGTTGTGTGTATACGATTGTGATGATAACCTAATTCATACTGTGTTGTGTTTTGTTGGAAAAAGGAGAATGAAATAAAATGAAATAAAAACTACATAATACTGTATGGGCACGTTGTTCACATTGATCTTCCAATTATTATGAATGTGAACCTCTGACACAGAATACTGAAAATGTAAAAAGATTGTGTGAGATCTACATAGAGACGTTGAATTAGATATTTTATAAACAGGCAGGTACATGAAATCTGTTCTACATGAAACAGCTGGTGTCATTAATGTAACGACTCAAAAACTCCTTTCATCAGTACAATACAGATTTTACATTTATCATGTATGATATATATTCTGAACAAATCTCGACGTATCTCGCATCGAAAGATAAGACGAATAAATCAATAATATTTTTCCTTTTTTTCCCTTCCAAAGTATTTTGATTTCATGTGAGTTGACATCGGTTCGTTTTATCTTGTTTTGTATTGCTGTCTTGTGTATTTTTTGAGGGTCCCATATCGTACAAGCTTTGTTTCTTAGTGGAACCCTCCATTTCCATCCCCATCCTTAGGTAACTTGTATTATACACTTTATGTATATATTAACAAAGATATAACTGCGTTGGTTTTTTTTTATCTGCTACTCATTTTCATAATATGTACTTTCTTAAATCACATTCTGCAATTATTACAAATATCTTGTACATATGCATTGCATAGAATTTCTGTGTTTATTTGATGGAGGTGAGAATAAATTTGAATCTTGAATCTGGAAAATCTATTTAAACTAATTGTCAAAAATGCATGCAGTTTAACACTAGCATATTACAATAATTTTACGTACGTCTGAATGACAGCTTTAGAAATATAAGACAGGAACACTTATATTTATACGAAATACATATACAAACATAATAATTTAGCCTTTGAGTTTGTACTCAGATTATCATCAACACAGGTAACAATCTATATGCTTGTCTTTTTTACGTCAAGTTGAGATTTTTTTTTTGTGTGTAAAATTAGTGAACAACTACATCATGGTTTCACTGCACAAGTGTGATTAACAGTTATACATGTATACAAACATAGCATACAACAAACATTTTGATAAATGTAGCATAATTATAATCATTATGGTTCCTAACTTAAGTTTCAAATATTGTCTTGAGAAATAAAACGATGTGTATCACTTGGTTACACAAATGATTTGCATTAAGAAAATATAATAACAGTAAACATAATGAATGAACATATATCTTGTAAAATAACTGTTGACAAATACATTTACAAGAACTATTATTTACACTGACAATGCTGCTAGTTTATCTTCTAGCATGGTATTATTCTTATTACCGCGATGGGGGTCTGACTTCACGTCCATATCGCGTTAAGTACCGGGTAGTGTCTGATTTCCTATAAGATTGTCCTTGTCTTCTGTTTTGACGTTTTTTCCTTTCTTCACTCCTGCCGTTGTCTTCGAAATGTTCTTGTTTTAGAACTATTGGCTTGGTTCCATTTGGCATCTCTCTCAGGTGAGATCTATTTCTCCTCAAGGTGCTACCGCTGGGAGTTGCTACTTCGTAGGATCTTTCCTGATGCACTTTGCTCTAAGAGATTGTTATCGTGAAAATTACTCAATGTTACATATCATATAAAAAAGTTGGTGGTTTGTATTTTTTTTCACCATACTTGTGATGAATTGGTAAAGACAATAACGTTTTTTGCTGCAATTGTACAATAAGGAGGGTCATCAGTTGATGTGCGTTTGCTTTAAACAGTGCACTCGAGGAGAACTTGATTCTTAAGAGGGGGCAGACTAGTGTAACGGGTTGGTGGTTTGCTGCCGTCTCACGTTGGGAGATTGCTGATGGGCAAGGGCAAGCGAATGAAGCAGAGATTCCCCAGTAGTAATCCGAATATATAAATCTACAGGAATTTGTTTTATGCATAGAGAACTGATTGTGACGATTGAATGATTTAGTAGATGGCATAAATGGTGATCATTGGCCTGCATTGAATCATTGCATGTGAATCCCGTGAATGACTGGGGACGGCATGCTTCGCATGTTCTGACTGGTGGTGTACGGTGAAGAGAGGTGTGTTGTGATCAACGGTCGTGACAATACACTGGAGTACCCCTGCGTATCAACGGTCTTTTTAAGCACCGCTCAAGGGGCGGATGAACGGCGGCGCCTCGATTTCGCCCCGGCATGTGATCTTCCACGGTGCCTTTGATACACACTCGTATTAACACACACATATATGGCCCATTCTGAGAGTGAATGTATGCGTGTTCAAAATACGTCGTTAAGAACATGACCAATGAAAAACAATAGAAAAATGACATGAAAAAGAAAAGAAGAGAAAGCAGAGTTTGCAAAGCATGGAGCACACAAAACCTGTTGTGATAAAGTAAACAAACACTGGTTTGGTTACTCGAAGAACAAGAGAAGGGCCTAAAAGAAACAAACATTCAAACATAAACACTCAATAACGATTATATTACTGATTTTCAGGCCTCTTTTGTTTGTTTTGTTCCTGTTAGGCTTATACTATGCACTACTCTACCACTCCTTCTTTTTTCAGTTACTTGGTTTCCGTAAAAAGGGGGCACAAAAGACCAATACAGCGCACAGAGTTCACTTTTAAGGAAGACAGATTTACACGAAAGGAAAAAGTAACAGCGATTACTTTTGATATTCTAGTACACAGTACTTCACTGATGTTATGATTACGGGTTTGGATAAATGGTTGTCTGAGAGTATTTTGCATTTCACTTTACGCGTTGGCTTCTGAACATATTTAACACTTTTAATTTGCCAGCTGCCATAATTGTTTGCCTTGTCGAATAGAAGTTTGGCAAGCTTCTGGCGGTAGCAGAGAATGTAAGAAAAAAATATATAAAAACGTAGCATATATATATATATATTATGCTTAAAAAGCGATGATTGATAGTGCACTGGTTTCCTGACAAATTACATATTACGACAATGTTTTCATGTGTTGCGTCGAATGAAAGGTTAGATGAATTTTCCAAACATGTACCTTTAGAACGAACTTGCCTGAGATTAATGTAACTGGAGGTTAAATTTCTCACCCGAGCCGCTGCCAATTCCCAGAATTGATATTGTGGAGTCTGAGGGAAAGCGCTCTACGAGCCTTTCAACCACTTGTCGAGGGAAAACCGTATCTCCCCATTTGGTTAGGACCTGGAACTTGGCGGATCGTTGGGCGAAAACATGGAAAGTCTTTGCGTAGTAGTCCGGGTCGTACATAAGTGGTTTCAACTTGGCTTGCTCCATCGCCGGTCTCGATGCAAATTGATAGTGAGACTAATACACAACACTTAATGCATGTGCTGAACACATGAACGTGGAACACAAGGACAGGTCCTGCGAAGCTTCTGAAGTCGTACGATCACCGAATACTTGTGTAACCGTCACTTATGGCTAGCCAAACAAAAAATAATGAATAATATACTTTTATTCTATGAAATCGTTTAATTGAAATGTGCGTTGTAGGCCCAGCATCAGAAACATTACGTTGGCCGAACGTCATATGGCCGCCGAGCTAACATTGGCTCACAGTGAAAGCTTGACGTATACACCACGTTACTTTATATCAACCACTTTTCTACCAAAAACGCAAAACTTGTGATGGCTGATAATGATCTGCGACCAATTTATTGTCAATGATGTATGAGATGGTCGTTAAGTGCCGCAAATCTGCGACTTCTGTGTACATCGTAGGGCCTAAAAAACAGAGAGAGAGAGAGAGAGAGAGAGGAAGGAGCAAATGTTGTGATGGATATTGAATGATTGGTTTCGAAGGACAGAGAGATGACGGGTGGGAAAAGTGGGAAAATAATTTCCGCTTACCAACATACGATGGATTATGATCAAATCGAAGAGGACAGATACACTGACACATATATTATAGACACACACCACACACACACACACACACACACACACACACATACTCTACTCGAGATAAATAATTTGAGAGCCAATATCATGAATGTAGTCTCAACTTACTCATAGGTTGTTGAATTAATGCAAATGGTGATCATGATAGGCAAGCTCATTGATAACAAAGCTGTATAGTAATTAAGGCGAAATTTCTTTTGTACACAACCAAAGAAAACTATTTACCTTGCGTGAGCTCTCGCCTACTGTCTGTAGGCTTCATCAGACTGACGTTGACTCGCCGTAGATGGGGTGTAGGCAGTCTTACAGTCCGAGAGAATGGGAATGTACGCTGAAGATAATTTGTATTGCCCCTCGTCACGATTCATCATGCGTTCCTGCCCCGTTGTATATGGATCGCCTCTCTTATCCAACGTGTGAATTTGTTGCTGTCTTTGGACACGATCTTGCTCTGTTTCCAGTCAATAATGTGGTTTTCCTGCGCTACGAGATCACTTATGGCTGACTTTTTAGGAGTGAGATCTGCCTCTTTCTTTTTGGCCCTTGTGAAATGTGTCTTGCCCAGTGACTCTGCCTCTTTTTTTGTGTTCTGATTTCCTGACTCCGAATTTTCTGCCCGTCTCCCCTATGTAGACCTTGTCACAATCCTTACAATGTATTTTGTACACTACTCCTGTCGAGTCCTCATGTGATCTTTTGTCCTTGGGGTGAACCAACAGTCCTCGTAGTTTGGTGAGGGGGCGCATGGTGGTAGCACCATTGTATTTGGTGAAGATCCTTTGGAGTGCTTCAGACGTGCCCTTTACGTATGTGATCGTGACCATGCATTTCTTCTTGGTGGTCTGGGTAGACTTGGGTTTATCCTTGGGCATTTGGGTCATCTGTTGGTTGACCTGTCGAAACGACCAGTCAGGGTATCCACATAATCTTAGGGAGGACTTGATATGTTCTTCTTCAGTCTGAACATCCTCTGAGTCTGTGGTGATACCATGAGCCCTATCCATGAGTGTTCTGTAAACTCCGAGCTTCTGATGAAGAGGGTGATGTGAAGAGAAGTTGAGATATTGGCCTGTGTGTGATTTCTTCCTGTAGACAACTAACTTTACCTTGCCGTCTGGATGTTTGATGATTCTTGTGTCCAAAAAGGGGATTGAGTTTGATTCTTCCATCTCATATGTGAACTTGATACTCCCTGTCACATCTGCTTGGTTAAGATGGTCTTTGAGTTGGTGTACACATTCCTCCTTCACGATAGCAAGTATGTCATCAACATATCGTTTTCAGAGTCTGGGTTTGATGGCAGTGGGTACTGTGGAAAGGACAGTCTGTTCTAGATCTTCCATATACAGGTTCGCCACAATAGGGGAGACAGGGCTGCCCATCGCTGCACCAAACTTCTGGCGGTAGACCTGGTCATTGAATTGGAAGTAGGTGGTAGTAATTATGAAACTCAACAGCTCGATGATGTTGTCTGGTGTCAGGTTGGTTCTTTCCTTTAGACTAGTATCCTTATGAAGACGATCTTTGACAATGTCCAAGAATTGGTCGATGGGAGTGTTGGTGAAAAGGCTGACCACATCAAAAGATACCAGTGTCTCTCCTTGTTCAAAGGTCAATTCACTGATTTCCTCAGCGAATTCTTTGGAATTCTGGACATGATGGTCTGTCTTTCCCACCAAAGGAGCCAAAATGTCAGCCAGCGACCTTGATGTGTTGTAGCCAATTGAACCTATGTAGTCTACAATAGGGCGGAAAGGGTAGCCTTCCTTATGGGTCTTGGGTGTGCAATACAGGCGTGGGATGTTTTCTTCTGTGGGGTAGAGATATTCATACTGTCTTGGTGAGATCTTCCCTTCATCCTTTAATGATTTCAGGATAGAGACAAGTTTCCTTTTGTACTTAGGTGTTGGGTCTGACGGAAGTTTCTCATATGTTTTCTGATCTTCTAACATATGACTGACCTTCTCCTTGTAATCCTCTACGTTCAGTACAACTGTTACCTTTCCCTTGTCCGCCGGCAGGATAACAATATCTTTGTTGCTAGACAAGTCCTTCAAAGCTTGTCTTTCTTGATTGGTTATGTTGGACTTTGGAGGGTTGGCATTTTTTAGGATCCCAACCACATCATTACGAAGGAGGCTGGCTTGGGTCTGATTCAAACCTTTTGTTGCTAACTCTGAAGCAACAACAAACTCTTCAACAGGGAGTTTGCTGGGAGCAACGGCAAAATTCAAACCCTTTCCCAACAGAGATGTTTCACTTGATGAAAGCTTGTGTTTTGAAATGTTAATGACCCACCTTTTCAGTTGAGAGCCAGATAAGTCGATCTCCTGTTTTGACTGGCGCCGATGGTTGTCAATCAGGCGCTGTAACTTGGACTGTTGTCTCTCTTTTGACCGGGTGAATTCCTTCTCCCGTGATTTCTCAACCACAGCATGTGTCTTGTGGAACACATCTTCCTGTAGATTTTTTTCCAGATTCTCCCTCAAACGTTTGGATGAGCTGGAAAAATCTTTGATCTTATTGGTGGTGATACGAATCCGCTCGCGGAGGAGGGCTTTCCTTGCTTTCGCAATCATTTCCTCGGCGCGTGTCGATCGTATGGGGTTCCTCACTTTCAGACTGACCGGAATTACCTCCTCTTGTTTGCATCGTAGACTGAACACAAGATGATTGCGATGTCGCGACAATTTCTTCTCCGTACATTCCCATTCTCTCACTTTGCGAACGATGTTCTGTCCAAATTTACAAATTATCTTCTCACAAACATACTCTCACTTATAAAGAATTGAAGGGGTCGGTGCAATATACGATTGTGATATGATTCCTAATTTATACTGTGTTATGTTCTGTTGGAAAAGGTGAAGAATGAAATGAAATGAAATGAAATGAAATGAAAAATATAGTGCTAACCCACACTTTTGTCAAAATTGAGTTACATGCATTTTCATAATCCTTATCCTTCACTCTAACCTCCGTGAAAATATCATATTTGAATTCAACCAATAAGATGGTAAAAAAATGCATCCATTCATGTTTTATTAATGTACAATGTATGGACTTGCCAAAGATTCAACAGCGATTATCTCAAAATGAGATAATCGTGTGGGTTAGCACTATATTGCACCATCTTCCATCTTCACACAGACAGAAATCGACACTGCTCGATTGTGTTCACCCATCTTTTTTGACCACTATTTTACTTTCTATACAGAGTTTGATAAGTCTGAGGAAATAACTACACACACACACACACACACACACACACACACACACATACTTGTAGTCTTGTAAATAAATGCCTATGTGAGCACTCCTATGTAGCATTAAAAGGAGCGAACTCACGAGGAGAAGCATCGGCAATGATTAGCGTGGTTTCTTGTGATGTCATGATATCAATGAATGTCAGCCTTGAACTAATGCTGCTGAATAACGAGTTGTATTCAAAGTAATGGATATGTAAATACAAATTTCCGTAAAAATGAAAGGTCCCCCTTCAGGATTGCAACAATTCGTTCGATTGATTCCTTAGTGATAGGCCTAAGTGTCTGAATGACGTATAGATTTTTGTGTCCCTGGGTTGTTATATAAAAGACGGCTGTCATTAATGTCAAGACATGCACATCTAGTGGCAAAAATCTTTCAAAATGGTCATTATAATAAAAGCTGAAACATTCCTTTCCAGGGCTTAGTTACACACCTGCTCTTTTGTTTGCGAGGGAGACAGATTTGCAAATGCACATTTCTAGAAAAATTGTCACATAATCGATAGAGTAACATTAACTGCAAAGAAACTCTGATTATTGTTCGGTGTGTTGTAACATCCATTAGCTCAAGGTACATGTTACGCATAAACTCACACGTACACACACGTATATATGCGTTAGTACATGCATATTATATATATATATATATATATATATATATATATATATATATATATTTCTTATATAAGGTAGCAGATCGTGTTTGATGAAAGCAGTTTTCTGCACGGACACTGAGGGAAAAACTTGTCGCAGAAATGAATTTCACTGTGATACCAGGTTCGATGCTCAGTATGGGGACAAATTCGTGGATTAATGCTGATGATTCTCTATCAGTATCCCATTTAATCCTTGTGTTTTTTATTCTCGTGATTAAATGCGCTTTGAACTCGTCAATCGTAGTTCTTCTGTCCTGTTCCGATAAACAAGGAACCACCGAGATTGATACATTTCTTTACAAGGCACTCGTCATGCACGACTTTATGTCCTCGTTCATATTTACATCGTTCTTTGTCTGTATCATACTGTCCGGTCGGATATCTCTGGGCATGATTCGAGTAAGTTGTCAACTTTCTGCTTGTGTGATGAGCGTCATGTTTAATACTTCTGGATGGCTGCTAAGTGGAATTGCGATCAACAAATACGTTTATGTGTCGTCGCCCCTGAAGTACTTCCAGCGGGTCACACTGCCGAGGGTGAAAGGGTGCATGTGCCTCGCCCTTGTCGTGTCTCTCAACGCGCTCGTCATGCTGCCGGTGGAAAATTTTCCGTTTTCCAGCCCAGCAGAATGTTCAATCCAAGGACTTTTGCAGCAAACCCACACTGACCCAAAGCCGTACCTCCTGATGATGCTGATTTTTATTACATTTCCCATCACCGTCGCTGTCTACTTCAACGTCGCTCTAATCCGCCTCGCGGCCAGGCAGTCTCGAGCAATTGATGCAGCCGCGCTCAACCCTCCTCGCGCATTTATCCATCGGGACAAAGAACATGCCAACTTTTGCATTCGTCCAGTGAATGGTGGAGTGAGGAATGTTATCGCTGTGAGTTCTATGGCCATTATCACACTAGCAATTGTGAGCTCAGTAATGATATCTTCTGCTCTCTTACCGAACACTCCCAAACTGGACGAACTGTATGTCCTCCTTGATATCGCAATGCTCTTGTGGGACTGCAAGATGATAATACTAGTTACGAGCGACCCATATCTAAGAAAAGAATTTTGGAAGCTTTATCAAAGATTTTGTTTGAAAGCGCGTGCAACATATTAGTGCTTTACAACCATATTCATATTTAGAAAAGTCACACCGGATAACTTACAGAATTTGAAAAATAGTCTGAATGAAGAAACTTGGAGAGAAGTTTATAGCACTCATGATACGGATTTATCATTTGATGTTTTTATGAATATTTTGAATTCTCATTTAGAGAAATATGTTCCTTTGGTAGAAGTTAAACGTGATTACAAAAAGTATCCTAGATCACCATGGGTAACAAAATCTCTTCTACGATCTATAAACCGGAAAAACAATTTGTATTATGCAGACAAAATCAAACGTACTGAACAATCTCATCGTAAATATATTATGTATAAAAACACTCTTACAAGAATATTGCGTTATGAAAAAAAGAAGTATTACGCGGATCAGATATCCTTTTGTAAGCATGACATGAGTAAAAAAAGATAATAAACAGTGCTGTAAATAAAGAAAATAATAAGTTTTGTATTACAAGAGTTGTTTCTGGTGACAAGGAAATAACAGACCCTGTGATGATTGCAAATGCATTTAACCTTTACTTTTCGCAGATTGGACATGATCTTGCTAATAAAACTCCTGCTTGTCAAAAAAATTCTATGAATTTCTTAAATTACCCAATTCAAATTCATTCTTTTTTGATCCGATTATTAGTTATGAAGTAAAAGATATCATTATGAGTTTGGAAAGTAAAAGAAGCTCGGGACCTGATTGTATTGATAACGTTATTTTGAAAAATATAGCTGAGAATATTATTGAACCTTTAACTTACATTTTTAATTTGTCATTAAGCAGTGGTGTTGTTCCGCTACGAATGAAAATTGCTAAAGTAATCCCAATTTATAAGAAAGGTAATAAGGAAGATGTTAGTAATTATAGACCAATTTCATTGTTGTCATCGTTTTCAAAATTGTTAGAAAAAGTTGTTTATTCTAGACTCCTTAAATTTCTTGATTTCTATGATATCATTTCTGATTCACAATTCGGTTTCCGCAAAGGACATTGATAGCACTTAGCACATAGCACATAGCTTGGGTGAACACACATCCAACATATCTCGACAGACTGTCCCGTCTCCAGAAAAAAGCTCTTCGAATAATTTGTCATGTTTCTTGGAGAGCCCACACCGATGTTTTATTTTCTGAAAACAAAATTTTAAAAATAACTGATATTTATTATTATTGTCTTGGCCAATTTATGTATAAACTTTCTAATAATTTGTTGCCGTCTGTCTTCACAAGCATGTTTGCGAGAAACCACTCGTTCCATAAATATCCAACTCGTCACTCAGATGAATTCCATCTGCCTTTAACTAGAACAATGTTTACACAATCTATATTTACATTTGCTGGACCTAAATATTGGAACAACCTTTCTAACAGTTTGAGGACATCTCCAAGTTTAAGTTCTTTCAAGAGTAATCTGAAGAAAAATATACTGAATAGTTATAAGAATTGTTGATTCTTTATTGGTTGCAAAGAAGTGTAAAATCCAACCTTATATTCTATTGAAATTACAGCTAAGCGGCTCCATCCATCCACTACCTCTCGTGTCCTTCTATTTTTTTCTGTCTTTTATCTTCACTCCACGCATTAAGCTGCTTTCTCCCCCCCCCTCTCTCTCATACACACACACACACTCACACACACACACACACACACACACATACTACTTTGTTTCTTTCCTCTCTTTTCCGGCATGACAGCGACTTAGTGTAAAGGGATTTGTTCAGGGTTTTTGTTTCGGATAAGTTAGGTTATAGGTCTTTTTGTCTTAGTTTCTTTGTTTCATCCATTTTCAATGCTTATCAGTCTATCGATCATATAATTTCTTGTATTACGTGTGGGGGGAATGCAGCCTACAAGCTCAGCTTTTTAGCATTCCTCCCCATTTCCAACATTTTCCTATACCTACAAATTTTCTGTAAATTTATCCTTTACTTTGTATGATGAAATTTATGCACTGTATTCAATTTTTGTAATATATTTATATGTTTTTGTTGGAAATGAAAAATGAATGAATGAATGAATGAATGAATATCAATTCGATCACATTCATAAAAGGACTTGGCATATAAGTATGTTCATATATGTTCAAATCACCCATGATACGTCCTTTATCCGTGTTATTAGTTGTGCGCAATTATGGAAATTCAATACATTTTCATCCGAAGTTCTCCGTTAGCCTGATTAGAAAAATTTTGTATTCCTTTAATTCCGTGCTTTTCATTGAATTAAAACAAATTGTACAGTCACTTCTCACTTTTTTTTTTCATAATCTAGTTGTATTGGGGTAATGAAACTTACTTTAATTTCGAAAGTAACGTTTCAATTAGTAGTACTATACCCATCAAAATTAATCCTTTTGTTCACATCATGACACAGTCTTTCATATTTCACGCGATATCCATGTAATCAATCATATCCTTTCAATACTTCAACGTCTGATGAAACGGTTATATATATACGCCTACCATATACTAGTATTCTAATGACCTCAACTAACATATCAAAATGCGTTTTCCCCCTTTCCTAGGAAGGGGGCTCAGCAATTCTATGAGAGCTTTGCCTCTATAAATTTTCAAAGTGGATAATTACAAAAGATTAAAACTACTTTTCTATGTATATATTATCAATTGATGCGGTATTGTTGTAGGTCCATGGTTGAAGTAAATGGGTCATATCACATGGAAAAAAGGCACCAGTTTTTACCTCGTCACCCTACAAACTTATGAATTTCAAAGGCAAGGATCTCTGTATAACGTATGCCCAGATATACGGAGATAAAGAATCTCCTTGTCTTAAACCTTTATCAATATGCAAAATACCTGGCAGATGTACCCTTTTTGAAAACATAACTAAAAATAGCCATTAAGTCAAATATTTGGATACTAATACATCTACAAAATGATAGGCCACATGATAGGAACGCAATATTTTAGCAGGAAAAAAAAAAGAGGAAAAAACAAGAGACACGGAATCCAAAGTCTTTTGCCATTGAAAATCCAGAAATACAATTTGTTGATGATGGTGTTACACGTTGACATACAATTTTTGATTTTTTAAAAATATATTTGGGATATGATTTAATTCAAAGTAAATTATCATGGCATAGATTCATTTTTCAAGATATGTGTTAATCGGTAATTTATTCATATATATTTTTGTTTTAAACTTGATTTGATATTCTATTCAAGCCTTTTACCTGGAAGCGAGTTCATGACGGTATAGTCGAGCAACGAATATACGATATATATATGTTGCTGTCTATATTCCATTTAAGTGGCTTTTTATTTTTATTTATTTTTTGTTCTGTTCAAATACATGCAAATTGGTTGCTTTTCTGCTTCTTTGTGTATGTCTCATCAAGCCCTTGAAAAAGACCGGTAACACAGTCGAATGCTTGGGAGAATAAAAGGCCATAGTGAACATTATTGCAACATCTGCGAGTCATTCCTCCGCCACACGAACACACACACACGCACACACACACACGCACACACGTATATATATTTATAATTCAAAAGTGTTACAATTTTAAAGAGGAAAGCATCATAAATCAGATTCATTTGACAAGATTTGTATTTTCGTTGAATTGTTTAGATATTCAGTACCCGGTAATTAAAATGGTAATTTGTCGATGTATTATACTTTGCCTTGTTCTTTAAAGTGAGTGGTTAATATCCTTCAAACAAAGTAATGCAGATATTAGGAAATCATACAGTCATGACCGTGTAAGTCTAAGATTTGCGTCAAGTGAAGATGAATTTCTTACAAGAAATTTAGCAACCTTGGATGTTTATTTAGAAGGAACAAAGAATAGAAAATTTCTCCTCCGCACACTTTTGCCAGTACTAAGCCGTATAACATCGTACAACATTGATGAATAATGACCAGAATCTAAGGTGTGATTCTTCGAATATTGATCTATCATAAAGGTCCTTCATTAAAATTATGTATATTATATATATATATATATATATATGACGGAATTATATATATATATATATATATATATATATATATATATATAATATAATATACGAAGACCTTGAAAATGATGGATTTAGCGCCTTTTTGAAGCGAGCTCTTCATGTCTATATATAAATATATATATATATGTCTGTCTGTGTGTGTAACTGAACATCATGTTGTAATTTACGATATACTTGATATACAGCTGTAGTGCAATATGTATATTTCGGGTTTTATTATTAGAGAGATAATGTAAGCAATTAAATCCGTCATCACGAGTAGACCTTACAGCAGCCACACGGCAGCTGTCGGAGCATTTCATCTCTCTGATTAATTTTAGTCTTCGAATGGACTTAGCACGCATAAACACCCTCGCACACCCCCACCCTTACAGACACACACACGCAAACACCCCAGCGGCATTTTCTATTCGATTGCCCATATTTCCAATCCAGGCATAATACGGCCTCTTTTCATGACCAATAGCATTCGGATATTATTTACTGCATAGTACAATAACAGCACAAATAGACTAGAGTATATTTTTCTTCTAGAATCGAAATTTATATGCAATGATAAAAATACAACGCACTTTCATTTTCCGAGCAGAAGTACAAAGCATTTTATGTAAATGATCAAGAAGACAGAAATTGAGAAAAAATAACGAGAGGGCTAATTAACTAAAATTACGTGCTGATTCAAGCAGTTAAGAGAATTGGTGGGTGAATTTCCTGCTGAAGGGGCAAATACCTACCAAGTACTTTACTTTTCACTTTTGGTGCTTTCTTTCAAAAGGACATAGTTGACTTATATGAGAGTCTTCCAATACGCATTTAAAAAATCTTGTTAAATATTCATTTACGTCTTCATTCTTTATGAATTTCATTCTCACGTTGCCTCACACGAAGTCTACGAAAATATTAGTTTCGTAGTATATGTGAATATATATATATATATATATATATATATATGTGCGTGTGTGTGCGTGTGTGTGTGTATGTGAGTGGCGAGTGTGACGACAGTCAGCGCTAGAAAATAAGCAGAAATCTTTGTGAAACAAAAAAAAAAGTTCCTTTGTAATGCGTCGGAGAAATGCGTTCTCTCATATATATATATATATACATATATATATATATATATATATATATATATATATATATATATATATCATAACAAAAATGATCATAAAGTCAAAGATTTCGGGAAAAGTTGTGTACGTATAACAAAAAGAAATTTCCATGGTTTAATTGCCCCGTTTTCATCACAGCCCTCTAAAGAGTATAGTCTTGATTGAAAATGAGAGAATCCACAGATTATTCTTCACCTTTTCACTGGTGAATTTAAACTCTTGTAACTTGACAACGGACATGATTCAAAATGCATTTCTTAGAGTTCTTCTTTCGACGCTCTATTTTTTGTTTTTGGAACGAAGAATCATGTGACCACACAAAGGGGATGTCACTTCTTTTATTAGATAATGTCGAAATTTCATTTCCATCGGGTAGATACGCAATGTGTTTCAGTCATTAAAAAGAACTTATGTTCATTGTCAATTCACATTACCTTTAATAATAATAATAATATATATATATATATATATATAATATAATAAAATATCTTGGTCATGTTATTGGCATTAGCGGTGGTTACTAGTATACAAAGTGACTTAAATTGAATGAATGAGGCATTTTTAAGATAATAACTGCCTTCTGTTCCTTGGAAATTGAAACTTCGCCAAAAGTTGGGTTTTTATTTACTAGGATACTACCACAGAGCGCCTGAACACAGTCCATGTGTGAGATTTCTCATGTAGTGGGCACTTGCTCCTGGCAACATACACAAACTTTCGTCGTCAAGGTATTTGAACCCTCCACTTAGATTTAATCTAAAATGTATGAGAAGCGTGATCATTCACAATAGGGCCTTTTTCATACATTAATAAATGACATACCTTAATTGATGCTCCAAAAGGGCAGCCACGGGTTCTATTCTAGGTTGTGGTCAGGTACGTGGCAATGTCCATCAGGTATTTTTTTTTTACCTTGCAAAGATAGGACGTTTTGCATTTTGGTATTACAACAGTGACGACCTTCCGAGATTTTTTTGCCGATGATGTCCAAATAACAATTGATTTTCACCTAGGGTAGTTATCAACGTTTACGTGTTTCCATATTGAGTGACACCTCTAGTAATATTACTGATAACAGAAGTGGGAATCACCCATTTTCAATATGTGGTTGCGCACCTGCTATTTTGCTTGAGCTTTCTGAACACCGTTTCTAAGAGTGATTAAATGCCTGTAGTTCACTGTCGTTGGCAGTTTGCGTTATATACCCAGAGTAAGATCCATTACCTTGTCTTATAAAGGTTTTGGCGCCACGCTATAGGGCACCAACTCTTGCTTGATTAAAGCATCAAGAATAACGTGGAGAGGATACCCATGTCACATAAAATGAATTTCACCATGCTACTAGGTTCAACTCTTGATCCGGTGACAGATCCGTGGACTAATCCTGATGGATCTTTGTCAGTCAGTACTATGATCATCGTGATTTTAAATCTTGTGATTAAATGTTCTTTGAACTCATTAATTGCGGTCGTGCTAACCAGAGTCGATGTAAACGGAGTCACCGAGATCGATACATTCCTTTACAAGACACTGGTCGCACAAGATATTACGTCTTCCTGTATGTTCACATCGTTTTTCGTCTGTGTCATATTGTCGGAACGGATACCTCTCGGAACGATTCGAGTGAGTTGTCAACTTTCTGCCTGTTTGATATGCATATTGTTCAACGTTTCTGGATGGTTGCTAAGTGCAGTCGCGATCAACAAATACGTGTATGTGTCGTCACCCCTGAAGTATTTCCAGCGGGTCACACTGCCGAGGGTGAAGGGATGCATCTGCCTGGCCCTTGTCGTGTCTCTCAACGCGCTCGTCATGCTGCCGGTGGAAGATTTTCCGTTTTCCAGCCCAGCAGAATGTTCAATCCAAGGGCTTTTGCAGCAAACCCACACTAATCCGAAGCCATATATTACAATGATTCTGATTTTCATCGCATTTCCCATCATCGTGGCTGTCTACTTCAATGTCGCTCTAATCCGCATCGCGGTTAGGCAGTCACAAGCAATTGGCGCTGCTTTGATCGATCCTCCTAGTGGCATTATCCGTCGAAACCACGAACAGAACAAACAATCGGCAAACAGTGGTGTGAGAAATGTCATCGTTGTGATTTCTGTGGCCCTTCTCACACTAACAATTGTAAGCACGATAATAATAACCTCTGCTCTCTTGCCGAAGTCCCGTAATCTGGAAGCAATCGATATCCTCCTCGATATAACGATGCTCTTGTGGGACTGCAAGATGATAATTCTAGTTGCAAGCGACTCGAACTTGAGAAAAGAATTCCGAAAGCTCTTTCAAAATTGCGGTTTGAAGGCTCGTGCTACATTCTAGTCCATTTCATACCAAACAGCGACAAGCTTTGCACACAGTTCGTCTGCTTCTTCTCCCAATGTGGCACCAAATTCACGCTTGATAACTTACCATTGCTTGTCATCTATGGTCGACCACGAGGGGTCGTTTTCTCCCGACATTTTTTTTTTCCGGCGCGTTTTTGGCCTAACACTCCACAAGGTTGACTCATTTCTCTTAGCAATGAATTAAGGGACACACAGGAAACAATATCCTTCAGGCGTGTGGGTTTTGACTCTGTCACATGCAAGGATGTCCAATTGATGCCTTATCAGAGAGACAGACTGCTTTGCTCTTAGAATACTAGAAGGAACGGCATGATAATTCCCTACATTATTTAGTAATGGACAGTGACACACGAACCCGAGACACTTGACTGCAAACCCCTCCGCCCAATCGTTGTGGATTGGCATCTATTTCCACTTATTAACTCAATGCTTACTAAACGTCGATGTTGGGCAATTCGTCAATGAGTTACATTGGCACCTGTTTTTCCTTCTTCTTCCAAGACGTAAAGCGTTAAAAATGGCATTAAATAATGTCACACAGATAGATATGAAGCTCGGATGGCGAAATATGAGACATGTAAGCAGATGAATCAACTTTCGTAGTCACTTTTGACAATAAAGTTTATTCTGAAAGATGTTATAGCCGAGAGTTAACTGTATAGGATATAGGCCTATACCAGTTAAAGTTCATTTTGTCTGCAGTGCCGCTATTGATGCATGCCATAACTTTTGTTCTGGATAGAAAGGGGAATCGAAGAGAGGCTCTTTGTTATTTGCTGATCGGATACCTTTTTTCCTTCCAAAGTCGAAGAAAAGTGATTGGACAGTATAAAGATATTGGTACCTGTAAAGTCACGAAGATGCTGATCATGGTTTGACGATGATCACCAAGGCAGCACCTTAGGAATGAAAGCCAATTATTGAGGTGTGGGAACGTAGGTCGATCAATTTTCAAGTGGTTGTGCCGCGGCAAAGCACACCGAGCCTTCGTTTCGCAGCGCTCTTGAATTTGGTGCTCCAGGAAATGAGGATGAGCGATTTCACGTGCCAGATCATATGGGAGATAGCAGTTGTGAAGAGCACGAGCATTGTGTCGGGAGCGTTTTGAAGGGATATGACAGCTACCGCGGTCCCTGTAATGAGAATCAGCATAAAAACGAGCACCGTCAGGCGAACAATTGGGGATATCACATTAGGTCCGAAGCGATGTCTTTGGTCACCGCCGTTTTCCCGGCGTCTTTCTTGGGCGTGTTCCACTGGCTGTATGGCTGGTTTCCGGTACCTTCGACCTTGCGTGACCCCAACAAAGATGACATAGCAGTTCAAGAATACAGTGACAGCACCTGGCGCTCCTAGGCTAAGTCCTATCACGGGTAGAAGTCGGATACTGTCCTCAGCAGAAAACGTGACGGCAATGGCGTTGACCGAGCAATCGTCGAGGTCGTGAAATGGAAAATTAGGAATGGGTAAGAACAAAATACTGCTCAGTGACACAATGTAACCAAAAAGGAGAAGGAACTGCAGTCTCTTCCGAGTGACTATTGCATAGTACCTCAGTGGCTTTGTGATGTATATAAATTTATTAACAGAGAGAGTCAATGTCATCCACAAAGAACAAATGAAAGCGAAAGCGTTAAAAAACATGATAGATAAGCAAAATTTGACGTTTAGATGCACAGATAAGCTGGTGGAAAAATAGGCGACACCCAAGTTCAAGAAAAACGCAGCTATCGTGTCTTGAACCGCAAGAAGTTTGTAGAGATACATGTCTGCGTCGGGAAAATCGAAGTCGTATTTCGAAGAGAGCGTAGAGTACACGAAGGAGTTAACCACAGCTGCTACAACGAAAGCTACAAGTGAAATTGTCATTGCAGCGTAAGCGCGAGGATCGATGAACACGTTCTTATTTTCGTTCGAGGGTAACAAAGTAGTAGCGTTGAAGGCCATAATTATTTTTTCAAAACTAAAAAAAAAAAAATCCGTGCCTCTCAATAAGCTTTTCTGAATACAGTCAGTGACATACGTGAATTTTTATGATGAAAATTGTGAATTGTTCACTGATGAACAGATGCACTTCTTGTCCTACAGTATTTGGTGCAATATTAGGCCATTTCATTACAGTCAGTCTTGTAAAGTTGTCTGGGCTGACCGTAGCAACTAGTTCATATCTTTTCTCTCAGCAGATATATCTCCATCAGGCAGCACGAAGTTTGGTGATATATAAAATCTAATTATCAATGCTAATTCGTATACGTTCAAAGAACAGGAGGTCCAAGAACGTTTTAACCGAAATGAGTCCATAATTCTTCAGTGTGACTGTCTTCAGGCCTTGATGGTCTTTCTCTCGAGATGTTCGGGGATCCGTAACATCTGATGCTCGGTAGAATCAATTGTACAAAGAAGAGCTGAAGATGATTTATCACGATCATCAATCCAGGTGATATTACTTCCACTGTTATAATGGGATACGCCTCTGAATGGTGGTTGTCGCTTATTGAAATGGAACTGCTCATTTTGTAGCGTTGTGAACAGCGACCTGAAGTAGGCTACCTGACTTCGATTTATAGCGCAAAGCTTGAGGAGAAAGAGAAAGAGAGGTAGAGAGCAAACATATTGTTTTAAATGATTGGTTTTGGAAGAGAAAGAGATGGAGATATATTTATAGAGAGATGGAGGGAGAGACAGAGGCTTGATTTCCCCTTTCAAGAAAAAATGCCAAGACTGGATTACGACTAAATCAACGAAGATGTGCATTAATGTACATCTATGTTGACAAACTCATAACTTAATAATGATGTCTAAAAGCTTTCCATTACTAAACCTCTTGATCATTTTCTATGATGTGCTGGTGACATAGTTTGACGGCCGATTCAATAATCTAAATTAACTCGTACGCCATCAACTTTGCGCAAATGCTGATTATCATGACAGGTAGAGGGCAGCAACGTTTAACGTTCCAAAAGCTCATCAGGAAGCTAGGTTCTCGTCGTTACCAAGGCCATTCGCCTCTGAAAGTTGGTTGTCAGTTATTTCAATGGAACTGCTCATTTTCTAGCGTTGTCAACAGTGACATGAAGTAGGCTACCACAAAGCCTTAAGAGAAAGAGAAATAGAGGGAGAGAGCAAACATATGGTTTTGAACGATTGGGTTTGAAAGAGAAAGAGAAAGAGAAAGAGAGAGAGAGAGAGAGAGAGGGGGGGGGGGGGGAGACGGAGCTCTTTTCCAGCAAAGCTGCCAAGAATGGATTACGACTGTACGGGAAGACATATACCACATACATTAGATAATAATGAGGTCCCAAAGCTTTTCATTATAAAACCTATAAATCATTTCCCATGCTGTACTTGTGACATAGTTTGACGGCCAATTTAATAATCTAAACTTTAATAATCGTAGTCATCACAAATGTTGATTATCATGACAGGTACGAATGCAACGTTTAACGTAACAAGTACCCATCAGGAAGCTAGGTTCTCGTCGTTACCATGGCAATTGCTATTCCAGCAAGAATTACTATCCTTGCAACTTTTTTTTTTTTTTTAATTGGGCACTGGATATCACAGACAATTATAATTTTGCTCAATTAGTGGACGCTCCGCCAAGAATTACATATACAGTAGTACTGCTAAAACTTTTGGTTTGATGATTACAATAATGGAATAAAAAGATTGATCAATCAGACATTTTACTTTTAAGTTTCTGTGAATCTGTAATTCCAAATATATTATGCGTTATGTTTTGTTGGAAAAAGAAGAATGAAAAAATAAATGAATTGAATTGAATTGATGGCATCCGATATATTGCACATGGGGTAAAGAGTGTGTCGCTATCAGAAGAATTTTAATGAATACGCAATGATACATAATTAAAGATGAGGTTCTCGTCGTTACCATGGAAACTGCCATTACCACGAGAATTGCTATCGTAGAAAAGTTTTTGGAAATGGGACCCTGGATATCACAGATAATTACACTTGGCTCAATTAGTGGACACTCCGCCAAGAATTACATATGCTGCTAAAACTTTTGGCTTGATGATTACAAATGGAATGAAAAGATTGATCAATTAGGCATCTTACTTTTAAGTTTCTGTGATTGTATCTATTATATTGCACACTGGGTAAAGTGTGTGTCGCTATCAGAAGAATTTTAATGAATGAAACTTGATACACAAAGATAGGTTCTCGTCGTTACCATGGAAACTGCCCTTACAGCGAGAATTGCTATCCTAGCAAAGTTTTTATTTTTTGAAATAGGACCCTGGATATGAGAGATAATTACACTTTGGATCAATTAGTGGACATTCCGCCAAGAATTATATATAGTACCGCTAAAACTTTTGGCTTGATAATTACAAATGAAATGAAAAGATTGATCAATCAGACATTTTACAATTAAGTTTCTGTGATGGCATCCGATATATTGCACATGGGGTGAAGAGTGTGTCGCTATCAGAAGAATTTTCACATATAAAAATGAATACACAATTAAAGATTACATTAATGTATACATTTTATATAAATACAGTCTCAGTGGAATGCTAAAGATTAATGATGACGTACATAGTGCATACCGTTACGAAAAGGTCGATTAAAATAATACTTACAACAGAAGCACACACCTAAAGGCCAAACAAAAAGAGACATTAGAGAAAACGCCTCAACTTAGATGACAAAAGATATGTTTGACTTGATTCAAATCACAAATTCAAACGAAGACACGTGAAATTAAAACAAGCTATACCCTGATCAACTGGAACTGGCCGTTTGGAATACGCGTTATGTTCATTATGCCAAAGGTTCCGAAAATGAAATAAGTTTTTTTTATTCTGAAGGTTAGTTAATCCAAAGTGTATGTGGAAACACGGGTGGAAACGATATCTTGTCTGTACCATTATTAAAACATGTAGTTTATTAATAACTATTGGAAAATCTTTATTGCTCATGAAAAATCTGTCAATTAAAACTTTTGAAGTGTCATTCAAATGAAAATCATCATAAGAACAGTTGAAATTGGAAAAACGGCAGAAAACACCAAGTACATAAATTGTGTATAACAATATACATACTACCGGACACAGCGAAAAAAAAAACATTAAAAAAAGAAAATCTTTAAACACATTGACTTTGAAACCGAGAATGGAGGCCTCATTCTCTCTTTTCAAAGGAGAACAAAAACCCTTTCTTTTTTATCCAGTGTTTTAGTTTTTTTTTTAATCGTTGCTCTTTCCCAAGGAATCAATGTAAACGGAGGCGTCACCTTTATGCGCCAGGAGTGTCAGTGTGTGACAAACATGGCGCATTTTCTACTGTTCATGGGGAGCGCCACTGACAGGGGTCGAGCCTAGGATCGCTATTGTTCATTCTTCATATAGACATCCTCAGGAATTGTCTTTAGAAATGTGTTACGTAATTATACGCAAACGATGCTTGCAATGCTTGCATATATCATACAGGTAAACATTAGGGACATTAAGAGTAGAGTAAATAATGATTTCATAAATATGTCTCGGTAACTTGTCATATAATTGCTTGTCAATAACCACAAAGAAACATGAAGCTATGGGATAAGTTCTCAAAAGAGAAGGAAAACGTAAAACTAGTAATGTTATGTTGATAATGATAGAATGAAACATGTAACTAAGTGTAAATATCTTGGTGTATATACTTCCAGTTATTTAAGCTGCGATAAACATGTTGAACATATCGGTAACTTTGTTGTGAAGAAACCCACATTACATCAAAAGCAGGCATTCCTCATTTATAATTGCACTACAGCCAAACTGGATTATTGCGATGTGGTGTGGAATAATGAAAATAAAATGAAAATGCCCCCAAATTGCAGTTTTCACGAAAAAGATTACGTACAGGTGTCCTAGCAGTACAAACCAGATATCCAATTAATACAATTCTTAAAACTTTGTCTTTGAGACAATGTCATTAAGACGAGAGAAACGCACATTACATTTAAGGGATACACACACACACACACACACACACACACGCACACACAAATTTATCAAGGCAGTAGAGGAGTTTTATACCTCCCCACATTTGACAAAGAAAGTATGGTGAGTACAATGATTGAAAATGCCTTTTGTCACCATGTCAGTTACTATAAGAAATTCAACTGAAACATTTAGCAGTGTTTAGGTGCAGTTTCATTCTTGTCAACCATTTGTATTTTAGATGGATCCTGTTAAGACCCTATTAGCAGTGAGAACTTTGATTTCAAAGCGTTTAAAACTACTTAAGTCTCTCTCCGGCTTAGATATGATCACACTTTCCACCAGATCTCGGGATGATTCTTGGGTTTTCACGAAATTGAACCTGACATTACTATTGATTTTTCCTAAAATATCTCAACTGATGGATGCTGAGCTGACATACTTCCATAAACTCCCAGTTTTTATTTCAAATTATCGGTACACGTGGATCATACTATACAAGACAGAGAGCACGTAACTTCTTTGATGTCGTCAGCTGATGACGGTGATCTGCTTCCGAGACTAAAACATCGGGTAAGGCCACAAGCAAAGGTGCCCGTTTATAACAAAATGTTACTATTCTAATATATCTCATTACAGTTTCATTACAGATACAGTATATATCTATATCTATCTAAACAATGATCTATATACATGTATATATATATATATATATATATATATATATATATATATAAAGAGAGAGAGAGAGAGAGAGAGAGAGAGAGAGAAGATTGGTCTGCTCGGCATCTTGATGATAATAAGTAAAAGAATTGGTAGAAGAACGCTGTAAAAAAATAAATCATAGATCTTAAAGATCTTAAAACCGGAGCATAGCTCTCAAATACTGAAAGGCAAGGTCACACTCTTCATCAGTGCCCATGGTGTGACAAAAGATCTTAATCAAACCCGTTTCTGAAACAGACATGAAAACACGTCCATGATCATGTAGGCGCCATCTTTATATTAGTATTTCCTTTCCTCTCTCAGTTTTGACGAATGTAGTGGGAACTGCTTGTGACAAACCTAGATAGTGAGATTTGTGCCGAATATAAGGTGAGATGTTCAATGATGAATGATAAACTGATTGTGTAGATGACCCTTGTTGGGTACATACTCCCTTCACTGTTACCTGCAGAGGCCCATGACAGCAATATCCGGTTTGTCGAATTGATTGGTGATAGAGACCTAATATCGCTTCTTTACAGGACGGAGAGCTAGACAAAAAAAAAAAAAAAATGTTACCTACCTGCCTAGGATGCCCGAGTGTCGATGGAGCCGGACTTTTTACTAACTGATGTGATATAAAATGTTAAAATCAAACTTGCTAAATCATGGTTGATTTCAGCGACCGTTTTTCCCTTTGTCAACTTGATTGATTGAATAGGGAAGACATTCATGGGTTTGCCTCCACAGCTTCGGGGCTTAATGACACAAAAATATTATTCCCACTAACCAAACATTTTCATCGTCCTTTGCAGCCGTGTTTATTGCCATGCAAAAAAGATCATCGTTAGTCCTGACAATGTATAGCGTGGTTTGCCAGCTGATATAACATTTGTATACTGCTGGTAATCAAGTTTGATTAACATATCAAACATTGAGTTTCATCATGCAACTTGGGATTTCGAACGGACTTTTGCCTTTATGCTTAAAACTTGTGTCAGTCTGACTTTGACACTGGAATTTACGTAAAGATCAAATCTTTTTAACCCGAATCAATTTAATCTTAGTTTGAGACAGCAATGATATCAATCTCTCGGTATCGCGATCCCCTTTTCTATTCATATGACTATTACATGGTTAACTTCATGTTCTACTGCCTTCTGCTAATGAAAGTACGGCCGATCAGGGTATGATCATCTTGGCTCGGAGCAGATCGAAGTACTTCCTTTAATGTTCAAATGTTAAAATGTGGATTGCGTTATAGCAGAAATATTAGTAGTACAATTTGAAATTTGAGAAAAATCGATTTAAAAAGTTATGATTTTTTTTTTCTTTGCCATTCGCTGAGAAATTGATATGGGAATTAGAAAAAAAAGATATTTCATAAAAATACTGTCATGAATGTACATCTATCAGACACGGTTTCCTAAACGTGTGTACGTGTTCATATTGGATTGATTATTAGTGGAGATTGAAGTTTCTATTAGTGCATGCATGTGAAAGGAAAGAGCTCACAATGCCCAGAATATTCCAGGCAGTGCCTACATACAGGCAATATCTTTAGGTACTGATGCAATACAGTAAAAGATGATAAAGGTACGTCATGTACGTTGTGTGTTTCAAAGCACAACATCCCTTAAAATGATGGTACAGTATTGGTGGAGATGAGAATTGGGCTTCTAACGTTTTCCAAGATACCCAGAAAACACTTATGAAATAGCACCGAGCATACCATTTTAAGAGGAATTCAAAGTTTATTTGATAAGAATCGGGTTTGGAACGACTGAAACATCCAAAAACAAAGTAAAACAAAGCGATTGTGATAAAATGTGGGTCAAACACTTTATTAGAATCGCTCTGTTTTGGATATCTCAGCCATTTCAAAACCAATTTTCATCAAATAAACGTGGAATTGTTCATAGAATTACATGCTCTTTCATATTTCATAAGAGGTTTCTCATTATATCACCTAAAAAAAAAAATGTTAGAAACCTGAAATTAGGTCTCAACCAAAACTATACGATCACTTTAAAGGGGAATTCGTTTATTCATAAGAATTCCTTAGTGACCTTGTTAGTATGCATTACGTGAATGATACACAAGTGCTGTCAGTAGGCAGTGGTAGGTCAATACATACAGTAACTTTTGTGGTTGATTTTATTGCATGATCCCTATTCTCCTTTGACTTTTTATATAGAAATGGTGTCATGTCCATAGATAGAAAATAAGTGAGTGTATGTGGGAGAGTCTTGAACTTACAAGTATAGCTGTAACATGGGGTGGTATTCTTAGGTCGTTATTAAGTCGAGAAGTTAATAGGCCCTAAATCATGGCAGAATACGGCCTCTATAGATAATGATAAAATATGCACTGGCCTTGAGTGGAATACGACATTTATTGCCTGAACCAGAATTGTATTAATCAATTAGTGTCGTATCCCTCGAAAGTATAGACAGTCCATATCATTATTATTACCTATTTCAGGCATCTTGAGCAGTAAAATAAATTATTACATTTTAAACTTTGTACAACTTCCTAATTCACGGCAAACAATTTTCAATTCGGCGCCAGCTAGAGCTCTACACCACACTGCGCGCTACATCCCTGTATACACAGGCTAGCTCACGGTATGAGCGCCGCGGGTATATAATTATATATAAAATACTAGTAGCATACATACTTATGATACAGGCCGGCAGTACATGACAAAAGTTATAGTGCACGCAAAATATAACGATTGCAAACGATAACCCATTATCGATTTGATATCGGTTTTTGCTCCCTCACTTTAATCATCGAGTACTTGAATCCCGCATCTTATCGACGCGACTGCGCAACAACCACGATACGCTTTGCTCGATATTATCGTTATTCTCGATCCTCGCTGGCTATGCCAGCAACTTACCTGTGTGGGACTAGACTTTCAGCGGTCGACTTAAACATGGAAGCTGAAAACAACAGCAGGTTCGCTACTTTTACAGAGACTGATCTATAGATAAGGACACTAAGAAAACAAAGGATGTCATGAAATACGCCCTACGAATTTTAGACTCCTACTGTTCTGAAAAAGGAATCAATCCGTCGGATATTAAGCAAGTCAACCCAAGATTTGTGCTGCTTTCTCCGTACATTCTACGCGGGAGTGCCCCGTAGATGGGCAGCGTATGTACGGTATACTAGTAGGCCTACGCTAAGCGCTCTTTGATCACGCTAGGGCCTACGCTATGAACTTCTACAACACACTCTCGACATCCACATTTTCAGCAATGGTGACTACAATGCCTGGCACGAGCCTTGTTTTTAAATCCAGTAGATCCCTAATCCTACAATACATCATCTAGTCCTGGTCCTGGACCCAGTGCAGTAAGTATCGCGTCACTCTAACGTGTTACATCCATAACGTGTTAGACCTATTCGGTCTAACGTTATAGTCAATTAGTGCAGTGTTAACTAGCTCTGTCACTCGTAGATCTAACGTTGGTCCTAACCTATTGTACTGTTACTTGCACTGTTAGACCTAACGTTAGATCTAGATATAGACCCTACAGACTCGATAGTTGAATTTGGATTTTCAGGCTTTTGTCTACACAGGTCACAGGTTCAATTACTGGTATTGTCTAGACTGGACACGTCATGCACATGTAGAAGAATCTTAAGTGATCTAGGCTTTCGCATGGTTCGCCTGGGTATGTATGCTATTTTATATAACATATAGTGCATGACATCTTATTGCACTATAACAAGTACCAAGCACCTCCAAATTCTGAATTTGCCCTCAGGCAGTTATATTCAATTCGGCCTGCGGCCTCATTGAATATAACTGACCTTCGGGGCAAATTCAGAATTTGTCGGTGCGATAGTTATATACTATAGTAGTGCATTCAGCCTCATGCACTATATATCATCCTTTACAGGCGCGGTGGAGCACCCCAATTATCTCGCAGAAATCCATCGAGCCTCATTTGCATAAAGTAAACAACATGTACTCGCGTAGTTGAGAAAAAGCAAACAACTTCTCAAGCTAATAACAATTTGAGGAAACCTATTTTCGGATTAAAATTGAGTTAGTTTGAATTTGAAAACATGTCCGAATATGCACATATAACATATTAAAGGATTTGACAATGATAAAATGTAAAAATTTTAGCGAAAACCTGGCGAGCAAAATTACCAAAAATATGCCTCGAAAATCATCCTAAAATTCACGAAGTGTGATTGCGGAACCAAAGCGCCATTCGAACAAATTACACCGAAATTTATTTATCTGCTTGCATTTTAAATTTCATACCGTAATATTCCCGGCCATGGTTGTGTCGGAAAAAAAAACAGAAGGTGATGTCAAAAATGACACGAACGCAAAGCGTACAGGTCGGTCCCATGTATATATAATCGCGTCACTGTAGCGTTGCATGTCACAGCACACACAACGCATTGCTGCATGCACACACAACGCATTGCTGCATGCAGCGTGCGCGGCAGCAGCTCAGCAGTCACCGCTGTGCGACACTCGGCAAAATTGACTGCGTCACATGGAAACCAACAATGAGCATGAAATTAATCCTGAATCTCACTAACTCACGTACCACGCGTGCCCAATATTACGGGAAAAGAAATGACGTCATTTTCAATTGTTTCGCTGACTACAATTTTCTATTCCAAACCCTGTAGAAACAAGTTGATTTCTCAAAAAACCAAGCGAAAACTTTCACCATGTATGGATTGAGGCCTGATGAACTTATGTTGCCAATTACGGACACATTGGAGCCCGGCCATAGTCCAGTCGGAAAAAAAAAAAAAAACAGAGAGCATGTTTTGCGAGAGGTGATTTTCAAAACGCTTTAATATCTCAAGTTCTAGTGCAGCAAATTTCATAATTTTTTCATCAAAAGGAAGGTTTTTAAAAACTTAGATAGTGTGGGAAGTTCGAGTTTACTAGCGGCACGCATAGCGGCACAAGGAGAAGGTAAAGATTTGACTTTTTCATGCACACAGTTTCGGGCAGCCGTGGATGCCCGTTGGAAATTCAAATAGAACGGGGCGATAATGAGATGCAAATTGGGGTGCTCCACCGCTCCTGTTTAAGCGTAAACTCAGACAGCATGTATTGAATAGCTACAACACACAAGTGCACTAAAATTCCTTTTTATTATGCTGATGGCTGCTCTGTTATAGTACTACTCGGTTGTTGCCATGTGAACAGACTCATGCTTATACATTTTAGTTGCATGCTCTCTCAAATTCCTTCCCATCGGTGTTTTTCCTTCCACTTCTAGCAGGGGCGGATCCAGGAATTCTGTAAAGGGGGGGGGGGGGCGTGACTAATATTTCTGGTGCCACTTCCGGGTTTCATTTCGGTTTTTTCTTTTTATTTCTTTTGTTTAAAGAAAAAATAAGGGGGGGGGGACGTGCGCCGGTTGCGCCCCCCTCTGGATCCGCCACTGTCTAGTAAGACCTTGGTCGTGTCGCATAGTTTCCCCTCCTTTCTTTCTTTCCTTTCTTTTATGCGTCATTGCAGCTGGCTGATATATCACATATAGGAATTGCAATTGATTCATGTTCTCCATTTTTCAAATCTTTCCCCGTGTCTATGGACGATGATGGAAGCCGGAATGTTTAAACCCTAAAATTATTCACGTCATTATCACTCCCATGTCAAAATTGCTTTTAGAGCAACTGCTATAGTGTGCAGCATGTGGTTACTTATTCTCATTTTATCACACACATAAATACATGTGAGAAGAATTTTCTGAGCCCCGAGTAATAGTCATTCTCTTTTGTTTATCCTTACTTTTGGTCTTAATTGTACCCGTGCTCCTCATCCTGTTCCCCTCACTATAGGCTTTTGTTGGGACCTACACTCAACAAGCTTTGCTTTTTAGTAGGTTCCATCGTATTTCTCTTCGCATCCTTTACTTTGATTGAAAATGGCACATCGACCGTTATGTATTACTTTTGTATTCCTATTTCTTCATGTATATATCCAAGCTGGACATTCTGTAATATATTTTGTTATATGCCATGTATTTCCCATCGAGAAATACGAAAATAAATTGAAATTGAAAATATATAATAACAGCCAACAGCCAGGAATAGTCCTCCATTTTTACGTGTTAACCTATGGGAATTTGCCCTCTGTCGCGAACTCGGGTATGCGACGCGCGTAGAAACAGCCAGCTCACACAGTAACAACGATCGTCTTTTAGTCTTACGTTTTAATCTATGGGAATTTGCCCTTCGTCGCAAAACCACCACGCGAGAAACAGTCATCAACAGCAAATTTTCCCGACTGGGAGCTCAAGTGCCCGGATGCTCTATTCCCCTCGTTTGGAACACGCAAATCCCACAGGCGTTTGCCAAAGAGGGAAATATGAGAAATTTACCCCTCTTCTCCCTGCTGGCGCGCAATCACGCGCGTAATTTGAGAGGAATACAATTTCGTAAAATCACAGCTCAGTTTCCTGATAATGGTAATAATAACAGAATATTCGAGAATGGTTGAAGGAACCATGATGTAAAGCCACGGCAATTACAAGGTAGGCAGACTACCTCCAACACTTTTGCGCTAAGAATTACATCACGTCTCGCTCACAGGGTGGCGAGTTGGCTCAGTTGGTAGCGCGTCTGCCTCACGATAACGGGTTCGAACCCGAGTCTGGACCAAGCAATGTTGTGTGTAAGCATACCGTCCCCTCTAGCAAGAGGCAAAACACTCTTTCCCTCGGATGGGACATAAATATGGAGGTCCCGTTAATGAGAGTAACAACTCATGCACGTAAAAGATCCCGCTTCATATCATCGCAAAGAGCAGGGTGTTTAACCCGGTGAAGTGGTCCCAACCAACATCCAACTTGACCTCATGGAAGACCAGCTTAACGTAGCTGAATATGCAGGGGCGGATCCAGGAATTCCGTAAAGAGGGGGCGTGTTTACAAAATTAAGGGGGGGGGGGGGCACGCACCCCTCCCCCAATTTTTTTCTTTTTATTTCTTTTGTTTCAACAAAAATATAAGGGGGGGGGCGTGCGCCGGTTGCGGTCCTCCCTGGATCCGCCCCTGATATGGGCTATCCAGCCATCTTCTCAGATGGAAATGAACAAACAAACAAACTCTAGAGTGACTTGTTATATTTATTTAGTCCTACAATACCTGCTGACCTGTTATACTTTGTGGAGAGCGCGTGTGGGAGATAACTGTGAGAGTTGGATCGACTGCATTCATGGCCAAGTTGGATATTGCTACATTGAAGCTGTGACTTGCTGGATGACTATAATACTTGCTGGATACTCCACCTTGCAGTCGAAAATTGTCTGGACAAGGTCGAAGTGACGTTTGGATTCTACACGTATGCACCATGGCTCATTGAAGATCATGTCCGGACATTTAGCTGGGAATTATCTAGATTTTACAATCACTACTAATTTTACAGTGCACTTTCGCTATAACAAACAAGTCCTCGATAACGAGGACTTTGCTATTATATATATTTATGTTATGTGTGTTTGTGTATGTGTGTGTGTGTGTGTCTGGTAAGTGCATGATATTTACAGAACTATCATTATTAATGAACCGCCTCAACATTAAGTCAGCGTTTTTTGACGATCATTCTCAGTGTAACTCAGGTACATGTATTTGTAACAGTAGGCACGCCTACACAATGTCATTATTATCAGTTTCTTACTGGTACTTTGTTAAGGGTAATATCATATTCTCTGCTTTCTGAAAGAAGTAAATCAAGTTCTCCTTAATGATAGAAAAGTGAAATTACGTTGAAATTTCTTTCTAGTTTCTTTATATCGTTGTCCATACATGAAACAGGAACATGTCAGGAACTTTTGTCTTTAATATCCATTAATGACGACACCGAAACTTAAAGTGTATCTGCACCCTGAAATTTATTTTTGAGAGGTGTGAGAACATGCCTTAAGAACTCTAGAGAACATTATATCCCATCGCAAAAGATGCCCCAAATTGTGAAATATTAATTTTGATAAATCAGCACGCACTAGTGCGCGCTGCAATAGTATAGCCAAAAATGAAAATAGTAGCTGCGCGTCGACCATCAGTGTGTGCACGCTTCCTTCGTTTGCCTCCGTCTGTACACAGCTATTCGAATACTGTCTATCGGCATTGTGTGCCTTAAAGGTATTAGCCCACATTTGTAAACCTGCAGCAATTGGTCTCATAGTTAGCATGGAGTTTGGGTATGATTGCAGTAACACCTGTGCAAAATTTCGTTCCAATTAGTCCATTACTTTCATAAAAATAAATGAAAATGCAGCGTATGCATGCGTATAAAAACGCTCGCTTGCTCCGGTCCACGCGCGTACTACATGCATGCGATACATGTGTAAGTTAATGTACGTAGCTAGCCCGCGCTCGCAATTCGATTTTGGGTCGGGTTGACCCGGTTTTTAAAATTGATTTTAAAACAATGATTTTCTCTCTTTTATCGAATGGTATAGACAAAGAGCAACAGGTGAGGTATGTTACTGTTATAACTTGTACTTGAAGTCATATTGGACCTGTTTTATGCAGTTTTGATTTTCGTGGGTTTGCAAATGTGGGCTAGGTCCTTTAATGCCCGTATAGCGTGACATGTACCGAACTAAACAGCATCGTAGCAGCGCTAGCCCGGCCTGGCCGGCCCGCCCGCCAGATGATGCGCCCGCTATAACTAGCGTTTAGCGATCACGACTCGATCGTCTCTTGATTTACGTTTAAGATGATTATTAACTGCGTTGCACGACTTTGCCGGAACACCACTCCGAACTTTGCGACATTCAAATTTCCTGATCAGAGGAAATGCCCTGAGCTGTTCCAAAAATGGTATGATAAACTTGATGAAACGGCATATCGTTCTGTTGGTATAACAGTGGACCGGGACTGTCTTGTATACCCGAACGCAAGGTTGTGTGAAGAATACTTCGGCTGACATTCGACAGCCATTCCGCCTTCACACATCGTCGACATTTATTGGAATGTACAGAACATCATCATCAGAATACCAGAATCAGGCTGAATTTGCCTGCTACTCCCTCAGCTTTCATCAAGCCGTTTGTCTTGTGAGTAGACTCAACAGTAAGTTACTGAGTTAGACAGCCGTAACTCATGATGAATGATGAAAATTTGTAATCGACACTTTAAGTGATAGTCACTAGAATAGTTAGGGTCTACTACTGTTACTAGAGTATCTGGATCTGGATCATACGCTGCCGGACCGGGTGGTAGGCCTGTAGTGCAGCGGGGACAGAGGGCGCGAAACTGACAATTCTGACAGTTAGTCGTAACCATAGAGCTGTATTATACGTACTATAGAGTGCGGACTCGTCATACGCGCGCACGTTAAGGCTCTGTGATCGCATGCAGCACGATCCGCCATTGACCGAAAGATCGGTCTGTATCTGTCCGTCGGGGAATGTTCCGCGGAGACTACGTCTGGCTTCACGGATCCCCTCCGTATACAGAGGACAGCGTTAATGGCAAAATATAAAAGAGTCCTCCGGACAGACGGATCTTTCTGTCTAGATCCGCCATTACTAAGAGTGGCAAAACTTCAGTAGGCCCTACAGTGCGAATCGCTTGTGTATTAGCAATGTACCGTTGCGTTGACCACCGGGATTGACAACGCCGGATTTGCTCCTTTGCAAGACGTACACGCGATGAAAATCAACGATTTTAGGTAAGGGGCACCCTGAACTGCTACTGTGATTATTTTTTATTCAGCATATTTTTTTTTTCAGGGGGTGGGGATGGGAGGCACATGGTGGCATACAATTTTTTTTGAGGGGGAGATCTATAGGAATAGATACAAGTAAAGGAATAGGTATAGGATGTAGAAGCTTAGGAATAGGGTAGATTGTAGGAATTATAGGAATAGACTCTAATTCAGGCGGCTTCTGCCCAGAAACAAAACTACGATGGCCTAACGTCAGAAACATGCCGTTGGCCTAAGAAGCTTTTTTTTGTCATCGCACCAACGTTGGCTCAATAGTAAAAGGATGACGTTGAACCAACGTTTGTACATCGTTGGCACAATGTCATAACACTGGAAAAATGGTTGGTGCAACGTTGGTCTAACATTGAGATAACGTCATTGTGGGGTGGTTGATACAACGTTGGTCTAAGGTTGGTCTAACACCATGACACACTTGTAAAGTGGCAGGTATATCGTGGGGATAATGTTATAGTATGGTATGATCTTGGTTGAAAAATTTCGGTGTAACGGTGGGATAACGTCATTACAAGGTGGAATAGTGGACGATGCAGCCGCTGGGATAGCGTCATAACAAAATGGAAAAGTCGTTGGTTTTATGTTGGAATAACGTCATATAACAAAGTCGAAAAGGGAATGGTTTTACTGTGTGATAATGTCATATTACAGTGGAAAAGTGGTTGGTTTAACGTTATAACAGGGTGGAAAAGTGCTTGATATAACTTTGGTATTACGTCAATATTTCACTGTTGGGCAAATGTTAGCCCGACGGCCAAAATGACGTTTGATCAACGTCATGTTTCTGACGTTGTGCCATCATACACACAAGTAGTTGGGCCAACGTTGGGCCAGTGCATCATGCAAAGTGGAAGAATGGTTGGTATAAAGTTGGTCTGACATTGTACCAACGTCGGCCCAACATAAGGCTTTACCGTTGGAACAACGTTGGCCCGATGGCCAAAATGACGTCGAAGCGACGTCATTACGCTTCTGTTGCTGGCCCCACGTACATGTATGCCGTTGGACCAACGTTGGGCCAACGCAGCATTGCTATCTGGGGAGTGGGGGGGGGGGGGGGGGGCAGGTCCCCCATACCTACAGCCCTGGGGACACTGCCATTACAAGTCCTGCATAAACAATGCGTCTAAAAGGGGCTTTTTTTTCACCCGACGGGCGATGTACGCGCGTATAGCGAAAAGGGTAACAAAATCGCAGAAATCAGAGGAAAAGGCCATACTTTTACAGAAGTAGCTAGGCTACTTGAAAAAAGGGGAGCTTCAGAGTGAATTTGGTGTATTTTGAGATCAAAGGATCATTACTTGTACACCCACAGCGGCGCGCGCGCACGGATGACACAAACACACACTCACATACCTAACAAAAAAATACACACACATACACATCCATAACAAACACAAGTAGGCCTACACACACATACACATCCATAACAAACACAAATACACACACACACACACACTTACTGAAGGCCCCCACTTCAACCTTAATTAGGAATACAATAATATGAATGGGACATAGTGAATATGCCTGCACACACAAACACACACACTCTCTCACACACAAAGTCCTGAACATATCACACAATTAATGTTTACTTGTACTACACAGCATATATTCTATGCATTTAATCTTGTCATGGGATATTAATTCTCAATTTATTCGACATACATCATAAATGGCTGTTAGAAAATCTGTAATACAAAAAAACAGAATTATTTAAAACCCAAGTACGCACTGGCAATATCGTCTGCATGCACAATTTTGGCAGATGCAGTGCGCGTGCATAGTGCACTGCCACTCTCACTTGCCACTCTTAGTAATGGCGGCGAGCTCTTATGCGATCACAGCGATGAGTACGCCCTCTAGCGATATGTAAATACAGCTCTATGGTCGCAACGAAGGTGGCTTTCTTTCACTTTCACTACATTTCAGAAACAATACTGTCACTAACCCGTGAAGATCTAACGTTAGGTCTAACTCTAACGTTAGATGTATTTTTTCTATGCTCTGTTGTATGGTCTTGAGGTCTTGTAGATCTAGTACCAGGGCCCTGTTTCATAAAGCTGTTCGCAAAGTTACGAACAACTTACGAGCGACTGGTGATCAATTCTAATGTGCTGTTCCTATAAGAATTTCCATAATTCAGCACAAGAACTGATCACCAGTCGCTCGTAAGTTGTTCGTAACTTTACGAATAGCTTTATGAAACACCCCTGGTACTTAATTAAGTAACAGGGTTAGGCCTAGGTACTATAGACTTATAAATGATTAGATCTACTGGGTGTCTAACGTTAGACCTTTTTAACGTTAGCCCGACCAGACGCTGTGCAACAGCGACTGGACTGTATATAGTTAAACGTTAAAAGTAAACGTCAGACGTCTAACAGTAGTGAGGTGCAGGCACCTCGCCAGGGGCTCGAATACCGTCACCCTATTTAAAGGTGCATGGTCCCGGTGTTTTAGTCAAATGCGTACGTACGGCGCAAGTTTCCTATAGAGACCTATGCCATAGACTCCTCTTTGGCGCTTACGCTTTGGCCCACTTCCCCGAGTCCGAAGAAGTCCGATCCACTGTAGTCAGTGGTCCGATCACAGTTCGGCTCATGATTCGGAAGGAGGGGGATGACAGCTTTAGCAAACTTCTTTTGTGATGTCATAATAAGAAGCACATGTGCACGCACTCTGGCATTATTACAGACTGCGTGATGCGCAGAGAAGACAACGAAGGCAACGTTACTTAGCAACACCTACGCGCTTTACTTTTGATGACAGCTCAATTTCGGCAATCTTCGTATCAATGCTAACGGTGATCGGCAGTATTATCAACAGCGCCCTCTACACTACCGGGACTATGCACCTTTAAAATTATTACAAGCGCACTGAATCAAAATTTATGCCAGGGACTGTGTTCAGTATCAGATTTTCCATCGTCGGAACGTCTTGCAATTTTATTTCGAGAGTGCACAGTTACTAGGTAGTAATACGGACTACACCTTCAGGAGTCTATGCATAGACGCTGGGCCGGTCCACTGCATGCATGCATGCCGCAGCGGCCTCAGCCGGCTCACGCGCTGGCTCTCTCTCGAGCCGGATATGCACCCGCATGAGTAGATGCTGCTGCGGCGTGGCTGGCTGCCTGGTGGCGCGGCCCGGCGGCTTGGCCACCTAGCTAGCTGCGTACGTGAACATTTGCGTGCGTTTGCGTGTTTTGAGAGCACTAGTATCGTAGTACACTGATCGTACAAAAAATTATCGAACTACGCAATCGAATGCAGTCGATAACGCCAGGCGACTACTCTTAGAGCAAGGCGCATGTAATTTTTGGCATTTTTAGAGATTGCTCTATTTCTCCTTATATAGGCCCTATTGCTATATCTCTGTATATGAGTAACTTTGCACTCATATTTGATAGGGATATTACCAATACAACAACCTACAATGTCAGAAAAATAAATTTCAGGGTGCAGATACACTTTAAAAATTCCATAACTTTGGAATCGATCGCCTGATTCCCCTCACGTTCTCAGCGATGTGTTGTGCTGCTATTGCTGCTCACACAATCTACATTTATATTTTGCACTACTTTAACTGAGGTACAACATCATTTGGCTGCTGTGAGACCGAGAGTCCTTGATTATCAAGCTTGATATCAAAAACTTTCGCTTACAAAATGAACAAATGAACAAATGAAAATGAACGCTTACAAAAAACATCGTGAACTCTTTTTGTTTTTGGACACTTTTATTGAGAGACTGTAGTATGCTTATCATAATATATGTTATAACACTCTGAAATAATTACATGCATGATTTCATGTTAAAGGCTGAGTCAGGAGGCCGGAAAATTCACTCTTTCCTATGTCAGACTGACAGGCTGCATATCACGCAGTAGCCAATTTATTACTCCATCAAGCAGATCAAATCTTATATATATTGTATTATATATATATATATATATATATATTATATACATATATATTGTATACGATTATAGTACATAATATTATACTTATGTGTATAACGCATAGACACACACAAAGATATTCGTCCTTTTATTTTTACCACTGTATATGACCAACGTACATTGCGGAGATCGATAGTAATCTGTGATGAAGCGGATTCATCGTCCTTATCTCTTTTTAACTGTTCTGCTTTCAGACAACATGATACATAATGATAATAATAATAAAAATAATAATAATAAGTAGTAGTAGTAGTAGTAGTAGTAGCAACAGTACTGGTATCATTATCATCATCATCATAATCACCATGCTGGGTACTGTTGCATAGTGAAAATTATTAGACCCCGACTCCCAAGAGGAGGACTAGAGTTCGATTCCAGCCCAGTGCTTAAGTCCTGAGATTATTTTCACCAACCACATCCTCGACTCGGGTGTATAAATGGCTTTACCTGTCGACGTTAACATAATATGGCAAGACCCGCTTGTAGACCAATGGCAACACTGAAGAGGCTACCCTTGATAAAGGAGACCTGGAAATCATAATTTTTACAGTGTTACATCCATTTTTTTTTCTAAAAACACACTTTCCAGAGTGTTTACATTCTTCCCAATATTTAGTTCGGTTAGGAGAGTCCATTTGAAAAAAAAACAAAATCATGTCTGGCAATGTTTAGTTTGTTTTGTGATGCAGGGTCACATATACAGCCCAAATGAATGATAAATATTGACAGTCTTCAACAACCATTGCAAGGAGGATTACACAAATATAGGATATATAGGAAATGTGATATTTAGCTCATAATGCTACTCAGCTGATTCGACGTTTCGGGTAAATAGGCAAAGATATTTCCTCACATGTCGTTGCATGGATGGGTTAGAAAGTATCACAACTGCTCCTTTGGAACTCCACAGTAGAATCGCAATGCCATTCGAGATGAAAATGAAAGTATAGTCAATCACTTCTTCCTTATAAAACCGCATACAAGAGGATCCTACTATAATAGTCACAAATACGAGCGAAATGAAAGTGCCAAGCACAACAAAGTTTTTGAGTCCGCGGAGATTTACCCCATTCGGTCTCTGAACCCCTTGCTCTGCGCCGGCGCTTCCGTGCTGTAAGGGTAACACCGCGAGTCTTCGGAGTCTACGCGAGTATCGAATGCCGATGATGATGAGGGAGACGTTTATGATGATAGTGCAGAAAATAGGAATCGATCCCACAAGAGTAGTCGCAAGCAAAAACGGCAATGTGTAGTTTGTTTTGTGATGCAGGGTCACATATACAGCCCAAATGAATGATAAATATTGACAGTCTTCAACAACCATTGCAAGGAGGATTACACAAATATAGGATATATAGGAAATGTGATATTTAGCTCATAATGCTACTCAGCTGATTCGACGTTTCGGGCAAATAGGCAAAGATATTTCCTCACATGTCGTTGCATGGATGGGTTAGAAAGTATCACAACTGCTCCTTTGGAACTCCACAGTAGAATCGCAATGCCATTCGAGATGAAAATGAAAGTATAGTCAATCACTTCTTCCTTATAAAACCGCATACAAGAGGATCCTACTATAATAGTCACAAATACGAGCGAAATGAAAGTGCCAAGCACAACAAAGTTTTTGAGTCCGCGGAGATTTACCCCATTCGGTCTCTGAACCCCTTGCTCTGCGCCGGCGCTTCCGTGCTGTAAGGGTAACACTGCGAGTCTTCGGAGTCTACGCGAGTATCGAATGCCGATGATGATGAGGGAGACGTTTATGATGATAGTGCAGAAAATAGGAATCGATCCCACAAGAGTAGTCGCAAGCAAAAACGGGTATGCGTCGGGTGAAGTTAGCCCATCGATGGAGTTGAAGGAGCACTGAGAAAGGGTTTTTATAGGAAAACCATCAAACGGGAGCAGGACGATTGTGTTCAGCGATACAATCAAAATACCAACAACACCAATTCTTATGCGTTGCCTTGTAATTATGGTGTGATATGTCAACGGCTTTACGACGTAGACCAATGTGTCGAAGGCGATGCCGCATAGAAGCCACGCGGTTACTTGAAATGAAAACATGAACATGAAGTACATCAAACTGCATGTGGTGATGTTCTCGTCAGCCTTTTGTTCGGAGAAAAGAAAACCAAGCACAACAGAACAAATTGACGTGAACACATCTATACAGCAGACCAGTTTGCATAAGAGTCCATATTCGTCTGTAACGGGAAGATGTTGCTCTTTTGATAAGAGAATGAACACGAAAATGTTCAGAGAGATAACGGCGAGCCCGCCGACATTGGTCAAAATCTGCGACAAGAGTCGTCCACTCTCAGACAGATACACAGTACTGTGATGGGTCTCCGCCGATATGTAGCTGTAGGTGCTATTGAGTTCCATATTGTGCGAAGTCCTGATCACTATTTGATGATATTGACGGAGAGCTATCGATGATAGCGCACTGCTAAATTTCTGCTTAATTTTGCGACCTACAAATTGACGTTAGATGCACTTTAAAAAGCGCATTATGCGATGTGAACTTCTAGTAGTTGCGTCGCTTTACATGCTGATTGTGCTTGGCACTGTCAGTATAAAAGAGCAATTAAGGAAAAACTGAAAAGCATCTCTGGTTCAGACTAGTTCAAGCATCTAATTTTTTAAAAGCTTAGAAGTCATTTTGATCGCTACCGCTGTTTGTGTTACTACCACAAGTACGTAAACGCTACCAGAGTCAATAAGTGCGTAATGAAAGCCCGTTTAACAATCGCGAATGTAAATGAATAGTAAACCACTCCACGCGGCAGTGTGGATAAATGAATAAATCAAACAGTATAAGCAGGGCCAAGGGAATACTGACAATGACTGGCAAGGGCATGAGAGCCATGGATTTTCACCTCCCATTTACAATAGTGTATATCGAGAAATTGTCATTACTATTAATGTTTTTAAGCAGATCATTCTAATGACATATAAAAGCACTAGATTCGCTATGCATTGTTATGACGTTTACCCCGGCTAAATATCAATAAAACATTCACCAACGAAAACAGGTGTCACCTTTGAAGCTGTGTATTGTAAATTGGACGTAATATGATTAATATATTGTTTACATGCTTATTTCATTCAATTGCGTTACGAGTATCGGGAGTGTTCGGTGAGTTTCCGTAGATTTTCAAAATAGAAAGGAGATTGGTACATGTATCGGCGCTTAATGTTGAACAAATCATTTCCGTGAGGTCGGGAATTACAATAAGCTGGCTTAACCTCTGTTTGCATTTTCATGAATTATCATTCATATTCAATATCTTTGAATGGACAGTTGATGGTATCAATTGTATTGGAGTTTTGGTTCCATGTGTTTCTAGCTAATCTTATAAGTGTAAGCAAAAGCTAGTAGAAAATCAGTGAGGTGTTTTAAGGCAATGTTGAAGTCGATCGTTACCTTAGAGTTCGTGCGTCCCAGTTTTACATAATAACTGGCCGTCCCCTGATGTTGTACGGAGCTTTTCAAGTCAGCAGCAAGACATCATTGAACTCCAGATCGTAGACAGCTTCCGACTAGCCGCTCGTCTAAAAGAAGCATCGCTGATCAGGAGAACGGCTAGTTTGCCGTTCCAAAACCACATTGAAGTTTCTATCCCGAGGTAAAACCATGTGGGTCCACCGGCGTCAGTGTTTTCAGGCTCTACACGTACGATAAGATTTCCAAGAAAAGACATGAGTGGGGCGACCAGCATCACAGTGATCACAAGCAGAACGTTTTTCACACCTCGTACGTTCACTCCACCAACTTGCCTTTCATCCCGTTCTCCTGCGGTGCGTGGTTGGATACCAGGGGGCGCGGCACCAAGGCGAACCATGCGCCTCGATTGTTTCAAAGCAACCACAAGCAATGTGCAATTCAAGGCTACGGTAGAAACAACAGGGATGAGGAAACAAACTAGCATCACCACGAGAAAGGGATAAGTCTTCTGGGTGACAAAGCTTCCAATATTGCTGAGATTGCACTGAATTTCACTGGTAAAGGGGAAATCCCTTAGTGGCAGTACACTTGATACAGCAATAAGCGTTACAATGATTGAGGCGATAATACAGTATTTGACACGTCTTACTGATAAGACGCGTTGATAAGTAAGCGGCCACATCACAAAAATGACCTTATGCAATGCTAAAATACACACAAGCCAGGCAGACATATTCATTACAAACCAACATATGAAGGTAACAATGAGGCATAGTTCAGTGCTGACCGAAGCAGCTGATCCAACGAATAAGATGGTGAAGAACAAGGCCAATTTGAGAGAAAATAAGATGTCAAAAACAGCTATAGTTTTGAATAGAAAATAATCGACGTCGGGAAATTCTAAATCGTGTGATAGTAGCATGACAATCAGGACGAACACATTGATAGCAGTATCTAGAAAGAAGCCCGCGTAAGGTATCACTACCGTTCCGATTTCAATTCCGCTGTATATGTGCGCCGATTGACCATCAACCGTGAAATTCGACGTAATATTCTCAAGGAACATCTTGATTATTCTTTTCCTTTCTCAATTTAGTTTTTCATGGGTGTAAAATTTAGTGCACCCTGCGTTTTTCAAACTTAAAAAATGAGATTTATGAAGACTCTCAAAAGGTGGAGCGTTCAATGATGACCCAATTTTCAGAGAATGCGCTTGTTGTGCACATGCTCATTGATACGTTGTAGATTTTCCCCAAAAACGATTGATGACAGCAATATCCGGATTTGTCGCATTGAATGGAGATGAAACTGACAAGATATGTCTCAAAGGGAACAGTTGCGTGTCGTCAAAGTCGGAATTTTTCTGACCGATCTGATATGTAATGTCAACAAGAAATTTGATACATGTTGATCCGAATGACGCATATCACCCTCCATTTTGCAAGTAGAATGATCAGTTGCTTAGGTCTCTGTTAGGTCTTCTCTTAGATCTTCCTCACGTGTCGTTGCTTGGAGATAAGGGCGTTGAGTTGGCTCGATTAGTCGGTAGCACGTCTCCCTCACGATCCGAGGGGCCCGGGTTCGAACACGAGTCTGGACTGAGCACTGTTGTGTTGAATCGTCCCTCTAGCGAGAGCAAGAGGCATTTACACCCTGTTCGTCGGATAGGACATAAAATGGAGGTCCCGTGTATGGTAGATTCACAACTCATGTACTTAAGAGATCCCGCTTCATTCATTCATCGCAAAGAGCAGGGTGCAATAACCAGGTGAAGTGGTCCCACTTCACATCTATTACTGGACCCCATGGAAGACCAGCTTAGCGTAGCTGAATATGGGTTTTCCAGCCATCTCCTCCGATGGAAACGAACAAACAAACTGGTTAGAAAATAGCACAACTGCTCCTTTGGAACTCCACAGTAGAATCGCAATGTCATTCGCGATGAAAATGACAGTATAGTCAATCACTTCTTCCTTATAAAACCGCATTCAAGAGGATCCTGCTATAATAGTCACAAATACCAGCGATATGAAAATGCCGAGCACAACAGAGTTTCTGAGTCCGCGGAGATTTACCCCATTCGGTCTCTGATTCTCTTGCTCAGCCTGAGCGTTTCCGTGCTGTAAGGGTAACACCGCGAGTCTTCGGAGTCTGCGCGAGTATTGAAGGCCGATGAGAGAAAAGTTTATGATGATGGTGCAGAAAATAGGAATTGCTCCCACAAGAGTAGTCGCAAGCAAAAACGGGTATACGTCGGGTGAAGTCAGCCCATATGTGGAGTTAAAGGAGCACTGAGAAAGGGTTTTCATAGAAAAATCATCAAACGGGAGCAGGACGATCGTGTTCAGCGGTACAATCAAAATACCAGCAACACCAATTCTTATTCGTTGCCTTGTAATTATGATGTCAAATGTCAACGGTTTTATGACGGAGACCAATTTGTCGAGGGCAATGCTGCACAGAAGCGGTTACTTGAAATGAAAACATGAACATGAAGTACATGAAACTGCACGTGGTGATGTTCTCGTCAACGTTTTGTTCGGTTGAAAGAAAACCAAGCACAAAAGTGCAAATCGACGTGAACACATCCGTACAGTAGGCCAGTTTGCACAATAGACCGTATTCGTCGGTAATGGGCAGATGTTGTTCTTTTGATATGAGAGTGAGTACGAAAATGTTCAGAGAGATAATTGGAAGTCCACCGACAGTGGTCAAAATCCGCGACAAGAGTTGTCTACTTATAGACAGATACACATTACTGTGATGGGACTCAGTCGATATGTAGCTGTAGGTGCTATTGAGTTCCATATTGTGCGGAGTCCTGAGCACTATTTGGTGTTCATGTTACGGCGATGGGAGAACTGTCGATGACGGCGCTCTGCAATTAGAATTTCTGCTTAAATTTGCGACCTAGAAATCGACATCAAATTCACTTTAAAAAATCACATTATGCGACGTGAGCGTCTGGTAATTGCGTCCGTTTACATGCCAATCTATCCACGGCCCTGTCAGAATAAAAGAGCAATTAAGGAAAATTTTAAAAGCATCTCTGGTGCAGATTAATTGAAGATTCCAATTTGTTAAAAGCTTAGACGTCATTTTGATCTTTACCTCTGTGTTATTACCACCAGTGTCTGACGGTCTATAAACGGGTGATGAAAATCCGTCTAACAATTGTGAATGTGAATGAAGGGCAAACCTCCCGGCGCGGCAGTATCGATGAATGGATAAATCAAAGAGTAGCAAGGCCAAGCGAATGCTGACAATAACTTTTGCCAAAGTGTTCGGGATGGGCGAGTGCATGAGATACATGGAATTACACCTTCTATTTATTTTGAAAGATTAGCTTTACTGTTGATGTTTTTAAAATAGACCATTCAAATGATATAAAAAGCGTTAAAGTAACTTTGCATTGGTATGATATTTATCCCAGCTAAATATCAATAAAACGCTCACCAGGGAGCAGCTACACATTTGAGCTAGTGCATTAGCTATAGGACGTACGTTATATACTGCTTTTGCTTGCTCATCGCGCTGGTTCGTCTCAATAACGTTATATATATCAGACGTGTTTGGTGAGTTTCGGTAGGTTTTCAGAATAGAACGGAGAATGGTATTTTCCTCGCTTTATGTTGCCCAGATCTTTAAGTGAGGTAGGAAATTGTAGTAACTGGGGCTGCCTTAAACTCTGTTTGCAATTTCATGAAATATCATTTATGATTAATATCTTTAAAAGGGCAGTTATCAAATTTTATTGTAGTTATGGTTCGATGTCAGGCTTATAGCTTCTTACAAACTGAGCAAGAGATAGTCCAAAATCCGTAAGGTGTTGTCTTATCCTGAAAAGTTGGGGTCGTTACCGTAATTATGTTCCACCTCCCTGGTTTCATTATGACTGGCCGTCCCCGGGTGTTGTACGGAGCTTCTTAAGTCCGCCGCAAGACATCATCAAACTCTAGATCGAAGACAATTTCCTTCTAGCCTCTCGTCTGAAAGGAGCATCGCTGATCAGGAGAACGGCTTGCTTGCCGTTCCAAAACCACATTGAAGTTTCTATCACGAGGAATACTTTACCGGCATCTGTCTTTTCAGGTCCTACACGTATGATAAGAGTTCCAAGAAAAGATACGAGGGGGCGATAAACATTACGGTGATCACACGTAGAACGTTTTTCACACCTCGTGTGTTCACTCCACCAACTTGTCTTTTATCCCGTTCTCATGCGGTGCGAGGTCAGATAGCCGGGGGTGCGGCACCAAGGCGAACCATGCGCCTCGACTGTTTCAATGCAACTAAAAGCAATGCGCAGTTGAAGGCTTCGGTAGAACAGGGATGAGGAAAGTTACAAGGAACACTACGACGTAATAATACATTTTCTGGTTGAAGAAACTTCCAATCTTGCTAAATTCGCCCTGAACTTCACTGGTGAAGGGGGAATCCTGCAGGGGTAGTACAGTTGATACAGCACTTGTCGTTACGATGATCGAAGCGATGATGCAGTATTTGATACGTCTTACCGATAAAACGCGTTGATAAGTAAGCGGCCACATCACAAAGATGATCTTATGTAACGCTAAAATACATACAAGCCAGGCAGACATATTATTCATCACAAAGAAACACGTGCGTAAGAAGCTAACAATTAGGCAGACCTCAGTGCTGACCGACGCAGCTGATTCAACGAATAAAATGGTGAAGAACAAGGCCAATTTGAGAGAAAACATGTCAAAAACAGCAATAGTTTTATCTAGAAAACAATCGACGTCGAGAAATTCTGGATCGTGCGAAAGTAGCATGACAAACACATTGATGGCAATATCTAGAAAGAAGCCAATGTAAGGTATCACTACCGTTCCGACTTCATTTCCGCTGTATATGTGATGAACTACGTCATCAAAAGTTAAATTCGATATAGTTTGAGGCGACATCTTCGTATCAATTTTTACTTTCCTTTCTCAGCATTGACGAAATACAGTGCGAACTTTGAACGTGAGATTTGTGCCGAATCTGAGGAGTTGAGATGTGTCTTGATGAATGACAGACTGACTGATTGTCGTAGAGGGCGCTGGTTGTGTGCATGCTCCTTTGACTGTTACTTTGCAGAGGCTCATGGCAGCAATATCCTGTTTTATAAAATGGGTTCAAGAATGTAGCCAATTGGAAGCGATGAAATGAATCACGTGTGCGTGCATTAATTTCTTCAGGTATGCACTAAGAAGAGTCTCTCTTCCACCTCCCTGGCCTGACGTACGTCACAATGTTCACACTAGCAGTGCGCACTCAATCAGTTGTTACAAGTGCGTCACGCGCTACTATACGCGCTGTCAATCCTGTAAACAACTTCTAGTTCAGGCCGCGGGCGCGGGCTGCCACAACAGCCGGCGGCCTTTCTTGTGCATAACAGTACGTGGCGTACGTATACTCTTATACGTACGTACAGTACTTATGTGCGGGATTTCCGAGTGCGACGTGCGTAAATGTTTGGGACGAACATCTTCGGACATCTTGACTTTTGAGCGAGTGCTACATGTAGCTGACTGGTATTGACCCACAAAGGTAAGTGAATAATGCTGTTAGTTTTCGACCCATTTTATAAAACAAATGATGCACAGGATTATTTCGTGGCGTTAGTGAAGGTGCGGCGCGCTCTCGAGTATTGACAACGGTTGCAAACATGCACTCGGCTGCGCCTCGTCCATGTCGCACAATTGTCAATACTCTCGAGCGCGCCGCACCTTCACTAACACACTCTCTCCTGTGCATCATTTGTATAACATAAAATAGCATACATACTTATGATACAGGCCGGCAGTGCATGACAAAAAGTTCTAGTGCACGCAAAATATAACGATTGCAAACGATAAGTCACTATCGATGTGACTATCGGTTTTTACTCCCTCACTTTAATCATCGAGTACTTGAATCCCGCATCTTATCGACACGATTGTGCCACAACCGCGATATGCTTTACTCGATATTCTCGCTGGCTATGCCAGCAACGTATCTGTGTGGGACTAACGTTAGACTTTCAGCGGTAGATTTAAACATGGAAGCTGAAAACAACAGGTTCGCTACTTTTACAGAGACTGATCTATATAAACAGCATCTTAGACGATAAGGACACACACACACAAAAAACAAAACAAAACAAAGGATGCCATGAAATACGCCCTACGAATTTTGGACTCCTACTGTTCTGAAAAAGGAATCAATCCGACGGATATTGAGCAAGTCAACCCAAGATTTGTGCCGCTTTCTCCGTATATTCCACGCGGAAGTGCGCCGTGGAAATGGGCAGCGTATGTACGGTATACGCTAAGCGCTCTTTCATCACGCTACGCTATGAACTTTTACGACATTTACAACACACTCTCGGCATCCACATTGCAGCAATGGTGACTTCAATGATGATGACTTGCTACACAAAGTGAAAGTCAACGCCTACAATGCCTAGCACGAGCCTTGTGTTTACATCCAGTAGATCCCAAATCCTACAATACATCATCTAGTCCTGGTCCTGGACCCAGTGCAGGAAAGTAGGTCGTCTATTAACGTGTTAGATCCATAGATCTAACCAGCAACTAGCTCTATCGCTCGTAGATCTAACGTTAGTCCTAACCTATCGAACTGTTACTTGCACTGTTAGATCTAGATCTATAGACCCTAGACTCGATAGTCGAATTTGGATCTTCAGGATTTGTCTACACAGGTAGAGGCACGTGTATAGTCTTAAATGATCAAGGCTTTCGTATTTTTTTCAATTTATCTTGCCTTGGTATGTATGCTATTTTATATAACACATAGTGCATGACAACTTTTTGCACTATAACAAGTACCAACACTGACCAAGCACCTCCAAATTCTGAATTTGCCCCGAAGGTCAGTTATATTCAATGAGGCCGCATTGAATATAACTGCCTTCAGAATTTGTCGGTGCTTATTATACAAATGATGCACAGGATAGAGTGCGTTAGTGGAGATGTAGCGCACTCTCGAGAGGGTATTTACAATTGTGAAACATGCACGAGGCGAAGCCGGGTGCATGTTGCACTACATTGTAATTACCCGAGAGTGAGCTGCATCTCCACTAACACCACGAAATAATCCTGTGCATCATTTGTTTTATAAAATGGGTCGAAAACTAACAGCATTTTTCACGTACCTTTGTGGGTCAATACCAGTCAAAGAGTCAAGATGTCCGAAGATGTTCGTTCCAAACATATACGCACGTCGCACTCGGAAATCCCGCACATATAAGTACTGTACATATAAGAGTACGTACGCCACATATGTTATGCACACAAGAAAGGCCGGCCGGCAGCCCGAAGTAGAAGTTGTTTACAGGATTGACAGCGCGTATAGTAGCGCGCGACGCACTTGTAACAACTGATTGAGTGCGCACTGCTAGTGTAAACATTGTGACGTCAGGCCGCGAATGTTTTTGAGAAATTAATGAACGTACACGTGACTCATTTCAGCGCTTACAATTGGCTACATTCTTGAACCCATTTTATAAATTGTTATAGTGCATTCAGCTTCATGCACTATATATATAATAGTAAATAGGTAGAGTGAAATTTGCGTTGTGATTGGTTGGATAGCATCACGTGACACTGGAAAAATTCCGGTATAGTAGCACGACCGTGCCACTATACCAAACGCTTACAGCGAGCGCCTATGCTTTGTGTACGCAGAGATTCGCGCAGGGAGGACAAGGGACGTGTTTAGGACAAGGTCAAACGTATCAACGTATGCGCGCGTATAGAGCACTGGACGGAGTGGACGCAGAATGTATGTAGGAGTTTATACGAGAGTCTGCTCTTACTGTATTCCTGTGATGTGCAATACGCATAACATACGCGGCAGCTGTACTAGCGTCGCTCAGCCGGCTGTGTACGTAAACTAGGTTAACTCTGCGTGCGGTTAACTCTGTGTGTGCAAGAAATCAGTGCGGTGAGTAAATGTTAGATCTAGCAGTTAGGGCTTAGACCTACGGAAAATACATGTAGATCGAGGGACCTATTTACTATAACAATTAGTACATGTTCCATTGATATACCAGTACTGGACTATAGAACTCCAAATACTAAATTATCCCTCGTGCAGTTCTATTCACCTCGGCCTGCGGCCTCGGTGAAACAAAACAACACTCGGGATGATTTAGTAATTTGTTGTTCTCTAATCCAGTATAGACGGTGCATCATAGAGCATGCACTATTTGTATATTGTGGAATTGATTGGGGATAAAGACTTTATACCTCTTCTTTACAGGAAGAGCTAGACACAAAATATTCTTTACCTTGAATATCTGAGTGCCGGTGGAGCTACCCTTTTTTCAAGGCCCTCTCGCTGTAATGGGCGAGCGAGCAACCCCACTCTTCATCATACAGCGAGAGGGCCTTGACAATAGGCTACGGTGGAGTCAGAATTTTTGCTGATCAATATCATTTAAAATGTCAAAATCAAGCTTGACAAATTATGGTTAATTTCAGCGACTGTTATTACCTTTGTAAATTTGAATGATTAAATAATGTCACGCCTTTTGATTAAGATATTTGATGTAATAATATGTATATATAGCATTAAATGTTTTTCATTACTTAAATGATTATGATGCGTTGACCCTCGGCATTTTCTGGGGGGGGGGGTCGATGGTAATGAAACGAAAAGATTACTAATCAGAAATCTCTCAAACCTTAAAGAAAAACATTCTTAAAGTTTCTCTGTTTGAATGCAAATAAGGGGTGTGATTAGGATGACATCCCATTTAGAGTTATCGTTGATGCTGCTCGATACATAGCTCATCATTTAGCCCACAAATTAATTATCATATATTTCCTGATGCTCTTAAGATTGCTTTAGGTAGGCCCTACTACCTGTTTACAAAAAGTGAGCTAAATATGCGCCCTCAAACTATCGGCCTATCTCGGTCCTTCCGAGGGAGATAATCGAAATGCTTGTAAACAGTGAAACTAGACTTTGCGACTTTCTAGACTTTGCGAAAGCTTTCGATATGATAAATCATGACATTTTTCTATATGAATTACAACACTATGGTATACGTGGGTTACCGTTAGGGTGGATGCGCATGCTATTTATCAAATTGATTTCAATTTGTATGTTATGGAAATGAAAAGTCTGCACAACTACCGATAACATGTGGTGTACCACAAGGATCAGTATTGGGACTGCACTCTGTTCTTAATTTTTATCAACAATTTGCCACAATCCACAGATTATTTCAATTTTCGATTATTTGCGGATGATTCGAGTTTATTTTATTCTTTTTCACCTGGAACTAAGAATATTGACTTAAAGGAAGTTGAACATAATTTACATGACGCTATGAAATGGTGTAATGCAAACAAATCAACAATCAACACGTCAAAAACTGATAAGGTTTTTAAAATGAAACGTAGTCATGTGGAAATAAACGGAAATATTATGGTACGCACAGACATTATTATAGAACAGGTACATTCGGCTTTGTTCCTAGGAGTTAGTATAGACGAAAACTTATCATGGCAAAAACATATTGAGTGTTTCTCTTCCTCAATGAGGAAAAAACAACTGGAATCATATTTTAAACAAGACAACTTGTGCCTAGACAAATCTTTCAATTATTACATAACACCCTTATCCTTCCGCGTATGGTCTTATGGACTAGAAGTTTGGGGATGTACGTACCACTCATATCTTCAATCCATATTCTTGTTACAAAAGAAACTAGTGCGTGCATTCTGTTTCAAAGGACCTAAGGAGCATACTGGCCCTTTATTTCATCGTTTACAAATGCGAGATGTTTTAGACTATACCAATTTGTAATTGGAACTGTAATGTTTGACCTAATCCATCATACTTTACCGCACGATGTCTCCGATTATTGTTTAAAATTTGAGCATGACTATGATACAAGATTTAAAAATAATATGAATTATAAACCAACAAAATCAAATCTTAAACTGGTAAATACGCCTTGTCATATGCAGGATGTATAATATGGAGAGGATTTCCGCAGAATGGAAAAAAAGATAAACACCCGTAATGCTTTTCGGAAATCATTACGAAAGTATCTGTTATCAATAGTATAGATGATCCCCTATGAAAACATTTAAATACATGTATGTAAATATAACAATTTTTCTGTGAATATTGTAAATACTGTGACGAACTCGTCTCCGTGTCGTGATTGTGAGAGTATTCGACTGTCTGTCTGTTGCAGTCTACAACGATCCCTTTAATTAATCAAACTACTGTGTCTGTGTCTTATGTTGTATAAGAAGCAGCTCACCAACATAAGCGTCACTAATACCAAGTTCAGCATCACTCCCAAGTCACTCCCAAGCGTCACTTGTAGATGGTGTTAAATTGGTACACCTAAATTTGTTACCAACTTTTGTTACCAACTTTTGCTACCAACTCAGTCACACTCACGTGGTACACATTTCATAATCATGTGGTGCCACAAGTATCGTTGGTGGGTACGGGGTAGAGTGCTAAATCGCACCGTTACCAACTTCTCCCACCTCCTCTGGCGACGACTGGAACTTGGATTGGGCACGGGGCATAATGTGACAAGTCATATTACCAACTTTTCCCGAAATCCATCGGTGACGACTGGAACTTGGATTGGGCACGGGGCATATGTGACAAGTCATATTACCACTACTCCCGAAATCCAGTGACTTGCTAGTTGTCTCCTCAGGAACGGTCTTCTAGTTCTGGAACAAGTGCCACCACTATGAAAACCGTTGATAACAGGTGTGCTCACAAGAAGACATCGTACAGCCTTTTTTACAGGCGATTTCGTAAGGCGTTGTATACTAATAGCAACTTACGGAAAATAGAAGCCAAAGCTGTTCAAATTATTTACAATGTTGACGTGGTTATAAAATTCGTACAACGATTATGGTACATTTTAGCAGTATCGCTTGTACCCGGTTACTAAAATTCGGCATAGATTGTATCATCGGTCTAAACCGAAGTTGGTGTTGAAATAATTCAAACTTGTCCACGACAAACAAATAACCACATAATTAATAATAAATGTTTAAACTCATTATAACGCACTACTACATTAAAGCGTTTGCCCAACGTTTCGATAGTGCGCCCTTTTCTACGCTACAGGCACAATCGATTATGACAAATTATAATCGAACGGTTAAATCGAATCGGTTCCACCGAATTTCGTTACATTAGGTTTTTCTTATCATAATCTGTATCATTGAAAGGACTGGCCTCGACTAGCCTGCACGCTTTTGCGGGTTCTTTTTTTGCTAAACTGTGTTTCAACTATTGACTGTTGTGATTATGTTCACGGTGTTTGTTTAGCAAATAAATTTCATTTCATTTCATTACAGTTCTAACCTGTGTTAAGGATGTCTCACTAATGCTATTGCAAATTATAACTTCAGCTAGCCCAATCTCAAATGCTTTGCGTTCACAGGCGTTCGCTCTGCTCATCTTGTACCCCTTTCAGTAACTCCCCTGGCTAGCGCCAGGCCCGAGCTAAGTCGTAAAATTTTGAGTTTATGAATGGGTCGGGCCAAAGTGGCCCTTGCCAGGAGCGGGCCAGGAGCGGGCTATTTTGGCGCTGCTGCAGCTAGCACCAGGTGCGGACCAGGCACGGGCCTGGCGCTGATCGAAGAGTTTATGAACGATAGCAGCGCCAGGCGCGGGTCAAAATTCCTTTCACGGTCAAAGGTCACAATTACCTGGCCATGCCCTCCGCCGGAGCGCGCGTTCAGTTGCCATGGTAGTTATCCCTTACGTGGCCGAGTTCGTGAATGGGTCATTGTAAAAGTAGCGCGGCTCTGCTGTAGTTACTGGACGCAATTTTTGCTGCTTGGCACGGGCCAAATTAGCTCGGGCAAGGAGCTGGCCAGAAATGCATGAGTTACTGAAAGGGGTATTGCTTTCTTCTCCTGGCCCTCAAGACTGGGAATTTGCGCGAGTGTGTTTGTGCCCATTTGTGCCTGTTTGTGCCAGTTTTTCCTCAGTTTTGGCCACCACTACCTGCACCCAAGAAATGTTTTAGGACAAACGTGCCATTTTCCTTTACTTGGAGATTTCAAAGAAGCAATAGCGTGAGTGGATATCATTATTTTGGATCTTGAAGCCCACACTCTTGCCAGTAAGTGTTCACAATTCTGACTACCTCTTACTACTTCAGTCCCACTTGGATATTTTCGTGTGTCTTTGGTGGTGACTCTTTCCTGCCCCAGTATCTATCGCCTGCTCAAAATGCCTATAATGGCAACCCGAAACACAAAAGCGCTTGTGAAAGAAATTCTGCAAGACAATGAAGTGCTTTCCGTGATAAAGGCGGCTGTAATGGAGGCGGTGGAAGTAAAGTTGAATGAGGTGTTCACTCGCCTGGAACAGCAGGAGAGTAAAGTGCTGGACCTGGAAAACAAGATAGACAGGTGTGAAAAGGTAATCAAGGATCTGAAAAAAGAAAATGAGTCGCACAGACAAGAGTCAGCTTCTGTCAAAAGGAAACTGGACGAACAAGAACAATACTCCAGACGTAACTGTGTGAGATTTTTCGGCATTCCAGAAGCACAGGGCAAACCCGAAAATACCGACGAGACTATCATGCGCGTTGCTCGGGAGACAATGGGTGTTGACTTTCCCCCATCTGCTATAGACAGAAGTCACCGTATCCGGCGCATGAATCCCCCTCCTGAAGGTGCTGCCAAGAAACCAAGACCGATCATTATCAAACTTACGTCAGCCAACTTCTCTTCAGTAACAAAAGAAAGCTCAAGGAAGCCAGAGGGAAGAACAAGGGCATCAACCTGTACGAGGATCTCACCGATGCAAGGAGAGCTCTTCTCTGGGAAGCATTTCACCACATGAAGACGCCGAACAGCAAGATACAGCACGCGTGGACCATGGACGGGCGGGTGTTTGTTGCGTTGAACTCTGCAGGCGGACATTCCAGAAAGAAAGTGATCCATTCCAAAAGAGACCTAGATATGTTGTAAAACCGAAAAACAGCTATATTAATCATGTATTCTCAAAATTATTCACGATACAACATTTTGATGAAAAACAGTGAAATCTCCAGGTACAACATATTTTCTTTCTTTCATTCTCTCTATAAGTGTTTTCATGCTTTGAATTATCGTGCTTAATTAGTTATCTGAAGGTGAGTGTGTGTGTGTGGGTGTATTGAACGCAATTTTAAGTGTGTATTGTGTATGTTTGTTGTAATGGTGCCTGACAAAAAAATCACTCTTACAATCTCTGAAACAATATGATATGAAAGCATTATCTCAATATCTATCTCCTCCAAATGACAGCAATGATGAAGACTTTGAACCCTCGTATGCCTTTTATACTCCTGATGAATTTAACAAAAATAAGATTATGTCTGAAAAATTATTTTCATGCCTGCATGTGAATTGTAGAAGCATGAATAAAAATTTGGATAATATGATGTCATTACTTAATGTTCTTGATGTACAATTTTCAATCATAGGTATTTCTGAAACGTGGTTAAGATCTAAAGATTCATATTTGATATAAATGGGTATAAATTTGAGTGTAATGGTAGAGAAAATAGGAGGGGCGGAGGAGTTGCATTTTATATAAACAGCAAATTAGATTTTAAGTGTAGATATGATTTAAATGTGAATGTTCCATGTTTTGAGTCTATATTTATCGAGATAAAATTTTTTTGATAAGAATATCGTAGTCGGTGCTGTATATCGCCCACCAGATCAATGTGTGCAATCTTTTACTGAAATTTTGAATGAAATTTTGATGACTGTAAATAAAGAAAATAAGTTGATTTATATATTGGGAGATTTTAACATTAACTTATTGAATATTTCTGTTTGTCAAAAAGCAGCTGATTTTTTTTAGATGTTTGTATGGTAAATTGCACATATCCACTTATTCATAGCCCAACTCGCATGGTAGAGAGTACAGCCTCTTTAATGGACAACATATTTACTAATGACTTAGAGGATAAGTTTACTGGTATATTATTGGCAGATATAAGTGATAACTTTCCAATATTTTCTTTTTCTCACCTAGAGTTAGATTTTCATAATTCTGATCCAATATATAAGCATGTAATAAATGATGATAATGTTTGTCAATTTGTGAAAGAGGTAAATGAGGTAAATTGGAATGTAAATGTTAGCGATGTTAATGTAGCCTATGATGAATTTTTGAAGAAATTTCAGTATATTTATAATTTGTGCTTTCCTTTGAAAAAGATTGGTGAAAAAAGTTCAGAAACAAGCCATGGTTTAATAAGGATTTAAGAAAGTTATGTCATAAAAAGTATATCATGTATAAAAGATATTTGAGAAAACGTACTCAAGAGAGATATGACAAATATAAAGTATTACGAAATTATGTAACTCGAGAAATTCAAAATGCAAGAATATTTTATTTTAAAAAGAAATTTGAAAACGCCTCTGGCAATATTAGAAGCACATGGAAGATAATAAATGGCATTATTGGCTCTGGAGTTAAGAAGAATGTACTACCCACGACTGTTCATTGGAATGGTAAAGATGTTACTGGGAAATGTGCAATAAGTAATGCATTTAATGAATATTTTATTAACATTGGAGAAAGTGTGGCAGGACAATGTGATGATATAGAATACAACAAATGCATGCAATATGTTCATAAAAACCCATCAAGTGCCTTTTTCTTGCCATGCTCTCCAAAAGAGATCATTGATATTGTGTGTAAATTAAAAGATACTAGTCCTGGTTTTGATAATGTTGATGTAGCTATTGTAAAGAAAGTTATTCATATTTTGTGTATCACAATATGTTCAATAACTTATCATTTACTACAGGTACTGTTCCTCATCAAATGAAAATTGCAAAAGTTATCCCTATTTTTAAAGGTGGAGAAAAAGAACAGATATCGAATTACCGTCCCGTCTCTATTTTACCGTTGTTTTCAAAATTTTTAGAAAAGTGTGCATATACACGCATTGTAAAATTTCTGGATAAGCGCAATATCATAACAAATAGTCAATATGGTTTTAGGGCAGGTCACTCCACATCTTCTGCCATTATTGAATTTGTTCATTAGGTTGTAAATGTTTTTGATAATACAGATGTAATGATAGGGTTATTTTTAGATTTAAGTAAGGCATTTGATACTCTTAATCATGATATTTTATTGTAAAAGCTTTATTTGTATGGAATTCGTGGAGTAGTATTGAAATGGTTTGAAAGTTCAATTCAATTCAATCATAGTTTATTTCCAATCATCAAAAATAAAAAAAAACATAGTACAAAGTATACATGTGATGAAATAAGGTTCAAACGTTTGCAAAAGATTCATGTAATATATATATGAGACAAATTATAGAACAACATATAACATGTACAATATTTAGGAAAAACACTGTATAAATTCTTCGTGGGCGAGCGGAAAATAAATTCGATTATGGAAAATAGTGATCCACTAAAAAGCAAAGCTTGTCGGACGTGGATCGCTAGATAAATACTGAGTAAATTATATGCTATTCTATAATAATATACATGTAATTATTTTGAGATACACCGGTTGGGAAAGAAAAATATAGAATACCAATGCTAGTGCCCGGACACTGCTCACTGAACCACGTGTACCGGGAAAATATGACAAGGGCAACACGTTCGTACACACATTCGATTACCCACACGTATATACACTGTAAGACGCGAGACAGTACCGAGAGGAGAGAAGACGGTAACAATACAAGTCTACAAAGAACAAAAGACAGGAAAAGAAGAGGAGAAAAGAAAGAAGAGAAGTCTGCACACAGAACACACCAAGTGCTGCGACATCAGGACAGGTGACGGCTCAAGCATGAATCAAAACAATTTAAATTATCTAAGATTTTAAGTAGAAAGTAAATATTTTCTGAGTTTGTATTTAAATGTAACAAATTTGGGGGAATCTTTTAAACTATTTTCTAAGTTATTCCAAAGTCTGGGTCCGGTATAAAGAAATGTATTTTGGGCACGTGCGGTTCTCATTAATGGAAGATGAAATTCGTCGGATCGTCGCGTGGGATAGTTATGAACATGACTGTTTCGATGAAATGAATCGTGGAATATTTTAGGTAAAAATTTACTGTTGCAATTAAACATGAACTGGCCAAGTTGAAACACATACAAGTCATTTACTTTGAATATTTTATGGTCAGAAAACAAAGCATCTGTATGTTCTCGGGTATGTAAATTAAAAACAATTCTATTACGCTTTCTTTTGCAATAAAAGAAGTTTATCAAATAGCATCTGATATGTATTACCCCAAGCAAGAATCCCGTAATTTAAATAAGGTAGTATCAAACTAGAATAAATAGTTAATAATGCAGATGAAGGAAGATAATATTTTAATCTATTCATTACGCCAATGTTACGTGATATAATTTTACATATGTTATCAATATGATTCCTCCATGAAAGCTTGTTATCAACGCAAACACCCAGAAATTTAAAGGAAGAAACTTCTTCTAAGGGAGTAGTATCAAATGTTATTTTGCCTGTGAGGCTATCTAAAGAATTACTAAAAAGCATAACTTTTGTTTTTTGAATATTTAATGACAATTTATTTGCGTATATCCATTGTATAACCTTTTAAGTTCTTCAATAAAAGAAGTTTATCAAATAGCATCTGATATGTATTACCCCAAGCAAGAATCCCGTAATTTAAATAAGGTAGTATCAAACTAGAATAAATAGTAAATAATGCAGATGAAGGAAGATAATATTTTAATCTATTCATTACGCCAATGTTACGTGATATAATTTTACATATGTTATCAATATGATTCCTCCATGAAAGCTTGTTATCAACGCAAACACCCAGAAATTTAAAGGAAGAAACTTCTAAGAGAGTAGTATCAAATGTTATTTTGCCTGTGAGGCTATCTAAAGAATTACTAAAAAGCATAACTTTTGTTTTTTGAATATTTAATGACAATTTATTTGCGTATATCCATTGTATAACCTTTTTAAGTTCTTCGTTGACTGTGCTTATTAAAATGTTTCGGTCAGGGTGAGAAAAAAAGGTTAGAGTCATCCGCGAATAATATGAATGATAGTTTCTCCGAGGATCTATGAAAATCATTAATATAAATAATGAATAACAAAGGGCCTAATAAACTCCCTTGTGGAACACCACATGCAATTGTTTTACTTTGAGAGTCAAAGCCGTTGACACGTACAAATTGGGATCTTTCTGATAGGTAACTCGTGAACCACTCCAAGGCCTTTCCACGTATTCCATAATGAGACAGTTTGGCGAGAAGTATTCCGTGGTTAATCGTGTCAAAGGCCTTGGAGAAGTCCAAGAAGATACCTATTGTGTGTGAAAGTGTGTCGAGTGCGTGTGTGACTTTGTCGATGAGGGCAAGTAGTGCGTGTGTTGTGCTGTGATTTTCCCTGAATCCAAATTGAAAGTTTGAGAATATGTCGCAGGTTTTAAGAAAACGTACTGTCCTGATATAAACTATTCTTTCAAGAACCTTTGAAATAGAAGATAATAAAGATATGGGTCTATAGTTATTTACATCATCCTTCTCCCCTTTCTTGTAAATAGGAATTACTTTCGCAATTTTCATGCTATTTGGCACACAAGTTATCTAAGTAATCGTAAGCAGTTTGTGACCTCTGAAGCTGTAGAATAAAAAAATGATGTCTGTAAGATGCGGTGTGCCCCAGGAATCTATTTTGGGCCCACTCCTTTTTTTTTGCTCTACATTAATGACATAGTCAATGTTTCTAATAAATTACAAATGATATTATTTGCGGATGACACGAGTGTGTTTATGTCCGACAATGATCAACATGTACTTCAAAGTAATTTCAATAAGAAATTTAGTAAACTTGTTGATTGGTTTGATTGTAATAGGCTTATGATAAATGTAAATAAAACAAATTATATAATGTTTACCAATAGAAAGATTAATGTATGTGATATACAGATTAAATTTAAAGATGTAATGATAAAGCAGGTAAATTCAACAAAATTTCTTGGTGTCATAATTGATAATAAGTTGAAGTGGAATGAGCACACTCGAGTGATCTGCAACAAATTAGCCAAAAATGTTGGAGTTTTTACCAGAATGAAATTTTTACCTAAAAATATTTTGATTATATTGTATAATACCTTAACTCTCCCGCATTTGAATTACTGTTCGGTAATATGGGCCAATTCTAGTATGTCAAATGTGAATAGAATATTATTGCTTCAAAAGAAACTTATTCGTTCGATAAATCACAGTGATTATTATGCCCATACTACTCCAATATTTTACCAATTGAAACTTTTGAGGTTTCAAGATATTTATGTATTTGTGTTATAAAAATATGATTCCTATAGAGTTTATTAGATTATTTTAAGTTATATACTAATTGTAGATATGATATGAGAAATGTTAACCTATATAGTGTTCCTTTTGCCAGAACCTTGCCGTCTGAAAAATCGATATTTGTCAATGGACCTAAAATATGGAACAGAATTCCTCCTGATATTCGAGGCAGCACATCATTACGATTATTCCAAAGGAGATCCAAGTTATACCTTCTAAATCAATATATTGAATCTTTTGATTGTTAGGCCGTTTGTGTGTAGGCGTGCGTATGTCTGTGTGTGTATCTGATAGGTGTGTACAGCCATGTTTCAACTTGCTGAAATTGAGATGTTTTATTGTCCCCGCCGAACGAGTTCGAGCAGGGGACTATGAAACGGGCTCCGTACGTGTGTGTGTCCGTGTGTCCGTCCGTGCGTCCGTGTGTCCGTGCGTCCGTGTGTGATCAAAATGTTCAAAATGCTACTCCTTCGCCATTTCTAACCCGATTTTGATTCTGTTTGCTTTATATGATAGCACTACATAGGAGCTTTGAAACTTCTATACAGAATTTCAGTTGTGACCTTTGACCTTGACCTTTGACCTATATTGTACATTTTGCTTCAAAATGCTACTCCTTCGCCATTTGTAACCCGATTTCGATTCCGTTTGCTTTATATGATGGCACTAGGTGAGGGCTTCAAAACTTCTACACAGAATTTTGACCTTTGACTTCTTTGACCTTTGACCTTGAGTTTTGACCTATATTGTACTTTTTTGCTACAAAATGCTACTCCTTCGCCATTTGTAACCCGATTTCAATTCCGTTTGCTTCATGTGATGGCACTAGGTGAGGGCTTCAAAACTTCTACACGGAATTTTGACCTTTGACTTCTTTGACCTTTGACCTTGATTTTTTACCTATATTGTACTTTTTTGCTACCAAATGCTACTCCTTCGCCATTTGTAACCCGATTTCGATTCCGTTTGCTTTAAGTGATGGCACTAGGTGAGGGCTTCAAAACTTCTACACAGAATTTTGACCTTTGACTTCTTTGACCTTTGACCTTGATTTTTGACCTGTATTGTACATTTTGCTACCAAATGCTACTCCTTCGCCATTTCTAACCCGATTTCGATTCCGTTTGCTTTATGTGATGGCACTAGGTGAGGGCTTCAAAACTTCTACACAGAATTTTGACCTTTGACTTCTTTGACCTTTGACCTTGATTTTTTTACCTATATTGTACATTGGCTACAAAATGCTACTCCTTCGTCATTTCTAACCCGATTTCGATTCCGTTTGCTTTATGTGATGGCACTAGGTGAGGGCTTCAAAACTTCTACATAGAATTTTGACCCTTGACTTCTTTCACCTTTGACCTTGATCTTTTTACCTATATTGTACATTTTGCTACTAAATGCTACTTCCGGCGGGGACATATTTTACGCACCGCGTAATTTCTACTTTTCCTTGTATTTATCAAAAATATTTCCATGATATGATTTGTTATAATATATGTGTATATTTTTTCTGGAGACAGGCTTAAAGGGTGTGTACAGTTCTGGTCGAGGTGAGGATTTAGCTTTTAACGTTTTGCGAGATATTCAGAAATCACTCTATGAGATGTCAAAGAGCATGCAGTTCTAAGGGGTATCAAAAGTTTATTCGATGAAAATCGGTTTTGAAATGGCTGAGATACCCCAAAACAAGGTGAAACAAAGAGATCCTAATAAAGTTGTGGCATGTCGCCTTTTATTATTAGCTCTTTTTTGGATATCTCAGCCATTTGAAAACCAATTTTCATCAAATAAACGTTGAATCCTTAAAATTACATGCTCTTTCATATTTCATGAGAGGCTTTTCATTATCTCACTTAGGAATGTTCAAAACATGAATCCCCACCTCAACCAGTACTGTACAGTCCCTTTAAATATAAGGCTGTGCCTTTCTGCTTGTCTCCTAACACTATCCAATCATTTTGTTTTGTTATACTTCTTATGAACGTTGTTGTAATGATAATGCTCTAATTAGGAGAGTTAATTAGTCTAATTGATTGTAATGCTGAATGTTTTCTGTTATATGTTGATTTGTTTTTATGGAAGTGTTAAATAAACCTGAAACCTGAAACCTGAAAAGTCTATTCTACGCTCTCACCACATTGACATTGGGCTCACATGTTCTTCTGACCTTCACATGTCCATTCTGTGCTTCCCTCGCTTTGACCTTGCTCTCACTTTAGTACTTTTGCTCTGTCCCTTCTCACTTTGACTTTGCTTGGTCTTTCGGAACTCTGCCTTTCTCTCCTAAGTTCAACTTTGTCTTGACTTTCACAGTCCTTGCCCTTACCCATCTCCCTTACCTCTCACTGTCCTTCATCCTTTTCGGTTGGCTCTCTTTTGCCCTTAACTCTCACTGTCCTTCAGCCCTTCCTAGTTGCTTCTTATCCAGTTATCTTGACTTTCTCCTGTCCTAGTATCATCTCCTTGCCTATGACTTTGAGCTCCTTGGGAGAAGTTATCAAGAGGAGATGGAGTGGAGAGTTTGTCAGCTAAGAGAGGAGGCTTGGACGCTGTTGAGAGCTAGCTATCCCGTGATAACCGTGTTTCAAGAGAGAGAGAGAGAGAGAGAGAGAGAGAGAGAGAGTCAACCAGTCCAGAGACTGTCCCCAGTCATGTTAGCATGTTGTATTAGCCAGTTATAATCCTTCACCGTATTGCACCTCTCATGCCGACATTCTCATTATTCACCTCTGTGTGTTTGAGTAATTCTCCGTAATAAACTTCTTGATTTCTGCCTGATGAGTGTTATTTCTCCCTTACTTTCGGCTTCCGTTGGCAATAAACTTGGACATATAACGGGACTTTATTTTGGGGATTTTCACGGAATTAGGAATATATTCCGCCCATTGTTGACAAATACACGTCGCCGTTACAATAGGGAAGACATTCATAGGTGGAGCTTCAATGCTTTGGTGTTTGATGACACACACACACAAAAAAAAAAAAAACCAATCCCTCCAACTAAAAAAATTTGCGTAGATTTTTTCAGCAGTGTTCATGAGCATGCAAAAAAAAAAAAGGAAAGAAAAGAAAGATAATCATCAGTTGTGATTATGTATAACATGGTTTGCTAGTTTTTATATTACATTCGAATATTGAAGTTTGATTGACATATCAAATATGTGAGTTTAATCATGCAACTTAGGATTTCGAGCGTACTTTTCCCTTAATATTCCTATCAAGATTTTTTTCAGTCTGAATTCGACACTGGAATTTACGTAGAGGTTATAATTCTTAAACTGAATCAATGGAATCTAAGTTTGATACAGCAATGATGCCAACATCTCGGTAATGCAACCTTTTTTCTCCATTCATTTGACCATTACATGATTACTTTCCAATACTTGTATTGCCTGCAGCTGATGAAAGTTCGGCCAACCAGGTTATGATCATTTTGGCTGCTGACAGGTCAAAATACCTCTTGTATTTTTTCTTTAAATTTGTCGATTGAGTGAAAGCAAACAATTTAGTACATTTTTGTTGAAAGTTAGAGATAAAGCAATGAAAATGTGTCGTTATCACTGAGAAATATGGGAGAATATAAAAAAAAAAATCATAAAAATTGCTGTCATGAATGTACACTTAGATACGGTTTTTTTGATTGAATTGACCAGATCAGAGGGGAAGCTTCTATTTGTTTAAGCAATAATGCATGCATGTAAGAGAAAAGAGCTCACATAGCCAAGATTGTTCTAGGCAGTGCATACATGAACATAATGTGTTTAGATACTGCTGCAATGCAGTCGAAGATGCCAAAAGTGCATTGTCTGTTTAAGCACAACACTCCTGAGGAGAATTCATGCATATGTTTTTGTTTATAACAATCCCTTTATAGCATTTGTTGCATGTATGTGTATGATACACAAGTGTTGTATGTCAATACATACTATTAGGGTTGATTGTATTGCATTAGCCAGGTTACCTTTCATTTTATTTTTATTATAGAAATGATGTCACGCCCAAATGATGCATTTCTTTACAAGTCACTTGTCGCACAAGGCTTCATGTCTTCGTGTATTTAAACATCGTTTTTCATCTGTGTCATATTGTCCGGGCGGATACCTTTCGGAACGATTCAAGCGAGTTGTCAACTTTCAGCCTGTTTGATATGCATAAAAAAATTATTGTTGAAAGTTTCTGGATGGTTGTTCAGTGTAGTCGCGATAAACAAATACATGTATGTGTCGTCGCCCCTGAAGTACTTCCAGCGGGTCACACTGCTGAGGGTGAAAGGATGCATCTGCCTCGCCCTTGTCGTGTCTCTCAACCCGCTCGTCATGCTGCGTGTGGAAGATTTTCATTTTTCCAGTACAGCAGGATGTTCCATCAAAGGGCTTGTGCAGCAAACCCACACTAACCCAATGCCATTATCACAATGATTCTGATTTTCATTGCATTTCCTATCGTCATTGTTGTCTACTTCAACGTCGCTTTAATCCGCATCGCGGCCAGTCTGTCACGAACAATTGGCGCTGCTTTGATCCATCCTCCTAGTCGCATTGTCCGTCGAGAACACGAACAGAATTCGGCAGTCGGCGAACAGTGGTGTGAGAAATGTCATCGCTGTGATTTCTGTAGCCCTTATAACACTAACAATTGTAAGCACAATAACAATAATCTCTGCTCTCTTGCCGAAGACCCGTAATCTGGAAGCGGTTGATCTCCTCCTCGATATAACGATGCTCTTGTGGAACTGCAATATGATAATTCTAGTCGCAAGCGACTCGTACTTTCGAAAGAATTCCGAAAGCTCTTTCAAAATTGAGGTTTGAAGGCTCGTGCAACATTCTAGTCCATTTCTTGCCAAGCAGCGACAAGCTTTGCACACAGTTCGTCTGCTTCTTCTTCCAATGTGGCATCACGTGCTTGATATCGTCAACTCACCATTGCTTGTCACCTATGGCTAACCACGAGGGATTGTCATCTCCCGCCTTTTTTCTGGCGTGTTTTTGTCCGAGCACTCCACAAGATTGATTCGTTTCTCTTAGCGATGAATAAAGGTAAACACAGGAAACGATATCCTTCATGCGTGTGGGTTTTGATCCTGTCACATGCAAGGACCTCCAAGAAGTCGAAGAAAAAGTGATTAGACAATATGTAGGTACTTGACCTCATTAGACCCTAGGAATGAAAGCCGACTGTTAAGGTGTGGGAACCTGGGTCCATCAATCTTCAAGTGGTTGTGCCGCGGCAAAGCACACCGAGCCTTCGTTGTGCAGCGCTCTTGAATTTGGTGCTCCAGGATATGAGAATGAGCGATTTCACGTGCCAGATCATATAGGAGATAGCAGTTGTGAAGAGCACGAGCATTGCGTCGGGAGCATTTTGAAGGGATATGACAACTACCGTGGTCCCTATAATGAGAATCAGCATCAAAATAAGCACCGTCAGCCGAACAATCGGGGATATCACATTAGGTCCGAATCGATGTCTTTGGTCACCATCGTTTTCCCGGCGTCTTTTTTGGGCGTGTTCCACTGGCTGTACGGCTGGTTTCCGGTGCCTTTGCCCTTGCGTGACCCCAACAAAGATGACATAGCAGTTCAAGAATACAGTGGCAGCACCTGGCGCCCCAAGGCTAAGTCCAATCACGGGTAGAAGTCGGATACTGTCCTCAGCAGAAAACGTGACGGCAATGGCGTTGACCGAGCAATCGTCGAGGTCGTACAATGGAAAATCAGGAATGGGCAAGTATAAAATACTGTTCAGTGACACAATGCAACCAAAAAGGAGAAGTAACTGCAGTCTCTTCCGAGTGACTATTGCATAGTACCTTAGTGGCTTTGTGATGTAAATGAATTTATTAACAGAGAGAGTCAGTGTCATCCACAAAGAACAATTGAAAGCAAAAGCGTTCAAAAACATAAGAGATAAGCAAAATTTTATGTTTAGAGCCACAGACAAGCTGGTGGAAAAATAGGCGACACCCAAGTTCAGGAAAAACGCAGCTATCGTGTCTTGAACCGCAAGAAGTTTGTAGAGGTACATGTCTGCGTCGGGAAAATCGAAGTCGTATTTCGAAGAGAGAGTAGAATACACGAAGGAGTTAACCACAGCTACTACAGCGAATGCAACAAGTGAAATTGCCATCGCAGTGTAAGCGCCAGAATCTATGAACACATTCTTATATTCGTTTGATGGTAACAATGTAGTACCGTTGAATGCCATATTATTTCCTGCAGAGCTAAAATCGTACCTCTAAATAAGCTTTGCTATATATGGTCACTGACATACGTGGGTTTTTATGATGAAAGGTGTGAATTGTGCACTGATATAAAGACGGATGTCTTGTCCTGTTTGGTTGGTGCGATATAAGGCCACGTCATTGAGGTCAGTCGGGTACCGTCGTCTGGGCTGACCATAGCAACTATGTCTATGCTCTCAGCAGATATATATCTCCAGGCGACACCTTGTCAACTATTGTAATTCAGTTTCGTTTTATGACTACTTAACGGACCATCAAGCAGCATAAAGTTCGGTGATATTTTAAGTCTAATTATCCATGCTAAATCGTAAACGTTCCAAGAACAGGAGGTTCCAAGACCGTTTTAACCAAAATGAGTCCGTAATGCTGCAGTGTGAGTGCCTACAGGCCTTGATGTTCTTTATCTCGAGACGTTCGGGGATCCTTAACATCTGACGTTCTGTAGAATCACTTGCGCTGAAGATGATTTATCACGATCATCAATCCAGGTGATATTACTTCCAATTATATACTGGGATACGCCTCTGGAAGTTGGTTGTCGGTGAAATGGAACTGCTCATTTTCTAGCGTTGTCAACAGCGACATAAAGTTGGCCACGTGACTTTGGCTTATTGCGCAAAGCTTGAGGAGAAAGAGAAAAAGAGGGAGAGAGCAAAATAATGGTTTTGAATGATTGGTCTTGAAAGAGGGAGAGAATGAGAGAGAGAGGGGGGGGGGGGGTGGAGGGAGAGACGGAGGCTTAATTTCCCCTTTCCTGCAAAGCTGCCAAGGTTGGATTGCGACTAAATCAACGAAGACATATACCACACACATTAAATAATAATGAGGTCTAAAAGCTTTTCATTATAAAACCTCTAAATCATTTCCCATGCTGTGCTGGTGATATAGTTTGACGGCCGATTTAATTATCTAAACTTTAATATTCGTATGTCATCAGCTTTGCACTAATGCTGATTATCATGACAGGTATACGAGAGCAACGTTTAACGGAACAAGATCCCATCAGGAAATTATGTTCTCGTCGTTACCATGGCAATTGCCATTCTGGAGAAAATTGCTATCGCAGCAACTTTTTATGAAATCAGGGCCTTGGATATCACAGACAATTATAATTTTGCTCAATTAATGGACACTCCGACAAGAATTACATATAGTACTGGTAAAATTTTTGGATTGATAATTACAAATGAAATGAAAAGATTGCTCAATTAGGCATCTTACTTTTAAGTTTCTGTGATTGCATCTAATATATTGCACATTGGGAAAAGAGTGTTTCGCTGTCAGAAGAATTTTCATAAATAAAAATTAGTACACAATTAAAGATTACATTAATGTATACATTTTATTCAAATACATTCTCAGTGGAATGTTAAGAAATAATGATGACGTACAAAGTGCATACTGTTATACAAAAATCAATGGAAATAATACTTACAAGCACAAACCTAAAGGCCAAACAAAAACAGACATTAAAGAAAACGACTCAACTTCGATGACAAAAGATGTTTTTGACTTGATTCAAATAATAAATTCAAACGAAGACACGTGAAAACAAAGCAAGCTTTACCCTGATCAGCTGGAATGCAGCCGTTTTAAACACGTGTTATGTTCATTACGCTAAAGGTTCCGAAAATGAAATACGGTTCGTTATTCCGAAGGTTAGTTAATCCGAAGTGCATGTGGAAAACGTGTGGAAACGATATCTTGTCTGTACCATTACACATGTAGTTGATTAATAATATTAGTATTGTAAAAATCTTTATTGCTAATGGTAAATCTATCAAATAAAACTTTTGAAGTGTCATTCAAATGAAAGTCATCATGAGAACAGTTGAAATTGGAAAAACGGACAGAAAACACCAAATACATAAATTGCATAAAACAATTTGCATCGTATACTACCGGACACAGCAAAAACAAAAACCAAAACCAAAACAAGAACAAAAACAAAAAACAAAACAAACCAAACAAACAAACCAAACCAAACCAAACCAAACCAAAACAAAACAGAACAAAATAGGAAACCTTATCTCCAGTCAGTTGAATGCTTATTTGTCATTGACATTAACATATTCAATGTTAACCAAACTGGATTCAGACCATGCAGGTCATTCACTTTCAGTGCTCCATTGAACGTAATGGAAGAATAGTTGACACTCTGATTAAAGAGAACATAATTGACATTGTCACCATAGATTTTAAGAAAACACTCGACATTCTTGACAACTTGACAACTTTTGAATGAATTGCGACTGACATAGGTTAGATAAACATGCTTGTAAATAGTTTGAAAGCTTTATAAGTGAACTGTCACAATGCACTTATGTAAACGGATTCTGTAGTAATGCCAAAACCTGGGTGTTGTCATTGATACAGGTATGACTGTCGATGACCACATTTTTCTGTTCACAGAGGAGTGAGATTTCAGTTGTAAAAATTGTCGCACATCCCTATCTCTCACCTAGGATAACTGAATGCTTGGTTCGTTCTCTTCTTGACTCTATGGGGTCCTGATATACCAACCCGATTACCAAATACATCGCCTCCAGCTGCTCCAGGACACTGGTGCTAGATTAGCAACTCTCACAAAGAAAACTACACACATCTCTCATGCCCTCTGTAAATTACACTGGCTTCCGCTTCACAAGCAAATTCTCTATAACAAGATCCTGATCCTAGGTATTCGTTCTTTACACGGCACGGTCTCAAGCTACCTTCAGGAACTTTTCCATATGTACAAACCAGCTAAATTTCTTCGATCATCCATTGATCATACCCTTCGAGTTCCCCGCACCGATCATATATAGGGCAACAGATCTTTATCCAGTCTGGTACTTCTCTCTGGAACACATTGCCTTTGAAACCGAGAATGGAGACCTCATTCTCTCTTTTAAAGGGAGATCTCAAAACCTTGTTTTATTCCAGTATTCTATGTGTTTTCTTCATATCGTTGCTCTTTCCAAAGGAATCAATGTAAACGGAAGCGTCACCTTTCTGCGTCAGGAGTGTCACTGTGTTACAGACATGGCGCATTTTTTACTGTTCATGGAGAGTGCCACTGACAGGGGTCGAACCTAGGATCGCTATTACTCATGCGCCATACAGACATCCTTTCGAATAACACGTCTGTAGAAATGTCTTACGTAATTTTACGCAAAAGATGCTTGCAATGCTTGCATATTTATATCGGTCAGGTAAATATTGGGGAATTTAAGACAAGAGCAAATAAGGATTTGATAAATATGTCTCGTTGTTTTTCCTGTTATTTCTTTTTAACAACAACAAAGAAAGATAAAGTTTTGCAAATTAGTTCTCAAAAAAGAAGAAAAAACTAAAACTATGAATGTTATATTGATAATGCTAGAAAGAAACATGTAACTAATTGTAAATATCTTGGTGCATACTTTCAGTTATCTAAGCTGGGATAAACATGTTGAATATATTGGTAACGTTGATCTGAAATAAAAAATCCAAACCCACTCACAGTATATAATTATCTCAAAAGCAGGCATTCCTCAGTAACAATTATTGCACTGGGCAAACTGGATTTATTATTGTGATGTGGTTTGAAATAATGATAGGGCGGTGAGTTGGCACAGTTGGCAGCAGCGCGTCTGCCTCCGACCCAAGCGGCACGGGTTCGAACCCGAGTCTGGGCTGAGCAATGTTGTGTGCAATCATACCGTCCCCTCTAGCGAGAGCTGAGACAAAACACTCTGTCCCTCGGATAGGACATAAAATGGAGGTCCCGTGTGTGAGAGAATCACAACTCATGAACGTAAAAGATCCCACCTCAATCATTCATCGCAAAGAGCAGTGGGTTTAAGCTGGTGAAGTGGTCCCACCTCACATCCAACTGGACCCCATGGAAGGCCAGCTTATCAAAGCTGAATATGGGCTATCCAGCCATTTTCTGAAATGGAAAATGAACGCTAACACACTAATAATAAAATGTGTCACAAATTGAAGTTTTTGCAAAATAGATAACTCACAGTTTTCAGTTCAGTTTCAGTAAGTTTTAATCAACAGAAAAAAAGTATAACAATATCAAACATAATTATTATTCACAAGTCATTTAAATTCAGAGCAAGATTTTAAGTGTACAAGTGGGGGAGACCGTTAACAATAGGCAAATGTTTTGACTTGGACAACGGCATCTGAATATATGCCTTGCAACATTTTTTTTTTAACTAAAGGAACGGAAGAGACACAGGTAGAACGTAAATCTTTTAAGTATTTTAAATGTCATTTGACCAAAAAAGGACATCACAAGGTGGAATGCAAAAAGACGAAAAAACAAACAAACAAACGAGGATAAGGGACCCGAATAGGAAGAGTAAAGAAAAGAGAGGTGAAGAAAAGCGATGAGATACAGTGTTCAGGAGTTGGGAGGTAACAAAAACGTAGTTTCTAATCCGAGTGGTACTTTGCGAGAAAAACTTTTTTTTTTTTTTTATGGGATGATTTAAAACGTTGTAAAAAAGAACTGTTTTTATGGTCATTATTCAATGAGTTCCATACATCTGGACCATGATGTCTTATGGAATTTTAAGCTATAATGAATTTAGGATTTTCCAAATGATATGTTGCACGCCGGGTAGGATATGAATGAATACTATAATTCGAAATAAACCTTCTCTTTAAAGAATTCAGGGGGCTGATTGTCAGTAAATTCATACCTAAATATTGCTGTTTGCCATGTATGTATATCAGAATCTCTAAGAGTCTTTATATCATAAAACAAGGTTTCAGTGTGTGCTAAGTAGTGTGAACCGGTAATATCAAAGTCTTACAGCACGTTCTTGTAATAGCAATATCGACTTTATTTTGTTAACACCACAATTTCCCTACACAATATTACAGCAGGTGATGTGGGGTAATATGAGTGCATTGCAAAGAATTTGCAGGGTATGGTTGGTAAGATATTCTCTTACTCTCCAGAGGATCCCGGCATTTCTTGATATTGACGGGTGAACTCGGTGTATATGATCAGACCATGTTGGGTGTGAATCGATAGTTACTCCCAAAAAATGTACACAAAACTTTTGATCCAATTGCTTACCATCAATGTGTAACATTATATCATCCATTGGTGAAAGGATATTTGTAAAGAAAGCATAATTCGTTTTTTCCCCACTATTCAGTGTTAATTTGTTGCACTTAAACCACGGTGAAACCTTTAGCAATTCTGAATTGACAATGGTAGTCAGTGTATGTAGTTTTTCATGAGAAAAGAAGATGCTCGTGCCATCTGCGAACAAAATGAAATTAAACAACGAAGATGAATGCACTAAATTGTTTATATATATATATATATATATATATATATATATATATATATGGAAACAGCAAAGGTCCTAAAATCGATCCTTGTGAGACACCACAGAGGACGTTTTGTTTATTGGATAAGGTCGATTGATAAAACACATATTGCTTTCTGTTGTGTAAATAATATTTAAACCAGTTTAAAACTGGGCTGAGGATACCGTATTTCTGCATTTTGTACAATGAAATATTATGATCTATGGTATCGAATGCCTTACTCAGATCCACGAAAATCCCGATAGCATATTCTTATTTTTATAAGCGATTTAATAGAATATGTAATTTCATCATGTGATTGAATAATTTCATAATCAGTAGAATGTCTTTTTCTAAAACCAAATTGATTATGAAAAAAAATGCATTATCATTAAGAAACCTATAAAGTCTTTTATGTACAATCTTTTCTAAAACTTTTGATAGGGCTGGAAGTAAATAAATTGGACGATAACTTTCGGTTGAGATGAGTCATCTTTCTTGTAAATTGGTATAACCTTGCCTATTTTAATAAGTTTTGGGAATTCACCAAAAGAAAGCGACAAATCAAAAATATGAGATAATGGGTAGGTATAATGATTTATCATCTGCTTAATAAGGTTACACTTAACCCATCAAAGCCCTTAGAATGGTTAGTCTTAAAGGGTGTGTACAGTTCTGGTTGAGGTGAGGATTGGGTATAGCTTTTAACGTTTTGCGAGATATTCAGAAATCACTCTATGAGATGTCAAAGACCATGCAGTTCTAAGGGGTATCAAAAGTTTATTCGATATCCAAAAACAAGGTGAAACAAAGAGATCCTGATAAAGTTGTGGCATGTCGCCTTTTATTATCAGCACTTTTTTTGGATATCTCAGCCATTTGAAAACCAATTTTCATCAAATAAAGGTTGAATCCTTCTTAAAATGACATGTACTTTCATATTTCATAAGAGGCTTTTCATTATCTCACTTAGGAATGTTTGAAACATGAATCCCCATCTAAACCAGTACTGTACAGTCCCTTTAAGTTCCTTGACTGTTTTGATAATTTCGTAACGATTTGTAGGCTAAGAAGTAAAGAATTTTCGGGAGATGACGGAAAGTATTGACTTAGATGAGCATTTCCCGAATCAATGATAGATGCAAGACGAGGACCCATCTTAACAAAGATAGGACCTATGTGTTAAATTCTTCTTCGATTTTGAGTGGATCTTTTACCAGCTCATCATCAACACATAAATTACATTTATCGTTATGAGATTTTTCCCTAATAAAATACTGTATTCCTGTATTCCACAGCGCGCTTATATCAATTTTATGTTATTCAATTTTCCGTGAGCAAAAGTTTTTCTGGAAAGTCGTATCACTAAGGTAAGATTATTTCTCTAAAAGCGATATTTTTGAGTATTGAGATTCTGATTTACTGTTCAAAGCTAATCTATATAATTTACACAGTTGTCCTTACAGGTGTCCCAACAAAAACAAACTATAGATATCCAACTAATCTAATCTATAAAACTTTGTCTTTTGAGACAATATAACAAAGACTTGAGAAACACACATTACATTAAATTGATAATGCAATAAACCCTTCAATATTAGATAGTGAATTTTAATTTTAGATACATTTCCGTTGCATATAATGGATAAACATGGTAAACGCTAGCACAAATTTTAACGAGAAAAGCTTCAGTTATCCTAAGAAGTGAGATTGCATGACAATTTGACACAACTCCTGTATTCCAACGTATCTTTGATGGTTTTTAAATTGAGACTAGAGTAGTGTCGTAGAATATGGTGAATGATATATTACCTTTAATCGGTATCATTATTATTCTATTTATTCATAAGAGTTACTTTATCTTATTCATATTTGTGGGCTATAATCTTTTCGTCTCGAAGTTGCCCATTCCGTTTTTTTTTCTTGCTCCATCTTTCTTATTTTTGTCTATGATTTCTTACATTCATTTCATATATCACTTTGTAACTTTAATTCATTTTCTCTTGTATATATAATATACAATATATATATATATATATATATATATCTACAGAAATTACATGACAAACATCGATAGATACTTTTGAAAGGAAATTCTCTCCCAGTTTTCCAGACGTGTAAAAGATCTCACCTATAAGGGGTCCCGATGTATCATGAATTAATCTAATTTTCTGGCAATTTTGAATGTAATATTTCATTTGAAAATATAAGTAAAATTTGTTCGATTTTGGGAGATGTGCAAGATATTTTGGAAAGAGGTGTCCCGTTATGACTCATCAGAGAGGAAAAATACTTCTGTATTTTTGACACACACACACACGAACTTGTGCGCAAGGCAGTAGAAGAGTTTTATACCTTTCCACATTCGCTACTATACAAAAGTTGATTTAAACATTCAGTAGCGTTTTCACTTATCAATCATGTCTTTTTTAGATGGATCCTGTTGAGACCCTGTTAGCAGTGAGAACTTTGATTTTAAAGCGTTTAAAACTTCTGAAGTCTCTCTCCGGCTTAGATATTATCACACTTTCCACCAGATCTCGGGATGATTCTTGAGTTCTCGCGAAGTTGAACCTGACATTACTTTTGATTTTTGATCAAATCAAAAATTTTTGATCAGATGGATGCTGAGCTGACATACTTCCATAAACTCCCAGTTCCTATTTCCAATCATGGGTACACGTGGATTGTACTACAAGACAGAGAGCACTTAACCCTCCCTTGATGTCGTTAGCTGATACCGATGTTCTGCTTCCAAGACGAAAACATCGGGTAAGGCCACAGGCAGAGGTGCAAGTTTATTGCTAAATGTTACTATTCTGATATATGTTATTACAGTTTCATTACAGATACAGTATATCTATATCTATATATCTATATTCTATCTATCTATCTTATATCTATATAATGATATATATATATATATATATATATATATATATATATATATGATTCCCCCGGTATTAAACCTCAGTTGCACTTACATGAAGTTGATAGACTTGGGCGAAGTGTAGTTCAAGCATAAAGTCAGTTTATTACTCCATCAATTAACCCTCACAGCTATTCCACAACTATTTAATGTAGTCAAACACACTAGCACACACCTGCAGGAATCGATGTTGTTCGATTGTGTTCACTCTTCTTCTTTGACCATTCATTATTCTGTACATCTCGTCTCACCTCCATTAAATGTATAATGTATCGTTCTATCTCGTGGCGCAACAATGACCGCTTAATACTTCACCGAACAAATAAAATGGTCGTGGCTTCTTAGTGTTCTCATCACTAGAAAATTGATCAACGGAACCATCTAAAAAAACGGAATAGTTTTGCCAGAGTGATAAAACGTGTAAATTTCGTGCGTACAACAAATGTATACAAGCTTTTTTCTTAACGGATATTTTCCCCCACCGTTATTACTTTTAAGAAGATAATCGTTGATTGCAAATGTTAGTCTCGCTTGGATAGTGAGTTCGAGATGAAAAGTGTGATTTTGATCGTTTTTTTTTTCATCAGCTCGATAAATGACAATTATAGTAAAGTGCGTTAGTAATAAGGCATCGCCTTACTGCTACCCAGATATCTAAGGTGTTCAGTAAACACTTTTTCTGTGATACGAAAATCATTTTTTTTTTTCCAAGCGACAGGTAAGTTTTCTTTGATTGCAAATTCATCGACATCGATTTTACAGTTTTCATTTCCCAACAGATTTCAGCTGAGAAACAATATTATGGGTACCCACCTTTGAAAGTTAATCAACATTGATAGATCTTCCATTACCACTTTCTTGCTCAAAATGCTATTCAACCGATTCGGCGCGACGTGAATATAGGCAAAGATATGTTTTAACATGTTGTTGCATTGAAGGGTTAGAAAGGATCACAACTGTTACTTTGGAGCTCCACAGTAGCATTGCAATTTCATTCGCAATGATAACGAATAAATTAATTATGACTGTATCCTCTTGCAAACGCAAGCAGGTAAATCCTGATATAGCAGTCACCAACACAAGCGAAATGAAAGTGCCAAGCACAACGAAGTTTCTGAGTCCGCGAAGATTTACCCCATTCGGTCTCTGAACCTCTTGCTCTGCCAGTTCCGCGCGGGCTCTTCCGTTCTGGAAAGGTAACGCCGCGAGTCTTCGGAGTCTACGCGAGTATCGAATGCCGATAACGATGAGAGAAAAGTTTATGATGATGGTGCAGAAAACAGGAATCGCTGCAATGAGAGTAGTCGCTATCAAAAAAGGATATACACTGGGTGAAATCATCCCATCAACAGAGCTGAAGGAGCACCGAGAAATGTTTGTGGTGGGAAACCCCTCAAACGGGAGCAGGACTATTGTGTTGAGCGATACAATAAAGATACCTAAAATACAAATTCTGATACGTTGCCTTGTGATTATGGTGTGATATTTCAAGGGTTCTATGATGTAGACTAATTTCTCGAGGGCAACAATGCACATAAGCCACGCTGTGACCTGAAATGAGAACATGAGTACGAAGAATGTCACACCGCATGCGATGACGTTCCTGCCAGCGTATTCGTCGGTGACGAGAAAACCCAGTAACTCCAAAAAAATCGACGTGAACACATCTGTACAGCAGATCAGTTTGCAGAGCAGCTCATATTCGTCAGTAATGGACAGATGGCGCTCTTTTGATATGAAAATAAATATGAAAATGTTCAGAGTGGTAACAACGAGTACGCCGACAGAAGTCAAAATCAGCGACAACAGTTGTCCAAACTTAGGTAGGTTCAGGATCGATGTACTGTCACTGTAATTTTCATGTATCTCTACTAAGGAGAAGCTATCGGTACTGTTGAGCTCCATAGTTCATGCCAAAGTCTTGGGCGCGACGGGGTGTATCTGATATGACACTGGAGAGCTATCGATGCTATTGCGCTTTTGACGGAAATATTCCTTCCTTAGTTTGAAAAGTACATGACACTGGGTGCGCTTTTAGGCATCCGTGAACACTTTGTCCTGTCGGTACAAAACGAAAAAAAAAAAAAAAAGGTGAACAGCATTTTTCCCTACGGTTAATTTTCGTCACTGCATTAATCATCATTTTACCACTGAGCAGTCCTTTCGATCTTTTTCATTATTTGTATTATTACCACCATTGCGTAAACGTCACTAAATCTGGCACGATATTAGCATTAGACCTAGAGTGACACATTCATCTTTTCTTTAAAGTGACATATCAAAATAATTTGACGTACTGCAGAACATTCATTATTGAGCAATCATTCAGAGGAAAGCAAAACACCATATGGAAAATACATGCATTTAATCTACTTAAAGATTGATATAAAGTTTGAATGCTCTTCGAAAGTCTCTTTCGTTTTCGAGAATGTTCCTTGTAGTAGGAGAAATATACGCGCTTGAAACAATTTCCTTTTTCATCGGTGAAACTAAGATATCTGTAAAATTAAGATAAACGTCTGCTGCAAGTGGAAATTAGAAGTAAAGAATCATAAAGATGTCTTTACTAAAAAAATCGTGCAAGGCGAGCAAAATCCTTTTAGGTAACTTAAATTGGTCTCTTCACTAAAAAGTTCTAAACCAATAGTCATACAACCTTCATGGAACTTGTCTCCACAATGGCCCTGGTCCCTCCTTATTAGTAACAGTAACCAGCTGGTAATGCGTATACCTTCGCCTCGTATCTTACGATTCCCTTGCGACAAGGGGGAAAATAAACATATGTGTACATACACATGTGAACTCTACCTATAAAGGTTTCAAAAAGCCCTGTGTCAGAATAAGGACAAAATTGACATCAACTCACCATTACAATTCACGCTCAGTTCCGCAGGGATAATTGGATCTTACAAAATTTGACAAAGAGTAGGCCCTATATCAAAAAGTCGTGAAGTGTTGTCTAATTATGAAAACGTCGAGTCAGTTAAGACATAGTTGTAGCTGCTTTGTTATGATAAGTCGTTCTTGGATGTTAAGGAGTCTTCGCAGTCCTCAGCAAGACTTCATGAAATTCCAGATCCTGGACAGCTTCCGACTAGACGCACGTCTAAAAGGAACATCGCTGATGAGGAGAACAGCGAGTTTGCCGTTCCAAAACCACATGGAAGTTTCCATCAACAGGAATACCTTATTCGCATTTGTCTCTACTGGTCCAAGGCATATGATGAGAGTTCCAAGAATGACCATGAGAGGGGCTGTCAACATCACGGCATTCACGCGTAAAACGTTTTTCACACCTCGTGTGTTCACTCCACCAACTTTTCTTGCATCCCCATCTCCTGCGTTCCGTGGTTGGATCTTGGGAGGAGCCGCACCGAGGCGACCCACGTGCCTCGAGTGTTTCAAAGCAATCACAAGCAGTGTACAGTTCAAGGCTCCGGCGGAAACAATAGGAAGGAGGAAATACACAAACAACAAAATGACGAAGGGATAGCTTCTCTCGGTGACGAAACTTTCAATCTTGCTGAGCTGGCAACGAAGCTCATTGGTAAAGGGGAAGTCCCGCAGAGGCAGTGCAGTTATCGCAACACTTAGGGTCACGATGATTGAGGCGATGATACAGTATTTGATACGTCTTACCGATAAGACGCGTTGATAAGTAAGCGGACACTTCACAAAGATGACCTTGTGTAACGCTAAAATGCACGCAAGCCAGGCAGATACATTCATCACAAACAAACACAGGAAGCAGAAGACCAGGCAAAGGTCACTGCTGACGGACGCGGTTGACCCAACGAATAACATGGTAAAAAGCAAGACCAAATCGGAAGAGCATATGATGTCAAAAATGGCTATAGTTTTGAATAGAAAACAATCGGCGTCGAGAAATTCTAGATCGTGCGAAAGTAGCATGACGATTAGGACGAAGGTATTGATAGCCGTGTCGAGAATGAAGCCCGCGTAAGGTATCACTACCATTCCGATTTCATTTCCGCTGTATCTGTGAGGCACTACGTCTTCAAAAGTTAAATTTGATATATTTGCAGGCGACATCTTTATATTAGTATTTCCTTTCCTCTCTCAGTTTTTGACGAATATAGTGCGAACTGTTTGTGACAAACCTGGAAAGTGAGATTTGTGCCGAATATGAGAAGGTGGGATGTTTAATGATGAATGATCATCTGATTGTCGTAGTGGGCGCTGGTTGTGTACATACTCCCTTCACATATACATAATTTTGCAGCGGCCCATGACAGCAATATCCGGTTTTGTCGAATTGATTGGGGATAGACTTGATATCCCTTCTTTAAAGGAGGAAGAGCTAGATACAAAAGATTTGTTACCTAGTAAGTCCGAGTGTCGGTGGAGCCGGACTTTTTACAAACCGATGTAATAAATGTCAAAATCAAACTTGATAAATCATGGTTGATTTCAGCGACCGTTATTACCTTTGTCAACTTGAGTGATTGAATGGGGAAGACATTCAAAGGTTTGGCTCCAGAGCTTGAGTGTTTGATGACACAAAATAGCCATCCCACCAGATGAACATTTGCATCATCTTTTGCAGCAGTGTTCATGAGCATGGAAAAAAAAATCGTCGGTTCTGAAAATGTAAAAAGCGTTTTACCAGTTTATGTATTACATTCGGCACTTTCGGATATGAAAGTTTGATTGACATATTATCAGCCTATTGTAATCATGGAACTTGGGATTTCGTGCGTGATTTTGCCTTTATACCCATATCAAGACTTTGTCAGTCTGAATTCGACACTTGAATTTACGTAGAGATCAAATCCTTTTAAACTGAATCAATTGAATCTTAGTTGGTTACAGCAATGACGCCAATCCCTCGTTATCGTAACCTTTTTTTTTTCTTCCATTCATTTGATCATTACATGATAACTTTCAAGTTCTATTGGCTCCTGCTGATGAAAGTACGGCTGACAAGGGAATTATTATCTTGGCTTTGAACAGGTCAATGTACCTCCTTAAAAATATCAGTAGTACACATCATTAAGAGTTTGAGAAAAATCGATTTTAAACGGTTTTGATTTTTTTTTTTAATTTCGTTGCCATTCGCTGAGAAATACGTTAATTAAAAAAAAAATCAAATTTCATTAAAATTTTTGTTATGAATGTACATCTATCAGACGCGGTTTCTTAATTGTGAGCACGTGTTCATATTGGATTGAATAGCTAAGTGGAGAAGTTTCTATTAGTGCATTCATGTGAAGGGAAAGAGCTCACAAAGTCCAGAATATTCCAGGCAGTGCCTACATAAAGGTAATATCTTTAGGTACAATACAGGTACAGTACAATAGGTACAGTACAATACAGTACAGTACAATACAAAGGTAATATCTTTAGGTACAATGCAATACAGTAGATGTCAAAAGTATGTTGTATGTTTTAGCATTAATTCATGCATGTGTTTTTGTTTATACTAACAATACCTTAGTGTGTGTTATGTGTGTATCTATGATGGACAAGTGCTCAAGGCCAATACATAGAATATAGTGGTGATTGTATTGCATGATCCCAGGTGTCCTTTTATTTTTCTCTCAGAAATGATGTCATATCCATAAATAGGCAATAAGTCAGGATATGTGGAAGAGTCTAGAACTTACAAGTATGTAGCTGTATCTTGGAGATTATAACAGAACATTCGAGAATGGTCGAAGGAACCTATGTAAGCAACAAAAGTACCTTTGCGCTGAGAATTACATCACCTCTCACTCTGGAGTGACTTGTTTTAGTTAGTCCTACATTATTTGCTGACCTGTTATACTTTGTGGAGAGAAGGTCTGGGAGGGATATTGCTTGTCAGAGTTGTTTCGGCTGCATTCGTGGCCAAGTGGACATTGCTACATAGAAGCTGTGTCTTGCTGGATAATAATTTACTTGCTGAATTATTAGTCGCACATTTACTGGACGAAGTCGAGGTGACGTCTGGATTCTACACGTATCTCTGCTCATCGAGGATCATCACCTGACAGAAGCTGGGGATTATCTGCACCTCACAATCACTACAAAGAATTATATATATATATATATATATATATATATATATATATATGAAGGGTTTGTTTGCAAAAACCGATAAGTCCATTTTTGAAGATTTTGAAGTACGATCTCTGTCATAAACTACAAACTAATACCTTTTAAATGATATATTGGTCACTACATATAAAGCTATATTTTTGAAGATATGGTCAAAAGAAGCAAAAAATTTCTAATTATTCTCTTTATTTTTCTTGACCTTTAATCGCAAATATCTCCATTTGGCAAGTATGGACTTATCGGTTTTTGCAAACAAACTCTTCATATATATATATATATGTACATATATATGTATATATATATGTATATATATATATATATATATGTATATATATATATATATATATATATATATATATATGCAGTGCATTCTCCCGATAACAAACAGGGTTATAACGAAATTTCGGATACAACAAAGTTAAATTCAGGCTCCAAATCAATCCTCTAGGTATCTTTATGCACATTAGTCGTTCGAATATGAAGAAATTTTGATGTAACGAAAGAAAACTGCCGGTGCCGAAGACTCGTTATAAATGTTATATAATCTGTGTGCGTGCGTGTGTGTGTGTTTAGGTGTAGGTGTGTCTGTCAGTCTATGGTTCTACTGTAACTATCAATACTATTGATAAACCGCCTGAACATTAAATCAGTGTTTTTGCGCCATCATTATCAGCGTGATTCTGGAAGTATATAACAGTAGGTAGGCCTACACAATAATCCTGTTATCAAATTGTTGCTGACATTATGTTTAAGGGTGATGTCTTTCCCATGCTTTCTGAAAGATGTAAATCCAGTTCCCCTTGATAATGGTAGAAGAGTGAAATTATATTGAAATGTCTATAGTTTCTTCATATTGTTGTCCATACATGACATGAAGTGTCGTAGTCTTCATATCCAACGATGACGACGATTGCCTGATTTTCTCGCACTTTCTCTGATGGGTTCTGCTGATATTGCTGCTTTCACTCAATCTACATTCGTTATTCTGCTTTACTTTAACTGACCGATAACATCAGTCGGCCGCTGTAAGGCAGAGAACACTTCAAACTTGATGTCGAAAGCTTTCGCTTCCATATGACGACATCGTGAACTCATTGGGTCCTTTTATCGGACACTTTTATTGACGGACTGTAATTTGCTCATATCATATATTTGCTATATAATATATATTATGTTATGGCATTCTGAATTACATGTACATGTTAAAAGCTGAGTCAGCAAGACGGGCCTGTCACTCCTTCATTAAGACTGACAGACTGCATATCAAGCAGTAGCCAGTTTATTACTTCATCAAGCAGAAGAAACCTCAAATTTTTCAACACACACACACGCACACACACACACACACACTCACGTATATCTATCTATCTATCTATCTATCTATCTATCTATCTATCTATATATATTATAATACAGCATACATATGTATATAAATATCATAAAGAACTCAAAGATACGCACACACGCATAGACACTGTTCGAGTGAGTCATGCCTCTTCTTTGATGACTGTTTAGGGCCAACGTACATTGCGGAGATCGATAATAACTTGTGATGAAGCGGATTTTTCTTCCTTATCTCTTTGTACCCGTTGTGCTATGAAACAACAATATATATTACTATTATTATTATAATTATTATTATTATTGTTATTATTATTATTATTATTATTATTATTATTATCATCATCATCATCATCGTGTAGGGTGCCGTTGCTTAGTGAATAAGACTCCCAACTCCCAAGAGGAGGACGAGAGTTCGAGGATGAGATCATTTTTGCCCACCATGTCCTCAACTCAGGTGTATAAATGGTTACCTGGCAACGCTATGATGATATATAACAATGGCAGGGACCTCTGGTAGACCAATGGCAACATAAAAGGCTACCCTGGATAAAAGAGACCTTATCATCATTATTACAGTGTTACATCCATCCTCTTTTTTCAATATACACTTTCCAGAGTGTGTGCATTCTTTCCAATATTTAGATAGTTTAGGAGAGTCCATTTGATTTGAGTAATATATCATTTTAAAGCATAGAGTCTGCTCTTTTAGAATCTATCCATAACTGAAAATCCATGTCTTGGCGACTTTTTGTTTGTTTTGTGATGCAAGGTCACATAGGCAACATAAATGAATGATCAATACTGATCAATCTTCAACAACCGCCGGGAGAATTACACAAATGTAGACTGACTTCAAAGGAAATGTGACTTTTAGCTCATAATGCTGGTTCAACGTTTCGGGTAAGCAGGCAAAGATATTTCCCCACCTGTCGTTGAATGGACGGGTTAGAAAGTAGCACAACTGCTCCTTTTGAACTCCACAGTAGAATCGCAATGTCATTCGCGATGTAAGTGACAGTATAATCAATCACTTCTTCCTGATAAAATCGCATACAAGAGGAACCAACTACAATAGTCACAAATATCAGCGAAATGAAAGTGCCAAGAACAACGAAGTTTCTGAGTCCGCGGAGATTTACCCCATTCGGTCTCTGAACATCTTGCTCTCCGCGGGCGCTTCCGTGCTGGAAGGGTAACACCCCGAGTCTTCGGAGTCTACGCGAGTATCGAATGCCGATGACGATGAGGGAGACGTTTATGATGATGGTGCAGAAAATAGGAATTGCTCCCACAAGAGTAGTCGCAAGCAAAAATGGATATATGTCGGGTGAATTCAGCCCATCGATGGAGTTGAAGGAGCACTGAGAAAGGGTTTGCATAGGAAAACCATCAAACGGGAGCAGGACGATCGTGTTCAGCGATACGATCAAAATACACACAACACCAATTCTTATGCTTTGCCTTGTAATTATGATGTGATACGTCAACGGTTTTATGACGTAGACCAATTTGTCGAGGGCAATGCTGCACAGAAGCCACGCAGATACTTGAAACGAAAACATGAACATGAAGTACATCAAACTGCACGTGGTGATGTTCCTATCCACGTTTTCCTCGGTGAAAAGAAAACCGAGCACAACTATAAAAATCGACGTGAACACATCTGTACAGCAGACCAGTTTGCACAATAGACCATATTCGTCGGTAATGGGCAGATGTCGCTCTTTTGATACGAGAATAAATCCGAAAATGTTCAGAGAGAAAACTGCGAGTCCGCCGACGGTGGTTAAAATCTGCGACAAGAGTTGTCCACTCTTAGACAGATACACAGTACTGTGGGGGGTCTCCGCCGATATGTAGCTATAGGTGCTATTGAGTTCCATATTGTGCGAAGTCCTGAGCACTATTTGATGTTACGGCGATTGGAGAACTATTGATGATAGCGCTCTGCTACTACAATTCATGCTTAATTTTGCGCCCTAGACTGTGACGTCAGATGCACTTTAAAATACGCATTATGCGATGTGAGCTTCTGGTAACTGCGTCCGTTTATATGTTGATCTGTCCACGGCCCTGTCGGAACAAAAGGGCAATTATGAAAAATTTTCTCGGGTTCAGTTTAATAGTTCAAGCATCTAATTTCTTAAAAGCTTAAAAGTCATTTTGATCGTTACCGCTGTTCGTATTATTACCACTAGTGTCTAACGGTCGATAAACGGGTGATGAATATCCCTCAAATAACCGTGAATATAAATGAAGAGCAAACCACCCGGCGCGGCAGTGCCGCTGAATGGAAAAATCAAACATTAGCAAGACCAAGCGAATGCTTACTAGTCTTTTGCTAACGTGTTCGGGGCGGGCAAGTGCATGAGAGACACAGAATTTTCTACTTCTCTTTAGATTATCGTTACTGTTGATGTTTTTGAACAGATCATCCAAATGACATAAAACAGAGTTAGATTCACTTTGCATTGGTATGACATTTATCCCGGCTAAATATCAATAAAACATTTACCAAGGAAAACAGTCACACATTTGAACAAGTGCATTGTCAAAAGGACGTTCATTATAGTTTGCTTTAGTTTGCTGATTCCTTTCAATGACGTCACATGTATCAGACGTGTTTGGTGAGTTTCGGTCGGTTTTCGAAATAGAACGGAGAATGGTATTCCCCTCGCTTTATGTTGCCCAAATATTTTCTCTGAGGTAGGGAATTATATTAACTGTGGACTGCCTTAAACTCTATGTGCAATTTCATGAAACATTATTTTATGTTGGATATCTTTAAATGGACCGTTATTCAATTGTGTTGTAGTTTTGATTCGATGTGTATAAGGCTTTTAGCTTCTCATGTTTCATTATTAGGCAAATTTGTACGGAATTTCAAGTTTTCACTCATTCCATGGCGACCTTTCCAGAAAACTGAATTGTAGACACTTGTTTTTGTTTCTCTCCCTTTCTTTGTTAAGCCTATATCTTTAGTTTGTTTCCCTGCCTCTTCCGTCCCTGCTTTCGTTCTACTTCTTCTTCTTCCAGTGTGGTACAGTCCGCCGATGGCGTGTTATCGTACCTTGTCCTTGTCATGCCCCTTTATTTCTGTTTGTTTTGCCTGACGTTATGATATCAAAAATTTCATGCGTAAAGTCCTTGACGCATCTTGACATGCCTTCGTCTCCTAGAGTTATTTACAATTTTTACAAGTTATGCTTCTCTTGTGAATTCCTCTTTTCCATACAGTTGCAAAATACGATTGTATTGCTTACATGTTTATTTATCTAAAAACCAAAGTTGATATTATCATAATATTGTCATCATGTTTTGTTGAAACTTATGTGATTTAAAGTTTCTTAACATATAATTTACTCATGTAAGCGTTATGCATATTGCATTGTATTTCTTTATATGGAAATAAAATCTTTTTTTTTTATTTGAATTGAATTGAATTATAAACTAAGCAAGAGATAGTCCAAAATCGGTAAGGTGTTGTCTTATCCTGAAAAGTTGGGTTCGTTACCATAATATGTTGGTGGGTCTTCGTTGCATAATGACTGGCCGTCTCCGGGTGTTGAACGGAGCTTTTTAAGTCTGCAGCAAGACATCATCAAAATCCAGATCGTAGATAGCTTTCCCATAGCCGCTCGTCTGAAAGGAGCATCGCTGATCAAGAGAACGGCTAGTTTGCCGTTCCAAAACCACACTGAAGTTTCTATCACGAGGTATACCCATTTAGGTCCATTGTATACCTTACCGGCGTCAGTCTTTTCAGGTCCTACACGTAAGATAAGATTTCCAAGAAAAGACAGGAGTGTTTTGCGCGATCATTCTCAGTGTGATTCTGGTAGTAACAGTACCTAAGCCTACTTTTTTTTATCAATTTGTTACTGGTACGTTGTTGAGGGTAATATAATTTCCTCTGCTTTCTGAAAGAAGTAAATCAATTTTTCCTTAATAATGGTAGCAGAGTGAAATTACTTTGAAATTTCTTTCTAGTTTCTTTATGTCGTTGTCCATACATGACGTCAGGAACTGTTTTGTTATCCAACAATGATGATACTGAAACTGTCAAATTTCATAACTTTGGAATCGATTGCCTGATTTCCCGCACATTCTAAACAATGTGTTGTGTTGATATTGCTGCTTTCACTCAATCTACATTTTTATTTTGCTTTATTTAAGTGAGGAATAGCATCACATGGCTGCTGTGAGACCGAGAGCCCTTGGTTATCAAACTTAATGACAAAAACTTTCGCTTACAAAATGAAAACATCGTAAACTCTTTTAGTTTTTGAACACTTGTAATGAGAGACTGCAGTATGATCATCATAAAATAATATGTTTTAATATTCTGAAATAATTCCATGCATGATTTTATGTTGAAAGCTGAGTCAGCAGGCCGGAAAATTCACTCTTTCCTATGTCAGACTGACAGACTGCATATCAAGCAGTAGCCAGTTTATTACTCCATCAAGCAGATCAAATCTCACATATATATTTATGTGTATAACGCAATGATACACATACGCACCTAGATACTCGTCTTTTCGACTGAGTCATCTCTCTCTCTCTCTCTCTCTCTTTTTACCACTGTATATGACCAACGTACATTGCGGAGATCGATAGTAACCTGTGATGAAGCGAATTCATCGTCCTTATCTCTTTTTATCTGTTCTGCTTTCAGACAACATGATACATTATCATAATGATAATAATAATGATTATTATTAATAGTAGCAGCAGCAGTAGTATCATTATCATTATCATCATCATCAAAATCATTATCATCATGTTGGGTAACTGTTGCATAGTGAATAAGACCCCCGAGTTCCAAGAGGAGGACTAGAGTTCGATTCCCGCGCCCTGTGCTTAAGTCCTGAAATTATCTTTACCAACCACATCTTCGACACAGGTGTATGGTTACCTGTCAACGTTAAGATAATATGGCAAGACCCGCTGGTAGACCAATGACAACACTGAAGAGGCTACACTTGATAAAATGAGACCTTATCATCATTATTACAGTGTTACAACCAATTTCTTTTCTCAATAGACACTTTCCAGAGTATGTGCATTCTTTCCAATATTTAGTTAGTTCAGGAGAGTCCATTTCACTTGAGTTATATATCATCTTAAAGCTTAGAGTTTGTTCTTCTAGAATCTGTCCTTGGCTAAAAAAAATCAATGTCTGGTAAGTTTTAGTTTGTTTTGTGATGCAGGCTCACATATACAGCCCAAATGAATGATGAATAATGATTAATGTTCAACAACCACTGCGAGGAGGATTACACAGATGTAGGCTGACTTTTTAGCTCATAATGCTACTCAGTTGATTCGACGTTTCGGGTAAACAGGCAAATACATTTCCTCACATGTCGTTGCGTGGACGGGTTAGAAAGTAGCACAACTGCTCCTTTGGAACTCCACAGTAGAATCGCAATGTCACTCGCGATGAAAATGAAAGTATAGTCAGTTACTTCTTCCTGATAAAACCGCATACAAGTGGAACCTACTATAATAGTCACAAATATCAGCGATATAAAAGTGCCAAGCACAACGAAGTTTCTGAGTCCGCGGAGATTTACCCCATTCGGTCTCTGAACCTCTTGCTCTGCGCGGGCGCTTCCGCGCTGGAAGGGTAACACCGCGAGTCTTCGGAGTCTACGCGAGTATCGAATACCGATGACGATGAGGGAGACGTTTATGATGATAGTGCAGAAAATAGGAATCGATCCCACAAGAGTAGTCGCAAGCAAAAATGGGTATGCGTCGGGTGAAGTTAACCCATCAAAGGAGTTGAAGGAGCACTGAGAAATGGTTTTCATAGGAAAACCATCAGACGGGAGCAGGACGATCGTGTTCAGCGATACAATCAAAATACACACAACACCAATTCTTATGCGTTGCCTTGTAATTATGATGTGATACGTCAACGGTTTTATGACGTAGACCAATGTGTCGAAGGCGATGCCGCACAGAAGCCACGCGGTTACTTGAAATGAAAACATGAACATGAAGTACATCAAACTGCACGTGGTGGTGTTCTCCTCAACCTTTTGTACGGTGAAAAGAAAACCAAGGACAACAGAACAAATCGACGTGAACACATCTGTACAGCAGACCAGTTTGCACAATAGACCATATTCGTCTGTAAAGGGAAGATGCTGCTCTTTTGATACGAGAATGAACACGAAAATGTTCAAAGAGATAACTGCGAGTCCGCCGACAGTGGTCAAAATCTGCGACAAGAGTCGTCCACTCTCAGACAGATACACAATACTGTGATTTGTCTCCGCCGATATGTAGCTGTAGGTGCTATTGAGTTCCATATTGTGCGAAGTCCTAGGCAATATTTGATGTTATTTTTACGGTGACGGGAGAGCTACCGATGATAGCGCTCTGCTATTACAATTTCTGCTTAATTTTGCGACCTAGAAATTGACGTCAGACGCACTTTAAAAAGCGCATTATGCGATACGAACTTCGTAATTTCGTCGCTTTACATGTTGATCTGTCCACGGCCCTGTCAGTATAAAAGAGCAATTAAGGAAAATTTGAAAAGCATCTCTGGTTCAGATTAGTTCAAGCATCTAATTTTTTAAAAGCTTAGAAGTCATTTTGATCGTTACTGCTGTTTGTGTTATTACCGCCAGTACGTAAACGCTACTAAAGTCAATAAGTGCGTGATGAAAGCCCGTTTAAAGGGGCCCTGAAATACAAATGCATGTGGATTTGTGTTGATTTAAAATACCCTCAACATCACTTTTGCGGTGAAACGAATATCTAGAAACGTTTCATATATTTTAACGATTTTTTCTTCTATTTTACTTCAGATGACTTGAGAGCGCCCACAAAAAAAAAAAGAAATCATTCCAAACCAATATTCCTCATATGGCCTAATCTGTTAATCATTATTGAAATGTTGAACAAAAGACATTGGAATGCACCTTCCCCTCGACTCAGCATAACTTGCATGTTTATGTGATATCAATGTGACTAACAAAAGACATGGCGAGGGAACATAAAAGTTATACTGAGTCGAAGGGAAGGTGCATTCCAATGTCTTTTGTTAAACATTTCAGTACTTTAGCAATGATTGACAGATGAGGTCATCTGAGGAATATTGGTTTGGAAGAATTTTTTTCGTGGGCGTTCCCAAGTAATCTGAAGAAAAATAAAAGAAAAATCGTAAAGTATATATGGAATGTTTCTAGATATTATTGTTTCACCGCAAAAGTGATGTTGAGGGTATCATATATCAACACAAATTAACATGCATTTGGATTTCAGGGCCGCTTTAACAATCGTGAATGTAAGTGAACAGTAAATCACCCGGCGCGGCAGTGTCGCTGAATGGATAAATCAAACAGTATAAGCAAGGCCAAGCGAATGCTGACAATGACTTTTCCCGAAGCGTTCGGGGCGGGCAAGTGAGAGATATTGATTTTCACCTTCTATTTACAATAGAGTATATTGAGAAATTGTCATTTAAAGCAGATCATTCAATGATACATAAAGCATTATATTCAATATGCATTGGTATGACATTCTTCCCTGCTAAATTTCAATAAAATGCTCACCAAATGCTCACCAAAGAAAACAGTTACACCTTTGAACCTGTGCATTATCTATTGGACGTAATATGCTTTTATTTGCATGCTGATTTCATTCAATTACGTTACGAGTATCAGCAGCATATTTGAGCAGTGTTCGGCGAGTTTCCGTAGGTTTTCAAAATAGGAAGGAGATTGCTATTATCCGCGCTTGATGTTGAACAAATCCTTTCCTTCTGAGGTCGGGAATTATGATAACTGAGGCTGGCCTTAACTCTGTTCGCAATTTCATGAATTATCATGTATATTCAATATCTTTAAATGGGTAGTTGATGGTATCAATTGTATTGATTTGATTTGATTTGATTTATTGATTCCTGTATTATCATTGTACATGAACATACATGTACATGTATATATACATACATTGTTGGAGACATACATATACATAATCATCAGTTGTTAACAAAATGTTTTTTCTTCATTGCCTATACACAATGTCCAGTTGAAACGTATCAGTATAATACAAGACTGTGTACAATGAATAATACAGTAGGGCTACAGCTTAAGCGTGGCTTGATTTGCGTACAGCCCTCGTACATAATACACATAGAAAAAAATAGGAGGGAGGGATGACTTGCGTAGTGATAGTAGAAAGGAGAAAGGAAAAGGAGAGGTATGTCTGCTTTCACTAAAGGCTTACACAAAGTTAGTTCACCTGGATCACTGATCAGTAAGGCATGATAAAATATTTCTTACCGAGGCACAGGTGAACATTAAATAGTTCATGGTTGGATACATGATTACATAATAGATGAAATGCGGCGATACTTCTACGAAGGAATTTCGTGTATTATACACTAACAATGACAACGAAATTGATCGAAAAAGTAACATTGTTTTTACAGCTTTCCTAAAAGAATACAAAGACTTTAAACTTCGAATTTAAGAAGGAAGAGAGTTCCAAACATCGGGTCCGGTGTGTCTGATAGATTTAAGAGCCATCACTGTTTTGGGATTATATAAATGAAATTTATCAGATTGTCTCGTGGGATAACAATGTGCTTGTTTAATTGAAAGAGTGAGAAGAAAGAAGATGGCAACTGACCTGAACGAAACATAAAGAGTGAATTTTGCACACACACACACACAAAAATAATGTCATTTACCTTGAATGTTTTTAATTCTGCAAATTGAGGATCTGAATGGTCTCGATAACCTGAGTTGGTGCATATACGCATAGCTTTCTTTTGTACAAGTAATGTGTTATCAATGTGACTTTTTGAAGTTGCCCATACATTGTTGCAATATGAAATGTACGATAATATCAACGAGTTATATAACATAGATAAAACAATTAATATTCTTAGGGACATGGAAGATACCAACGTTACGAGACACTTTATCAGAGATGTATTGCCCATGAGGGTTCCATTTCATATTTTCATTATTTTATGTAAATTCCGAGAAATTTGATACTTTCTTTTTGTTCCAATGGTATACCCTCTACCATAATATTCAAATGTTGCATTTCAGTTTTATGCTTCCTAATAGAAAATAAATAAGATTTGTCATTTTTAACTTGAGTGATAATCTATTACTCTTAAACCATGTAGATAATTTCGGTAATTCAGTATTAAGAGTTCTTAGAAGGGAATGAAAATCAGAATTGGAACAAAATACGTTGGTGTCATCGGCACACATGATATATTGCAGTAACATACATGAGTTAGAAATATCATTTATATACACCATAAATAGTAGCGGTCCCAATATGGGTCCTTGTGGGACGCCACATTGTATAGGTAATACTTCAGAGTTAACATATTTATAGTGCACATATTGCTTTCTATTCGATAAGTAATCTTTGAACCATTCTGGTGGAATGCCACGAACTCCATAGCGATGCAATTTACTTATAAGGATAGTGTGGTCAAGAGTGCCGAATGTCTTGCTTAGGTCCATGAAAACACCAATTACATGTTTTTGTTCAGCTAAGGCAGTCGACACTCTATCGTACAATATGGGCTAGTGCCATATCTGTAGATACATCTGAAACCATATTGGTCTTGATTACTAAAGTATATCATTCTGAATCAAAAAAATCATACAGTCTGTTATAAACAAGCCTTTCTATTACCTTAGAAAAACTAGGAAGAATAGAGATAGGACGGTAATTGGATACAAGAGAGGAGTCATCTTTTTTGTATATTTGAATAACTTTCGCAATTTTACATGCATTCGGAAATATACCAGTTGAGAGGGACAAGTTACAAATATGTACTAAAGGTGTCAATATACTACCAACAATTTGCTTTAAAAAAGACGTGCTCATTTCATCATGACCAACTGTATAACTTGATTTCAATGAATGTACAATGTCAAGGATCTCACCATAATCTGTTGGTTTAAAAAAAATATTGAATTATCATTTGACGTACCTAAATACTGCGAGAAATCTGTTTGTGTGGGATCTATATTTGAAGCTTGAACAAAATACTCATTAAAACAACACGTCACATCTCTAGGAGCACAGAGTGTTTGTGCGTGAAGTATAATTTGAAATGTTGACAACTTCTTTCGCTTTAACTAATAACCACATTAATAACTTTCCAAGTGGCTGGCATGTTTTCAATAGCATTTTTAAAGGCTTCCGTGTAATACATTCTGTAACACATTGGAGTTTTGGTTCTATGTGTTTTAGGCTAAGCTTCTTAACAGTGTGAGCAACAGATAGTAGAAAATCAGTAAGGCGTTTTCTTATCTTGAAACGTTGAAGTAGTTACCATAGCGTTCGTGCATCCTTTTTTTTTAACATTATGACTGACCGTCCCCGGATGTAGTACGGAGCTTTTTAAGTCCGCAGCAAGACATCATTAAACTCCAGATCGTAGACATCTTCCGACGAGCCGCTCGTCTTAAAGGAGCATCGCTGATCAGGAGAACGGCTAGTTTGCCGTTCCAAAACCACATTGAAGTTTCTATCACGAGGTAAAACCATGTAGGTCCACCGGCTTCAGTCTTTTCAGGCTCTACAGGTATGATAAGATTTCCAAGAAAAGACATGAGTGGGGCCACCAACATCACAGTGATCACAAGCAGAACGTTTTTCACACCTCGTGTGTTCACTCCACCGACTTGCCTTTCATCCCGTTCTCCTGCGGTGCGTGGTTGGATACCAGGGGGTGCGGCACCAAGGCGAACCATGCGCTTTGATTGTTTCAAAGCAACCACCAGCAATGTGCAATTCAAGGCTACGGTAGAAGCAACAGGGATCAGGAAACTGACTAGCATCACCACGAGAAAGGGATAAGTCTTCTGGGTGACAAAGCTTCCAATATTGCTGAGGTTGCACTGAATTTCACTGGTAAAGGGGAAATCCCTTAGCGGTAGTACACTTGATACAGCAATAAGCGTTACGATGATTGAGGCGATAATACAGTATTTGACACGTCTTACTGATAAGACGCGTTGATAAGTAAGCGGCCACATCACAAAAATGACCTTATGCAATGCTAAAATACACACAAGCCAGGCAGACATATTCATCACAAACGAACACATGAAGCTAACAACGAGGCAGAGTTCAGTGCTGACTGACGCAGCTGATCCAACGAATAAAAGGGCGAAGAACAAGGCCAATTTGAGAGAGAATAAGATATCAAAAACAGCTATAGTTCTGAATAGAAAATAATCGACGTCGGGAAAATCTAGATCGTGTGATAGCAGCATGACAATCAGGACGAACACATTGATAGCCGTATAGAGAAAGAAGCCCATGTAAGGTATCACTACCGTTCCGATTTCAATTGTGCTGTATATGTGCGCCTTAACCGTGAAATTGGAGGTAATATTCTCAAGGGACATCTTGATTTTTCTTTTCCTTTCTCAATTTAGTTTTTCATGCTTTGGAAATTCAGTGCGAACAGCGTGTTTCAAACTTGAAAAATGAGATTCATGAGGACTCTGAGAAGTTGGAGCCTTTTCAGAGAGTGCACTTGTCGTGCAAAGACTCATTTGTACGTTCTAGATTTTTTCCCAAACGATTGATGACAGCAATATCCGGTTTTGTCACATGAAATGGGGATGAAACTGACAAGATTTCTCACAAAGAGAACCTCCGTGTCGTCAAAGTCGGAATTTTAATGGCCGATATAATGTGTAATATCAACAAGAAATTTGATATCTGTTTGCTCCGAAGGACGCTCATCACCCTCTATTTTTCAATTTGAATGATCAATAATGGCACAGACAATCAAAGATCAAGCTCCATGCTTAGGTCTCTGTTTGGTCTTCTCTTAGATCTTCCCCACGTGTTGTCGCACGGACATAAGGGCGGTGAGTTGGCTCAGTCGGTAGCGCGTCTGCCTCACGCTCCTAAGGGCCCGGGTTCGAACCCGAGTCTGGACTGAGCAGTGTTGTATGTAATTATTAAATTAAATGGAGGTCCCCTTGTATGAGAGAGTCACAACTCATATACTTAAAAGAACCCGCTTCATTCATTCATCGCAAAAAGCAGGGTGTTTAACCAGGTGAAGTGGTCACCCGTCACATCCATTACTGAACCCCATGGAAGACCAGCATAGCGTAGCTGAATATGGGCTATCCAGCCATCTCCTCAGATGGAAATGAACAAACAAACAAACGGGATAGAAAGTAGCACAACTGCTCCTTTGGAACTCCACAGTAGAATGGCAATAGCATTCGCGACTTAAGTGAAAGTATAATCAATCATTTCTTCCTGATAAAGCCGCATACACGGGGATCCTTTTATAATTGTCACAAATACCAGCGATATGAAAGTGCCAAGCAAAACAAAGTTTCTGAGTCCGCAGAGATTTATCCCATTCGGTCTCTGAACCTCTTGCTCTGCGCGAGCGTTTCCGTGCTGTAAGGGTAACACCGCGAGTCTTTGGAGTCTACGCGAGGATCGAATGACGATGACGATGAGAGAAAAGTTTATGATGATGGTGCAGAAAATAGGAATCGATCCCACAAGAGTAGTCGCAAGCAAAAACGGGTATACGTCGGGTGAAGTTAACCATCAAACGGGAGCAGGACGATCGTGTTCAGCGATACAATTAAAATACCAACAACACCCATTCTTATGCGTTGCCTTGCAATTATGATGTGATAGGTCAACGGCTTAATGACGTACACTAATTTGTCGGGGGCATGCTGCACAGAAGCCACGTGGTTACTTGAAATGAAAACATGAACATGAAGTACATCAAACTGCACGTGGTGATGTTCCTGTTCACGTTTTCCTCGGTGAAAAGAAAACTAAGCACAACAATACAAATCGACGTGAACACATCCGTACAGCAGACTAGTTTGTAAATAGCTCATATTCGTCGGTAATGGGCAGATGACGCTCTTTTGATATGAGAGTGAGTGAGTGAGTACGAAAATGTTCAGAGAGATAACTGCGAGTCCGCCGACAGTGGTCAAAATCTGCGGCAAGAGTTGTCTACTTATTATAGACAGATAGACATTACTGTGATGGGACTCCGTCGATATGTAGCTGTAGGTGCTATTGAGTTCCATATTGTGCGAAGTCCTGAGCACTATTTGATGTGATTATGTTGGCGATGGGAGAACTATGATTGACAGCGCTATGCTATTACCATTTCTGCTTTACTTTGCGACCTATAAATCGACATCAAATTCACTTTAAAAAGTCACATTATGCGATGTGAGCTTCTGGTAATTGCGTCCGTTTTACATGTTGATTTGTCCACGGCCCTGTCAGAATAAAAGAGCAACTAAGGAAAATGTTAAAAGCCTCTCTGGTGCAGATTAGTTCAAGCATCTAATTCTTTAAAAGCTTAGAAGGGCAAACCACCCGGAGCGGCAGTACCGCTGAATCGATATATCAAAGAGTAGCAAGGCCAATTAAGCGAATGCTAGCTGACAATAACTTTTGCCGACGTTTTTGGGGCGGGCAAGTGCATGAGAGACATGGAATTACACCTTCTTTTTATTTTTGAAAGATTATCGTTACTCTTGATGTTTTTGAAATAGATCATTCGAATGACATAGAAAAGCGTGAAAGTCGCTTTGTTTTGGCATGACGTTTATCCCGGCTAAATATCAATGAAACGTTCACTAGGGAAAACAGTTACACATTTCAGCTAGTGCATTGGCTATAGGACGTAAGTAATAGTCTGATTTTGCTTGCTGATCGCGCCGATTCCTGTGAATGACATTACATGTCTCAGACGTGTTTGGTGAATTTCGGTAGGTTTTCGAAATAGAACGGATAATGGTATCCTCCTCGCTTTATGTTGCCAAGATCTTTTCCGTGAGGTAGGGAATTGTAGTAACTGAGGCTGCCTTAAACTCTATTTGCAATCTCATAAAATTTAATTTATGATTAATATCTTTAAATGGGCAGTTATCAAATTGTATTATAGTTATGGTTCGATGTATATCAGGCTTATAGCTGCTTATATACTGAGCAAAAGATAGTCCAAAATCAGTAAGGTGTAGTCTTATCCTGAAAAGTTGGAGTTGTTACCATTATGTTTGTGGGTATCCGTTCCACCTCTCTGGTTTCATTATGATTGGCCGTCCCCGGGTGTTGTACGGAGCTTTTTAAGTCCGCCGCAAGACATCATCAAACTCCAGATCGAAGACAGCTTCCGCCTTGCCGCTTGTCTAAAAGGAGCGTCGCTAATCAGGAGAACGGCTAGTTTGCCGTTCCAAAACCACATTGAAGTTTGTATCACGAGGAATACCTTACCGGCATCTGTCTTTTCAGGCTCTACACGTACGATAAGAGTTCCAAGAAAAGACATGAGTGGCGCGATCAGCATTACGGTGATCACACGGAGAACGTTTTTCACACCTCGTGTGTTCACTCCACCAACTTGCCTTTCATCCCGATCTCTTGCGGTGCGAGGTTGGATACCAGGGGGTGCGGCACCAAGGCGAACCATGCGCCTCGACTGTTTCAAAGCAACCAAGAGCAATGTGCAGTTGAAGGCTACGGTAGAAACAACAGGGATGAGGAAAGTTACAAGCACCACTACGACGTAAGGATACGTTTTCTGGGTGATGAAACTTCCAATCTTGCTGATTTCGCACTGAATTTCACTGGTAAAGGGGAAATTCCGCAGGGGTAGTACAGTTGATACAGCACTTGTCGTTACGATGATCGAAGCGACGATACAGTATTTGATACGTCTTGCCGATAAGACGCGTTGATAAGTGAGCGGCCACATCACAAAGATGACCTTATGCAATGCTAAAATACATACAAGCCAGGCAGACATGTTCATCACAACGATACACAAGAAGCTAACAATGAGGCAGAGTTCAGTGCTGACCGACGCGGCCGATCCAATGAATAAACTGGTGAAGAACAAGGCCAATTTGAAAGAGAATAAGATGTCAAAAACAGCTATAGTTTTGTAAAGAAAACGATCGACGTCAAGAAATTCTAAATTGTGCGATAGTAGCATGACAATTAGGACGAAAGCATTGATAGCCGTATCTAGAAAGAAGCCCATGTAAGGTATCACTACCATTCCGACTTCATTTCCGCTGTATAATATGTGCGGCGATGCATCATCAACCGTGAAATTCGATATTACGTTCTTCAGGGACATCTTGGTTTTTCTTTTCCTTTCTCAGTTTAATTTTTCATGCTTCGGAAATTCAGTGCGAGCAGCATGTTTCAAATTTTAAAAATGAGATTTGTGAAGACTCTGCGACGTTGGAACGTTCATGATAAATGATGTACCGATTTTCGGAGCGTGAGCTTGTTGTGTAAATGCTCATTTACACATTCTGAATGGTTTTCCAAAGATTCATGACAGCAATATCCGGTTTTGTCACATTGATTGGGGATGAACCTGACAAAATTCGTCACGTAGAGAACCTGCGTATCATTAAAATTAGAATTTTACTAACCGATCTAATATGCGATGTCAACATGAAATTTGATTTATGATTGCTTCGAACAACGCTCATCACCTTTCATTTGTCAACTTAAATGATCAATAATGGCGCAGGCAATCACAGATCCAGCTCCGTGCTTAGGTCTTTTATGTCAAGAATACAAATTTAAAATCCTTTGTACTTAAGCATCTAGACGTCATTTGCCACAGTCTTCATGAGCATAAAGAAAGAAACAAAAAAGTTTGTCATTTATTCCGAAATGAAGAACGCGACTGGTTTGAAAGTATGAAATCTGCCCATTTTTCTTTGACATATGGATTTTTGTTTATCTGGAAGTTGTAAAATCAAAGCAAAATTTTGACATTAAGCGACATCTTTCCTATGGCACTAGCTCTTGCTAATGAAATTTTGGCCAACTGGGATATAGCCATTTTGTCTTTGGACAAGTCAAGATATCCCTGCTTACGGTGCGTGACGTAAAATGAAAAGAACGGACTAACGATAGATAGACAGATTTCCCAGAAAGAACTGTTTTGTTTTCTGACTCTGGAAATTACCTCGTTTTGTCTTGATTGGTAACTAAAGCCACAGGTGCGGTTATTAGGCCTACATTGATATAAACTACACTATACTTACAATGGACTGATGTAGGTGTTTTACTTGATACCGTTACTATTCTTGAAGTAAAGTCTTTCCATTGATGTTTCCTTTTGTACGTAGATATGGCGCAGCTAAAGACTGAAAACAAACACAAAAACAAAGTTAAACAGTGTCATCCAAACAACATAAAATCTTTAATACACGAAATGACGAGGATCGATGTGCAGTCAGGAAACCTTTCTAAAACCGTCTTGTCGAGCGCCATGTGTTGCAAAAGTCGGGGAAACCCCTGATCTGAGGTCTCAAACCACTGATCAGAGGTTTTTCTTATTCTCGAGAAAAGTAAAAACTGCTGATCAGAATTGCACGAGCACGAGCAAAGAAAAAGCTCTGATTAGCAGTATGGAACGCCATGTGTTGCAAAAGTCGGAGAAACCCATAATCAGATTTTTTTTAACCACTGATAAGAGGTTTTTTCTTTGCTCGTGCAAAGTAAAAACTACTCATCAGAGGTTTCTACCTCTGCACGAGCAAAGAAAAACTTCTGATCAGTAGTTTTAACTCTGCGCACATAGCTCGAGACCGCTGATCAGTAGTTTAAAACCTCTCATCAATAGTTTTATCTCTGCACGCACAGTTCGAAACCGCTGATATGGGCAGAGTTAAAACTACTGATCAGAGGGGTTTTTTTTTTGCTCGTGCAAAGTTAGCAACTTCTGATCAGTAGTTTTTACTTTTCACGAGCAAAGAAAGACCTCTGATCAGTGGTTTTCCCGACTTTTGCAACACATGGCATTCCATACCTTCTGACAAGATATCTCCACGAAATCAACATTTCCAATACTTCTGTACTCCTTCCCACTCTACATTATACGATTATGGCAGAAGCATCCTCTCTGTGATTTCTTTGTGTGTTCGAAGTAGAATCTAGGGGTCACAAAACCTGTATTAATGGCTATTTTGATTTATGATGGACCTCCTATTTTCCCTTTTTCGTTCCCCTGTATCAACGGAAATGATTATCAGCAGTCTAGTCGTATTCATACGTGTATCCAGAATCTGTTACAAAGGCTCTGCCACCTGTTAGTTGTTTTTTTCACTTTCGAGCAACTTAATTCAACCCGGTTGGGAAATAAATACGATATTGCAAATATCACAACAATTATTTGATTTGATTTGATTTATTCTCTGTATGCCATTAGAACTTTATATGCATGCATTTCTTTTTCAAGAGCATCAATTTTCTACATTTTCATTAACATTTTACCTTAAAAGAATACATTAGTTTCAATATTTTCAAAAATTATCTTTATTTTCATAGATTATACAATACATCTGTAATATAATTACACGAGTTACATCTTAATTTGCATACAGAACGATTGCCATGAATAAGCACAGAACTTGATTGTTTGACAACCGGTAACGATTAACATTACAATGAAGAAAAACAAGGGGGTCCAACATGATGCTCGTGGAATAAGGGTTAGAGAGAAAAAAAAAGGAGGGGAGGAGATGATAAAAAACTCCCGATACTAGTCTTGCAAGAACAACTCGACATATTTACATACCTAGACACATATATGTTATGCACATAATTATACTTATAAGTTGCAGTGATGTAAAAGTTGCATTGAAGTCACATTGTAAGAGAGAGAGAGAGAGAGAGAGAGAAGAAAAGGAAAAAGAAGCAATCATCTACGAGTCATAACATTCTATAAGGTGAATTTCAGGGCGATTGCCCGACATAACATTATCATGAACAACAGAGAAAGAACGACTCCCAGTTAGATCAGAGGAGCATAGTACTAGTATACTACAGGTTTAGCCGTACGTGCCGAGACTCAGAGAGAAATAAACTTAATAGTTAATAGATACAGCAATGAATAAAGAATGAGTCGTTATGGGTTCCTACATAAAGTATCACTGCACTGTGAGATCAACATTTTCTTTACTGCTTTTGTGTTCTCAGTAGATCATACAGCGTAGTCGTAGCCCTATCGTCTGTTCGAACGTGCCCGCACCGACTTAAGATTGTCCATAAGTCCATCTCACTCTCACCATCACGTGCTTACCATTGGGAGATGTTTAAGTTATAGTTGGTATCCAAAGGTGGAATCCAATCTGACTCAAATCGCCTTGGAATACCCAAAGATATCTCCTGATAGACCTAATGACTAATTGACATGACTAGTCTACTCCTTTATTATTGGGAACACGTCACGACTTCATCAAATGCCATCGACTGCCTCCCTCCCCTGATCGTTTCCGCATATTGGCAGGTGACGTCGAATACTTTACATTCGAAATTGAAACGATTACAGCCTCAACAAAGACCTGATCCCTAACAGTTGTCGTCGAGCTGCTCGCCTGAGTAGAACGTCGCTGAGGAGAAAAATTAGTAATTTCATTGTCCACAGACAAGAAGCAATTTCCACCATTACGATGGACACGACGACCCTCACATCTCCTGGCACAAAACGTGCAACAAGGCTAGCAACAGTCGATGCGATCGGGAAACTCACAATAACGCTGATTAGTCGAACAACGTTAGCAACACCTCGCGTGTTCCTCCTCACAGCTTCCGTTCTTGCGTCGTTCTCGTCTTCCATGGAGGGACGTTGAATATTGGCGGGTGCAATGGTTAAGTGCCGTATTCTTTTGACTTGATTCAGAGTCACTGCGATGAGTGCACAGTTAAGCACTACTGTAACAACAACAGGTATAGTAAAAGAGGATAGTAACAAACAAAAATATATGTACGTTTCATTTGTGAAAATCCCGATAACTCCATGCAATGTGCATTGGATCAATCTTGTGAATGGAAACATTTCCACAGGTAATAACATTGTATTGGGTGAGAAGGTAATAATGACGGAGACAAGAACGAGGAACTTAATACGTCTTACTGACACCAGGCAATGATAGCGTAAAGGCAACGTGACAAAGACAAATTTGTTGATCACCAAGATGCATGCCAGCCATGCAGACACATGAATGGCTGATACAAGTCCGAAGAGCATTGTCTGGCATACTTCAGGATTGACCGACGTTTTCTTTCCGAAGAACAGAGTAGCAAAAAAGATGACCAAACAGGAAGCAGTAATGATATCACCCAAGGCCAACGTCTTGAATAGGAAACAGTCAACATCATGAAGGTCAAGATCCCGTGACCGAAACATAACTGTCAGAATAAACGCATTGACGGGAACCCCAACGGCAAAGCCGACTACGGGAAGGACAAGCATGGCTACTTCACCAGCTGTGTACGTGTACAAGCTGCCGTGTTCGTCAACTGCGCTCGTAGCGTTCACCGATATCATCTTTGAAATGCTTACGAAGAAAAATATCGCAGTCTTGATGATCCGAAGTTGATGCACAATATCTACACTGTAATAGACTTAATTATAGATGATTCTCAATGCCGAAACGCTTTGCACGTTTCTCAGTTTCTTCTTTTTTTATAACGACGACTACCTTTTGTTAATGACCCTGGTAACTGACCGCTGCGAGAAGCATAATATGAATTACTGCAGAAAAAACACACAATCATATGGAGATACCTCCACCGGATATTGCAAAAGGCCTGCGTGACGTGGGGACAATTTTAATTAAAAAGATATAATATTCAAGGTAGAGAGAATTTCGCTCAGAGTCCAGTAAAACGCAGAAAGGCTTGGTGATTCTAACGCTAAAGGTGACTTAAGCTCAACGTCGTCTCAATCTTTGAATGAGAAAAGTCTATGTTTGTCTGCAATAATGTATCTGATTAACATGAAAATATCTACGAATCAAGAAAATGTGAAAATTAGATTCGTTTTCCCTCATGCTCATTCCAGAAAGAAGCAGGGGAAATTAATGAATTAGATGATTTCTTGTTTTTCTTTTCATTTTCTACCTGTGTATTTAACTCTTAATGTGCATTGGGCTAGAGAGAGCCAAAAGATATGTACACGCTGTACAAAGTCACGTGACAGAAAGGGTTAAGTATTAGGTCGTGTCTATTGCTGCATGGTGAGTGCATATCTGGGCGTGGGTGTTTCTATCCCGACGATTATAGTTGCAATGCACATTTATTTTGTGATGATAGTTTGAGTGTCGAGATCCGATGTCTAGATTTTGACCTATCCTTAGTGGTCCTGCACCACGAATCTGCGATGTATCAGGACCCCTTTTATCAGAGTGGGAGCAGTATCAGATCGGTTTTCTTTTTTATAAACCCTCAAATATTTTCATTATCTATTTGTATTCGTTCATTAACTAATCATTTGATTTAGTTTCCAAATGGCTTTTCTTTTTATGTTCATCTCTCTCCTTAAAAAGATGAAAATATCTGGCTGTTCAATATACAGTTTGAAATTAATGTGATATTACAGTATTTTCTTTCATCCTTACAGACGGAAAAAAAATAATTTCTTTAATATCATGTACATCATTTTTCGGGTACACGAAGCAATGAGGTACAATGTTAGAGAGAGAGAGAGAGAGGGGGGGGGGGGGAGGGAGAGAGAGAGAGGGAGAGAGGGAGGGAGGGGGGGGGGGGATACAATTTTAACGCCCAAAGCATCGGATAAGCAGGGGCGGCGGAACACATGCGCTCTTGTGGGTCAGTGAAAGTAAAATGAAAAAAAAAAAAGAAAACAAATCGGGAAAATACAAAACTTACATTTTCCGTGGAGGCGGAAAGTGGGAAGTGTATGTGTGTGTGTGTGTGTGTGGGAGGGGAATGATTGGGTGGGTGGGATTCTTCCGTGGGGGGGGGGGAGTAGGTGGAGATCATACATCATAGACTGTATTCAAATGTATAGTTTGATGATTGTGAATTCGTACAATTTGGAAGAATCCTCATGCAAAACAGCTTGATGCATTTAATGTTTTACAATTTAATTTATAAACTAGAAAAGAGATACTTGTATATGCAAACGAAATCGACTGTTGCTTCCGTTTCGACGTGATATTGATGTTACTCGATGCTCAACAGCCTTGAGCCGCCAAAAGATTTCTGCAAAGTTGCAAGTTGCCCGTCATGTGCAATCCTAGAAGAGACCATTTTGCTCTCTTGACCTGGAAAAGAAAAGGAAAATATCTTATCACCAAAAAACAAGACAATATTTTATGAAGAGAAACCATGGTAACGAAAGAGTGAGATTATGGCAGAAATAGGAGGAATCAAGAGAATGATTGGTGGTTGAGCATTGAGCGAAAGGGGGGCTATTGTTGTGAGTTTGGCTGGTGTGTAATCTTGCCTGTTACGTGCATACGGAAAATTGACTCGCCAGGAAATGAGCTGAAGAAAAATGATGACTTGGAAAAGCATTTGTTTTCACGAGTCATTATCGAGAAAAGGTTAATATCCGTTTACTGACAGGTAGAATCTCAAATTCTCACCCACCATCCTACTGTACTGCTTGTCAGCTGGCGGAACGGAGGACCTATATAGCGTTATTTTCACGACGTTCGATGTCTGCAAAGGAAATTCATATACATATACTTCACCAATCATTGTGATGCATTCTTCTGTAAATTTTTAATGATTGCTTTCTTTGTTTAAATTTGAATGCATCCTTTTCTTTTCACTGAAGAAAGTAATATCTATTACTATTCAATAAATTTGAATTGAATTCAATTGAACTGAATTGAACCCAACATCAGACGAATTATTTTTCAGTTCGTCATCACGGGTTAATGCAATAGATACACCATGCAAATATTCGGCCTCAATCGATCTACTTCCCAGGGCCGGCACTGAGGTTATTTAAGAGAACCGGTATACCAAAACCTTTCATATTAGTTTACTTCATTTGACTTCATTATTGATTATAAAGAGCAAATTGGCAGAGTTTACTGCATTATGAGTATTTGTCCTTGTCTCTCTCTCTCTCTCTCTTTCTCTCTCTCTCTCTCTCTGTATGTTGGTTTGAAAAGAAGAACAGGCCAGCCGTTAATCACTGAGTGAAGTTTGGCAGCTTTATTCTATCACACATTAATTCTAGACGTATATCCAATTGAAAGACAATAATTGAAACTAGAAATGTCGCTACGGCGACTGGTGTATGCCTCCGCCATAATGCATGGTTCTCCTAATAGGTCTGTAGTACAATGTCTTGACAATGTTTGATGACAGTTTCACACAATTGGCAAAATATTAAAATGACAGGTTTGCCACAAATGTGCTGAATGTTCACTTTCCTAGAACTAGGTTCAATTGGATGAATGATTAAAACGTCAGAGTGCGGTATTTGGGGGAACTGATGATTTTTACTTGACTTTTGACCCTTTTATAAGTTTATAAGGTATTGAGAAAAGTATAATTTCAGTATCAAATGGTAAAATAGTATTATCTAAACCTGGCCTTTGATCTTTGACCTCACAGTTCCAAAGAGAATCACTGTTAGGTAGAACATGCATAAATATGTAAGTTTCATGATAATACCTTGAGTTACTTTTGAGATATGGAGGAAGAAGTGCAATTTAGTACTTTCACTTGACCTTTGACTTTTGACCTTTGACCTTTTGGCAAGAAACTTCCCACAGAATATATATTGGTTTATACATGCATACATCAAGAAAAAAAAATCCTATAGGCATTGCGTAAATATAAGGAAAGTAGTGATATTTTGAGGAGTTGACCTTGACCTTTGACCCCCTGACCTTTGATCCATGACCCCCAACTTCCCTGGATAATCACTGCCCATCGGTACATGCATATATACTAAGTTCCATGAAGATACCTTGAACCATTTGCGAGATATGGAGAAAAACATGAAATTTCAACCTTTTTTTTCACAAAATAACCTGTGACCTTTGACCCCGTGACCCTAAAATCCAAGCAAAGTATCATCCCCCAGGATATACCCTCATACCAAGTTTGATGCAAAACCACCTCACGGTTCTCGAGATATCGACAAAAAAAAAAACCGGGACGGACGTACGGACGGACGTACAGAAGTACGGACGGACGGACGGATGTACGGACGTACGGACGGACGGACGGACGACCCGAAAACATAATGCCTCCGGCCACTTCGTTGGAGGAGGCATAAAAATGATGTTTCGCAAAAACCGGTAAGTCCATTTTTGAAGATTTTGAATTACAGTCTCTGTCATAAAGTACAAAATAATACCTTTTAAATGATATATTGGTCACTACATATAGAGGTACATTTTTGAAGTTTTGGTCAAAAGGAACAAAAAACGTTCTTATCATTCTCTTTATTTTTCATGACCTTTAATCGAAAAAATCTCCATTTGGCAAATATGGAGTTATCGGTTTTTGCGAACAAACTCTTCAAATACACCAATCGCAAGTATGTCACCCTAAACTGAAAAATTACATTATTGTTGATAAGATAGCGAAGGCTTTTACTAATCTTAGTGCACAAATTCACATGAATAGAGAACAATAGCTAAAAGACAAATAGCTATCCAAATAAATTCTGCTGAATTCTTAAACGCCATCAGAAAAGACCATGCGCCAGTAATGCCGGCTTTACCTACATAACCGTAATCTGACTTATATTGCCATATTCCCTTAACATCGTACGAATCTCCGTCCAGTAGCAATGGCAGTCTTAATCTGAGGAATAGAAATGTTTTTAAAATATTGACGTCTGGGTCGTCATATATTACAATCACTCTCTTCCGTTTCTAAACTTCTTGAAAATGTTTTAATTCAAACTATTTCATTCCCTGATGCATTAATATATTTTCTCAATCTCCCAGTTTGGTTTTTGTGAAGAACATGGTACTTACCAGACCATTTGATGATATGTCCCTATGACTGGCAATTAGTAACAATTTTGCACACCACTGGCAGAGTGGATGCACCTTCATACAGGGGTTGTACCAAACATGTGGAAAAAGGCAAACATTACTCCCATATACAAACAGGGTGATAGAGAGTTGCTCGCTAACTACAGACCCGTTGCACTAACTTCTGTGCTCTGTAAAACCCTTGAACGAATAGTAACATCAGCTATTCAATCACACATGGATTCATATGGCATGTGGAATTGTCATCAACATGGCTTCATGAGAGGGAGAAGTTGCGTTACCCAACTAACCAATGTCCTTCATGATTGGTCTTGTACCCTAGACAGACCTAAAGCTCCCCGGATCGATGCTGTGTTCTGTGACATGTCAAAGGCATTTGACAAAATGTCACATTCTGCGTTGCTCGATACAGTTGCCAAGGATTACAGCATTCGCGGAATGGTTTGGAAATGGCTCAAATCTTTCCTTGTTCTGCGAGACCAACGTGTGATGTACCAGGGCGCATTCTCCTCTTGGACTAGAGCCTCTTCGGGGGTACCGCAAGGAAGCGTGATCGGACCCTGTCTCTTTAACTTATTTGTCAATAATGTGGCTTACTCCATAAAGTCTACCACAGTTCTCTTTGCCGATGACATCCTCATCTACAGAATAATACGATCCTCACATGACCAAGCAGTGTTACAATCAGACCTTGACAAAATTCACGAATGGTGCACGTCAAAGCAAATGTCACTTAACACCGCGAAAACCAAGGTGATGCACATCACCCGGAAGCGGATACCGGATCAATACCCAGTCTACACCCTTAACAATGACCCGCTAGCCCATGTACCATCCTATAAGTACCTTGGAGTGATCATATCGTCCGATCTCCGTTGGAACTTGCATGTGGACGCTGTTGTAGCTCGTGCCAATCGGCTACTGGGTTTTATTCGCTGCATCGCACGTGGGGCCTCCACGCAGGCGATATTTTGTCTCTACCGGTCCCTGGTACTCCCAATTCTGGAATATGGCATACCAGCATGGCACCCCAACACTGCAGCCCAGGAGCATAAAATAGAGCAAGTTCAACGGACAGCGACCAGAGCCGCACTCCATAAAAGGAGGTGTGAGATGTCCTACGATGAGCGCCTCCGCTTGCTCCATTGGTCATCGCTACAGTCCAGAAGGGATTATGCTCTGTGCGCGTTCACCATAAAATGCCTTTCAGGGGTTATTAAATGTGAAGCTATATCCAACACTGTTCAGATAAATACCCGGCACCCATACCTTCTTACATTCACTCACCACCCGTCCAGAACCCAGTTACTCTTCCTGTCCCCCACCCGTTATAGGTTTCCCAGACTCTGGAACAAATTACCTGACTCAGTAAGGGACTCGGCAGTTATTGATTCTCTCTCACCTTTCCTTCAACAACTGAGAGGTTCATTTTAATGTAGTGTATTGATGTTCCACAGGTATCATATACATACAATGTACATGTGTATGAGAGTCTCTGTACTTTGACTTTGTTTGAAATACACAAATGTGTCTAGTTAACTGTATGAGTGTGTTATCTCAGGTCGGGTGCCCTGGTGCCCTGATTTCTGCTCTCATTTGGAGAGAATTTTACCGGCTTTTTTAAGGTTTCTGTGTCATCAGTGTATTGTAACTCAGCTGATTTCTATCCCTGGAAGTTGCAGGACATGTCTAAAGGAGGATTATGATTGATGTTACCTGATAATTGTGATTTTTTTGTTGTTGCTATTTTTCTTATCATGATTGCTCTTGGTTGTCATAAAACACAGAATATTGATTGATATTCAGTTTTGTTTGCGACCCAGTTATATTTTGTCTCTGGGTTTCAGATTTTTTGTGTGTAAGACGTTATAACATTAACTGATTAGTAATTTTATAGTTTTCTTTTATGTTCATGCCTTAATTCATGCCTCACATTATTTAATATCATTTATGAATTTTGGCGTCTGATATATAATGTATATTGCACAGTGGTGTGTGTAATACCACACAAGGAAATTTTAAAGAAAGTGCTGGGTTATGTAGTCTCAGGGTAATGATGAAGTTAAAGTTTTGAAATTATTTTTATATTTACTGTGTATCGAAGATGGTTTGGGGTATATTGATGATACTTGCTGGTTTCATACACTGTAGTGTAGTAGTTAGAGGGGATATTTGTTGTTGTTGAGATGTACTCTGCTAACACTTTTTTGTATACTGGATTTTTTTTTTATGGGGGGTGGAATGTATACCCATTTGCCAAAATATCTTTAGCTTGTTTGAAGAAAAAAATCCATCTGGTGTACACGCTTAATTCAAATTGTATTATTTCTTTTCTTTTATGTTCAACAACTCCCTGATGTGCTTCCTTAAGTTGGTTGGAGAGGCCCAAGGGTCATACTGATTTTGATTGCTTTTTTCCAACCCGGCTCCTTCGGGAAGCTCAACAGGGAAAGCCTGACACTTTGTTTTCATGTGTTTTGTTTGTTTATTCTGTTTCTTTGTTATCACTTGTATTGTTTTGCAAATGCTGAATAAATAATAATAATAATAATAATAATAATAATAATAATAATAATAATAATAATAATAATAATACCGTTGATCATTATTTTCTCATCAAAATATTTTAGTATGGCGTGAGAGTAAATACCTATGGTTCACCAGTATATCTGCCTAAAATACTTATTCTACTTTACGAGCTATGTTCCCTTTGTCTAAGGTTCCCCTTCATAATAGGCCTAAGCTATTGTGTCAATTAGTCTATGCCTATAGTCTCTAGTCTATGAAGTCTTGAGTCAACTTTACACTGTTTTATTTTGCATGTGGAAAATATCTAATCAAATATCAAAGGAAAAGACAGTAACGTCTCACTTGAATCAAGCGATAGCACAACACCTCCTGAAATACATAGGTATATGTATGCACAGACGACATTATACATTTTGCTTTTAGTTTTAAGAGCTTCACACTGAAACTCTCGATTAACATTCATGGCACTGTACAGTTTATTTCAAGATTGATATTTGCATATACAAGGATGAATGGCTTAAGACTTGACGATAACAGCCAAATCCAAATCACGTTACAATGGTATCTACTGCAATTATTTTAGAAATAGTATGCTGAAAAACTTTACAGTTTTAACGTTGTTAAATTTCTGTTTAATGAGCGAAAAGAGATATACGAAAATACTTCCAAACAATAAAGTTACTTCTATCATTACCAATGATTTACATTCTTAACCCCTATGAAAGTAAAAAAACTTCCAGATTTCTACAGTATTCACTGAAATCATTATTCGTTTCTGATATACTTCTTTTCAAAAAGAGTTTGAAAGAAGATCACAATCAGTTATCGAAAGCCTCCTTCCTATCTGATGTATTGAATGTAGAAATAAACAAAGATAAATTATAGCTTCTCACTCTTTCTCTACATATAAATATCAATATATACATGTGTATATCCATATATATATATATATATATATATATATATATATATATAGCATATACACATTAATATTATTTACATGCCAGGAGTATAAAACGTGTAAGACAAGTATTTTTATCCAGGATATCTTTTATGGCACAATGGATATTCCCATGCTTAGACGTTCTTAAAGCAGTATCCGTTCCTTGTACACAGGTTTACCTTCCCCCAAAGAGAGGCAAGCTCACGTTTCATCGCATCCCGAAATTGAACATCACTGTAAATGAGAACTGCCATTTTACAGTACCAAAGTAAATAAACCAAATCATTCATATACGACATAATAATCAGAAGTGTTGTTGTCTTTTTGTACTGATTCAGCAAGAACAGAAATGAAATGGTCAGAAACATTAAAACCAGAGCAAGAGTCACCAAATGCATAACGCTCCTCACTCCCCTCATGTTCGGACCATTGTGTTGACCTCGTCCATTAGGGATCCCGTCAATATCGACCCTCGCGACGCTCCTCGCCGCGCGAAAAACGAGTCTGATTAGGGCCCCGTTGACGACGATAGTTACAGCAACAGGTGCATTGAGAAATATGAGTGCGACAGTCGTGTAGGCAAACGAAGCTCCCAAGAGTGCCACCACATCACACGTGCTGTCATTCGCAGGAATGAACCTTGTGACGATGAGCGACCCTACAGAGTTGAGGGATATCAGCAGGACGCCACCAAGACACAACCACACTCTCCGCATCGTAACCTTCCTGAAATATCGAAGAGGCGTTGCGATGTAAACGTATTTATTTACCGTGATGGCACATAGCAGCCATGCCGACATGTTTAAAAAGAAAACAGTTGCAAACCAGCTAAACATACAGATCATGGTGAAACCAGATTGGAGTATATATCCGGCAATAAGGACATAAGTTGTTATAGTTTGGAGAACAGCGGACACAAGGTCATTTAACGTCAGGCATTTCAAGAGTACAACTTCGACATCGTTAAAATCGAGACATTTTCTCTTCGACAGGAGAACAAAGATGAACACATTCAATGGCACTTCGATCACGACAGCAATTGAGGTGAAAACTAATCGTGGTAAAATTGTTGGATCCGCAAAATCTAAAGACAGATCTAATGTGTCCAGCGTTTCGTTAACTGCCATTTTGTCCACTGTCAAGTCTTAGAGACATGCGAAGCTCAACAGCTACCAATATAGCTATGGATCAGTCAACGTCAAGTTGTTGAATTTATGACGATGGTAGAATTCTCAAAAATGTTACGAGCGCTGGCGATATTCCTCGAGTGAGAAAACGATGTGCCACTAAGATCGCACCAACCATTGAAAATGATGAGTACAATGAAACTCAAACAAGAGTGATGGAGGGTAGCAGATGAAATTGATTTAATGGACCATGAGACCACTCTATCCCGCAAAGTTGGCAATGCAATATTGATTTGACGTGCAATCGTGTAGCTAAGTTGTCTATTCCAAAGTGCTGTGTCGTGGCATTCTCTCAAAATGAAAGAAAATGATTGAGAGAAGTATTCGATTTCCAATAGAATGTGCACACTTCCCAAAGTATACTGTCCGAAATAAGCACGTATGACACACTCAAATACACAAAAGCAACATATCCTAAACAATCGATGTTTCTTTCCTATTTCATTAGAATCACACGGTATATTGTTACAACTTGGACTATCCAAATAGTGACACCTGACAGTAAAAAACACGATGTGAGGATGCTCCTACAATTAAGAACTGTACACCATAGAGAAGCGAATATTGCAAGTACAGTACATTACTTTCACCTTGTCTTTGGCATTGTTACTCCAAACACGATCCTCTGCAATGACCAAATTTGGTTATTTAACTTTTCTGATGGAAAAGAAAGGAAATACTCAGTTTTATTCCACCACTTTTGATTCAGTATTTGTCATAAAAGTTACAAAATCTATCGAATGTATATAGTTCACAGAATTTTCGTTGATGTGTTTTTATTTGTATTCAGACGTCTTAGTGCAAGTCCATTTTTTAAATGAAGTAAACTAAAAGATATGAAATATGACTGATGGCTGTCTCGCGACGGGCTGAAATTTCCTCAATAAATGGCAAAAACCTATTGCAGCTTGACAGAGATGATAACCACTTGCTACTTCTGACTTGACAAACACGATGGCCTTGCTGACACCACAGACATGGATAATCCGCCTGAATCAAATTCATTATCATCTGTCCAAATTTGTTTCAATGCATGTCTAATTGTGATTGAATTTAGTTGGAGGTGACAGCCTTTTGAGAAAAATTGTAGCACTCATTTGGAAGCTCATGCACGCTCGTTGAGCGATCTTTTTTTAGGGATTATTTGACAGGTTTGGACCACTTTCACAGTTCTTGATTATCAGTTTGATTAGCTAGGTACCTGTTTTCGTCAGTTGAACCTTTAAACACAAACATAGACTTCAAATCAGCATGTGCAACTGAACTGTAAATGAATTATATGTGCGACTTTTTGAGAAAATCTTTAGTTTAAAGTACTTAGCAGGATCATTTAAGTTGTAATTTGAAAAATGCTTCACTTAGTAAAAACAGGAAAGTGTTTTAAATGACCAGAAAAAATGTGATAATGGTCAACGAAGTCTGACGCTTTTCAGCGTTTTCTCTTATGAAATCCCCCCTTTACAATTTTACACCATGCAGTTCTTAACGATTTTCATTAGGAGAGAAAATCGGTCCAACACCATTCTGCACGTTGATGAAGAGAAAATAATGTTTACTCAAGAATTTTACAGTTTCATTTGTTTAAGAAGTACGGTAGTATGGATTTTTCCTACCCAGGAGAGCCTCGTCAGTGTTGCCACTGCTCTACTGAAGGCCCCTGCCATTATTATCTTATTTCAATGCTATAAACTCACAAACATTCCATTCGTTTGTCTACAAAATATCAAATAACTTATGGTTTGCAGATGATAGAGCAACTCATCCCCTTTCCAAAAATAAGGCATCGTTACTTGATTAGTGTAACAAACAAGTCATGACTGTGTAGTAGTCGAATTTCTCTCCACCAGTCAGTAGCTGATTCTACACTATTAGTTAAGGCCTGAACCTTGCAGATAGGATCACTTATTTTAAGAAAAATAGCCATCATATTCCGCGACGGAATTTTACACGAACCAGAGAAAGAGTATTACACATGTCATATATACAAGTCCCGTATTCGAATATACTGCGGGCAAGTACATCCGTGGATAAAGTGTTTCATGCTGGATGTGTCCCTCTTTCAGAGGCGTCCAAAAATACGGACATGGGGATGATAACAGCGAGGAAATGCTCCACAAGAAGAGTGTGTCGGTAGATGGCTCCTCTTGGCTACATTGCAACCATATCATTTTTGTATCAATATAAAAGACCACGCGTGGGGCATACATGAATAAGACAATATGAATACGATACTTTCATTATCTATTTCATCACATTGCATGAAACTATAATGGTTAGACCTTGGTGGGTTCGTTTTTCCGTCCGGAAATATTTGTCCGACGCTACGCCTTTAATAGCAGCAGGTTTCCCTTGCAGGTAACATTGGGGAGCACTTTATATTCGCCAGATGTGATGCTACGATGCGTCTTGTTGCCTTACGAAAGTTGATGTTGCTATAGATTAGTACAACTATCTTGCAATGCCAAATAAAGTCTGCGAGATCAGAGACGAGCAAAACGACTACATTATGTGTGAACGCACCACGTTTACCAGGCCCTTCATTTTGTAGTCGTTCTTTGCCCTTCCTGCGGCAATGGCGTTTGCGCCTCTTCTTCTGCCCTGGATCCGCTGACGAACTATTTGGGTCTTCCGAACTCCGCTATAAAGGATCAAAGCGGAGTTCATGCTGACGGTCCCAAAGATTGGCAAGCTATAGAGGCATAGGATCATTAGCTTCGCCGGGCATGAACTTTGCAGAATAGTCTTTGCCAAGCATCTGTTGATATCCATAAAGGGCATTCCCTTTATAGGCAGGTAGACGACAGTATTCAGTGAATTGAGAATGGATACCACAAGACAAGATACCACCGTCCTTGTAGTTACTAGTTGGAAAGGCTGCGGTTGCAACGTGCACGTATTCATTTACGGAAATGGTGCAAAGCAACCAAGCGGAAATGTTCAAGAAGTATGCGGTGAGACATTTGAACAGGAGAATGTTTTATCATTGAATTGCGGTGATCTTTTTGTCCACATAACAATGGAAATTAACATGTTCAAGAATAAAACGATTGTACAAGGACAAAAGGAAAATATCGATCGAAATGATTTTACGTCGCCAAACTTTCTATAAGCTTCAAGTAAGTTCTCCACATAGTCATCATCATAACTAAACCGCTGTTGCGTTAAAAGTCATCATGCGATCTCTTCCGATAATGATATAATTGCTATGGAAAGTTTACACAATGTATAAGGTAATAAAAAAACCCGACATTAATGAGTAAATGCGAAAATCATTGTAAACATCAAAGAAATAACTACAGAACGGGCGAGAAATGTATTTTCTTGGAATAGCACGTTACATACCCTCTCGGTAATGATAAGAAAAGCACAAGCCTGTAGTTGTGGCATTACAAATTCAATCTATTTTCCTATGATTGGAAGGCAATTTCATTTTTCAGATACACGATAAATACATCTCCTTTGTAATGCAAGTATGAAAAATAAATGTTCGCAAAATGACCTCTTTCTGACATCGTAAAGATGTCTCCGTCTCTGGAATTGACATCCCCAGTTTTATGAAATGAACGTAGAACCCTCTTCCCGAAAACGGATATTGTCTCTTGATAATCATGTCATTTCACGTTGTCACTTCAAGTGCTTATGCGATATATCAAATACGAATATGTAATCTTTAAATCTTCTCTCTTTGAGCCATTTCGCACTGTCTTTAAATTATCGGTGCTAAGGACTTAGGCAAGCCATGTCAGCTTTCCATGTTATATTATTGGTAAGATTTTGCTATAGTTAGAATAACTTAAGATTATCGTTAATTCTAGTGTTAAGCAGTCATCATTATTTTCTTTTCTTTTCTGAACAAACATTGCATAAAGGTATGCTTTTGATTTACCCATCATCAATAGAGGATGCATGCAGTCTGGACATCTTGTCCACGAAAGAAAATGGTTAAATTTGATTCTTGATACAAACTCGCCGAAAAAAATGAAATAATGTCACAGAACAAAAAAGTGATGTGACATTAGGCATAGACCTACATGCACGAAATGATAAATGATGAATTCAATGGTATAACAAGAAATATCATAATAATGCATACATTTCAATGCTTGGTTTTGTTCCGAGCAACGTATATGATATAACGAACAAATCGTTTTGTTGTTGTTGTTGTGTTTTTTTTTTTTTTTGGGGGGGGGGGTGGTACCAGTGCACAATATTGATTAATCTTCCAACAGGCTGTTGTTCCTTCCTCGTATTAGAGGGCCTGACCATCCTGCTAGTAAACGTTCTCATTCGATATGGAGAGGGTAAGGGCTGTGCTGTTGGGCGCTTCAGGCCCTGTCTGGGGACGGCAGGATGGACCTCGGTGTGGAGGTGTAGGATTCTTCCGTGACAAGCCTGTCTTTTGGCAGCGCCTCTTCTAAGGGGAAGAGGTGGGATACCTGCTAGCGCAGAGAGCAGGAGAATAGGAGTCGGATTCAGGCAATTCGTAAATGTGAGGAGAGCCGAGCTTTAGAGTTGGGCGTCCATTTTCTTTGTGTGGCAGCTGCGCCCCTCGACAAAGATGCAATATTCAGTCGCTGGAGCTTAGATAGGCCTATAAGATCACAAAGGGCGAACGCGGCAGGGTGGTGAAGTCCGCTCGCACATCGTGACCGCACAGACTGCACAGTAGGAACACTTAAGCAAATTTCCCAATTACATTCTGTGCATGGTGAAGAAAGTTGATCGAACGGTCGATTTCACTCCGGGATAATAGGAGTGGCAAAGAGTGGGGGATTGGCTCCATGGAGTTCGACTTGCAGCCGGCTGTCCGTTTCCTTGAAGTTTTGATAGAACACGCTCACTAATGGTTTTCTGTGCGTTTAGCTCAGACGCCCCTGGTTGTAGTACATCTCAGATTCTGCCTGTCTGTAGAGAAAATTCGCTCAGCTTCCTCGGAGGAGTTTCAGGTGGACAGGAAGGGAAAGCCATCAGCGTAGTAATATTCGGAGTTGCTAGTGTGGGGATGCCTGCATTGTACAGGTTGAAGAGTGCAGGTGCAACGACTGAGATAATGGAGATGCTGTTCACGCCGAACTATTTGTGTGTCCTGATCTATAGCCAACAATTATCTATTTTTCTTTCTTAAAAGCAGCTTTGATTTGGTTGGTTGCTAAAAGCGCCCCATTCTCAGTGCTATACGTCTTTTCCAGAAACCCGCTTGCTCATTATGAGAGGAAGTGCTTAAGGATGGATTATATCAGGTGAAGTACACGCAGTGAAAAACAGTTTCAATGGCACAGAAGTGAGATGAGATGGCGGTAGCTCGGTCGTTGATTGATTTGTTATGGGCTCTAGGATGGCCATCGCAGTAGCCTTCTTCCATTACATGAGAACCTCGGCAGTGTAGAGGCAACGTGATATGAAATGTCTAAAATATGGCGAGGGCCAGTAGGGTGTATTTGTTGTTGTACGTAGGTGTTATCAGAAGCAAGGGCTTACCTGCACTGAGTGATCAGCTGATTTATGTTGTCTCTCTCTTGTTGGCATTACTTGATAAGTTCTTGTCATGTGGAAAATATATAAATTATGATATCACTAATGTGCTGTTTCATCTGGTGTGTCAGTGTCATGTGTGTGTTTTCTTTCTTGGTTGCCCTTCCAGTGTTTGTAAAGGAGACCTCCGGATGATTTTCAGATTTTTATATTTGAACAACTATAAATTAGTTTTACTAAGGACAGGGTTTCAGAATTTGTGAGATTGGGATGAAGAATTAGAATAATTTCCAAATTTAGAACAAATTGCAATTAAAAAAAGGATGATGACATGGCAGAGTCACCATAAGAATGCATGAGCTGGGGCTCAAGGAAGCAGACTAAAGAAGAAGGCATGCATAGATTATACACAGGTGAACTCGCAAGCAAGCGATATTGTAATGGAATTACACTGCTACATTTCTGAAATATGTGAACCCGCTATGTCATCATCCTTGTTCAGTGTAATTTGTTTCAGGTTTTTCAAAGTATTGTTTCTCTGCTCAAGAACCACAATAAATTCCACAAATCTATACGAGGAGTTGTCTATTTATGTACTACATGATGTGAAATTATGAAAATCGTCTGGAATGTCCCTTTAATCAGTGGAAATGCTTCCCAACTTGCGTAGACTCAGTGGCTTCCAACCAGCATGCCTTGCGTCAAGATGTCTTCATTCGGGCTGCGGTCCGTGCGGCTGCTTCTGGATTTTCTCTTCATCTCAACCAGGGATACATATTTTTTTCGGAAGTTGAGTGGCATGGCTACCTTTGATACCGTGATGACTTGTGAGGAAAGGAGTGTATGCTTTATCGCTATTAAAGGGCAGGGGGTGATCGACTGCTCGGAAATCTGTGTGTTCCCTAAAGATCTTTCGATTTGCCTTGCGGAATTACTTATTCCTCATTCCTAGCTTGGCGCGTGAGTGTCGGGGACATGAACGATGTGTGCCACTGATGATAACACGACGTCGTCTGGGATGACTGTTGAGTGATACTGGTGTCCGGCATGGTCTGTCTCTGAGAGAGGGACATTAAGAAAGCGAGGGACATCGCTCTGCCACTCTGCCACCATGCCAGATCTGGATTAGTGGATAAGTCCCATCGGCTGAGGGGGGAAAGTGACAGGTTGCCGTCTGTAAAATAAAACAATTAGGTCATATTCTGAAGTCCAGTTGCATATTATGTCTTCGCCATTTGAGGTGCAGTAGTTATACCCAGGCAATGTGCTGGCAGTTGAAGTTGTCAGAGTACAGCACAGTAGGCGGAGATGTGGGTTAGGTCTTAATGATGAAGCTGTGTAGGAGGGGGCTTATGAAAAAAAATCAAATCAAGTTGAGGCTTTGCACTTTGACAAAGTGCCATTTGATGGCCGCAAGTGGCAATGCCAATTGCAGCCTTTTACACTAGGTAGAAAATGATGTGTACAATGGAATCCATTACCTGAGACAAGAGTACAATTGAAATTCAAATAATAATTGTTTTCTTCTTCTCGAAATTCCTTAGGAAGTGTAAGGAAAAACATGGTATCGTTGGTTTGGTAGTAGTAATGTTCATCAATGTAATGTCCTTCCAAAATGTTCTCGATGATTTTCCTCTTACAGGCGTTTGGGAATTTTAATTGTTTGCCATTAAATTGAGCAACAAAGCTTGCTGTTCCATATCACGTCATTCTGGCCGGCTTCATTCTCACTTATTCTTCTTAATCATTATGTCATAGCGGGAAGGGGGGGGGGGGGGTGTACCGTTGACCCCTGACCAAGCCAAAAGTACTATAACCCTTGCAGTGACACCACGGCCTGCAGCCCCTCCCCCAATAAAGACACGCGTTCCCCGGCCCTGATATGGGTACGGTGTATGTGTCTGTCTGTGTCAGGTAATGTTAAAAGAAACACGTACACGACAACCTTTAATCAATTAGTGTTCCTTTATTTTCATTCTTGACAGACTTTGTTTCATTAAACACACTTACAGTTTTCTATCCACTCTACTCACAAGTAAAACACCCTCTGATGAAAATATCTACCGCTATTGATCGAGATATATACAAAGGCTTTCAAGGAAATTTAATACGCGAATGTGCATTCATATACAGAACAGCACTTTCAAGACAAATAACTTTAAAATAGAAAGTTCTGCCGAATTACTCCTCTTATGACCCTATACATCATACAATTAACGACCAGTGGCAATAACACACTCAAATGGATGAATGAATAATGCAAATTCATATCAAAACAGATATAGGACAGAGTGGTTTCCAGATGCTGACACTTCTGTCCAATATACCACATTGATAAAGATTAAGTAGCTCCTTGTGTTATGAGAGGTCCAAAAACGAGACGAAGCGGCAACTCCAAGTGTTTGCTGCTTTTGTATTATGAAACAGACTCTTCCTTCCGTATTTCATTTCATTTCATTTCAATTCATTTTTATTTCATTTCCGGCCAAAACATACAATATGACAATTTCATATAAGCAAATTAAGTACAATGTAACTATTACATTTCCAAATGAAATTTAGATACACGTCATTTGTTTACATGACTCAATAAACATACTAGTTGAAAAAGTACATGGGCAAAATGTGACTGAATCATAAGAAAGAAAGAAAAGGTCGGAAATGGAGGGGACTGCTAAAAAGCCAAGCTTGTAGAATGCAGTCCCCTCGTGAGTCGTGAAAATTATAGTAATAATGCAACAAGACAATTCGACATAGTCCTCGGGAAACACAGAATAAAACAAGTACGCACACAAAACGCACACACAGACAAAAACAAAGCTGCTCTCCTACATACGCGTGGAAAGAATAAATAGGAGGTCAAAGGCCAGAGGGGGACAGGAAGACAGAGGAAGAGAGAGAAAAGGACAAAGGAGGAAGAGTTCAAGGGTCAACGCCAGGGCACATGAGACTTTGGTCTTACCAAGAAGTGGACTATCTATAAGTAATATATATAACAGTTATGAAATAGATTAAACAAAGTAAAGACTTTAACAGCAAAGAAATCAGTTAGCAACTTTCGAAATGCAAATCCCCAGTGATATAAGAATTGATAAACATTTTCTTTAATTTCAAAGTAAAAGTGTTAAAACTTAGAGATTCTTTTATGCTGCTGTCGAGGGAGTTCCAAAGGGAGTATCAAGGTATATGGATGAGAGGTCTCGGTTAAAAAAAAATGGGGGGAAAGGGAAGGGAAAGGCAGTTCCAATAGACTAGTCACACTGCGAATCAAACGAAAATCTTGAACCACGACTGGTGATTTGTTTGCTCTCAATACAGACATGACTTTTTTTTTCTCCTTCTGCATACTTGTACCTTCAAAGGCTTCCATATTCTTTTCAACATTTATCCTACCTTATAATCATAGCGATGTATTGGAACTTGATTGTGTAGAAGCTACCATTTAATAGCCCAATGTAAATCAAACCAGATTTTTACCTGCGCAGAATCTCTCAAAACAGTAAGCTGACATCTTTACAGTGCCATTATTGTGAAATCTTTTGACAAAAAGTGAAAGTGATAGATAAATAAGTGAATGTATATGAAGAACTGAATATCGGAACAACCCAAGTCCAATATTTGGCCAAATTCAGTTTGACATGGGAAATTGTAGCTCATTCATGGACTCATCTTGTGTATAAATGATAAATCCTAATTACCCCCGGAAGTGCCTGAAATGAATGAGTTCACTCTTATATGAATGTAAGAATGAAGGACTTGGGTCATTCTTACATTCATATTTCAGCACCCTCTCTCATCCTTCTCTCATCTCTATAGCAGAATATCAAGTGTATGATTCAAAGAACGACCCAAGTCAATCACACAAAATAGCCTCTCCAAAATTCATGTAAAATGTTGATTGTCATAATAATATATGTTCTAATTTGTATTATACAATGTTACCTTCCCATCACAGGTAAATAGACTATTATCGGACAAATGAAAAAGATATGAAGTTTAAGTTTACTCGAAATGGTCTTCCATGGACTTGGATCGTTCTTATATTCAGATACTCATATATATATAAATCTCTCAAAACAGTAAGCTGACATCTTTACAGTGCCATTATTGTTAAATCTTTTGACAAAAAGTGAAAGTGATAGGTAGATTAGTGTATATACACCTATATACATATATATATATATATATGTGTGTAGATATATATAAATATATATATATGTAGATATATTACATATAATCAACCACTTATTCAAGTCATACGGCAGTTTTTTTTTTTTTTTTTTTTTTTTTTTTTTACAGCTGTGTGATATCTTAGAGACATTGCTTGGACACATTTCCTCTCAAAAATGTTTTTTGAGGCTCAGTTGCAATCTCATAAATTTGAACTTTGTCGTGGAATTCAATTTTGTTGAACAGACTGACTATAACATTTAACTGCCCTTCATGTTTTATTAGGTGATCCGAATGTCCTCTCGGATCACCTTCTGCATTTTTAAATATGTGATGCTTCTATTTGTCAAAGTGTACACAGTATGCACAAAGTTAAAGAAATAAATTATTCATTTCTCTCATGCATATATGGCGGTTCCATGACATATGCTCCTGCGACAATTGCTCCCATGATATTTCTGTAAAGCCAAACATAAAACCTACTTCTCAACAGAATCTTCACTTCAATCTACACCTAAAACGCAACGCTAACCCTAAATCTTTGGAAAAAATAAGACTGGAGCAATTGTCGCAGGAGCAGATGTCGTGTCACCGTAAATGACATCTACTCTAAATCAAGTGGATTAGTGTGAGATTTATCTTTTGTTGATTGATTGAATGACTGATTGCACTTTATGATTTGACAAACGAACGAACGAATGAAGTACACTGTTATTAGAATGTAGGATTCAACAGATAAGTGATCTATTTCATTTGATTTCAATTAACTCATATATTTGTTTTCATATCTAAACAATACAAAATGATTGCAAAGTAGCATAGACGATTTCTAGAAGAAGGTAAAATGTAATGAAGGGAAAACAAATGCAAACAATAGTATTACAGAGGTACAATACATGCTTACATGCTGCACCTTTAAACACAAATAGATCAAAATATCCGACATTTTTCTTTGATAAGGACCTCCGAGAATAACCGTTTTTGAAGCTACTATCAGAGCTACCCTACTAAAATAAAACCAATAAATAGAATAAATAAATAAATAAATAATAGATAGATAGATTGATAGATATTAACGGGGTAATGGATATTCTCTTATCTTGTGTTAGTTCTCAGGAGTTCATTACCATTAAAATATGTATTTCTTTACATGCTGAAAAGTTCTTAGAGGAATATTATTTTATTGACATATGTGCATACTACCATATAAGGAGGTAAACTCACGTTTCATCGCGTTCCGAAATTGAACATTACTGTAAATAAGAATTGTCATTTTACAGTACCAAAGGAAATAGACAACATGATTTATACACGTCAAAGTGACCCAAAGTCTTCCTGTATTATCTGGCTCTTGAAACCAAAACGAAAATAACATGGTCGCAAACATCAATACCAGAGCAAGAGTAACCAAATGGATGACGCTCCTTACTCCTCTCATGTTAGGACCATCTTGATGTCTTCGAACAGGGAGGACTCCGTTGATAGCGACCCTCGCAACGCTCTTTGACGCGTGAAAAACGAGTCTGATTAGGGCCCCGTTGACCACGACAGTTGCAACAACAGGTGCACTGAAAAACAAGAGCACGACAATCGTATACGGGACCGAAGCTGTCAAGACTGCTTTCGCATCACATGAACGACCATTTGGAGGAATGAGCCATCTGACAATCAAGTGTCCCACAGAGTTGAGGGATATCATCAGAATACCACCAAGATATAACCACACTCTCCGCATCGTGACCATCCTGGAATATTGAAGGGGGCTAGCTATGTAAATGTACTTATTTACCGTGATTGCACATAACAGCCAGGCCGACATATTTAGAAAGAAAACCGATGCAAACCAGCTAAACCTACAGATCTCACTCAAACCAGATTCAAATATTATGTGACCAGCAAAAAGGACATAAATTGCCAGCGCTTGAACGAGCGCGGACACCAGATCATTTAACGTCAGGCATTTCAAGAGCACGACTTCGACATCATTGAAGTCGAGATGGTCTCTCCTCAACAGGACGAAGAAGATGAACAAATTCAATATCACTTCAATCACGACAGCGACTGAGATGAAAACTAATTGCGGTAAAATCGTAGGATGCGCTAAATGTGAATACACATATGTCTCCAATGTTCCGTTAACCAGCATTTTGATCTCTGTCCTGACCAATGAACATTTAACGTTCAATATTATCTATCAACACGATCTCTAACCCGGTGAATCAGTTGTTTAAGCCAAGAATTATGGTTGCAGAGGCTTAAAATTATCAAACACGTCATCAGCGCTTTCTTTCAGGCAAAGCTGGCTAGGTACAGAGGTCTTAAAACGCAGGTAGAACTTGATAGCTCTGGAAGAGTGTACCGTCGATAAGCGTACGACGACCAGAGTACTATCTGCAATATGTTATATGAAGCTAGTTATTATTATGGCCGGTTACATTCGCAAGGACGCAAAGGGACTTTAACAATTTGTCATGAATATGCATATGTACGCAGTGGGTGTGGCCTGCTCGGCCCACGTTGGAAGTCAAGATGGCTCGAGGCTGGGACCATGCCGTCTGAGGAAGCGAGGGAAGAATAAAGTCGTCATTACTTTAAGTTTGATTAGTGGTGGTGATTTATTTCGGTGTCAGAATGTGTGACGTGTTGTTGCCCCACCAAGATTTCCCTCATTCCGTAATAATTGGGGGCTTTTCCGAAGGAACTGGACATTCAAGTCATGTTGTGTTTGGATGTTGAAGTTCGTTGACGGTATCGTCGTAGGGGAGACGTTGGCTTAGTCCCAGCTACGCATTTTGATGCGGTGAGTAGATTGTAGTCACGTTTTTGGTCATTGGTATGCGTGACAATCGTTTGGTAGGGCGTTTGGTGTGATTTGCCTCCGTTTCTAGGGTAAGGAACGTGAAAACTTTATGACCTGGAGTTGATTGTATGCATGTTTGCTGCAAAGTTGTTGCAGGTGACGTTTTATGACTAAGTCTATTTGTTTGGTCTCCCGGACCCATTCGTGGTCGTTTGAATTTTGCTTTTCGTTTGCTGTGACATTCGTTTGGTGGTGTGTACGGTCGTATTACGTAGCCATAGCATACGCAGTATAGTTATCATGGTCAATTTTGATGTGGAAAACTTCCTTAGTCAGGATTTGACGGCGACCGGGTTGAAAAGGCTGGTCAAGGCCATTTTGAAGACTGTAGCTAATATGCTAGGAGTAGATTTGACCGGTTGCACACGCAAGGCAGACATTCTTGATGCTGTAATAAAGCATGCTTGTATGCATGTTTGCTGCAAAGTTGTTGCAGGTGACGTTTTATGACTAAGTCTATTTGTTTGGTCTCCCAGACCCATTCGTGGTCGTTTGAATTTTGCTTTTCGTTTGCTGTGACATTCGTTTGGTGGTGTGTACGGTCGTATTACGTAGCCATAGCATACGCAGTATAGTTATCATGGTCAATTTTGATGTGGAAAACTTCCTTAGTCAGGATTTGACGGCGACCGGGTTGAAAAGGCTGGTCAAGGCCATTTTGAAGACTGTAGCTAATAGGCTAGGAGTAGATTTGACCGGTTTCACACGCAAGGCAGACATTCTTGATGCTGTAATAAAGCATGCAAAGTTAAGCACTGTGTCTACTGTCGAATTGTCAGGCAGTGAAGGTGAAAGTAAATCCCAGAGTCAGATAAATGAATTGAGTGAGAAGGAGAAGTTAGAGATTGAAGAGCGCAGAGATAAGCTCAGAGCGGCAGAGCATGAGCGTGAGATGGAAAGGAAGAGAACGGAGTTGGAAATGATGCGGTTTGAAGCGATGAATTCGCAGGCTAGAGACTCCATGCAGAAAGAAGTCAAGAGGGCTCGAGGCTGGGATCATGCCGTCTGAGGAAGCGAGGGAAGAATAAAGTCTTCATTACTTATAAGTTTGATGAGTGGTGGTGATTTGTTTCGGGGTCAGAATGTGTGACATGTTGTTTGACAACCAGGATTTCCCTCATTCCGTAATAAATTGCAACAACTGACAGTTGAATATTCTAGACTTTGATAGTGTCTCAGTCCAATGACAAGTGACAGCTAGTTGATATACCTCGAATAAAAGCAGGTCCAAATCCTGTAGAGATTTCCAGTAAAATTTAGGTATTGTTGCTGATAACAAAAAAAAAAAAATGCATCTATGCAATAACCAAACTATTAGCTGAAAATCTTTGAAATTAATGAAAATCTCATTTATAAGTTCTATTCCATTCACTTCTATGTTTGACGTTTCTGTGACAACAAGCTATAGATTCTATAACAAGTAAGACATTTCAATTGAAACTACGAAAATGAAATACGACTCCTTACTTAATTGACAATCACTACCTTGCTACCACCAGGGATAAAGATGACCTGATACACTGACGTCAAATACAAGATCCTGTTATAGCTTGGTATTGATATGAACACATGACAAATCATGCTTACGTTATTAAAAAGGCCGTCCATCGATGGCGCCGTGGTTTCGCCTCAACGTGAAAACTGTCAGGGCGCCTAAGGCATGGCTTGAAAGCCATGTGGCTAAGGAAAAACAATATTTACAATACACTACGTCTTCATAGGCGGTTTTGCTCAGAGTTTAACAATACATTATTACCGACAAGTATAGATGAGGTAATTTAGTTTTATGTACCTTTTTTTTATTAGTTACATCTTTCGAAAAATGTACATCGCATTATTTGTCACCTGATCAAAACGCGGAGCATGTTATCCAATGGAAAACTCACAAGAAGTGAAAAGCAATTCAAAGAAAACATTACGATAATTCTGCCCCCCCCCCCCCACGGAAGAAAGCAGTAACTGCATAGCTGCTGAGCTGAGATAAATGCGATTTTGTGTTTTTTGCAGATTCTTTAAAAACACAGAAACATTCAAAAATAATTTGGTGGTATGATTATGCACCATACCTAGTTGGCTAACAATACCTAGGAAAAAATTATGTTTCCGTTATTTTTTAAATGTTATTTAGGAAAATGCAGTTACTGCGGTGGCTCACCCTTGATTCTGGGTAGTTTCCCCACGGAAAAAAAGCAGTAACTGCAGACGGCCAGGAGTCTGCTGTTTTCCCCATGGAAAAAAGCAGTAACTGCACTTGTCACATGACCATAGGAGGAGAATTGTTACCACCACCAGGTTATAAAGTTCTTCTACTTTCTGGTTAGTCTAGATCTATAAGATCTAGGACCTATCACTAGACCTAGACTAGGTCTTGTCGATTGAATGGCATTCTGTGTAAAAATAAGGTAGACAAATATGTACCATAATTGAACTTTGGAGTGCCCGGCCTGGCCCCTGACACATGACCCTGGACTAGACAATAAAGTCAAGTCTCTTCGTCTTAGATCCTAGTCGAACTCTGACGTTACACTTAAGCTAGACTACAGATCTATGCCCAATGTTAGTGCTAGACCTAGGTCTATTACGTTAGATTAGGCCTACTGACATTTTGTCTAACACTAAACAGTTAATAAAAGATTAGAATCTAGATCTACTCTGTAACGTTAGATCTGGTGGACCTATTTTAAACTTTAGGGCGTACATCTAACATTAGACTAACGTTGGTGCATTAATACTAGTGCTCATCTCCCTTCAATATATTTTCAGCTCAACTAAATTTTCTGGTTCTGGCCAAAGCCATGGCTACCATGACTTTTCCTCTGCAATTCATGATAGATTTACAGGCATGCCTGGACCGCAGAAACTGTGTGACAGCATGGTTAGCACTAATAGCAGTGGCATGATCACTCAGACTGTACCAGACCTGCAATACTTGTGCATGCAAGTGATGAGTGTGATGTGATGCAATGTTTAGCTAGTTACTGTATGCTGCAGAATTTATGCGCATGCAGCTGCTGCACGCGTATTCTGCACTCTGAGCGCACTGAGTCTGCCAGGTTTGCTAGTCTCCAGAAAGAAGCTTTTTCTACAACTTGTCATATGATTCCCTGCGGGCAGAGTCAAGTTACTGGTGAAACAATCTTTTTATATCTACTCTCCTAAATTATGGGAGAAACTGCTGTTTACATTATTTAAAAAAAAAATTCGTAGAAAAAATAAATGGTATTAGGGGAAAAAATATACAGGAAGGACTATTCAGAGTCTGAATAATAAAGAATAAATTGTTAGTTACTGCTTTCTTCCGTGGGCTTTGTTAGTTACTGCTTTTTTCCGTGGGGAAACTTGCAAAGTTGAATCAACTGGATGCAGTTACTGCTTTTTGCAAAAGTGAAAAATTGTATTTTTGGTCACTTTCATTTTTCTTTTTGCAAAACTGACCTATTAACATTGGAGAGCATTGGGTAAACTATTCATTTTTGCAAAAAAAGTAGACATTCATAAAAATGTCAGTTACTGCTTTTTTCCGTGGGGGGGGGGGGGGCAGAATTAGTAGGTAACAAATTCGCTTGTGACGTCAATGTATTTAACAAGCCCGATATCATTGGATTCTTTTTTCCTGTGATTTACGAGAAAATGAAGGAGAAACGTTTAATTGTTGCCTACAAATCTAGTCATCAGAAAAATGAGGGCCTATCCCATCAGAAATAACAATCGTTTTCTGCTCAAGATAATAATGTTCACTTTTATCCGTCCGGACAAATATCATTGTCTCTGGAATAGATGAAGCAAACGAACAATGCCTCATTGCTGCGAAAGGAAATTGCCTCGTCGGATATGATCTTACGCTGTCACTCAAAATGAATATGATATATATCAAGTTGAAACATGCTACCATTTCATTTTGGATATTGTAAATCCCAAATGAAACGTTTTCTTAATTAAGATATAAAACAATCAGCATATTGTTTACTTGGTTTTTAAGAATTCTTCCTCTATCACAATATTGCTAATCCTTTATTTCACCAATTAAATTTTCCCATAATGATTAGACGATATGAACGTTATCAAGAGAGCAACATTTATTTTTAAGCCCCCCCCCCAAAAAAAAAAGAAAGAAACATCAAGCTTTTAATAATTATTTTTCAGATAGAAACATTCATTTGTTTTAATACCATTTTGCATTCATGTTTTATTTTTCATTTCCAAACAATATACATGGGTAATACATGTACAAACGTTATATGGGTAATATCCAACCCCTATATACCTGCAATAGCATTCATTCAAATAATACATTAGGAATATAACAGAAAGGAATACTCTTCCTAATCTTCCAAAGCATTTCACATTCTTCTTAAAACATTTTAAAAGAATTTTGTAGTTACTTGTGATACGTAATTGATGTTCTTAGATGAATAATTATCGGTATTTCCCGAAAAAACCCATATTGAAATATAATGCAGTATTGAAAAATATAAAAGGAATGTATAATAATTTATGATCCGTTAAGCGTTATTACGTGTATACTCTTTTTCGCACGTACGATCAAATCAAGCCATTCGTGAATTCTCCATCGGCCCACCCCTGCACCTGAACCATTTCCCATCCCCCTCAAATTATTATTATTTTTGTTTTGTTTCGTCTTTTATAAATCCTTCATTTTTTTTTTTTTTGGGGGGGGGGGGTCGTTTTGTCTCCGGTTAAGGGCTGTCACTTTATCAAGCATCACTAAGTATGTTTATTGCCAACATGAAACATGTCCTGGAAAAGGATATGCAACAATCTAATGTACTGCATATCTAATTGAGTTATTGAATTTGCTTGTGAAACTGAATTTTCCTCAGGTACCTTTTTTTCTGAATTTTCGATTTTGTAATATCATTTGTACATTTTATTCTTGAAAAAAAAATGTTGCGTGAACACATTGAAAATTGCATTGAAATTGAAAAGTAAGGGATCTGAAACTGTAACGTTTCCATGCCATTCCTTTTGAAAATAGAATTCTTAAAGATCAAGACTACCGTAATCTGACTTCAGAGGAAAATTGATTCTACTCCTTTAGTCCAGTAGCATAGTGAAACAATTGCAATCTCTAATTGTGAAAATCTTTCTTCATATCAAATATTTTTCAAACGATCGATACATCTCAGTTGTTAACTTTTTGTTAACAGTGAAATGACTTTTTTTTTCCTGCGTAGACGATCTGCAGTACTGCCTATTTTTTCCATGCACGCGAATGTACACAACACCACAAGGATACCAACTCACGCTTCATCGCTTTGCGCAATTGAACATCACTGTAAATAAGAACTGCCATTTTGCAGCACCAAAGGAAGTTAACAAAATTTTGCATGTACGTCATCATCACGAAAGAAATGTTTGCTTTTTCCACATATTGAAATATAACAGGGAAAGACATGGTCAAGAAAAACAACACCAGAGCAATCGTCACTAAATGCATAACGCTTTTCACTCCCCTCATGTTGGGACCGTCGTGTTGCCCTTGGCCATCAGGAGGGGTACCAATGATAACGACACCTGCTACGCGCCTCGCTGCGCGAAAAACGATTCGAATAAGAGCCCCGTTTACGACAACAGTTGCGACAACAGGTATATTGAGAAACATGATTGCTACCATGGTATAGGTAAAAGAAGCTCCCACCAGTGTCTCCACATCACACACACTTGAATTTGAGGGGATAAATCTTGTGACGATTAAGCATCCCACAGCGTTAAGGGATATCAGCAGGGCGCCACCAAGACCCAACAACACTCTCCGCATCGTAACCTTCCTGAAATATCGTAGAGGGTTTTTTATGTAGATATACTTATTCACCGTGACGGAACAAAGCAGCCAGGCTGACGTGTTTAGAAAGAAAACCGTTGCAAACCAGCTTAGCGGACAGAACATATCGAGATCGGACTCATATAAATATCCAGCGGTAAGGATGTAAGTCGCGAACGTTTGAATGATAGCAGACACGACATCATTAACCGTCAGGCATTTCAAGAGAAGAGCATCCACGTCGTTGATATCGAGACAGTCTTTCCTCGACAGAAGAATGAAGATGAACACATTTAATACCACTTCAAACACGGCCGTTATTGAGACGACAACTACTTGCAGTAAAACTGTAGGATCTGAATTCAAGGGTGTCTCCACAGTTCCGTTTACCGCCATTTTAATCCCTGTCAGGGAGAAGAAACCTGTACAGTTTAACAGCAACCAATGACGCTCTGAATGACAGAAGTTTCTTTCGCCAGAGTTTATAAGAAACAACACTTTGCAACTTGCGATATTACTCGGGAAAGAAGATATGATATGTGCCACTTAGAATAAATGACTAACTCTCCCTCTTTTCCCCTTTCATACAAAACTTGGAAAATTATGAGTGCATCGAAGTTTCAGGAGAATGATGGCAGTAGCTGGTTGAATATGATTAAGACTTATCAATCCGGCAAAGCTGGCTTGGTAAAGAGGCTCTGAAAGCGCAGATTCCACGTGATGCAGAGCTGAATAGATGGAAGAAAAGAGGACCGTCAACACACGTACATCTGATCATATTACTCTGTTAGATAATTGCTTAACGGATCATGATACAATACTGTGGCTGCCGAGTTACTGATGTGAGGAATTACCATCGGGCGGCGACGTTTTCTGCCTGAAAAACACTTTGCCATGGCAGCTTGATATAATGAAAGGTAGAAACCGAGAGAAATGTTTTATGCTCTCCATAATGTGCACTTTACAAGATTCATTGACCTGAAGTAAGCCTCTGCGATAAAACAGACATGCCGGAAGTCATCAGTGTCTTTTGGTAACTTCATCGGACGAGCAAACGGCAATGGCATATATGACTGTTAATTATCTATTAGTAGCATCTGACATCAAAATTTGATAATGACGTAAGGTACGACTGCTGATAGCACTATTATAGCTAAAAAAACCGTACGTCTTGGACAGGATTTTACGTCCACTATATTTTCTTTTTTTTAATATGTATATATTGTTGCTGGCAACAGAAGAGGGCATGGATACACCCAGTGATCAAGTTGGCTGATAACCGGATACAGGCCGGCTGAGCTGCTGTTTGTCTTCACTCCAACTCTACCGGAAGTGACGTATACCCGATCATGAGAATAGCTGTGTGAAATAGAATCCAGCTCTCCAGTGCCGAGATTAAGATGATTTTGCATATTTACTTTTGCATGGAAGTCAGATATTAGAAGACGATAATCACTACTTCATTATTCATTTTTCTGACATCAGTTATCACAGCCTACACATTACCTATTATTCATAAAATTATTACAGGGGATATATATTCTTCTTTCTGTGTCTTCTCTTCCAAAATTATGAGTTTGGTCAAACAAATCGATTTGATTTTCATGAAATCATGCAATTAGGAGAGCACAAGGGCAGTCTATTAAATAAGTATCAGTGGCACATTGCATAAACACACAAATCGTTCACTACGACTTGCTCCACTACGAGAGACTTACAATGGAAAGGTGAGTTGGAAGACCAGACATGGCGAGTTTGGCGTTTTTTGGTGGTGATGCGGTTGTCATAACAACTGTGTCCAGACGGGGTGATATCTCGTTTCATTCTCAGCTTTTTTGGTATAGCTTATATCATGTTCGTAATGGGTCACGCTAACGGTCTGTATACTAACTTGTTTGTAGTTCGTAGAGGACATTCGATTGAAACGATTCTCCCATCCTTTCATCTGTCTATATCGGGTTATTAATGGGATGGTATGGTATATGGGGAGATGAGGATTGGGCTCTTAACTTTTGTCGAGATACCATGCAACCAGTTATAAAATGCTACACTGCTTAACATTCTAACTATAAAGCTCTTTAAAGTTTATTACATGAAAATAGCATGATGGAATGGCTGAGACATCAAAAGCAAAGTCAAACAAAGTAATCGTAATAAAAGTGGGTTCCACCTGCAATAAGGATTGCTCTGCTTTGGACTTATCAGCTGTTTCAAAACTAATTTTTATCAAATAAAAATCCCAAATCCCTCTTGGAATTACATGTTCTTTAATATTTCATAAGAGATTTCTCATTATCGCACCTAAATAGGTTAGAAACATGAAGTTAGGTCTTTAATAACCAAAACTGTACCATCCCATTAATGCCAGTGACAGATTTATTCTTTATTGTGGTGATCACTGGTATTTGACATACTTTGTTAACCTGAAAATATGTCAGTCTGTGAGTTTCAGTGTGCGGGGAAAGACAACAAAAACAAACATCGTTAATCTTTCAAACAAGGACTTTTTTCCTTTTTAATTTGTCATTTATACAGGATTTTTAAACACATATGGTAATTCATAAACATAAATATTATTTTATATAAAAAGTACAATGAGCTCCACTGAACAATCAATAAAATATCAAAGGTATTCAATGATTTTAATGATCGACTTCGTAGACAAAACTGTCTTCAAGACAAAGAGCTTTCAAAGGGTAATTTTGAGAATTTTCACGTCATATCAGATAAGCCATTAACAGGAATACACTTGTCATTCCCACTACTGTCGAATATCATTGACATCTTGTGCAGCTTCCGTGTAGTGGCAATGACAGCCTTAACGTGATGACTAAAGATTGTAAATCCATGTAAAGACAGATCTGGGATAAATTGGTCGCTGGATTTGACGCTCATGTTCAAGATACCACTATACGTGCTATACAAAGAAGCAGATCGGAATCGATGTATAGAACGTCAAGTATATGCTGCTTTGACTGACCTAACTTCTAACATTTTGGGGTGAGATGATGTGAAACCTCTTTTGAAATATGAAAGAGCATGTAATTCCAAGAGGAATTCCTCATTTATTTGATAAAAAGTGATTTTGAAATGGCTAAGATATCTAAAATAGGACTAATATAAGGTGATCGCTTTGTATTACCTTCTTTTTGGATGTCTCAGCCAATCCAAAACAGATTTTTAACCAAGTAAACATTGAATTCCTCTTAAAATGGTATACTCTGTAGTATTTCATAAGTGGTTTCTTGGTATCTCGCAAAAAGATTAAAGCCCAATCCTTATCTCCACCAATACTATACCATCCCTTTAAAGCAGACCATCCTTCCCTCTAAAATGCTCCTGCTCAAATTGTCTCGGTTTCCGAAGATGGAAACGAGAAAGGATTTAAACGCAACTTGAACCACGTGTCTGAGGTGTCTATTCCTATTTACAGACGAGATTTTTTTGTCTTATTCTTCTACATTCACGAGTTTCACATTGCATAGGCCTGTTCTTATTTCGCGTTAATGTTCTCACATTTTTTATTGACGAATGAAAATACATTTCATCACAGCGGTTAAAAACCTTGACTGACAAGAAGTTACGCGACAATTATCTAATCCAAAAGACATAAAATCTTCACATACTCATGACATGAATTCTTCTAAAATACAGTTAGCCTTTACCTTTATTATATCTTGAAATCTTTCCTTAAAGCGTGGAAAGCAAATGACCAAAAAAAAAAAGAAAAAAAAAAGAACGGACTTATTAAACTTCAATCAGGTCAGGTGATCATCATCCATAGGTTCATTAAAACAGAATTAGTGTTTTCATATGGCCATGGACATTGGAATCGATAACCATAAATAGGGAATATTTGTCCTAAATAATAACTCGATAAAAAAAAAACAAGATCAGTCAGTCACTTTTCAGAAAATTTCTTCTTATTTCATTCTTCTGGAATAAAAATATCAATAAACGTTACTTGTGATAGTTGAAATGTGATATTACTACTTTACAAATATGAAAACAACGAGGTGATGAAGCCTCTGCTTCCCTCTACTTTCTCCCTCGCTTTATACATGTGCCATTTATATTATATCTACATTATTTAAAGCTTTATATATGTATGGTATATACATGGACGTCACCAGGGGAAGGTGGTGCGGTGGTGCGAACGCACCACCCTTCAAACGGTAAAAAATGTTTTACATATCAAGTATGCACATACAATTTAAGTCTCCATGGTCTCGGAGGTGGGACACCCCATCCAGACCCTCCCCCGCTCACTCGGTCACTTCTACCCTCGCGTGCGCGCGTGTAAGAGGCCTTTTTGTTTGTTTGTTTGTTTGTTTTTATTTTTGTTTTCTTCTCGGCTGATGAAACCCGGAGGTGGAACGAGAAATATAAATACATCCGTGACGCCCCTGTATATATTTACATGTTTCACACATTAACATTATGACGATATACATGACTTATAAATCAAGTGCATTAAGTGCAACGTTTCTCTTATCTTATAATGGTCCAAAAGTTACATTGAAGAACGTCAGATTTTTTTTCTACCTAAAATACCTTAAAACAATTTCTAGTTTTTGCACACACGTGTTAGTTTTTTTTTACTCCACAACACAGAAAATTGACGTTTCGTCGCATTCCGAAATTTGACATCACTGTAGATAAGAACTGCCATTTTGCAGTACCAAAGTAAAGTAAGGAGATCATTGATATACAACATAATAGCTAGATATGTGCTTTCCTTTTCCTCTCGTTGAAACACAAATGGGAACGACATGCTCAAAAACATCAAAACCAGGGAAAGAGTCACCAGCTGCAAAACGCTACGTACTCCTCTCATGTTCGGACCGGCACGTTGCTCACGACCGCGAGGAATCCCGTTGATAGCGACCCTCGCTACGCGCCTTGAAGCGCGAAGAACGATTCGGATGAGGGCCCCGTTGACGAAGGCAGTTGCGAAAATAGGTGTGTTCAGAAATATGATGGCGACCGTCGTGTAGGCCCACGAAGCTGCCACGAGTGCGGTAGGATCACACCTATTGTCGTTTGCTGGAATGAACCTTGTGACATAGATGAACCCCACAGAGTTGAGGGATAGCATCAGGGCGCCACCAAGACAAAGCCATACTCTCCGCATCGTTACCTTCCGAAAATATCTTAGGGGGTTTGCTATGTAAACATACTTATTTATTGTGATGGCACATAGAAGCCAGGCCGACGTATTTAGAAAGAAAACCATTGCAATCCAGCTTAGCGTACATATTGTTTCAAGACCGGATTCGTATAAATATCCAGCGGTGAGGATGAAAGTCGTTGATGTGTGAATGATAGCAGACACAATATCATTAACCGTCAAGCATTTCAGGAGAACAGCTTCCACGTCGTTGATATCGAGGTAATCTTTCCTCGACAAGAGAACTAGGATAAACATGTTCACTACCACTTCGATCACGACAGCGATTGAGATGATAACTAATCGCGGTAAAATTGTAGGAGACCCCAAATCTGAATAGACATACGTTTTCAGAGTTCCGTTTACCTCCATTTTGGTCGCTGTCAGGACGTACACACATGTACCGTTCAAGAGTTACCGGTACCGGTAACACTGTCAATCAGTCACGTTGCCAGCGCCATTTTATCCAAATTCATGACCATGACGGATTCTTTCAAAAGCATCATCCGTTTGACGATATTTCTCCAGTGGGAAATTTGCCACCGTTACGTAGACGGGCTGTCTGTGCTTGTATCTTCGCCAGATAGAAGTCCTTGAAAATGAAAGGAGCAATCAGTTATCAAGAATGATGGCATAGCGGCATTCGAAATTGACTAATAATTGGACAATGAGTGTACATTTGGGAAGGTCACCGGGTACGCAGGCCTTAAAAGCGCCGTTTCCAGTCATTGTCATTGGAAGCGTTATAGCTGACAGTAATACACCGTCAAAACGCGCAGGACTAGCTACATTTTGCTCTCATGGATGATTGGTTTTAATGGATCGTGTATAGCTGGCAATGCTATTGCTTTGACAACCAATAAGCACTTGTCGACGGTCTCCTTCGCAAAATATCGCTGTCGTGGCAGTCTGTCTTAACAATGCTCAATGGACCAAAACAGCTGAGAGGACTTTTTGATTCCCACAATGATTATCAATTTACAGAATAAAGGGCAAAAGGAGAAGTTGTCACAGAATGAACGTGCTGGAAAAGATAATGTTTCCTCACAAATTTATCGAAAACAAAAACGGAAATGACACAAATGCTGTTTACTGATCATGATAGAAAACGTATAGTGAGAACACAGCTCTTTTATGATAGTACACTGTACAATGAATAAAACTAAATCATGTAAAGGCTATCAATAACTACCACCGTATGTTAAGTATTGTTACTGCCAACGAAAGAGTACATGTACACACGCTTGGTAATATACTCCACAATCGGGAGGATGATGTAATGCAAAGTCAGTTGAACGAATGAATTAAGTACAGTATTATTTGAATATAAAGGTTGAAACAGATAAATGATCAATTCAGTTTAATTTCATTTCAATTAATATACATGTATTCATTTCCATATCCAAATAATACAAATTTATTGCAAAGTAGAGTAAGCGATTTGTACAAAAGGGTGAAATACATTGGAGCAAATACAAACAAGAACAATAATATTATAGAGGTATAATGCATGTACAGCTGCACCTCTACAAAAATGACTTGGGCAAAAATCACAGTCGGTTTTCAAAAGCATTTGTCCCATCTGATATCATAAATGTACAAATACACAAAGATAAGTTAAAGTGTCTCTCCGTCCTTTTTTTTTTGTATCTCTATAGTATATATATATATATATATATATATTACATAATTTATCTTTTTCCCGCTTAGACGTTATCAAAGTAGCATCCATTTCTGGTAAACAGGTTTACCATACCCCAAAGAGAGGGAAGCTCACGTTTCATCGCATTCCGAAATTGAACATTACTGTAGATGAGAACTGTCATTTTACAGTACCACAGGAAATAGACAACATTATTTATACACGTCATAGTGACACGAAGTGTTCCTGCATTGTCTGTCTCTTGAATCCAAAACGAATATAACATGGTCACAAACATCAAAACCAGAGCAAGAGTTACCAAACGCATAACGCTCCTTACTCCCCTCATGTTAGAACCGTTGTGTTGACCTCGACCAGGTGGGATCCCGTTGACAGCCACCCTCGCAACGCGCCTTGACGCGCGAAGAACGATTCTGATTAGTGCCCCGTTGACGACGACAGTTGCGACAATAGGTACATTGAGAAACATGAGCGCGACCACCGTATACGGGAACGAAGCTGTTAATATTGCCATCACATCACAGGACCTGCCATTTGCAGGAATGAGCCATCTGACAATCAAGTATCCCACAGAGTTGAGGGATATCATCAGAACGCCACCAAGATACAATCGCGCTCTCCGCATCCTAACCAACCTGGAGTATCGAAAAGGGGTCGCTATGTAAATGTACTTATTTACTGTGATAGCACACAGCAGCCAGGCCGACACATTTAGACAAAAAGCCGTTGCAAACAAGCTTAATGTACATATCACAGTAAAACCGGACCTTAGTATGTATTCAGCAATATGGACGTAAGTTGTTAAGGTCTGAGTGAAAGCGGACACAATATCATTAATCGTTAGGCATTTCAAGAGAAGGACGTCCACATCATTGAAATCGAGATGCTTTTTTCTCAACAGTAGTACGAAGATGAACAGATTTAACACCACTTCGATCACGACAGCAACTGAGACAAAAACTAATTGCGGTAAAATTGCAGGATGCGCTAAATCCAGAAGGAGGTCTACGTATGTTCCATTAACGAACATGGTATTTTTTTTTAAACTTCATTAAGAAACAGACATTTAAAAGTTGACAATAACGCTGTGAATCAGTGAAGATGACAACGGCATTCTCATCGATCTCAGTAGGAGAACAGAATTCTTAGTGCATTACGAGCGTTCCGATATTCCTCTATAGTGAAAAAGCAATGTGCCACCTTTTGTAGGATGTAACTCGGTTTCCCCCTTTTGTACAAGTCACGGGATATAATAAATGGAATCTACGTTAACGGGAACGGTAGTAGTGGTTGATATTTCAATACGTTTGCTAGTGTTCTGAATTCCCTCTAAGCTGGCTGGGAACGAAGACAGCGAAAGCGCAGGATCTACATGATGAAGAACTAGAAAGCTTGCAAGACATTGACTTGCAAGACTTGCAAGACAAACGATTGATCACATTACTATCTTCGACAATATTGCTTAATGGAGCATGTGTAGTAGCTGTCAATGCTTTTGATGTGACTAGTTACATTTGGGTGGCGACTCGGTGTTCTCTGCGTTTTACAGCCAGCTTGATGGAAGATGAAGTGAGTTGATGAGAGAGGTGGTTCTCTTTCGTTATGAATATTTGCAAAATAGTAGAGTTAGTAGCACAATAAATGACAACATAAACGTATTGAAAGTAATTAATGGATCTTGATAATTGGACCTATAAACAAGATAAGCATCAATGACACATTCTTTTTTATTATAAAATAGCAACACATGACAGTAAACATGATAGTAACGCCTAGCGATATGTCTACTCATAACTGATAGTTCCTTTTTATACTACTAGGTGTTACAAAAAAGAAACATTTCCAACATTTGATCCGTAATAACTCAAAAACTATACATCATATAAGATTGTCATTGACATGAGTAATGGCTGAATAGTGCACAATTTATTGGATGGGGTTTGAATATGAGAACATGAATCAGTTTCATTGAATCCATGATTAATTTTAGGGTTAAGTTGCAAATTTTGGTCATATTTGAACCTTATGTACAAAATTGAACTTTACACAAGAACCAATGATGTGTATGTGATGGTGTGGTTACAATGACTCTGAACAATTTACATGAATGCTACGAATACCACCTTTTCAGAGCTCTGCTGAATATAGGCTTCTGGTATCTTGCTCCGAGGCACGTAAATTCTTTATTCAATAATTCATGACGGCTTGCCCTTGGCACTGCTAGTCTGAATTCATGGTAAAGGGTATTTAATGCATGCACATGAAAAAGGTATAAGCAGATGTTTTCATGTGCTTGCATACACTAAAGTTCAGGATGAATAGAGACTAGCTGTGATAGTGGAATTTCTCATGAATGTGTAATAGAGCATTTAAACCCTGGTCATTGTTCTAGACCATTGTCTGGGTATTATAACCACACACACTCCCATACACACCAATTGACCCCTGTGCAAAATGAAAGTTTTGTATAATACAGAGGGTTAATAGAGCAAAATCTGCAACCTAACATAAAAGTAAATCTTGAATTTAAAGAGATGGTGGAGATGGAAATTGGGTTTTTAACTCTTTTTGCGAGATACCAAGAAAACACTTTTGAAATAGTACAGAGCATACCATTTTGAGAGGAATTCAAAGTTCATTTGATGAAAGTCGGGTTTGGAATAGCTGCACATCCAAAAACAAAGTAAAACAAAACGATCGTAATAAAATGTGGGTCCCACACTTCATTAGGATCGCTCTGTTTTGGATATCTCAGCCATTTCAAAATCAGTTTTCATCAAACAAACGTTGAAATCCTCATGGAATTACATGCTCTTTCATAGTTCATTATATAGAGGTTTCTCACTATCTCACCAAAAAATGATAAAAACCTGATGTTAAGTCTCAACCAAAACTATACGATCCCTTTAATGAAACTGATTAATGATCTTATATTTGAATCACCGCAAATAAAATTGTACGCTATTCAGCTGTTGCTCATACCAATGCCAGTGTTATCTGATATATAGTTTTTGAACTAATATGGGTCAACAGTGGGAAATATTTTTTGTAACAACTAGTATAAATACACTCTACTATCTTCCTCAATTATTGATGTTTTCTGTATTTTCCCGCAATAAGAAAAATGCGTGATAATGCAATACCCAAGATGGTTGCCTTTAACCTTGTGTAACTGTCACATGAAAATCTTTGAAATTATCTAACCCGGAGTTTGATTTGGTCTGCCCCAAATTTGATGTGGTAACAAGCTAAACGAACATTTCTAGAAGATGAAAGAGACGCACTGAAATTTCAGGAAATTTGCTATTACGTGCTACACCTCATACGCTTCCGTCAAACTAACGATTCTCTTTGGAAACTGAAATGAATTCATTCAAAATGTTTTTTTAATTTTAGCAAGAAATGATCCTGAACATGCTGAAAATCTTGTAGATTTATTGAGATGTTTTATATGGTTCTGCTGAGCGTAAGCATCAGCATGAATTATTTGACAGGCTTAGGCCAGGTATATTAGATTTTGATTGACGGGTTTAATTACGCTGCCCATTTTGATAAGTTGTTTTGTCAGAACATGATAAAGATGGAAAGCACTCAGACGGGAAATGGGGTTGCAACTTTATACTTCAATAATCGACTTTAGACAGGGGTAACTATACGGCCAAGAAGATGACCCCATTCAGGGAATAAGGGAAATGGGTACCACAAAAGACAAGCCACATTTGGTTTTAAATTTATTACATGCTTATTTTGAAGCATCGAAATCATTTTTGCTTTTTTCCTTCTGTAATGAAGCTACGAATACTATTGGAAATTATTACCTATGATGTAGTTTTGCGGGGTAATTGTAATGGGTATTTTATTGGTCGTCAAGGTCAGCGGGCAATATTAGGGGGTATCATCCTTCTTCCGTGTTTCGCCATTCACTTTACTTGTAAACATTCCGGTCAATCACAAAGAGGAGACATTCACAAATCCGTGACACGCACCGCAGAAGAACGCCAATAAATCAACTCATACAAAGTCGACCACTTCCAGCAGCACTATATATACGCGTCAAACAATGACGAGTCCATTTGTGCTCAATAACTGCACAGTGACTATCAGTTCAGTTCAGTTCAATTTTCATTCCTGCATTTCAAAATCAATACAAATCAACAAATCAACAAAATACTTACATAGTCATTTACACAGCTAATATTCGTAACGTTTGGATCTTACATACATTTTCTTTTTTTTTTTCAAGAACAAATATCATATATGAAAGGAAGCAATAGGAAATAATAAAAATGAAATGCAGGGGACCATCAGCATAAGCTAAGCTTGACGAGGAAGATGGCCCCAGGTAAAATGATACATAAAGAAAATCTTGCCACTCACTGAGTGGGAGTAATTGTGCAAAGGGCACAATAAAGAGATACATAAAGAAAATCTTGCCACTCACTGAGTGGGAAGTAATTGTGCGAAGGACGTGCGGTGCAGTGCGGTGTGCATTGTGTTGGGATGAATCTTGGTTTGTACGTTGAGTGTTATTTTGTGTATCAGTGTGATGAGGTGAATGTTACTTCAGTTATGGCCGTGAACTCATTGTTTAGGGTGTTTGTTGACCAGGTGGTATGAATATTTATGTGTCAGAAATATACTGGATTATAAGGGTGTTTTTTAGTTCTCGTTTGAAAAAGTTCAACGACGTACATTGTTTTAAATTAGGGGGTAAAAAATTCCAAATATCTTGCCCATTATGTTTTAATGATTTTTGAGCTAAAATGATTCTGGTGTTTTCGAGATGGTAATCGGACGACTGACGTGTTGGATATGAATGTACGGTGGAATTTGGAGTGAAGAAGCCATCAAAAATTTTTGGAAGACAATTACATGTATATTTATACATAAAAACAGCAGTTTGAAAGGTGTGAAGATCCTCAATTTTCGATGTTTTTAGTTGACGAAATAGGGGATTGGATGGGGATAAGTAGCGGGAATTGGTAATCAAACGTACAGCACGTTTTTGGAGGGTAAGAATTGGATTAATTTTAGTTGAGCCACAGTTTCCCCCAACGATATTTCAATATGTGATATGTGGTAAGATCAATGCATTGTATAGAGTAGTCAGGGAATATTGAAAAATGAAGTTTTCCAGTCGATATAAAATTCCTACAGTTCTTGAGACAGACGTGTGGATATTATGAATGTGATCGTTCCAAGTAAAACTCAAGTCAATTGTGATTCCTAAAAATTTAATAGATCTTACTTCAGTTAAGGATAATCCATCAATATTAATATTATAACTGCTGTTTATGTTCTGTGAAGCAGTAGGTTTGAAACGTATAAAATTTGTTTTAGAGACATTAAGGGATAATTTATTACATATAAACCAATGGGAGACTTTGTCTATTTCCGTGTTCAGAGTATTAAACAGTGTTTCAAGGTTCTCATGGGAGTAAAAAATATTAGTATCATCCGCAAAAAGTATAAATTTAAGAGTTTTTGATGTATTTATTATATCATTGATAGATACAAGGAACAGTAGGGGGCCAAGAATTGATCCCTGGGGAACACCACATACAATATTAGAATTCGGAGATTTAGATGACTTAAATAATATATATTGCTTTCTGTTGGACAAATAATCAACTAGAAATGTCGCTACAGCGACTGGTTATACCCTCGCCAAACAACATTTCATAAGCTTTGGTCAAAACAACATTTCATAAGCTTTGGTCAAAAAACTGAGGAAGTAGTTAAAGCCGCAAGATCTTTCCTTGATCTTCTGCCATTAATATGCCGTTACCATGGCAACGTACTTTCGTGTACTGGCGAAAAATGCGTCTTGCACATCTACAACCAAAGGCACACATCTGTACCAAGTTTCATGGAAATTGGGCAAAAACTGAGGAAGTAGTTTGCAACACAAAATTTTCCATCATTTTGGTTCATAATATGTGAGCTGTTACCATGGCAACATACTTTTTGTCACTGTCAAGAAATGTGTCATGCTGACCTATATCCTAAGACAAACATTCAATATGAATTCCATGAGAATTGGAAGAACACTGATGAAGCAGTTTTGCCATGAGGCATTTTGCCCTATATTTTACCAATAACATGCCGTTACCATGGCAACGCACTTTTTGCCGCTGCGGAAATATGTGTCTTGCACATTAACATATTCAGATGAACATCTGTACCTAATTTCATAAAAATTTATCAAAAACTGTGGGAGGAGTTCGCGACGCAAGATTTGTACCCATTTTTGCCCATAATATGCCGTTACCATGGCAACGTACTTTTGGGTACTGTCAAAAAATACGTCTTGCACATCTACAACCCAAGGCACACATCTGTGCCAAGTTTTATGGGAATCGGTTGAAAACTGAGGAAGTAGTTCGCGACGCAAGATTTGTACCCATTTTTGCCCTTAATATGCCGTTACCAGGGCAACGTACTTTTGGGTACTGTCAAAAAATACGTCTTGCACATCTACAACCCAAGGCACACATCTGTGCCAAGTTTTATGGGAATCGGTTGAAAACTGAGGAAGTAGTTCGCGACGCAAGATTTGTACCCATTTTTGCCCATAATATGCCGTTACCATGGCAACGTACTTTTGGGTACTGTCAAAAAATACGTCTTGCACATCTACAACCCAAGGCACACATCTGTGCCAAGTTTTATGGGAATCGGTTGAAAACTGAGGAAGTAGTTCGCGACGCAAGATTTGCAACGGACCGACCGCCCGACCGATCGCCCGACCGACCGCCCGACCGACCGCCCGACCGCCCGACCGACCGCCCGACCGACCGTCCGCTGATTCCTATATACCCCCTTCAAACTTCGTTTGGCGGGGGTATAATAATCCAAGAAAGTGCTAAACCACGAATACCATATCTTTTTAATTTGTAAATTAATATATCATGATCTATGGTATCAAAAGCCCTTGTTAAATCCATGAAAATTCCTATAACGTGTTTTTTATTTGCAAAAGATTCCGTAATCTTATTTAACAATTGAATTATAGCTAATGGCCCTTTCTAAATCCAAACTGATTAGGTATAAGTAGGTCATTTACATGAAAAAAAATGTACAGGCGTTTATGAATAATTTTTTCCAGAATTTTAGAAATACTAGGTAATAACGATATTGGTCTATAATTTGTTAAAAGAGAAGGGTCGTCTTTTCGTTTGAAAATTGGAACTACTTTCGCAATTTTTAATGAGTTTGGGCATATTCCAGAAGAAAGTGAAAGATTGAAAATAACGATGAAGAAAAAGGTGTGGTTATTTGTTTGATGATTTTCTTCAGTACATAAACACTTATTTCATCATGGCCACTAGATCTACTTGGCTTTAATCTGTTAACAATCTCCAGTATTTCTTCCTCATCTGTTGGGGTAAAGAAAAGGGATTTGTCGCAGTTTGGTGGAAGAAATTCAGTAAAGTTTGAATGAACATGTTTGTTTTTTTATTTTTGAACCTAATTGGGGGCCAACATTTACGAAGTATGAGTTAAAAGCATCAGATATTTCATCAGGGTTTTTGAGTTCTTTGTTCTCATTATAAAAAACGGACGATGTTTCCTTATCATTTTTACCTGGTATTACATATATGTGACCCGCTACAACAAAAAGGTCCTAAAGTCGCGCACGGTCAAAGCCGTGAAAATTGAGTTTGAAGTCAGAGCACTGAAATTGGTCAAAACTTACGACTTTCTGATTTTGATATATCATTGGAGTCTAACATGTCTTCTATCATCTGTCGAAATTTTGAAGCAAAATGATCAAAGGAAAGATAAAAAATAACATTTTTCTGAGCCATGTTTTTGGCGTTTCAACGAAGCAGAAACTGGTTCGAAAATAATTTGGATTGAGCGCCACAGATAGGTTCCGCCCCTAACAACGACCAGAGTGATCTCATTGGCCAGTTTGCTGGTTGCTGCTAACCGAAGCGTGAAGCTCGCACACTGCCCAGTCGACTGGTGCGTGCGGGCGGGGTGCGCTATGCTCAGCCGCTTCTCACATCCTGGTCACTGATTGGTTGGTGAGGAGACCACCGACGCTGATGTGCTTGAATGAACTCTTCGGGGGTTGCTAGGGCTTACCTTCTATTGTCCAGAGGTGAAAACTGACTTGAGTGTCCATTGATCGCGATTGCGTCGAAAGGAAGACTTTTAGTGATTTTCCAGACGTCTCGACATGCTCTCTTTTAAACATCGATATCTCCGCAGCCGATTATTTTTATAAAATGTGTTATATATCAATTTAAAGCAGAAAGATTAGGGGATTATATCATGCAATTTTCAAATAATCGACCTCGCCCGACTTTAGGATCATTTTGTTGTAGCGGGTCACATATAGTTTGCCATAAGCCATTTACGTTATCCTTTTGATTATCAAACTTATCAGAATAATACATTTTACGAGAAATACGAATCAAATTACTGAGTATATTTCTATACTTTTGTAATCTGTAAAATGTTTTGTGTTGTGGGTAGTAATCGCCAGTTTATACAATTTATTACGGGTTTTTATACAATTGATGATTCCCTTTGTAATCCAGGGATGTTTGTTCTTTCTACGTGTTTTTTTCTTAACTAAAGGAATGTTTTTTCGATAATGATATAAAAGTTTATCTAAGAAAATATCATAAGCTTTATCGGCGTTATTTTGAAGATACACTTCTTGCCATTCTTCCTTCACTAAGTCAAAATTAAGTAATTCAATATTCTCGTCTGATTCTTTTCTGTACATAATTGGCCTGGGTTTTGAAATACTTTTGACGTTTTCAGAATAACGAAGAATAATGAATATCGGTAAATGATCAGATATATCATAATATAAGAGACCATTAATGAATTTATTTACAGAAAAGTTATTAGAAAAAATATTATCCAACAAGGTTTTAGATGTTTGGGATATTCTTGTTGGGTTATCAATATGGAAATCAGTTATTACAACTCTCCAAATTGAAATAGAAGCAAAAACCAAGTGTAAATACGTTCAGACGTTTGAAGTTCGCCTGTTACAACCACAGCTATATATCGTGGAAGTTGAATGATGTACACTGATGAAAAATTTTGCAATTATCTACAGGTAAGTCAAATGTGGCTTGATCTATATTATAGTGTACAGCCGTATTCAGATATTTTCCTAATTCACCTAGGGGACAGGTAATAATTATGAAATTGAAGGGCCTTGAGGGAGATACCAGAAAATATTGCCCGCACTAACAGAATATTGCTTCGTTTTCGACTCGGGCAATATTCTTCAGTTTGGGCAATAGTTTCTGGTATCTCCCTCAAGGCCAGTCAATGTTATTACAAATGTTGGCAGAGTCTTTTCTCTACTTCTATCGGAAAGCATAATATCCCGATTAGTATAGCGATTGGTGCATTCATTGTTATAAAGTACACACACACACACACACACACACACCACATAACCGCATATAAGCCAAGGCATACATTAACACCAAAAATTCCCGTCTTCCTTCGATAAAAAGGTTCCAAGATCCAATAACTTCTAAATCTATGCGCATTTTCAACTTCTTTTCCCTCTCTCTCTTTCTTAAAAAAAAAAAAAAACCAACAACTACGTTGCTTTCCTTGTGGCATACACTTTCGCTCCGCTATTTTACAAAGACTCACATACATTGACATTACACACTCACAGATAGTAGCGAACCTTTGTCTTTCTTTTTTTCTGATTCCTCTCTTACAAATGTACGTGATGGGTGTTTTGATTGCATCATGATGTTGCATCTCTGGTTTTAAAAAGACAGGCTGATATTGTTACGTCATAATTTTCTTTTGACATGGGGAAGAATAAATCTGAAAAGAATCCAATTGTTTTGCAATCAAAAGTGTGGTCTGTGGTCTGGGTAACTAGAAATCAATCGCATATATCTATATTATGCAAATTGTTAACTATACTTGCTGCACTGGAAGAGGTATTTATATTGAAAGCGTGAAATGGAAGACCGGACGTAGCGGGTTTGGTCATGAATATGTTGTCATACAAGACGGGTACTTTCACGTGTCATCGACAGCGTTAATACTATTGATATCCCATGCGAGTAATTTCTGCTGTCTGTTGGAAGTGATGGTTTTGAATTGAATCGACTTTTCCCACTCTTTGATCTCAACCCCGACTGAACTACAGACGTGATAGAAAAGAAGAAGGAAACGCAGTGACGATACCCACATCACACTGTGAATGTTTAATATGGAAAGCTTCTGCTTACATAAACCTGCTGTTTAGAGATGGGTCTAATTATTTATAGACTGAATTTCTCCTTTTTCTGCTACATTCTTGTACACTCACGGGTTTCACAATGCTGGTTCTTATTTTTCAGTAATGCTAAAGTTAAGAACAATTTAGTGAGGATGATTATTTCTACCACAGAGGTTTTACTAACTTTATTGACAAGCATTGACAAGAGGCTGTATACACATGACAACATCCCAATTCAAATAATTGCTTTTTCTTACCTACGATAGTTACCGTAGATAAAAGCAAACAAATAAACAAACTTTTGCAACATGTTTGTTGGTGCAAGCACGAAAAAAACCCCTGAAAAGACTTATTTCTATAGAGTCAATATGAGCATGATGAATGAAAACATTAGTGTATTTATTTGAGTGTGGGAGCTACTTGTAGCACTCCACAGGATATACTGACACACTGGTGATTTATTTACAGATACAGATACAGATATTAGTCTTTCTTCCAACAAAAAAGATGGTGAAAAAAATACAATACAAATTATACAAAGTACACTGTATACATAATTCAGACATGAAAACATAACAACAACAATATAACTTAGCAGTCGCACATAATATACAATCCACATAAATTAAAACACATTTGGTCCAGGAAATGACAGGTACTAAAACTGTCATTTCTATTTATGAAATTAATATTCGCTCTCAAATAGGTTTCAGCAATTCATGTTTCAAAATATTTTTACGCATTGGATATCTCTTAAAAGATTGTCGATAAGCTTAGGTATTGTAATATGTTTCATCTTAAAAGAGAAACATGTATCTTTATTTGACATGCGTAACGTGTAAAAAAAAGATAAACAGTCATCTTCTTCCGTGTATATTATAATGTATATTATAATGAAAGAAAATAAAGGAAAAACTGACCAGAAACGCATGATGTCTAATATTGGTAAACATTTTGAGCAAAGAAAATGACATTCCATCGAGAATCGAAATCAAGACTTCGCTTTCGTGTATATAACTATATATAAAATAGTTATATAAGTAAACATATGATATTTAGAACATGCCAATCAAGTGTAGCAATGTAAGAGTTTTGTTATATTTTCTTGGTCCCTGAGGGTACATACTTCTCTCTCTTGTGTTTAGGGATTCAGACCTTTTAATGCTATATGTGGTCTTTTGCACACAGACGAACATTACCCAAAAAGGAAGTGATCTCTTGTTTCACTGCTTTCCTGAACTTAACATCACTGTAAATGAGAACTGTCATTTTGCAATACCAAAGGAAACAGACAAAATCGTTCCAATAGGCGTGATAGGATACAATCAAGAGAAGTGTGGTTGCCTCGGAGTTGGGATACAGCAAAAACGGAAATGACATGGTCAGAACATCACAACTAGAGCAAGAGTCACCAAGTGAATAACGCTCCTTACTCCCCTCATGTTGGGAACTTCGTGCCGTCCTCGACCAGCGGGGACCCCGTTGATAGCGACCCTCGCTACTAGCCTTGCTGTCCGAAGAACGATTCGGATGAGCGCGCCATTTACGACCACAGTTGCGACAACAGGTGTGTTTAGAGATGCAAGGGCAACCATCGTGTAAGCGAAGGAAGCTCCTACGATTTCTATTAGATCACAAGTACTGTCATTTGTGGATAGGAGCCTTGTGACGATGAGGAACCCTACAGAGTTGAGGGATGTCAGCAGGGCCCCACCAAGAAACAACCACATTTCCGCATTGTAACCTTCCTGAAATATCGAAGGGGGCTAGCTATGTAAACGTACTTATTTACCGTGATGGCACATGGCATCCAGGCCGACATATTTAGAAAGAAAACCGTTGCAAACCACCTACACTGCAAATAGTCCGGTGTTAAATAGTGAACACCAGGCTGGTGTTAAATTTTCGGTTCTCATTTATGGTGTTGAATTAACACCTCCGGGTGTCATTTCCAAATTTTAAACTGTTTTTTGAAGCGTTTCTGAGTAACTGCACTTCTTGTTGATTTTTAATTTAAACAAGACGATCAAGAAGTTTATATTAAAATACTAGATTTTTGAAAAAATGTGAAAATAAATTTACACCACAGTAACACCAGCTGGTGTGGTCTCTTATTGAAGTTGGACGGGTGTTAAACCATTGATATCAACACCAAAAAATATCAAATCAACACCATGTGGTGTCATTTTTGAATTAACACCAGTACAGTGTCAAAATAACACCAGGTACAGTGTCAAATTAACACCACGAAGTGTCAGGTGAACACTTTTCAACACCATCACAATGCATTTTCAACACCTGTGGGTGTGGTCCTTTATTGAAGTTTGATCGGTGTTAGATTTAACACCCGTGGTGTTAAATCTAACACCTATGTTTTTACAGTGTAAACCTACAGATCACAGTGAAACCAGATTCAAATACCTGACCAGCAATAAGGACGTAAGTTGTAAGCGCTTGAACGAGCGCGGATACAAGATCATTTCAAGAGCACGACTTCGAGTTTTATTTCATTCACTTTTATGTTTGACTTTTCTGTGACAACAAGCTAATGATTCTACAACAAGTAAGAAATTTCAATTGAAACTACGAAAATAAAATTTGACTTTTCTCTTTTTCGCTTCTTTCTTTAAAACAAACACAACATAAAATGTGATTCCTTACTTAATTGACAATGACTTTAAACTTGCTACTATCAGGGATAAACATGACTTTATACACTGACGTGAAACACAAGATGCTTGCCTGAAATTAATATCAACACATGACAAATCATGCTTATATTATTGAATAAAATCTGTCGCGGCGCCTAAGGCATGGCGTGAAAGCCATTTGGCTAAGGAAAAACAATATTTACATTTCATTACGTCTTCATAGGTGGTTTTGCTCAGAGTTTAATAATACATTATTACCGACAAGTATAGATGAGGTAATTTAGTTTTATGTATCTTTTTTTTTATGAGTTACATCTTTTGAAAAGTGTAAATCGCATTATCTGTCATCTCATCAAAACGAGGAGCATGTTGTCAAATGGAAAACTAAAAAAAAATGTGAAAAGCAATTAAAAAAACAACATAACGATAATTAGAAGGTAACAAATTCGCTTTTGACGTCAATGTATTTAATACAAAGGATGATAATACATATTTCTGAAGAAAAATTATCCATGTCATGTCGGCAATGACACACCTCCGCAGTTCTGGCGCTCCACATGAAATTATGCCCGATATCATTGGATTTTTTTTCCCTGTGATTTACGAGAAAATGAAGGAGAAACGTTTAAATTCTTGCCTGCAAATCTAGTCATCAAATAAATAAGGGCCTATCACATCAGAAATTACAATCATTTTCTGCTCAAGATAATAATGTTGACTTTTATCCGTCCGGAAAAAAATATCATTGTCTCTGGAAAAAAAAAAATGAAGCAAGCGAACAAAGCCCTCATCCCTGCGAAAGGATATTGCCTCGTCGGACATGATCTTACGCTGTCAATCAAAATGAATATGATATAATCAAGTTGAAACATACTGCCATTTCATTTGGGATATTGTAAATCCCAAATGAAACATTTTCTTAGGTTATATATGACCGTGCACCTCAAAACGAACATAAAGTCGCACACACTGATTTTGCGTGAGGACTGAAAATAAGTGAAATGGGTCAACCTAGCCGAACTTTTTAGCCTACGAAAAAGAAACATCAAGCTTTTAAGGATTATTTTTCATGTGAGGAGTTTGTTTGCAAAATCCGATAAATCCATTTTTGAAGATTTTGAAGTACGGTCTCTGTCATAAAGTACAAACTAATACCTTTTAAATGATATATTGGTCACTACATATAAAAGTACATTTTTGAAGTTATGGTCAAAAGAAGCAAAAGTTTTCATATCATTCTCTTTATTTTTCTTGATCTTTAATCTCAAATATCTCCATTTGGCGAACATGGACTTATCGGTTTTTGCGAACAAACTCTTCATACAGAAACATTCATTTGTTTTAATACCATTCATTCATTCATATTTTATTTTTCATTTCCAAACAATGTTCATTAGTAATACAAATGTAATATGGGTAATATCCAACCCATACCTGTAAAAGCATCCATTCAAATAATATATTAGGAATATAACAGAAAGGAATACTCTTCCTAATCTTCCAAAGCATTTCACATTCTTCTTAAAACATTTAAAAAGAAATTTGACGTTACTTGTGATAGGTAATTGCTGTTCTTAGATAAGTAATTATCAATATTTCTTGGAAAAAAAAAACATATTCAGATATAATGCAGTATTGACAATATATATGAAAGGAAAATATAGTTATGCTAATTTATGATCCGTTAAGCATTATTATACTATTTTTCGTACGTAAGATCAAATCAAGCCATTCGTGAATTCTCCCTCGGCCCATTCCTGCACCTGTACCATCTCCCATCCCCCTCACCTCCTTTCTTTGTTTCGTTTTGTCTTTTATATATCCTTCATTTTTTTTAGTCGTTTTGGTTCGGGTGAAGGGCTGTCACTTTATCAAGCATCACCAAGTATGTTTATTGTAAACATAAACCATGTCCTGGAAAAGGATATGCAACAATCTAATGCTTTGTATATTTGATTGAGTTATAGAATTTGTTTGTGAGATTTGATTTTCCTCAGGTAACCACTTTTTCACAGAACTTTCTATGTGGGTTCTGAATTATCATTTATACATTTTATTCTTAAAAAAAAAGTTGCGTGAACACATAAAAAACTGAATTGAAATTGAAAAATAAGGGATCTAAAACTTTAACGTTTCCATGCCATTCCTTTTGAAAGTAAAATTCGAAAAATTAAAGACTACCGTAATCTGACTTCAATGGAAAATTGATTGCACTCCTTTAGTCCCGTAGCATAGTGAAACAATTGCAATCTCTAAATTGTGAATAGCTCTCTTCTAATCAAATATTTCTCAAAAGATCGATGCATCTCTGTTGTGAACTTTTTGTTAACGTTGAAATGACTATTTTTTTCTGCGTAGACGATCTGCAGTAATGCCTATTTTTTCCATATACACGAATGTACACACCACCACAAGGATGCCAACTCACGTTTCATCGCTTGGCGGAATTGAACATCACTGTAAATAAGAACTGCCATTTTGCAGCACCAAAGAAAGTTGACAAAACTATGTATATACGTCAATATCATTATCAGAGAAATATTTGCTTTTTCCAAATATCGAAATATAAAAGGGAAAGATATGGTCAAGAACAGCAATACCAGAGCAATCGTCACCAAATGCATAACGCTTTTCACTCCCCTCATGTTGGGACCGTCGTGTTGCCCTTGACCAGTAGGAGGGCTACCGTTGATAGCGACACCTGCTACGCGCCTCGCCACGCGAAAAACGATTCGAATTAGTGCCCCGTTAACGACAACAGTTGCGACAACAGGTATACTTAGAAACATGAATACGACGATGGTATAGGTGAAAAAAGCTCCCTCCAGTTTCCCCGCATCACACACGCTTGAATTTGACGGGATAAATCGTGTGACGATCAAGCATCCCACAGAGTTAAGGGATATCAGCAGGGCGCCACCAAGACACAACCACACTCTCCGCATCGTAACCTTCCTGAAATATCGAAGGGGGTTTGTTATATAGATATACTTATTAACCGTCACGGAACAAAGCAGCCAGGCCGACGTGTTTAGAAAGAAAACCGTTGCAAACCAGCTTAGCTGACAGAGCATATCGAGATCGGACTCATATAAATATCCAGCGGTAAGGATGTAAGTCGGTATCGTTTGAATGATAGCAGACACGATATCATTAACCGTCAGGCATTTCAAGAGAACAGCTTCCACTTCGTTGATACTGAGATAATCTTTCCTCGACAGAAGAATGAATATGAACACATTTAATACCACTCCGAACACGGCCGTTATTGAGACGACTACTTGCTGTAAAATTGTATCATCCGCTAAATCTGAATGCAAGGGTGTCTCCACAGTTCCGTTTACCGCCATTTTAATCCCTGTCAGGAAGAAGAAATGTGTACAGTTTAACATTAACCAATGACGCTCTGAATGAAAGAAATTCCTTTCGCCAGAGTTTATTAAAAACACTTTGCAGCTTTCGATATTCCTCGAGAGAGAAGGTATAATAATGTGCCACGTGGAATGACTAACTTTCCCTGTCTTCCCCTTTCATACAAATCTCGGAAAATGATGAGTGCATCGAAGTTTCAGGAGGATGATGGCAGCAGTTTGTTGACTTTAACTATAAGACTTATCAATTCGGCAAGGGAGGCTTGGTAAGGCTTTGAAAGCGCAGGTTCCTCGTGATGCAGAGCTGAACACCTGGAACACCTGGAAGAAAAGAGGACGTCAACACACGTACATCTGATCATACTACTCTGTTCGATAATTGCTTAACGGATCATAATATATATGGCTGCCGAGTTACTGATATAATGTGACGAGTTACCATCGGGCGGCGACGTTTTTTTGCCGCGGCAGTTTGACATAATGAAAGGTTGTAACAGAGAGAAATGTTTCATGCTGTCTATAATGTGTACCTTACAAGATTCACTGACTTGATTGATCCTTCACGATACATGCTGGAAGTCATCAGTGTCTCTTGGTAACTTCCACGGACGAGGAAACGGCGATGATATCAAAAACTGTTCCTTTTCTATTACTAACATCTGGATTTTTTTTTCCTTGTGATTTGCCAGAAAATGAAGGATAAACGTTAAATTGTTGCCTACAAATCTAGCCATCACATAAATAAGGGCCTATCACATCAGAAATTGCCAATCATTATCTGCTCAAGATGATATGTTGACTTTTATCCGTCCGGACAAATATCATCGTCTCTGGAATAGATGAAGCAAACGAACAAAGCCCTCATCCCTGCGAAAGGATATTGCCTCGTCGGACATGATCTTACGCTGTCACTCAAAATGAATATGATATATATCAAGTTGAAACATACTGCCATTTCATTTGGGATATTGTAAATCCCAAATGAAAAGTTTTCTTAGTTTATAAAACAGTCTGTATATTGTTTACCTGGTTTTTAAGAGTTCTTCCTCTATAACACAATATTGTTAATCCTTTATTTCACCAATTAAATTTCCCATAATTATTAGATGATTATTATGAACGTTGTCAGGGAGCAACATTTATTTTTTAGCCTACGAAAAAGAAACATCAAGCTTTTAAGGATTATTTTTCATATGAAAACATTCATTTGTTTTGATATCATTCATTCATGTTTTAGTTTTCATTTCCAAACAATATACATGGGTAATACAAACGTAATATGGGTAATATCCAGCCCCTACCTGCAATAGCATTCATTCAAATAATGCATTAGGAATATAACAGAAAGGAATACTCTTCCTAATCTTCCAAAGCATTTCACATTGTTATTAAAACATTTTAACAGAATTTTGAAGTTACTTGTGATACGTAATTGCTGTTCTTCGATAAAAAAATTATCAATATTTCTTAAAAAAAAAAACATATTGAAATATAATGCAGTATTGACAAATATAAAAGGAATGTAATTTATGGTCCGTTAAGCATTATTACGTGTATACTCTTTTTCGTACGTAAGATCAAATCAAGCCATTCGCGAATACTCCTTCGTCCCACCCCTGCAGATGTACCATCTCTCATCTCCCTCAAATTATTGTTTTTGTTTTGTTTCGTCTTTAATGAATCCTTCATTTTTTTCGTTTTGTCTCCGGTTAAGGGCTGTCACTTTATCAAGCATCACTAAGTACGTTTATTGCAAACATGAAACATGTCCTGGAAAAGGATATGCAACAATCTAATGTACTGTATATCTAATTGAGTTATTGAATTTGTTTGAGATATTGAATTTTCCTCAGGTACCCTTTTTCTTTACACCGAATTTTCGATTCTGTAATATCATTTGTACATTTTATTCTTGAAAAAAAAAAATGTTTCGTGAACACATTGAAAATTATATTAAAATTGAAAAGTAAAGGGATCTAAAACTTTAACGTTTCCATGCCATTCCTTTTGAAAATAAAACTCTTAAAGATCGAGACTACCGTAATTTCACTTCAGTGGAAAATTGATTGTACGCCTTTAGTCCAGTAGCATAGTGAAACAACTGCAATCTCTAAATTGTGAAAACCTTTCTTCTTATCAAATATTTTTCAAACGATCGATACATCTCAGTTGTTAACTTTTTATTAACAGTGAAATTACTTTTTTTTTTCCTGCGTAGACGATCTGCAGTACTGCCTATTTTTTTCCATGTACACGAATGTACACAACACCACAAGGATGCCACCTTACGTTTCATCGCGTTGCGCAATTGAACATCACTGTAAATAAGAACTGCCATTTTGCAGCACCAAAGGAAGTTAACAAAATTGTGCATATACGTCATCATCACGAAAGAAATTTTTGCTTTTTCCCCATATTGAAATATAACAGGGAAAGACATGGTCAAGAACAACAACACCAGAGCAATCGTCACTAAATGCATAACGCTTTTCACTCCCCTCATGTTGGGACCGTCGTGTTGCCCTTGGCCATCAGGAGGGGTACCAATGATAGCGACACCTGCTACGCGCCTCGCTGCGCGAAAGACGATTCGAATAAGAGCCCCGTTTACGACAACAGTTGCGACAACGGGTATATTGAGAAACATGAGTGCTACCATGGTATAGGTAAAAGAAGCTCCCACCAGTGTCTCCGCATCACACACATTTGAATTTGAGGGGATAAATCTTGTGACGATTAAGCATCCCACAGCGTTAAGGGATATCAGCAGGGCGCCACCAAGACCCAACAACACTCTCCGCATCGTAACCTTCCTGAAATATCGTAGAGGGTTTGTTATGTAGATATACTTATTCACCGTGACGGAACAAAGCAGCCAGGCCGACGTGTTTAGAAAGAAAACGGTTGCAAACCAGCTTAGCGGACACAACATATCAAGATCGGACTCATATAGATATCCAGCGTTAAGGATGTAGGTCGGTAACGTTTGAATGATAGCAGACACGATATCATTAACCGTCAGGTATTTCAAGAGAAGAGCATCCACTTCGTTGATATCGAGACAGTCTTTCCTCGACAGAAGAATGAAGATGAACACATTTAATACCACTTCAAACACGGCCGTTATTGAGACGACAACTACTTGCAATAAAATTGTAGGATCCGCTAAATCTGAATGCAAGGGTGTATCCACACTTCTGTTTACGGCCATTTCAATCCCTGGCAGGAAAAAAAAAGGAAAATGATAATAAAATGTCGCTCTGAATGAGTAAAGTTCCTTTCGCTAGAGATTATTAAAAAAGTTTATACACTTTGCAGGTTGCGATATTTATCGAGACAGAAGGTATAATAATATGTGCCACTTGGAATAGCTAACTCTCCCTGTTTTCCCCTTTCATACAAAACTCGGAAAATGATGAGTGCGTCAAAGTTTCCGAAGAATGATGACAGCAGTTTGTTGAATATGATTAAGACTTATCACTCCGGCAAAGCTGGCTTGGTAAGAAGACTTTGAAAGCGCAGGTTCCACGTGATGTAGAGCTGAACAGTTGGAGGAAAAGAGGACCGTCGACACTCGTACATCTGTTTATATTACTACGTTAGATAATGGCTTAACGGATCATGATGTGTGAGTTATCATCGGGCGGCGACGTTTTCTGCCTGAAAAGCACCTTGCCGCGGCAGTTTGACATAATGAAAGGTTGTAACAGAGAGAAATGTTTCATGCTGTCTATAATGTGTACCTTACAAGATTCACTGACTTGATTGATCCTTCACGATACATGCTGGAAGTCATCAGTGTCTCTTGGTAACTTCCACGGACGAGGAAACGGCGATGATATCAAAAACTGTTCCTTTTCTATTACTAACATCTGACAGCAAAATTTGGTAACATAAGGTACGAATGATGACAGCACTATTATACAATGAAAAAAAGTAAATCTTGGACAGACTTTTACATCCACTGTATTCCTTGTTTATATGTATACATTAATTGTTGCTGCAAACAGAAGAGGGCATGGGTACACCCAGTGATCAAGCTGATAACAGGGCTGATGCTGGGCTGCTGCTGTTTATCTTCACTCCAACTATACCGGAAGTGACGTATACCCGATAATGCGAATAGCTGTGTGAAATAGAATCCATCTCTTCAGTGCCTAGATTAAAATGATTTTGCATATTTTTTCATCCCTTTCTGTATGAAAGGCAGATATTAGAAGACGATAATCACTACCTCATTATTTTTTTTCTGACATCAGTTATCACAGCCTAAACATTACCTATCATTCATATAGTTATTACATGGAATATCTATTCTTCTTTCTGTGTCTTCTCTTCCAAAATTATGAATTTGGTCAAACAAACTGATTTGATTTTCATGAAATCATGCAATTAGGAGAGCACAAGGGCAGTCCATTAAATAATAATCAGTGGCACATCGCATTAACACACAGATCGTTTACTACGACTTGCTCCGCTACGAGAGACTTACAATGGAAAGGTAAGATGGAAGACCAGACATGGCGAAGTTAGGCGCTATTTGGTGGTGATGCGGTTGTCATAACAACTGGGTTCAGACGGAGTGCAGCTATCTTGTTTCATTCTCAGCTTTTTTGGTATAGCTTATATCATGTTCGTAATCGGTCACGCCAACGGTCTCTATACTAACTTTTGGTAGTATGTAGAGGATATTTGATTGAAGCGATTTCCCCAATCCTTTCATCTGTCTCTACCAGGTTATCAAAGGGATATATACAGTACATTGGTGGAGATGAGGATTGGGCTTTTAACTTTTGTCGAGATACCAAGAAACCAGTCATAAAATGCTTCACAGCTTACCATTCTAAGAGGTTGTCAAAGTTTATTGCATGAAAATTGCCAGTTGGAATGGCTGGGACATCAAAAACAAATTAAAACAAAGCAATCCTAATAAAAGGGGGGTCTTACCTGCATTGCTCTGTTTTGGATATATCAGCTATTTCAAAACCAATCTTCATCAGATAAATGTTGAATCCCTACTTCATAAGAGGTTTCTCATTATCTCACCTAAATATGTTAGAAACCTGAATTTAGGTCTCAACCAAAATAACACCATTCCATTAATACCAGTGACAGATTTATCCTTTCCTGTGGTGATCAGTGATATTTGACATACTTGATTAACCTGAAAATATGTCAGTCTGTGAGTGTCAGTGTGCATGGAAAAAAAAAACAGCGTTAATCTTTCAAACAAGGATTGCCTCTTTCTTCCTTTTTTAATTTATCATTCATACAGGATTCTTAAACACATATGACTATTCATACACGTAAATCTTATTCTATATGTGACAGTGCACCTCAAAACAAACAAAAAGTCGCCAGATATAAGTTTTTAGTTAAGACCATATTCTGAAAGACCAGACTTCAAACTTTAAAATGATGTATAACTCAAATCAAATGGACTCTCCTAACCTATCTAAATATTGGAAAGAAAGCACAAACTCAGGAAAAGTATGAACTGAGAAAAGAGGCTCTGAAGTACAGTGTCTATTCAAGCGCTTAATCTTTACCAAACCGTGCTGGCTGTGCGAAGAATGGGACAAAAAACAGGAAGTAAACCACCAGAGTAACAACAATGAAGGGATTATCAGATTAAACTGAAATTAAGCATGCCTCATTAACACATTCTGGCCATAATTAATGCCAACTTTTAAAGCAGTAGCACTATCCTTTCAAAAGTTATTAGAGTTGAAAGTGAAGAGTGTGGACAAGGTTTTACAGAAATGAAAAAGGGATTCGAAAGACGCACCTAATCACATTATTCTGCCAAAAATGTTCGAGATAAACTGCTTAAAAAACACACTTTTTCTGCCCGTTTTATGATACCAAATTTTAGTATAATGTAAAATAAGACCCGCTCTTTCAGAAAATATGAAAAAGTCAAGTTCGGCTAGGTTGACCCATTTCACTTGTTTTCAGTCCTCACGCAAAATCAGTGTGTGCGACTTTATGTTCGTTTTGAGGTGCACGGTCACATATCATAAGTACAATAAGCCTCACTGAATTATCAATAAGATATCTACGATCGATTCCACAATCATAGACAAACTGCCCTTAATACAAAGAGCTTCCAAAGGGTAATTTTCACGTCTTACATAAGTCGTAAACTGGAATACCCTTCTCATGCTCACTGCTGTCGAACTCCATTGACATCATATATCAAGTTTCAAGTTCAAGTTTGTAAAACATTTATTTTCCATCTTTTCCATTTTGTATATCACATACATAAGATTGTACAAGGAAGGCAGAACCTCAAAAAGCAGAGCTTGTGGTGAGCTGCCTAACAAAATACATTACATCACAAACACAAGAAACAACCCAGAAAAAAAAGTTCCCATGGCAATATCAAAATCAGATGTTCCTCAAAGAGAAGTATTGCAGTCAAACAGAGGGGCCATGTAGTAAGTATGAAAGTATGTGACGAGCTACAGCCTAGCAAAAGTTGGATATATTATATCAAAGTTAAACCTTACATATTTATGAGTGTAAGTAATGTGAAACCTCTGCACAGATGTAAGCAAGGCAATGAATGAAATGCACTGTTTCCGACTGGATCGTGAATAGACCCTTTTACCGATATATTCAAACTATATGCATACCATTTTAAGAAAGGTTGTTCCTGGCAGCCTGGAAGCTCGCACAAGGCCTGCCCGACACAGCAACAACTAGTGCATGCAAAGTGGATTCCAAATATTGATTATGTAGCTTACGTTTACAGGCAATGATAGCCTTAACTTGATGAGTACAAAATAATTGTAAATCCATGTAAAAACAGATCTGACACAAATGGGTATCTAGATTTGACGCTCATGTTCAAGATACCACCATACAAAGATGAAGCAGATCGGCATCGGTGTTGAACGTCAATTATGTGATGCTATATGACTGACTAATCAGACCACCCTTCCTTCCGAAATGCTACTGGTCAAATTGTCTCGGTTTCTGAAGAAGGAAAAGATAAAGGATTTAAAGCAGTATAGATAGCCACGTTACACTATTGATAAAATGAAAACCTTCAACTTGAACCAGGTGTCTGAGGTGTCTATTCGTATTTACAGACGATACTTGTTTGTCTTATTCTCATACATTCAAGAGTTTCACATTGCATAGGCCTATTCTTATTTCACATTAATGCCATCACACTTTTATTGACGAATAAAAATAATTTTTGTCACAGCGGCTTAATAAACCTTGACTGACAAAAGGCTACACCACAACTATCCAATCCAAAACGCATCAAATCTTCAAAAACCTACGGCACTAATGCTTCTAAAATACAGTTAGACTTTACTTTCAATATTTCATATACATTTTTTCCTTAAAGCATGGAAAGCAAAAAAACAAAAACAAAAAAGAAGAAGAAGAAGAACAGACTTACTATACTTCAATCAGGTCCGGTGATTATCATTCATAGGTCCTTGAAAAAATGAAAGTGTTTTCATATGGCCATGGACATGGGAATAATTAACCCTAATTCATAGGAATATTTCTCGTAAATAATTGCTTGGAAAAAATTTCAGTCAATCCTTTTTGGATGCATTCGGGAAAAAATGTCATTTAAACGTAAGTTAAGGTAGTTGTGTCAAAACAACGAACCAAATGAAATGTCTGTTTCTCTCTATTATCTGCCTCTCTTGATACATATTTCAATGTAACGTGAATATTGTATCTATATAACACTATTCAAATCTATATTGATTATGTATGATGTATATATATATATATATATATAGGAAAAAAGGCTGCTGAAAACTGCTTATCCAATAAAGGTGAGCCAATGGAGTAAAATGGAGTCAAAAGGGGCCTGAGCTTTCGATCCTAGCAGAATCTTCGTCAGAGGCAAAATGACAAACATGCAGGGACAGCAATCACATATAAGGACTTCACACAACAAGAACAGACAGGGACAAGCTGGGTACACAGAACAAAGAAAACAAAGGAAGGGGTGGGAGGTCATGGGCAAGGAGCCCAACAGGTAAAAGGAGGGGGATTAAAGCAGGAAGGTGGACAGACAAAAGGCAGAGGAGAGGGGACAGACAAAAGGTAGAGGGGAGGGGACAGACAAAAGGCAGAGGGGGGTCAGTGATGATCATGAGGATCAAGGAGGCAACCAATGACGGAAAAGGATGAATAGGGAGGCAACATCAAAGAAGATAGGGAACACCAGAGGGATAAAGAAAGGGAAAGAGTGAAAAAAGCAACAGCAAAAGGAAGGGAGGGGGGGGGGCTGGGCAAACAGTGAGCCCTGAAAGGTGTACCAGGAGGAGGCAACAAAGGGAAGAAATCAAACATATCAGAGTGTATACATATACACACAGTAATAATAATGACAATGAAAAACAGTAAAGAAAAAGAATAAGATTATTATTATATATATATATACATATTTCTTTTTTAATTTTTATAATCATTCGCTTTTTCATTTTTCAATTACATTTTGTTCTTTCTTTGTGCTTTTTTCCATTTGCAGACCCTTTTATTCCCATTGATTCCTTCCTCTAGTCCGAGTCTCTTTTATACAGCCTTTTGCTACCTACACACACACACACTTGGTTTTGTTTGTTTACACTACTTGTGCTTATTTTGCCTTGCCTGCTTATCTACATACAATGTATACAATTTTTCTCCCCCAGTTTTCCATATGTGCTTTATTTTATTTCTTTTATGATTATCTTTTTCTTTACTGTTTTTCATTGTCATTATTATTACTGTGTGTATATGTATACACTCTGATATGTTTGATTTCTTCCCTTTGTTGCCTCCTCCTGGTACACCTTTCAGGGCTCACTGTTTGCCCACCCCCCCCCCCCTCCCTTCCTTTTGCTGTTGCTTTTTTCACTCTTTCCCTTTCTTTATCCCTCTGGTGTTCCCTATCTTCTTTGATGTTGCCTCCCTATTCATCCTTTTCCGTCATTGGTTGCCTCCTTGATCCTCATGATCATCACTGACCCCCCTCTGCCTTTTGTCTGTCCCCTCCCCTCTACCTTTTGTCTGTCCCCTCTCCTCTGCCTTTTGTCTGTCCACCTTCCTGCTTTAATCCCCCTCCTTTTACCTGTTGGGCTCCTTGCCCATGACCTCCCACCCCTTCCTTTGTTTTCTTTGTTCTGTGTACCCAGCTTGTCCCTGTCTGTTCTTGTTGTGTGAAGTCCTTATATGTGATTGCTGTCCCTGCATGTTTGTCATTTTGCCTCTGACGAAGATTCTGCTAGGATCGAAAGCTCAGGCCCCTTTTGACTCCATCCTATATATATATATATATATATATATATATATATATATATATATATATATATATGGGCGTCACCAGGGGAAGGGGTCGGGTGCGAACGCACCATCCTTCAGACGGTAAAGAAAAGGTTTTACTTATCAAATAGACACACACAATTTCAATCTCCATGGTCTCGGAGGTGGGATACCACCCCCCCCCCTCTCGTTCATAGGGGTTCGGTCACTTTATCCTCCGCATGGGCGCGGGCAAGATACCTTGTTGTTGTTGTTGTTGTTGTTGTTGTTGTTGTTGTTGTTATTGTTGTTACTGTTGTTGTTTGTTTGTTTCTTTTTTTCTTGTTAGCTGATGAAACCCGGAAGTGAAACAAGATATATTAACGCACCCCTCTTCCAAAAAAAAAAAAAGAGGAAAAAAGTGCTTGTGACGCTCCTGCAAGATTACATAATGATACGTACCATTATGACATGTACAATTTACATGGCGTATAAATCAAGAGCTTAAGTATGTACAATTTTTATTTCATATCATATTGGTCCAAAAGGCACCAAAAGGCATTGAGGTACGTAAAATGAGTTTTCTTATACCTAGAACAGCTTATAAAGCACTATCTCGTTTTTGTGCATACGTGTTTATTTACTCCACAACACAGAAAATTGACGTTTCGCTGCATTCCGAAATCTGACATCACTGTAAATAAGAAACGCCATTTTGCAGTACCAAAGTAAAGTAAGGACATCATTGATATACAACATAATAGCTAGATATGTGCTTGCCTTTTCCCCCAGTTGAAATACAAATGGGAACGACATGTTCAAAAACATCAAAACCAGGGAAAGCGTCACCAGCTGTATAACGCTCCGTACTCCTTTCATGTTCGGACCGTCGCGTTGCCTTCGACCGGGAGGAATCCCGTTGACAGCGACCCTTGCTACTCGTCTTGACGCGCGAAGAACGATTCGGATGAGGGCCCCGTTGACGAAGGCAGTTGCGAAAATAGGTACGTTCAGAAATGTGAGAGCGACCGTCGTGTAGGCGAACGAAGCTCTCATGAGTGCGGTGGGATCACACCTACTGTCATTTGCGGGAATGAATCTTGTGACATAGATGAAACCCACAGAGTTGAGGGATAGCAACAGGGCGCCACAAAGACAAAGACATAATCTCCTCATCGTTACCTTCCGAAAATATCGTAGGGGGTTTGCTATGTAGACATACTTATTTATTGTGATGGCACATAGCAGCCAGGCAGACGTATTTAGAAAGAAAATCGTTGCAAACCAGCTTAGCGTACATATTATATTGAGACCGGACTCGTATAAATATCCAGCGGTGAGGATGAAAGTCGTTGATGTTTGAGTGATAGCAGACACGATATCATTAACCGACAGGCATTTCAAGAGAACAGCTTCCACATCGTTGATACCGAGACTGTCTTTCTTCGACAAGAGAATTAGAATAAACATGTTTACTACCACTTCGATTACGACAGCGATTGAGATGATAACTACTCGCGGTAAAATTGTAGGAGACCCAAAATCTGAATAGACATACGTTTCCAGAGTTCCGTTTACCGCCATTTTGGTCGCCATACAAACATGCACCGTTCAACAGCTACCGGTAACACTGTCAATCAGTCACGTTGCCAGCGCCATTTTAGTCAAATTTATGACCATGACAGAATCTTTCAAAAGCATTATCTGTTTTGAGATATTCCTCACAGTGGGAATGTGCCACCATTACGTAGACGGGCTATCTGTGCCTATCTTCGCCTCATACATGTCGATCCTTGAAAATGATAGAAGCAATCAGTTATGAAAAATGATGGTATAGCGGCAAATGAAATTGACTAACTGGACAATGAGTTTACCCTTTAAGCAGCTCGCCGGGCAGAAAGGCCTTAAAAGCGCTGGTTCAAAGTAATGTCACGGGGAGCTTTATATCTGATAGTAGAGAACACCGTCAAAACACGTACGACTGACTACATTTTGCTCTCTTGAATGACTGCTTTCACTGAATTGTGTGTAGCTGGCAATGATATTGCTTTGACAACCAACAAACACTTGTAATACTCTAATATGACGCTCGGTCAAAATTGAAATCAATACATGACACATCATTTTTTTTAATCAAAGAATTCAACCAGAGACGATATCCAAATGGCTTAATATCATCTTCACTGCGATATTTCATACAGTTTTGTTCAACGAAATTCTTAAGCTGATTTTTGACAGGTTTATATGATATTATTTTAGTCCTTGATTGAAAGGGTAAATTAAGATGCCGTTTTAGATTGTTTGAGTTTTTAGATGTCAAAGAAGACTGTAAATCAGGATAGAAAAAAAAAAAGGACTGTGAAATAACGATAAATGCATGCAATAAGAGTTCAAAGGATCCTTAGGCATATTCTATTTTTTGATGTAGTTGACACGTTTGTCTTAGCTGTGCTTGTATATTGTTTTTTTTTTTAATTATTATTCACGTTCCATATTCCACATTTCGTACAAGTTTTATATTCCATTTGATTTGAAGCAGAAATGTTTTTCACACAATGGTCAGTTTGAACCAATAATGCACAAATGTATAAGGACATATAATTAACGTGTAATATGAGGAACCCACTAAAAAGCAGAGCTTGTAGGATGTGGGTTCCAAAAATGTATTGTTAGACGTTAAGACACGATAGTTTTGGAATATTGTAAGCAATATGGGTTCAACAATACGTGAAGGTTTCCAATTCACAAGAGATTTTTTTCCTATTCGTTTGAATAGTTATTAGTTGGAATATAATAGTTGAACGTATCTCAAGGGGTTCTTCACATAATATACTAGGTGTTACAATAAACATTCCCCACTTTAAAACAGATAACACTGATTGATATGAGTACTATAGCTGAATAATGTACAATTTAATTGGAGGTGATTTCATGAGAGCATAAATCAGCTACGTTAAATCCCTGATTTTCTTAAAGTTAAGTTCCAGATTTTTGTCAAATTTAAACCCTCTGTACGAAATTGAACTTTAAACAAGTGTGTGTATTATGTGTATGCTAGTGTTTGCTTGCAATGATCCTGAACAATAGACATGAATACATGTACAACGAATATCACCTTTTCAGAGCTCTGCTGACTACGCTTCTGGGGTGGTATTCTGAAAATCTTCCTAAGTTTTTTCCTAAGTTTCTTCCTAAGTCAGAAACTTAGGAAGTGCCTAGGAAAGACAAAATTGGTATTCTGAAATTTCTTCCTAGGCACTTCTTAATGCAAATTAAGCCATCCTTATCCCCACCCACGTCCTTTCCTAAGCCAATACGAAATGCCGTATCATAAGGAACTAACCAATGTCTGCCAATGACAATCGCATATTACTGTGACGTAGGGTCAAATACACGAGTGCGCGGCACGTCCCCTTTCTCACGCTCATTTCGCGCATCAAAGTACATGTGCGCGCATTGACTGACAAGCGCGCCTATCACGATGCTTGCAGTTTGCTATTCTTAACAACGTACTTAGGACAGGGGTGGAGCTTTCCTAAATATTTTCCTAAAATTCTTTCCTAAGTGCATTCTAGAATACCAACTTCTTCCTAAGTCAGAAATTTGCATATTCCCGCCCCCTTCCTAAGTTTCTTCCTAAGTCTACTTAGGAAGATTTTCAGAATACCACTTAGGAAAAAATCCTGACTTAGGAAGAAATTTCTTCCTAGGAAGGATTTCAGAATACCACCCCTGGACTCTGGCTCTAACAATGTCTAAGGCACATGAATTTTTAATCAATAATTCAGGGTTGATTGTACTGCTTCTAGTCTGAATTTATGTCTGTATTAGCTAAGTTATTAGATAGTTAAGTTATTGAGAAGTATTTGAACAAATATATAAATATGTCATATGTAACAATAAAAAAAAAAATCTTAACCGAAAACCAACCAGGTTTCCGATCACATCACTCCACCTACTCTGTAGTCCTAGATACAACAGAAGATGTTGAGGATAATGTGGCTGGAGGATTATCGGCATGGTAATGTTTGACTTTAAAAGAGCTTTTGACAGCATATATTTCATCACATTCTTCTTGACCCACTTCATTTCATTGGCATACGGGGTACTACCCACGTGTGTCATATTTGTCATCACGTTCTCAGTATGCTTATATGAATGGAATACGATCAGAGCAAGCTACAACTGAATGTGGTACACCACAAGGGTCTGTACTCGGCCCATTACTGTCTTCGTTAAACAGTGTTAAACATAATGTTTCAAAAATATATATAGCCACTGAGAACGATGATTCAGTCGTCAAGTATTCCCACATGCAAATATATCTCTAACTCTTTAAAACGTTTGCCTGGTAGCTTTCTGAAATGCAACGTCACTTTGTTAAAATTAGAATCTTCCAATGCCAGAGCTCCGGAAAGTTGCCAGATCATTTAGGAGATCAGTAACGGAACCAAGCTCTGTTATCATATCAAAGTATATCATCGTCGACAAAATAAAGGTGATCAGCAGAAATAAAATGGCAATGGTTACGAGACAAACGACAACCTCTCATCTTTTGCGCCCCTGTATCCTAGTCGTCTTTTCCCATTAAAAAAAAAAAAGTGTTTGGATTATATATCATTCATGTTTAATATCTCTGAATGAGCAGGTTAAACTGTCATAGAATTTGCCACGGCCAACAGTAACGAATCAGATGAGAAACTTAGCCTAGGCTATAGTGAAAAGAGATTTATTCAACCAAACTTGTCAAACTATACATGCGATAGAACGTTGCAAAACTTGGAAATACGAGTGTTGCGACAAAGATTGTCGCCCCGTCAAAGATTGTCGCCCACTGAAACAGGCGACAATTTTTTGACGTAGTTGGCGTCATAAATTGTCGCCCCGTCTTAAATTGTCGTCTGGCGACAATTTATGATGAGGGCTGACGGCAAAAATTGTGGCCCGCCCTCGAAGCACATTTTTTGGGGCAATATCATTCTTGACATAGTCATTGAAATACGAAATCATAACTTACATCACTACATCCATGCAAACAAACCGTGTAAAAAGTCACGGTAAGGTTTCAGGGAAGTGAGTATGTGCGCGCATACATGATAGTTAAGTGTCTGTTCGTGCGCGCGCGCGTGCGTGTGTGTGTATGTGTGGATGTTATTGTGTATTATTAGACCGGGGTCCCAGAAGATTTATTCAGCTGAAAAGGGTCACACTTTTTGATGGTCTCATCATATAAGGATGTGGCCAAGGGTCAATAAAATGAATTACTGGCAAGTCAAATCCTGTACCGTAAGCCTAGGGGCCACAAAAAGAGGCCCCGAAAAATGGATTTATTCAGCCGAAGGGGGTCACGGACAAAAGTTGGTGGATATTGCTCCTTTGGGTGTACTTATGAAAACAGTAATGCCAGCTATTTTATCCTGTACGGGGCCCCAGACAGTAACCCCAAAGGGCCCCACAAAATATGGTGTTATTCAGCTGAAAAGGGTCACGGCTAATTTCTTTTGCATTGGAAGTAGTTCCCATCAGAGATAGCCAAAACACCAATGCCAGCTATTTTATCCTGTACGGGGCCCCAGACAGTAGCCCTAAAGTGCCCAACCCCCCATAGGCCCTACGTAACACACACAAACATTGATTTTATTCAGCTGAAAAGAGTCACGACTAATTTCTTTTGCAATGGAAGGAGTACCAATCAGAGATATCCAAAACACCAAAGCCAGCTATTTTATCCTGCACGGGGCCCCAGACAGTAGCCCCAAATTGCCCCACCCCTATAGGCCCTAGGTACAAACACACACACACACACACACACACACACACATTGACTTTATTCAGCTGATAAGAGTAACGGCTAATTTCTTTTGCAATGGGAGTAGTATTTTATTTTATTTATTTATTCATGTTTTCTTTTAAAAACAATACAGGGTAGGCACATTCAGTTTGCTAACTGCTTTACAATGGCGCCCTGTATATACACAAAATAAAACAACAAATACATTTGTAGTAACATGATTCACACAATTACCGATCAGTGACATAAACAAACAAAAGAAATCAACTTAACTACACATCTGTTACATGTATACATAAAAACTAAAACCTTAACGATTTAGAAAAGGGAATAGTATATAAACACAAACAAGATAAAGAAAAAAGTCTAGTGGGTGTGACAATGTAAAAAAAGAGAGGTGTTATTGGATTCATTCGAAAAGAAAAGTTAAAGCATGCGGATAAATCTTAAACAATTTGTTTTGAATATAGTCAATGACGAAGACAGTTGTACTTCAATGGGGAGTTTGTTGAAAAGAGAGCTACGAAAAGGAACGTTTCTTATATTCGGTTTTCGGGTAAGGTATTGATAGAGTGCAATTCTTAGAGTATCGTGTTTTGTAATAATTAGCTGAATAAGAAGTGATTAGAGGATTTAAATAAGTAGGTACCAGATTATGACGGATTTTGAAGGTGAGTGTGCAATATTGTAACTTGATTCTTTCTTCAACAGAGAGCCAATTTAAAGTGGTGAGTAGAGAGCACTGAGGAGTGTAACAATCAACATTAAGTACTAAGCGCGCATATTTATTCTGCATTCTTTGTAATTTCTGCACATTAGTCTTAGAACAATTACCCCATGCCGTGCAACAATAATCAATATGTGGCAATATAAAAGCAATATATAGATTGATCAGAATTTTTTTGGGTAAAAGATTTTTTATACGACGGATGCATCCTATTGCTCGAGATATCTTTCCACGTACATGCAGTATATGATCATTCCACAATAATTGGGAATCTAATATAACTCCCAAATATTTAACAGTATCAATGGTTTCTAATACAATATCATTGTACATTATAACAGGTACTTTATTTCTCAATTTTCTTTTCGGACCAAAAAACATTACTTTAGTTTTCTCAGAATGCAGTATCAATTCATTACATTCCAACCATCGTGTAATTAAGTCAAAATCATTTTGAAGAGTTTTTTGAATTTGTAAAAAAATGAGTCCATTAGTAAACACTGCAGTATCGTCCGCATATAAGGACAATTTAGTAGAAGCATTACATTTCAAATTGTAAATATCATTGATATACAAACAAAAAATCAGAGGACCAAGGATGGACCCCTGGGGTACCCCCGATTTCATAACTACATAATCACTTGTATATTCATTCATAGATACACACTGCAATCTTTCATGAAAATAACATTTGAACCAATTACACTCTCGACTTGAAATACCATAATAGGTCATTTTTTCCAGAATCTTACCATGGGGAATCACATCAAACGCTTTTTTCAAATCCAAAAATATTGCCCCTGTAAGGTGTCCCCTGTTCATATTTTCTAACAAAAAAATCAACTATATCAGTTACACACGTTGCGGTCGAATGTGATGGCCTAAGTCCAGACTGTTGTGAAGATAATAATTTATTTTCATTTAGGTAAGTATACAACTGTTCATGTACATGTATCATCATGTAACCAAGTCTCGGAGATACCAAATATATCATAAGGGTTTTCTATCAAAAATTGCTTGAAATCCAACATCTTATTTTTCAAACTCCTTATATTCAAATGAGCAATTTTAATACCCTTTATATTTGGGAAATCAGAAATACAATACAATTCTCTATCCGAGATTATCTGAGTATCCGTTGAAAGGTAAGTAGACGAATCAAACTGATCGAGACTGTCAAATTCTTCACCCCAAAATGGTAAGTACTGTAAAGTACATTTTGGGCATTGCCAGTTTTCAAATAATACTTGAACATCATCATATTTTTTACGAGTAACATGTCCGCAAGAGATATGAATCCATTGGTTACAATAAGTACAACATACTGCTTTCTGGTTTTTGCTCACATTTTTGGAGCAGCAAGAACAAGCGTACGAAGTCAGTATAGAAGGAAGAGTTAATGTACAATCATAGTAATCATTGCATAACGTGGGGGGAAAGGGCACAGGCACTAACGTAGTGTCCACAAGTCATTGTGATCACGGATCCCTCGTGTGATCGTCTTCCCTCTGGAGGCACCAATGAGCTCAACAACGCGGCCATCAGAGGTCCATGCTGTGAGAACTTTATCGTGGGCCCTTGTATCGGTGAGTAGTTGCTTGTTTCTCTTTGTTAGGTCTTCGTAGATAGCGATTCCAGTTTTTTTTTTTTTCAGTTTCCGTCTCTCGGTGAGTACTGCTTTCTTTGTTTGGTAGGATACGAACTTCACTATTATGGGTCTATGTTTTTTGTTGCCGTGACTTTCCGTTCTTGCATTTGTACTCTGTTTTGTCTCCGTTCCCTCTGCTTTGTTTCGTACATCCTTCGTTCCGACTCGATGACTTCGATCTATCTCAGATTTCTGTAGGTCTATCCCAAGTTTCTCTTTCGCGATGTGACACATGATCTCTGAAGTGTTCTCTCCCCTTGACTCCGGTATGCCGAAGAAGCGCACGCAGTTTCTTCGTGAATATTGTTCGAGGTCATTACATGTCTGTTGTAGATGGATGATCTCCTCATTCTTTCTCTCTAGCTTCGACGACAGGGCAGCAACCTCTTTCAATGAACTTTCCGCTGACTTTTCAAGATCCATGATGCGGCTTTCCTGTCGTTCGATTGTCTCGTGTAATGAGGCAAGTTCACTCCTGATAGCTTCTTTCACTACGTCCTGAATGGACGTAAGGAATGCTTTGTTCGTGCTCAGCTTTGTAGCCACCAAGTCGACCGAAGCCTCGTTAATGGTTAATGGCGCCTTCTCCCTTGTAGTCGGCGCCATTTTGGTAGAAATGAAGTACTCACGAACAAAATGTCATGAAAGTAGATGGAACTAATGTCATGAAAGTTTAGATGGAACTAATGGCGTTCAAAGATCAGGCGTTGCGCAGGGCCACTCTAGACACATACTTCCGGTCACCTCAGAGCATACTATGATGCTCTAATGTTCACACACACGGAACCAAATATGCCTTCTAGCAATAAGTATAGTTAGTATATTGTTTTACTGGGATAGTGGAAGATTGCTAGATTTCGATATTTGTGTAGAGGGCACGAGTTTTCCAAACAAGAGCAAGCAACAGTTTGTTTTCCTGCAGCTCGAGTGAAATGAAAGTTGAACTTCTGAGCTATTTCAAACAAAATGTCATATTATCACGGTATGAAGACAAACTTACGCCTTGAAAGTGCACATGGGACTGGGGCGTCCAAGAATGTATCAGCGGGTGTCCAGGGCCACTCAGAACACATCCTTCTTGTCACCGAAAAACACACTGTAAAGTTCCAATGTTCCCAGAATGGTATCCATTTTAGTCTTCTACAGTCATCGTTAGTTTATATCACTATTTCATAGTGACAGATGTGAATTTTTCCTGAATTTCCCTGATTTTTTTTTCTGAATGAGCTGCAGTATATAGGGCCCCGTACAGCTATAACTGGTTTCGGTGTTTTTGATAACTCGTTGAGTACTACTTCCATTGCAAAATATAGCAATGATTCTTTACACTAATAGAATAAAATAATACGGGAGCACTTTCCAGCTACTGGCTGGGGGTCCCTTAAAAATAAAAATAACTGGATGGGTTTGTGTTTTAGGTATCTCAGATGTTAATTCCACTGCCAAGGAAAATAGGCATACATGACTCTTTTCACCTAAAAAAGCTCAATTCATATGGGGTGGGAATACCTTTGGGCTATACACGTCAGAGGCCCTGCATCCGGGCCAATTTCGCACCTCTTTTAATCAAATTCTTTAATGCTGAATCAAATTTAGCAAAAATTTCGCCTAGATGACATGGTAGTTCAATGCCATGATCTCTTCATTCAAATTCATTTTGAAACATTCACATTACCTCTAACTTTATTCTAAATAACACTTTTTCAACTGAAATCCATAAGACAAGCACCATTCCACTATCCGTTCATTCATAAATTCATAATGATATAGTCACGTGATCACACGCTGCGCTCGTTCATTCAAATTGATTTCTGGCCATCTAATTTAACATGTTCTGCAGTCAATTAAACAGATATGTTCATGCTTGACCTCTTTCCTTATTTTCTTTCATCGTAGTTATTGTTTTGTAAGCATCATAACATTTCATGTTTTCGTATTGGTTTAAGAGACTTTAACAACAGTTTTTTTTTTTTTTTAACGTGCTTATTGAATCCGAAGAAGTAAGAAGCCACAAATTATCTGGCCGTTCCCGAGCGCTTTATTCCGAGCGGTCGGCCAGTTCCAGGAAGTCAAGGTTATGATCCTCAAATGTTTTTTTTTTTTTTTTTTAATGATTCTTTCTGTGTCTTCTAGAGACATACGTCTGTATCTATTGTGCTGTCATGACTATACAAAATGAAGTTAATCTGCAGTACTGGTACACGTATAGGCCTATAATGACATGTAGAGAAGGAGCGTTACAGAACAACCAAATCCAATCAAACTAGATAAAAAATATGATACTTTTACTGCTTTATAACATTAATTTATAGATGAAATTAAAACACATATAGAAAGACACGATAAAATGTTCTCACCTTTAAAAACAAAGAAATAGCATGATGTAAATTTGAATGAACACGTTTTGAATTTGACTGTCTTTCGCGAAATCTAATGACTGAAATACCCTTTTCGGCAAGTCAAGGCGAATTTGAATGAACGTAGGGTACCAGCCAATTTGAATACCCATTTTACGAATTCGAACCTTCTATCAAATGAAGAAGTGCGAAGTTGGCTGGGAAAATCTAACTGGCTTTGATGTTTTTGGTATCTGATGTAAACTAAGGCCTACTTCGATTGTGAAAGAAAAACAACTATGACTCTTTTCAGCTTAATGATGTCATTATAATTATGTGGGGGAGGGGCACTTTATGGCTACTGTACCGGGCCCAGTACAGGATGAAATGACTGGTTTTCGTAATATGTTCATCTCGGTTGTGCACTATACAGAAGTATGCTTCCTTTGCAAATTTCTTGGGTGATTTGCTACTGTAACCTATAGGACCCCGTATACAGGATAAGATGATTTGCTTTGGTGTTTGTGATATCTCTGTTCAGTAGGCCCTGATATTTACGTTACAAAAGAATTTGTAAGACCATTTTCAGCTGATTCACAGTACATGTATAATGGATGGGACACTGTGTAGCTACTGTCTGGGGCTCCGTACAGGATAAAATAACTGGCCTTGCTGTGTTGAATATCTCTGATAGGTCCTTCTTCCAGTGCAAAAGAAATTACCCGTGTTTGGGGCTATACGTAACTGTCTGGGGCCCCGTACAGGATAAAATAACTGGCTTTGGCATTTTGGATATCTCTGATGGGTACTACTTCCATTGCAAAAGAAATTAGCCGTGACCCTTTTCAGCTGAATGAAACTAATGTGTGTGTGTGTGTGTGTGTGTGTGTGTGTGTGTGTGTGTAGGGGGCACTTTGGGGCTACTGTCTGGGGCCCCGTACAGGATGAAATAGCTGGCTTTAGTGTTTTGGCTATCTCTGATGAGTATGCCCACTACTTCCGATTGCAAAAGAAAGTATAGCCGTGACCCTTTTCAGCTGAATAAAATCAATGTGTGTGTGTGGGGGGGGGGGTGGGAAGGGAGCAATTTGGGGCTACTGACTGGGACCCCGTGCAGGATAAAATAGCTGGCTTTGGTATTTTGGATATCTCTGATGGGTACTACTTCCATTGCAAAAGAAATTAGCCGTGACCCTTTTTAGTTGAATGAAACTAATGTGTGTGTGTGTGTGCCGGGGGGGGGGGGGGGGGCAATTAAGGGCTACTGTTCGGGGCCCCGTAAAGGATAGAATAGCTGGCTTTGGTGATTTGGATATCTCTGATGGGTACTCCTTCCATTGCAAAAGAAATTAGCCGTGACTCTTTTCAGCTGAATAAAATCGATGTTTGTGTGTGTTACGTAGGGCCTATGGTTGTGGGGCAGTAAATAGGGCTACTGTCTGGGGCCCCGTACAGGATAAAATAGCTGGCATTTGTGTTTTGGATATCTCTGATGGGAACTACTTCCAATGCAAAAGAAATTAGCCGTGACCCTTTTCAGCTGAATAACACCATATTTGTGGGGCCCTTTGGGGCTACTGTCTGGGGCCCTGTACAGGATAAAATAGCTGGCATTGCTGTTTTCATGATAAGTACATCCAAAGGAACAATAATATGCACCAACTTTGGTCCGTGACCCCCTTCGGCTGAATAAATCCATTTTTCGGGGCCCCTTTTTGTGGCCCCTAGGCTTACGGTACAGGATTTGACTTGCCAGCAATTCATTTTATTGACCCTTGGCCACATCCTTATATGATGGGACCATCAAAAAGTGTGACCCTTTTCAGCTGAATAAATCTTCTGGGACCCCGGTCTATATGGAAGAATGGGTTTATTACAGTGAGTGTTTTGGCCTCGCGTGGGGAGGGGTAAGCTGTTGCTGGCATACACGTTATATTGATTTTATCTGCGGCTTTGAGTTTGATGAGTTTGTTTGACGGATTTGTATTTGAATTCGGAGTGGCGCATACGGTCCGTGTATGTCTTACGTATCAACATTGGGAAGTCGTTTCATCAGGAAGGACAGTTGTTCGGACATAAATTGTCGCCCCGTCAAAGATTGTCGCCCCCTGAAACAGCCGACAATTTGACGGAGTTGGTGGCTTAAATTGCCGCCACGGCAAAAATTGTCGCCCGCCCTCGAAGTACATTTTGCTGGGTAATATCATTCTTGACATAGGGTGCGTTTACAAGATTTTTCTTCTGGCCAGAAACAGTGTTTTGAATTGCATTTGTAACGTTTTTGTTCATGTTACACCCAGAATGGGTTGATTATGAATGATTTTCTTTTTTTGTTGTTGTTGTTGTTGTTTGTTTATAATACGCAGGGCCGGCGCAGTGTTGCCAAAAGAGTGGGGGCCCACTTCCGGGTTTTTTTCAGCTGACTCAGCTCATTCTCTCCCCTCCCATTTTAGTGCCACTTACGTACTTCCGGGTTGAAAAAAGTGTGGGGGCCCAAAGTTCGTTTGTGCTAAAATCAACTAACGATTAAGAAATTATTTACGGCATGTCGAAATTATTCGCTTATGCATAAAGCATGCCAAACTTATTCTGGGACAAAGAATATTGAAATGGAAGTTGAATTTAAGACTGATGGAAGAATATGACTGCAGTGAAAAAATGAACAAAGACAGACATCATTTAGGGAGGGTACCTCCCTCGTATGTCTTTTCTCTCGGTCTTTCTCGGTCTCTCTCTCTCTCTCTCTCTCTCTCTCTCCTAGCCCGCCTCACCGCTGAAATTCAATTGACACACCCCTACTATTTTGAAATCAACGCCGCTGTGAACTCTATAATGTGATGGAGCGCTGTGCGTGTTGTGGAAATTGTGTCGCTTGAATGTTTCGTCCCTTTTTATCTCCTGCGTGCTTACGTAGACACACGAACGCTCGCACACAACACACATACAATACATACGTAGCCCACGTACACCAGACCCCTCAGACTTTGCCTCAAACCCACACTCATGCAGGCACAAAACTGCGCCCACAAACACGAATCACCACACACCATCATCATACGTCACGTACCCACATCACGTACGCTTACATGCACACGTATACACACAGACAAACAAACCACTACCACAATACAACCACCACACAGGCACAGTTTCCACATATTATGGCCGGCGACAATTTGTGTAATGGCCGGAGACAATTTGTGTAGCTACGTTTCACCTGGCCATCACAAATTGTCGCCATCGAAGTCAAAAATTGGAAACTGAACAAGCATCACAAATTGACGACAATTTGTGACGGGGTGACAATTTGTACCGCCAACTCCGTCACAAATTGTCAATTTGACAATTTTATTGGCAACTTTTGATGGAGCAATTTATGTCGCAACATTTTTTTTTTTTTTTGCCATCATAGATTGTCTCCATCGAGGTCAAAATTAGGAACTGCACAAGCAACAAAAATTGTCGCCAGACAACAATTTTTGACCGGGCGACAATTCATGACGCCAACTCGTCAAAAATTGTCGCCCAGAGCCGGGGGCGACAATCTTTGACGGGGCGACAATCTTTGTCGCAGCACACGAGTATTGCGACGCGAACGGAAACACATGTGGTCTATGCTTGCCAGATTCCATGAGAACGGCTTCTGATAAATGCGTTTTTGGCAAACTTAAAGTCTCGTTGAGCGAAAAAGCGGAATTCTACTTTAACAGTTTAAAAGATCATGACGGCCATCCTCTCAGGGCATTATACAGAGAAACTTCTTATTAACTCACGCACTCATGAAATGTTAATGTGAAGCGTCGTCTGGCGCCTATCAGATCGGCTGTGATTGTAAAATATGAACACCAACATAATGTTTCATAAATGCACGGCAATAAACATTGTAAAAACGAAGCAGATCAAAACAAAACCAAGAACATGTCTTAACTATCGGCAGACAGATAATGACAAAGGATACATTTTCCTCTTACTTCGAGTTTTGCAATCAATGAAGAAAGAAAGCGCCCATCGAGTCTCCAAGGTTGTGTCTTCAGCTGAAAGCTAAAACAAACAAACAAACAAACAAAAAATGACGTATTTTACGCCCAACAGTATGTTAAAGATTATAATCACTTCACCTACGTGGAAACTTGGTCTCTTGTCAGAAAGGGTGTTTTCGAAGGAAATTTAATGAAAAAATCATGCAGGTTAACACTTCGCATTGTACTGGTGTCAAAAGCCTCCCTGAATCATTAAGATTTTGCTGCTAGTTTAATTGCATCCATAGTTTCAATTAGCAGTTTAATGTTGTAAAATTGTATGTATGATGATAAAAAATGTCATTCTGATATTTTTCGTTACTTTGTGGTACCCCCACACCCATGCAAAATCTTTCCGACGTATCTTTTTAACAGTATTAGTTATACTTACAGACATCATGCGAAAGAATTTTTAACATTTAAGGTAACTGATAAGTTGATAATATCAATTGTGAATGTGAAATATGAATATCAAAGTATAGCTTTTTAAGTCACAGACATGAACAGTTAAAATACACACATACACCATAAAAAAAGTAAGTCGTATTTTATGGCAGGGACCTAGTGGCATAATATGCATCTGTGTCTCGCATTGAGTATTCCGAACACTCTACAATGTAAAATGACAACGCTGATCGTGGCTGTAAGGTTGGCCTTACAAATGCTACCTTATATCACTCATACAAATAACGTTATATTAATCATTGCAGTAAGTTAAAACTTGTTCGCCGGAGAGAAATGGTACACCCAGAGTCACAAAGGATACATTCCCTATTACCAGACCAGTCCCCCACCCCCAAATGGAAATAATGAATCAATCATAAAATTTCTTGCCGGCTTTCTATTGTAAACTTGTTCATCCCACTTTATTCATTTCTTTCAAAAAATGGTGTAAGTATGAAAATCTTGAAAATTTTAAAAGGCAACATTTGGGTGGCATTTCATGAAGCGTTTTGTCCGACAAAGTTGTCCGACAAATTTGCTCTCAGCCAATCAAATCGTCGCCGGTCACACGAACCGACGAATCACTCGATTTTGGGTCAAATTTTCGATTTTGAGATTTTCAATCATTACGATAGTAGACATTCTATACTACATATTCTGAAATTCTCAGTGTGTAATTTGGTGTAATTTTTACGTAGTTATCACTTTTGTAGAAGTATGTAATTCCATTTGTGAAAATTATTTGTTTTCCCCATAGACGCGTGTGTTAAACAATCAGGCGATTCGACGGTTCGGTGACCGCGCGTACTAGTACGCGCGGTCACCGAACCGACGAATCAGTGCGCATTGACTTGCGTGTTGTTTTTGAGATTCAACAGTTCATTGACCGCGCGCATAGGGCGCGTACTATGTAATACATGTGTTGACAATGACAACGCTCAATGTACATGTACGTATGGACACACATGGAAAATGACAACGTTCTTTGCAGACCGAAAATACATGCATGCAGCTCTTTGACGATTTCCCGCTTATTTGTTAACAATACAATTCGATAAAAACTTCACAAGTTAGAGCAAGAATTGAAGTCTGGTGTACTACAAAAATAATTGGAAATTATAGACATAAAAGTGTAGCAACCATAAGTCAAAAATGGGCTAACTTCAAACGCGTTTTTCTCGAATTGTCATTCTTACGCAAACCTGAGGGATTCGTCGGTTCGTGTGACCGGCGACGAAATGAAAGGATTTCAGAAGCTTGTAACAGTTTGTCAGAAAAATATCCGTCCAAACTGCTTCATGAAATGCCTCCCTGTGCCTATCAACTTCTGTTACCTACTTTGTATCCACAAGAGTTGTAACTATCTGAAATTAGTACTTTTCCAAATTATCAGACCAGCTTTTATTTGACTCTTCATTAGATTTCTCATGCATGACCAAAGCTAATACTAAATTTTCTCTATTGACGGGTGAAGGAGTGTGTGAACTAACTCTCTAACACGTGTCTAAGCTGCAGCTAAAACATATTATTTCGTTTAACGAATACATGAATTTCGAGCAAGTTCTTCGGCGTATCCGCAATGTCATTAAAACATCGGTTTTTTATATATTAGGGGTTGTCTTTATATTTGACTAATTTTTTTTAAACAAACAATTAATGCTACTTTTGGAATAATTTGTATTATTTGGAGATGGAAATTTATAAATGAAAATGAAATGGTGTATCATCAGGAGAACTGAAGACATCAATAACAGTGACAATATCAATAACACACATAAAATAACAATAACAATAATATACTATTATATCACCTGCCTCTCATACTATCAACAGTCTAAAACAACAACAACGACGACGACAACAACAAAACACACAACTTCATCTCACGTCTTTCTTCATTTCGCTCCCTAAATCTGAACCCACACTTCAATTTGCATAATTGTGCTGATCTCTTGCGTAAAGCCATAGCCTCTTTACGAGAAAAGCGGAATATCAAGCTAAATGAAGAAGCACGTTGAGTAAATAGGCGAACTCAACTTTTGGCTCCACGCGGTATACAAGGACAGAATAGTAATGAATCCCTTTGACGAACTTTATCAAAAAAGTAAAACCGAATGACATGTTGGAGTTGGAACGTGTCACTCTAAGAGAAGATGCTGATGTAACACCATCCAAACAGTAATTAACATTCGCTTAAGAAAAAAAAAACACAAATCAAAACAAAGACACACACACACACACACGCATGTGACAGGCGCCTGGAGTGGTTTACAGGGACAAATATTTATGAATTATTTTGAAGAGCTTAACCAAAAAAGTTACTTACATTAAATGACATGTTTATGAAGGAACGTGTCACTCTAACAACTTAACGCGCCCATGAAAAGCTCATGAGAACTGTCTGGCTCCTATCAGGTCGGCTGTGAATATAAAATATGAACGAGGGAATGTTGATGCGACGGCATCCAAACACTAGTTAAGTAAACATTCCTTAAAACAAAAACAAAAAACAACAACAACTAAGAAATGCACACGCATTAAGCTCTTGAGAGGCGCTTGAAGCGTCGAAAGCATTAACAGCCTCTGTACATGAGCTTCGTGATCAGTGAGGGGAAAAATTGCCGATGACGGAAATCAGCTCGAAGGTAGGTTCACGCGCTGGAGGAATCCTCCGTCACTGCTAACGTGATGTTTGATGATAGTTTCGTTTATAGCTGGAAAACTTGGGTGCACGTCACGAGGCCAACACCCACGAGACAAACAGCCCACGAGTCATACAGCCCATGAGTTATGCAGCCCACAAGTTATACAGCTCACTAGTCATACAGCCCATGAGTTCGATACTAAGCAAACAAGGCCCACGAGATCGACACATTATGCCCCGTGTTGTATCTATCGAACTTGTGGGCTGTGTCTACCTAGTGTCGAACTCATGGGCTGTATGACTCGTGAGCTGTATGACTTATGGACTTGTTTTCAATGTCTAACTCGTGGGCAGCATGACTCGTGGGTGTCGGTCTCGTGGGATGACCCCGAAAAAAAAAATGGCCCTAAGAACGGAGACTTTTTGTTTCCAATTTTCCCGATCCTGTTGCTCTGTATGTGGTGAATAATTGGTTGAATTAAGATGTCACGTTATTTCCAATATGATTGACATGATCTATGTTTGACTATTAAGTGAATCATTCCTGTTCCTCGAAATCTTGATTTCCAACATTTCCCCATAAAACTACTTACTCTGAAAATAACGGTGTTTGATTTAAAAAAAAAGGAACAACTAAAACAATTTTAATCTAAGACTTGCTATGAATTCGACTAGATGACACATTAATCATAGCGCGAATTCATTCCTCATTTCCTTTTAAAATCCAATCCTGAGACGACAAAGGCGGGGAAGGAGAATCTTTACGTCGTTACCAGGGGTCCAAAACTTCTGACTCCTCTTGTTGTGGATTTGTTTTTCTTTTACCCGACTCAAAAAGCTCTACATTGGGTAAGTTTGACAAATCTACTTTGCAATTTGTTTCTCCTGTTTATAGAGACTTGGTTCATGCTAGTTTTACGTTTCGAAGTGGTTTAGGCCTATGTCTTCACTTTGTGCCAGGTCATGAATGTATTCATCGTCGCTGGGGCGATAAGACCTCGTATCTACAAAATGTCAAATGTTCAGGAGAGTCAAAAAACATGGCGGCCAAAGCACTATGGCGAATGGGATAGCCTTTCCTTTGACGTGCCGTGGTGGCTTCATTTTTGGAGTAAGACAGGTGGAATTTGGACAGGACATCACTTAACCCATTATTTGACCATTAGTTCAAAAAACTAATTTTCACCAAAATTGCAGATACAAGGTCTTATCACCCCAGCGACGTCATGTCAATGCTTGTTTTACATGTTAAAGGCTTGCGCATGCTTTCTGAATTCCATATTACAACAGATGTGTCATTATGCCAAGCCTGTTAGAAGGCTAGAAAAGATAATATGTTGCTGGTTTCTTTCTAAATTGTATTCTTCTTTGTTTTTGTTTCGTCTATTGTAAAAAGCACCTCAAAAAACTTACGCAAAGTAACATAATATTCGGATAATCCTCGTGTCTGTCCACAAAATCAATGGCAAATTGCAAGAAAAGTACCCTGTCTGTCACTATCAATGAAATAACTTGAGTTTTTAGAATTAAAGATTGTGTTGGAGTCACATAAGATTACCTGCTCTATATTCTTTACGCATGTATTAGTAGGGGAGAAAATTAGTATAAATTGTTACAGTATTCATACACTTGTATTCACAGCTATGAGTGTGCCTCCGAATTGAAAGCAGTCCCATCATGAGATCGACAATCTTTCTTGTGATGGTCAGTATCGCAGGTGAGCTGCTTCTATTACCCCTTCCCCTCAGCCCCTCCTTACCTCTAAACACATGGGCCAAGATATCGCAAAGCAAATTCAAATCCAGTACATGGATCATGCTGATATAATCTGTATGTTTCGATTGAGTATAGATAGGGGCTTACGCGTAACCTTTCTCTTACGCCAATAGACACCAATAAACACCAATGAATACCTATCGATGAAAGCTCATGAAAGATAGGACTGTTAAAGAAAGAAACTGCCACGATTGTTTCAGGGCATGAAAGTATTGTGGGATTGGCAGTCAGGACGATTTATATGACAAGAACACTTAACTGGTCAGTAACACACTTTCCTCGATTTTTAATGTTTTTCCAATTGTTAATTCTTCCTTCGAGTGGGCTCTGCCAATTCCGTAACTCATGTACACACATAAAATGGTAAATGACTATAAGTGTGTAAACGTTTAAAATACTTAGTAATTACACTGAAGAGGGTATTTTACCTTAATACCTTCGAAGAACACTACAAGGGTTTTGAATCAACATTGCATTCATCCTGAAGCCTATTAAAAAGACAAGTCCACCTTCAAATACATTAAGTGAATATAGCAATATCAGTAACACATATCAGTGAAAGTTTTGGGAAAAACTGACAGTCCGTTCAAAAGTTATGAATCTTTAAAGTCTGGTAGATGAGAAGACTACTATACAGTGTATGATGTCACATGCATACAACGATATAAGAAAAATATAAAGAGAATATTTAACAAAATTTTTATCTTTTGAAGAAAGTGTGCATTTCCTTGACTTGTCACTGACGTATGTTTAGGATGATATTATCCCCCTTGCCTTCTTCTGAAAGAGGCAGGTGAAGTGTTCTTTTATTATGAGAGAAAGATGAAAACATATTGATTTTATTAAATTTTTCTTTATAGGTCTATTTAGTTGTACATTTGTGACATCACAAGCTGTACAATAGTCTTTTTTTTTTTCATCCAGTATGTTACTGAGCGGCAGTTTAACTTTTTAGCTTTTTAGCAGCTTAACTCTTTAACGAATTGTCCGATATTCCTCAAACTGTCACTGATGTGTTCTATTAACATTACTGCATTCACCCAATTTACATGTCTGTGAAGGTTGACTTGTCTTTTAACCCTATAAAGCCCAAGGGGGGGGGGGGGGACACATTGTGCCCCCTACTAGATTTTCCTTTACCAATCCTTCACCCTTAATCCGATTTCAACCAAATTTGGTGACTTTTCCTAAAATCTTATTGCGAACATTTTGATACATAATTTAGTTATATTTGATGTTGCTGGTTGCCATGGTAACCACAAACTGACAAACATGTCAGTCAGATTTTGCATCTTTTTTTTTTCTGTTCCCGTTTCATTTAACAGCATTACAGTGTATGAAATGGGTGTTTCTTGGCTGAAATTTGCTGAAGGAGCAAAATTTAAAGTAATTATGGTCATGGAAAGTTTTTCTTATTATTTCCTTTGTAATTATGTGACAAAGGCATAAAACAATAGATATAATAGAGATAATGGAAAACAATAATATTTTCTAAAGATTGGCCTTCTATTTTGTGTTATTTTGATTCCTTCACCCAAGTTGTGCCTCTAATATCATTAGTTTATCATTATTGTCAATTTGCAATCTCAAAGTTCCACTATTATCAGATTATGCAAACATGAAAAGTCATAACTATACATGTACCAATCCCAAACATTTCATCTCAGGTCTCATTATGTATTTCTTTATGTTGATATGAATAGCGCCCCCACATGGTGACCTTGAGAAATTTCAATCATAACAAATTATAATAAGATTCCACTTGCTTATCATTTGTGGCAAATATGAAAATGATTGATCTATAATAAGACATATATAATGGGGATAAAGAAATTATACAGAAAAATCATGTTTTAAGCATATTTCCTATGTATTTCTTTATATTTTAGTAAATAGCGCCCTCCATGGGTGACCTTGACAAAATTCAAATATACGGTCATGTAGAGTATTAGTTAATCTACCCATGTGCCAAATATGACGATGATACATCAAATAATAAAAAGTTATATAGGGGGCACAATGTGCCCCCCCCCCCCCCTCCCTTGGGCCTGCCAGGGGTCAAAATAGCCTGGGCTTAATAGGGTTAAGTGAGAGGAAAGCGCCCTCGTGGATACCATCAGTATATTTGATTGGCTGTTTATATGTTTTCATCCCCAATGATCTACACATTTCGGACGCATAGTGGGTGTGCGGTACCTCGTTGCGGATTCCGCCTTATGTCAACTTGTCGCCTGCACTGACGGTAGTGATTGTGAATTTGAACCCGTTGTAAAGCGCATGAATCGTCCACCATATCGTGAGCTTGTCTCTTGTCGACCTAGACGGAAAAAGCCTGCAGGTACGCTTAAACTAAAGGCTTCGGCACACCTAGACTTTTGTCAGGGCCCTCTTGCTGTATAGAGAAAAGAGCCCAGCTGCGTGGGGTTGCTTGCGCTGTCGCGGTCGACTGGGCTCGCTTTGCTCGCCCGTCAGCGAGAGGGCCTTGAAAAAAGGATACAGCACACCCGAAAACGGTATCGGCAACGGTCCATTTTTGCTTTGTTTTTCTTTTTCCATAAGGAACCATAGCAAAAACTGGACCGTTGTCGTTGTCGTGCCCGGTGTACCAATGCCTGAAAACAATATGACATGACACGACATGACCCGGAGAACGTATCTCATGTATTTGTCTGGGGCAAGCTATAGGGCTTTCTATTCACAGACAGGTGCACGTCACGAGATCAACCCCCAGGAATCACACAACCCACCAGTCATACAGCCCATAAGTACGACATTAAACAAGGCCCACAAGACCGATACAATAATCTCCTTGTGTCTGTCGAATTCACAGGCTGGTTTTACCTAGTGTTGAGCCCATGGACCTTTTTTCCTAGTGTCGAACTCAAGGACTGTGCTACTGGTGGGCAGTATAGCCCATGGACCTGTGTTAAATGTTGAGGGCATGGGATGTATGACTCGTGGGACCCGGTGTCGGTCTTGTGGAATGACCCCGTTTATTCATTCCTTCTTTTAATTGCGCCAGAATCCTTGTTCTGAAATAGCACTTGTGATCTGAAAACAAGCGTATGCACAATTTCGACTCTAGCCGTTCACTGGATCTTTAGGTGATTTGCATGCAGTAGAATGAGGGAATCTCCTATGCCAACTGAAACAAAGACATCTTCAAATTCCCTACTATACTGGACAATGAATTTCAATCAAACTTTGTTAACACGTGTGTCGTGTTTATAGGAAAGTAGAAAATGAGACTAATATAGCAAATATAATCACATAACTTTTACTCAAACTCTCTCAGTTTACCAACTTTTATGGGAGTCTTTGAAGGAAATATCATAGTTTTCTTTCCTTACATCTAGAACATAGAAAGTGAAATGAAGGTCTTGTCCGATATTTCAGCTACAAACGGATGTAAGCTGGTATTCACATTATCTTTTTATATACTCAAGTGAAGTAGATCCATTACGCTATGGGATCTTCACACACACACACACACACACACACACACACACACACAAATCAAAATCTTCTATTTGTCACTATGGTGGCTATTTCCGTAGTTGACAGAATGTTTAATGACAAAAGTATCCAGTTCCTCCCCCTACAGAAAAGAAAAAAAAATTACTCTGTTAACTATGATAAACTGGTCAAATCTTGAATTTTACTCTTTTGTCTCCTTGTCATTCATTACCCTTACAGAAGACACCCTTGTGATCTTGAGTGATGACGAAAACACTTATTTGGCAAAAGGAACAAAAGTGAATTTCACAATCTACCGTACCTTTCAAGAGGTAGCCCAAGATCTTACATATGTTCGACAGGATCAAGTCATCTATTGGATTGCACACTACAAAGTCCGTCGGGTTGGCATTGCCGATGAACAGCCTGGAACGGTGTATCGTAAGTTCAAGTTTTGATAATAATCAATTGTTATGTGTTCACTGGTGACGGAGGAAAATAGGTCTTGCATATGCAAGCATATACGGAACTACAGGTAATAATCCTCTCTACGAATATAAGACTAAGCAATAATCGCTAGTTGACCTTTTAAGCACATTTGGTTGCGACCGATATCTCATTTTCATGACTAGTGAAAATAGGCCTATAGAATTGAAGACATGAATATAAGAACGACCCAAGTCCAATTTTTGGCCAAATTCAGTTTGACATTGGAAATTGTAGCTTATGCATGGCCTCATCTTGTGTATAAATGATAAATCCTAATTACCCCCGGAAGTGCCTGAAATGAATGAGTTAAATCTTATATGAATGTAAGAATGAAGGACTTCAAAAAAGGGTCATTTTTACATTCATATTGTAGCGCCTTCTCTCATCCTTCTCTCCTATCAATAGCAGAATATCATGTATATGATTCAAAGAACGACCCAAGTCCATCACACAAAATGGCCTCTCCATAATTAATGTAAATGTTAATTATCATAATATGTTCTAATTTGTATATACAATGTTGCCTTCCCATCACAGTTAAATAGAATATTATTGGACAAATAAAAAAGATACGATTTTTACAGTTTACTCGAAATGGTCTTCCATGGACTTTGGTCGTTCTTATATTCAGATACTCAATTCCATTCAAGTCCACTTACAGTGAGAAAAGTCTTGAATCCGTTCGATAACAGATAATCATTCGAGATCGACTTTACTATTTAGCTGAATTTAACTTTGATAAACAAATGAGACGATTTCAAACGTGAGGACGCTCTCTCCCTCCCTCTCTCTCACCAGAGGGTCACAGCTGCCTTAACCTGGCACTTTCTGAATCAAAGCGTGCCCTCTTCGTTGCTACTCGCGGAGTAGCAGATTTTGGCGGAACAGCGGACATCATTGTCGTTTCTCTTTGGAACTTCTCAGTTCTGGAACACTTTGCCAGGGACGTCGACAACATAAAGAGCATTGACCTTGACGAAGTGGGAAGGTGTGTGTGTACAGCTTCCGCATTCTAGCCTATCGGGGGAATAGTTATATTTCTCAAATTGTAACATTCCTTAATCATTGTAAAAAAAGGATCATATAGTTTTGGTTTAGACCTAAGTTCAGGTTTCTAAAAGAAGATTTGGTGAGATAATGAGAAACCTCTTATGTAATATGAAAGAGCATGAAATTCCAAAAGGGATTCAACTTTTATTTGATGAAAATTGCTTTTGAAATGGCTGAGATATCCAAACCAGAGCAATTATGATAAAAGATGGGACCCATCTTTGATAAGGATCACTTTGCTTTACTTTGTTTTTTTTTTTTATATTTCAGCTATTTCAATACCACTTTTCTTCAAATAAAATTTAATACTTTTATTACAATTGAATACTATTTATCATTTCAAAAAAAGGTATCTAGGCATCTTGTCATATCAATCAATACTATACCATCCCTTTAATACCAACATTGAAAATGAACAAAATTGTTCGTGTGATAAAGTTATCCGTTATCGCTAATCAGTTGTTTGAATTAATCATGCCAAATAAAGCGGAGACATGATTTTCACGAAACATTTAATTCTCATTGTCCAAGTCATTTTTCACTTAAGGGCAGGTATGGACATGATATTAGAGCAGTAACTAAAAGCAGATATCAGCAACATGCCATATTTACATTTATAGCGCTTTAAATGAGAACGTGTACTTTCATCTACCGCTTTACAGGTACGTTTACTGGACAAACGCTCGTTCAATATTTCGTCAAGCTATTGATAACTACGCCTCACCAAAGGAAATGCTTAAGCAATCCTCGATGGGGTATGAATTCCTTAGCATCGGCATTGACGGCGAAGGTATGAAATGGTATTACGATGATAGAAATATCAGATATATGTGCAATTTAAGACAGAAGTCATACTAGAGAAACATTAATCGATGGCCACTCTATATCGTGGGAAGTAGGAAACAAGTGGTCACTCGTCTAAATGTCACGGACACACCAACCTATAGTGTCTACTTAGAATCAGAATTATATTAGATCAAAGATTTAGATGGATTTTTAAAGGTAATACAAATATTAGGATTTTATTGAATTTCTCTGTTATGATCTGCACTTTTAAAATGATTTCCATGGAAAAAAACACACTCATAGATAATGTATACTAGACATTGCTGGACAGAATGTAAGTCCTATTTGAACTAATTTGAACAGTGGATTAACGAAATGGGAAACATTTCATATATAAGGTTAATTTTTGGACAAAATTAGTTATTGCCAGCATTGATTTGCTTATTAACTTTACGAAATGATTCACTTTAATACCGCCTGGAAAGATAGTTGCAATGCTGTTTGATACCACACTATAGCTTTATTTAGGAAGAGACAAATTGCCAATAACAAAAGTCCATCATTTATTTTTTCTTACGAAAGAAAATTCGGTATTTCCACCTTTGATAAATTTGAATGAATTTCTGGCTGTCAAATTTTACCATTTCTTTCTCTAAAACTGTTTGGTTAAGCACGGGGACAAAGTCTTGTATCGTTTAAAGTGTTAGCTTAATACTATACATCAGAATAGACAAAAGACAAGATGTACACCTGTTAGATTTTGTAGCCATTTTTATTTATTTATTTATTTATTCATTCGTTTATTTATTTCTTTATTTATTTATTTATTCATTCGCTTATTTATTTATTTATTTATTTACCTATTTATTTATTTATTTTCTTTTCTTCTTCTTTTGCTGTTGAAATGGTTTTGTGACAGTCATAAAAAAGCAACAACGAACCATGCGCAATAAAAATACCAACATGTATACGCAAGTCTCAAACTAATAAGTAATTACCTCCGCCAAGGGGGTAGGTTATGTTTTCGTTACCGTTGGTTTGTTACCTCCGCCAAGGAAGGAGGTCATGTTTTCGTTGCCGTTTCTTTGTTTGTTAGTTAGTTAGTTACATGGTAGTTTCTTCGTCTGCAAAAAAAAAAAAAAAACTCAAAAAAAGTACTTAACGGATTTGGATGAAACTTGAAGGAAAGATTTAGAATGATATAAGTAAGAGATGATTAAATTTTGGTAGTGATCCAAGACTTTTGGGGGAATTTACGATTGATTTTTGATATTTTGGCAGGTATAGGATCAATCAATGAACTTAGGATTTCAGGCTGCGCGTATTTGAGGTTTGCATGCGCGCACTAAAGTGTTTTCTTGTATCTGTTAGGGCGAGGCGCGCCCTGCAGCTGAGGGGTCATGACATAACAAAGGCTTTTATATTGGGAAATCGGGCGACTTTCAGCACACAATTATGTACAACTTGCCGAAAAAGGTACTAAGTTTTGTAACAAATGCATGTATTGAGTCCACATCATCTATAATGCAAATCTTTATAGATGGGAAAAGGTAAACAAACAAATGCGCATATAGTCCTAATACAACCCTCCAACATATATAAATATATATATATATATATATATATATATATATATATATATATATATATGTATATATATATATATATATATATATATATATATATATATTTTTTTTTTTTTATTGCCCGACATTTTTGGGAAGGTTCGAATGGAGACACAACAACATATTGCAATATGCTACAGTACTATCAAAGAGTCTCTCCCCCGGCCATGTCATACGCTGATCTAGATGGGTGGGTGATAAGTGGCAGGCGGAACGATTCCACCCCACGTAGTTACAACTAATCAACGCCCATCAGACATAGTAGTCTTCCTATAAAGAGTAAAACAAATCCTAATTGTTGAATTGACTGTACCTTTCGAACATAACACTGAAGCCGCTCATGAAAGAAAAGTATAGAAATACGAAGTACATGTGTTGTTGAATGAACTACAACGCAAGGGCTATTAGCCTTCCTTTCTTGAAATCTAGATCGGAGCAAGGAGGCAAAATTAACACTAGAAAACAAACAACGTCTGAATGGCCTACTCAACATATATAAATCCAAACAAAGTCCCACTGCAATCTGTCAAGACATCAGTAGATATGCAATAGTTTCATCATTCACCATATTCCATGCAAGAAAAGAACAGAACTGGGGGATGTTAATCACTTAGGCAGTAACATGTAAGAATGAAGGCACTTAGTAATAATGTAGTTATTGTGTTGAATTATTACTGTGGTCGAACTAAACTAAAACCGATTTTGATGATGATCTGGATAACGAAGCCGTTTTAGGCCTTCTTTTAGTCCCGGACCTCCTTCTCTCGGAGTTCTATGCTGTGTAGCTTGATAGAATCAACAACGGTTTAATACACAGTGGCCTATACATACAGCGCAGCTGTGTCGTTCGAATGAGCGCTGCATACACTGCTGCGCTGCTACGGCCTAGATTTAAAGTTAAAGAACTATGAACGAGAGATTCAAATAAGGAAAGACATAAAACACCATAATATCTCCTGAATCAGATTATCATCATGACTTATTAAAAGATATTCGCGCCATTTGGAAATCGCGAGTGAAAACTGATCAATTCACTTCACCGATTTTTCGTCCGGAACAGTCGTCTTTTTCGAGCCCTAAATTATGACGTCACGAAAGGATCAAAAGCCTTTACGAGTGCAGCGGGACATTGAGGCCGCCATTCATAAAGCACGTATTTCCAGGCGAGCAGATGTCATATCTTGCCTGTTTCTCGCCACATAGACTTTGTCGGCTGATCCATTAAAACGTCCAATTCTTACCTTATATTGTACCGAAAGACTTTGAGTTTGATGTCGAGGGTGAATTGAGTGATGTTAGTAACAAATGACATTGAGAGGGACAGCGACGAAGTCGGGTAGGTCTAAAAGAAGCAAGGGCAATGCAATGACAAGAGCAAGGAAATCAGATTTTTTGATTTGCTTTTATGTTTATGTTGATATCTGCGTGCTTCACAGCTGCAGCGCGCATAGAACTGTTACCATCTCTGGTTACCGATACTTACTGATACTGATACATGACACACATGTGTACACTGTATGTACTAGCAGCTATAGGGTTTTGAGCGATCACGTACCGTAGGCCTACTATAGCGAGAACTAACAATCTAGTAAACTAGCAGCAGACGCTGCAAGGTGTGTTTCAGACTCAGGGCCTACTTATCACAAACGTATCGGTAACTGTTTGCTATAGAACTCTGGAGTAGGTAGACCTCTAACGTCTGATTTAAACTTATATATCTACCTCCATAAAAACACACTTACTCTCTAAAAAAAATCGAGTGAAAATTTTCACTCTAAAAAGAGTGAATACAAAAAAGAGTGAATTTCGAGTGAAATTGGAGTGAATTTTGAGTGAAAATGTTAATTTTCACTCATTTTGGAGTGACGTCAGGGATCACTCGAAGATTTTGGAGTGATCCCTGACGTCACTCCAAAATGAGTGAAAATGAGCATTTTCACTCAAAATTCACTCCAATTTCACTCGAAATTCACTCTTTCTTGTATTCACTCTTTTTAGAGTGAAAATTTTCACTCGATTTTTTTTAGAGAGTACACGGACTAACGTTAGAGCCAAACCCAAGGTAAGTTACAGTAGACCTACTACTAGTATCCACATCTGGCATCCGAATATGATACTAGTATACGTAAGCTAGAATCCTGGAATTTCCACGGTTCAGAGGGTATCTTGGGAGCACTTTTTTAGGACTCATAGGAGTACGACTAATGTTAGTCTAGATCTCTAACGTCAGCTCTATCTAAAGATGTAACATGTTAGATCTACAGACAATGATATAAAGTATGTGCAAAATTTCGGAATTGGTAGCCCGACCTGCTTCTAATTCAAAGTGCGATTTACCAGGTACTGACTGTTCGAGAGTCGAGACAATCTCAGGCACAAAATCACAAATAACAGTCTAAGAAGACACCTGTATTCTGCGTTTTAAGCAAGATATATTAAATAAGAGAAACTTACGAAAATTATATGTAATTAAGTTCACGTACCTCGCTTTTTTAGGAACATACCTCTCTGAAATATGCCTACTATCAGGCAGAGTTCCCGGCTCTTTCGTTCATTGCGTGACGTCATAATTTCGGTGCCTGAAATTTCGCCGTCAGATCTGATTCTGGTGTTCAGAAAATGGTCTCAAAACATCATCTTTACATCGTTCTATCGACGTTTTCACCTTCTGAAAGACCATACGCTTTCCAGAAATGTACGAGCAATTTTCCCCTTCATCGTACTCTAAGAGCCTGCATAATTATTTCCAAAAGGATGCTTAATAATCACTCGAGTAAGATGCTGCAGAGGGGTATAAAAACACAGATCGACTGCTTTCTTTCGGTTCATGGTAAAACTATTTGCCCTCGGTGATTTCTCAACAGTGCCATGACGAACGACTTCCCCTCGGAGCATAGCACTGTTGAAAAATCACTTCAGTGCAAATAGGTTTACCATGTTCCTCTGTAGCAGTCGATATTTGTATAATATTCAACACTCCGTTGTATTTCACTTTCAGTAAAGTTCCTTGTAGAGAAATGCCATGAATGCCGAGATCCAGAAGCGGGCCATCGGCAAAACATCAAATGAAAATGACGCCTGATGTTTCTGTGAATGTTCTTTTCTTATTGTATTCGTTATGATTGCTTCCTCTTTGTGACATAACAAAACAGTGCAGCGCGTCTTCGTACTCCAAGGACGCAGCATCATTCGTATAAAAACAGCAGATTTCTCGGGGGACGGGAAAGTGGAGCTCAAGAGACGCGCCGGTTACCCCTCAGATTTGGTCGTCTCATGCCACACGGTATTCGTTGTTGGTGTCAAGGAAGACCGGTTGAGAGTGGATATTCTAACGAGTCCACTATCTGATTTGACAGGGGAGTATCTGCTCCTTTCAACTGGCGTCTCGTCCTCCTCCGCCCTCGGCCAGGCTCGCATATTCGTTTCGTGTGAATAATGTGTCTAGTCTTTAAAGTTGAGTAATCTTCCTATGAGCCACTTTTTATAGGCCAAAATTTCAGAATCTTCGAGTTATATGAAACTTGGAATGTAGTGACACGTGTTCTACTACTTTTAAATCTTATTCAACGAAAATGAAAAAAAAATCATCATGTAGAATCTGTCGAAAGCGGAGAATCTTTTGTGTCTGTATTTTTATCAATTTTTTGAATATATGTAATACATTTTAAAATTGTCATTGAAATAACGTGTAATTGTATATTACATGTATTGTCTTCGGAAGAAAAAAGTGCTTTTAAGCTATCGTTCGCTCACGTAACTTTCATTTCACATAGAAAAACGGCAAAATATATACTTGTACTTAACAATTGAAAATTCTCTCTGCATGTTCAATGTATGGACTTGATTGTGCCCAGCAAACTTCAAGCTTACTGCTCAAATTAGGTGCTGAAAGTGTTGTAAAACCATTAACTTTTGCAATCAATGTTCCAGAAAGCAGGTATAGTTGTAAGCCAAAAGCTTTGACATATGCAAATAAATTCCAATGTATAAAAATGGCGACAAAACATAACCCATGAAAGAAAAACCAATTATATGTTTGGAACAAAGTAGGACTCTAGCAAAAAATAAAATTTAAAAGATGAATAAACAAAAAAAATCCACGAACATTTTGTACAATGATACGGCTATCTAAAAAGAACAGTCCTTACAGGCAATCATCAATCTGGTTTTCAACTCCAACCCCTAATAGAAGTAATAGAAATATTGGTATTTATTACGGAATGAGGGAAATTCGTGACAAGGAATAATTCAACATCACGCGAAAACTTAAAGTTATAACAACTTTATTCCTCCCTCTGAATTCCTCGGACAGCATGGTCCCAGCGTCACTCGAAAATGAGCCATCTTGCCCTGGTTATGACCCACCATTTCCCTCTCCTCTCCCCTCCTCCCCCCCCCCCCCCCGTCCACCTCGGACTTACTACCTTCTTCACTACTATATTTTTCTATCCTCTCATCAATTTTTTCCTTACAAGAGAGCCGCCATGTGTTTGTTAATGTGCGTTCGTATGTGTGCATGTATGTGTGTATTACTCTGTCTGTCTTTTTTTTTTTGCTACCGCTTAGGGAAATTTGTTGTTGTTCTTTTTTGCAATTATATATTTTTCTCTATGAGGGGACTGCATTCTAATACTACAAGCTCTGCTTTTTAGCAGTCCCCTCCATTTCCAGCAATATTTTGTATGCATTTACCACAGTGACGTAACTGTTATTTGTATCTCTGTTGATGATTTGCCTGTATCTCTTTTACAATGTTATTCTGTTCATCGCATTGTGGTACTGATTTCATGACGTTTGTGTATATGAGCGTTTCTTTGTATTTTTTATTATTTGTTTGTTGGAAGTGAAATAAATCAACTTGAACTTGAACTTGAAGAGCCTCCTCAACTCACGGTTCTTTTGCAGCAATGCATTGTATAAACAAAGACGTGCTGATTTTTCAAAGGATTTTTCTTGATGTCCTTGCTTTTATAGTCCGTCTTCCTCCAGTTGTAGATGATTTCATATTCTTCAAAATTCTGCTATGTCCTCTTCCTCCTCTTTCAGCATCACGTGCAGTCTCTCTTTCTTCGCCTTTTGGGTAGCTGCTTAGCTGCTTTCTTCTCTTCTTTTTCTTCATCTCTTCTTCTTCTTCGAAAATTACAGCTGAAATTACTTCCCGTTCTTGTGCCGATGTTACTACGCTCAGAAAGACCTTGTTACGCTCATCCCGCTGCGTTTACGCCGTCATTACGCTCTCCCCGCTGCGTTTATACCCCGTTCCCACTGCCGATCAGATCAACTCGATCAAGCGAGATCAATCCCGATCACCTATTTTTACCAGAGCAATCCCGACCAAATGCTCGATCGTCCTTCAACACGATCCCTTCCCGACCCCTATTCGATCTTGTACGATCCACACCCGACCATTCTCGACATCTCAAGAATCTCTCCTCGACAACCATATAGATCTCTACTCGAACATCCCGATCTACACACAATCAATACACGATCGCTACACGGTCAATACTCGATTTCTACTAGACTTCTTAGACCAGCTCGACATGACATCGAACGGGTCGGCAGGTTCGTACAGTGATCGAGTGAAAGAAGAATTGGTTACAGTTATTCGTTTGGTTATATGAGACAATTCAGTATTTATACTTGAATACAGCATGGCCCAAAAGAGTGCTGTAAAACTGACCATTAATTGCAAAAGCATGAATGAACGAAAGAAATGATTATCTTTGGTATAGGTTTTCCAGGCAAATTTCGCACTTTTGTTAGTCCATTTGATAAAAGGTTCATTCAATTTAGCGAAATCCTCGTCACTGCACATTCTTTCATTCAAAATTGCAAGTTGTTCGTTCAATTAGCATTCCGATCCATGAGATTTGCACATGTGCCTTTCGAATTCGTAAAACGGGCATTCAAATTGGCACGTGCTCTTCAGTCATTCAAATTCGCCAGCACTGGCGAAAGGGGTACTTCAATCATTTAATTTCGCGTATGGGCAGTCAAATTCCTAACATGTTCATTCAAATTAATGCCATGTTATTTCTTTTTTGAAAAGTTGATAATATTTAGACGCGTATTTCTATGTGACTTATTGTTTAATCCACGCACTGTTAAACAGTAAAAGTATCGTATTATTGACCATTACTCGAGTCGGCTGTTCTGTAACGCCCCTTTTCTTTCATACATGCCATTTTAGGCCTACATGTACCAATACTATTATATAGTTTAACTTCATCTTCTTCCAGTCATGACGGCACAAGTATAATAGAAACAGACGTATTACAATGTTCTCAAGGGGACAGAAAAAGAATTATAGGAATATTTGATGATCATAACTTTGACTTCCTACAACTGGCCGACACACGTAATAAAGCGCTCAACGGCGAGATAAGTTGTGGCCATGCACATATTGCATTATCTTCGGACTTGAAGAGTCACTAAGCACATTAAAGAAAAAAAAATGTTTCCAAAATGTCTCAAATGAGTACGAAAATATGAAACGTAATGACGCTTGGAGAACAATAACTAAGTTATAAAAAAAAAAAGAACCAAACCATAAACATGCGTGCTAAATTGACTGCAAAACATGTTAAATTGATTGCCAAAATGAATTTGAATGAACGAGAGCAGCATGTCCGTGATCACGTGACTATAAAATTCTAAACTGAATGAACGAATAACGAAATGGTGCTTGTTTTACGAATTTCAATTGAAAAAGTGTTAATTAGAATGAGGCTAAAGGTAATTTGAATGCTCCAAAATGAATTTGAATGAAGATATCATAAAATTGAACTTCCGAACACGTCATCTATGCTCTATTTTGATAAATTGAATGCAGCATTTAGGAATTGGACTGACAAAAGTGCGAAATTGGCCGGGAAAACCTGCAGTTGATAGAAGAACACTTCCTATTTTGAAACCACAATTATCAATTCTCGCTCAGGTGTTTCGATTATATAGTCATTTTTCCTGAAAAAAAAACCCGATGATAAAGACTGATCACTCCGTTTGTGAGCCACTCAAAAAGGTACCCCCCCCAAAAAAAAAAAAAATATGCATTCACTTGTATTCATTCAGTTTATCCGTTTTTAGTAGTTACTTTTTGACGCATTCGTTATCAGTTTTCACGGCTGCACTATCGCTCAGTCAAGTAGGATATCAGTGCCCAAAGTTACAGATTTTGTAAATCACAAATTTTCATGGAGATCAAAGCGCCTGCTTGAAGATTGATTATCATTGTGTCAAATAGAATTTGAGGTGTTTTTTTCCTATTGAACAATGTAACGATTTCATTCAGTCGCTCATGTCTTTTTAAATAAGAGACAGTTTTGTAGCACTCTGTCTGCCGGGACACCATGTATAATATAATAGGTTCGTTCATATGCATTCAATATTTGCATTGGATGTGAAGAATAGCAAATCAAAGTTTGATCTCTCGTGAAAAAAAAAAATACACCGCCACGCTTCGTAAGTGCATTACATATAGGCGGGCTGAAATTAACTTGGTCTAAAATGAAACATAGGCCTATATGCCCATAAATGCACCATTATATAAAGTTTAAAAAATGACTGTTCTACAACCCTATTGAGTCGTGTTATCTTTGTCATTATTTTTCTCATTATTTAAGAATGAAAAAGAGAATGAAAAATATGTATGTATGCATTGATAAAGTATAAGCCCAAGAGTGTGTAAAAGAAAATACATGTATCACATTAATTTCTAAATTCATGAAGTGTGCTGATATGTGGAACAGAGTACATTATTATGAAAATTAAAACAATATGACATTTCACATTAGCAAAAATGATGAAAATCTTGGTTGTTTATTTTTTTGTCAACTCATCCTAGCCAATCGATATCAAGGTTGACTTCAAGCAATGTACATACAACTCTCAATGAAAAAAAAAAGAAACATTATTAAGCGAAGCAAAAGTGTAACATCTACGTAAATAAAAGTAAAGTAAGTCACTGAGCATTTATGAATCTAAGTTATGACTACCGTTTTAACACGTCAGCGTAAGAAATAAGGCCCCCTCACACCTGAGCGAATTGCCTGAACTATGACTTGCGATGGCTGGCGAAAGGCATTTTTGGAAAAATCGTTTTCAATGGTAATTGATAGTAAGTCATATTTACCCTTCGTGTTTGGGTTCGTACACCTTCTGAACTAACAGTTGCGATTATTCAAATTCGCACGGGATTTTTAAACATGTTTAAAATTTCCCGACGAATTGAAAAATCGTCTGTCATTCACATCTCTTATTTAGTCTGCGGTAATCGTTCGTTTATCGTTCGTGTGCTATTGTCACGCATAGTCCCTCATCGCGCTTTTGCCAAGGTGGACCGATCTCGAAAGAACTCTAAACGAAGCAACACGATGACTAGATATGACTTGCGCATAGAAACGAAGATACTATAACAAACGTATTTTCGCTTGCCATCTTCTATGCGAAGGGAAACTAAGATTGACGTTTACTAAATTTGAAAGGCGATGCATACACGAAGGCAAGTCTTAGAGATACTATGACAAACTATGGATTGCGAAGTGATACGAATACGAGCGAATGACCTGAAGAAAAAATTGGCGAATGCTATGAGCTGCTCTATGTGACCAGCCACTCACCACGCAACTCATATATTTTTATAAACATTCCACCTGCAAGTTTCAAACTATCTTCAGAAAAATGGAAGATGCATCCCGCCTCAGAGTCCAATATTTACTGGCAATGGCTCAGAATGATATTATACATCAGCAGCTGAACCTACACCAGTTCATCAGAGGCCGCTTCAGATGGAGACGAGGCTTCAGACGACTTCGTATCTGGAGAAGGACGTGGCTGAACCCTGCCAGAAGAAGGGCTTTTGGAATCTACGACCAGCTGTTGGTTGAGCTCCGAAGAGAAGACCCTTCGACTTTCAAGAAATTTCTCTGCATGCCCCCTGAACTCTACGATGAAATCCTGGAGAGGATCAGAGGAAGAATCAGGAGGCAGTACACCTGGTACAGGGAGCCGCTGGAAGAAGGTCTCAAGTTGGCAGCTACTATCCGTCATCTTGTGTCTGGCACCAAGTACTCCGACATGCAGTATGGGTGGAGGGTGCCTGAAAACGCCCTATCTGTAGTGGCCAGGGAAGTGTGTCAGGCCATATTTATGTGACGAGTATGCAGATGAAGTCATGGCAGCCCCTTCAACCCCTGATGGATGGAAACAACTTGCTGGAGGTGGATTCTTCAAGCGGTGGAATTTTCCCCACTGTGTGGCAGCTATTATTGATGGCAAGCATGTGGCCATCAGAAAGCCTCCTCCGTCCGGCTCGCTATGCTGCAACTACAAGGGCTTTTTAGTATAATCCTGTTGGCTATAGTGGACAGTGACTACAAATTTATCTGCTGCGATGTTGGTGGTAGGGATGATACAATAGGGGAAAGGGGGTAGGTCGAGTCAATTTAGGGGTACGTCAGATTTGTTATCACCTCCCCTCCATTGTTACTGTTTCAATATTAATTTTTCTGATAAAATGATAGCAATTGGGGCAATTCATTTCAGTTTTTGCTTGATACCCTTTTTCTTCTTCAAAAACGTGCTTTAAGAATAATTAATATTATTGGATATTCATTTCACACAAGTGATCTTTTGTGTAGAAGCAAAAATCTGAAACTGATTGATTGACTTTATTATTATTATTGTTATCATTATTATTTTATTTGGCAGAAAACATGCAATACATAATCAATTACAAAGCTCAAAACAATCAATCAATACAATAACACAAAAATACCGTAACACTGAATGCACCTGACAGGGCTGCCAGTCGTTGGGCAAGTTAACTAAATAACTGTAGTCCGCGGACCGCCCTAACCTATATCCCTTCCAGACGCATCCAGCGTTACAGATTTATGTGCCACTGATTATCATAAAATATTCATAACCGTACTTTCTAAAAATCTTTTGCAAAAAAAATACAAACTATGTAAAAATTTGTTTCATTATAATGTTGCTATTTTTATGTATAAATTTTCAATTGATGAGCTTCCTGACATTTTTGCACTTATGTTCATAAGAAATAATTTTTTTTGTATCTACCCAACTCGTTATCGTGATGACTATCACCTTCCACGTACTCGCACAATTTTTGCGGAAAAAAAAAACATTAATGTTTTACAGTGCCAAAAATACTGGAATCTTCCGGCTGATTTTACTGTTTATCTTTGACGTCCTTTAAATGTAAATGTTGCGTAGAAATCATCTACGCAAATCTCTGGCCGCACTGAAATCATCTCTGGCCGCACTGAAATCTGGACTGACCTGGTCGCTTTTATACTCCCCGATGAGCGCACACACACGTACGAGAACGCCTGATCTATATTCTTTTGTCTTCGTTTCAAATCGCACGCCATATCAAACCATTGCTCATTGTTCGTTCGTGTTATCGGGTCATATCAACCCTTCGCTCGCCTTCTGCCGCAATTTACTCAAAGAAGTGAACCGAAAAATCGCTATCCTTCGCATGTCATATTTATCCTTCGCTTACCGTTCGTTAATCATATTTGACTTAAGTTTATAATCGGATGATTTGAAGGCAATTTTATTTGAAATCGTTGAATTCGCGCGCATTTCGTGCGTTTTTTCCATTCGTCCCCCTTCGTCCCCCTACATTCGCTCAGGTGTGAGGGGGCTTATAGATTTTATATCAACGTAATCAGCTTCAACTTTGAAACAGACAAGCTAGCAATAGAATTCAAGAAACATTTCTCAGTATATAACTAAAGTAAATAATCTAGAAAATTTCCTTTCACGTTACAGTCATATTGCCAGAATACCGAATTTTTCTCAGTTTCAATCGTGTTTCCTTTCTTTCTTCTGAAATTTTTGTCTGGAAAGTCTAATTCTACCATGTCTGCTGTTTAGGATTTGTTGTCTTTTCTCTCTTCGTGGCCCCTTTCTTTTCTTCAGTGGGCCAGGAGTGGCTAAAGATACTGACGACATTTAACTTTTTAACGTGATCAAGGACTGCATATATTTTCATGAACAATAAATGAGTGCTAAGAAAGTACGTCTGTACCTGCTGCAACCACTATCAAAAAGTTCTCAGTATTTGATCGAGTGCCGGTCGAAGCATGATCGAGTTTAGTCGAGTATCAATCGACAGCAGTCCTGTAGCTGTCGTGTAGCGGTCGAGTTATTCATGAAACTGATGAATCCTGGATCGAGATGATCTGAAATCAATCGTGTCGCATTCGAGTATAACTCGAGATGATCGGGAACTGAGCTCGGGGTAAAATCCGTCCCGACCACACTAGATTTCTATACGACCGATTCCCGATCAGCTCGATCTCTTCTCGATCACTACCCGAGCTGTTGGTGTTCGGGCTTCCTACTCGAATATTTTGGACATGTCCAAAATTATCGTGAAGGTAGCAGGAGCGATGCCGATCAAGGTAGATCGACCCCGAATACCAATGCCGAGCGAGCCCGACCAGGCCAAAAAAGCTTGATCGGGATTGATCGAGTTGATCTGATCGGCAGTGGGAACGTACCATTACGCTGTCACTACGCTCTCCCCGCTTGCCGTACGATTAAAAATATGTCAATTTTGATCGGGGAGATCGGGAAGAAATTTTGAACCGGTTCAAAATTTCTTCCCGATCTGAAAAACTGCCCGCTCCAACCCCGACCTCCACACGCTGCTGCTACAATGCTTCCGATCCCCGTACGCTTTTGCCGCTCTCTCCCGATCTGCTAGATCGGGACAGATCGGGGTCCAAATCGTGATAGTGGAACGGGGGCTTAAACTACTAAACTGTGCAGGCTTCAAACGAGCGATTAAACACGTAGAATTGATCACTTTCCTAAAAACGAATAATTTCAAAGATCAGTCGTCTCTTCACATCGATCTTACATCATTTTGAAACTATACCCACTATTTTACAGATTCCCCTGTACTCGATTATTATTTCTACAGTTTCAGTCTATAACATTACCCCCTACCGCCTTTACAATTTATACAAATAACACCATCAAACTTTCACTGGTTGGTGCAGACGAACACTCATTGTAACGACATTCACATCTATATGAATATTCATGACGGCGATGGCATGCTGCTGCTGCTACGTGCGCGACGGTACTTGTACGCAAGTCGTTTAATGAATATGCATAAAAACGAACGAGAACGGCCTCGCACTTACTACGTTGCTACGCAACAACCTCATTACCTATGTCGGAATGCGGGTACCTTATTAAATATGTTCGCACTCTGAAAACGAATCACCATCCTACCTATACACATAAATACAAGCATTACAGGTGGTTTACAGGGGTGACAAACGTCTGTATGGTTTCCAATGTATTGAGTATCGGAAATCTTCACTCTAAAAAAAACTAAAGACAAAGTGTATGTTCTGTTGCAAAACAATGTCACAATCCTGCACTGAACTATAAACATACAATAAACATATTGTACATTATAGCCGTATATTACAATTTAAATGTGTACAAAACATGTATACATAATGGTAATGCACTAAAACATGATAATTATACCTCATGCCTCATGCTTGAAACTTACTACTCTAAAAGGTACATGTCTGTACAGCTTGTACTTTCACACATGTACTGTACATAATTATTCATGAAAACTATTATACGTACATTGAAACAACTGGTTCACTTCGGCATTTCCTTGCGGACAAGAAACTTTCCACAATCTGCTTCTACGAATCTGCTTCTATGAAATATGACTTTATCTGTATGCATTATTATCAATAGCTGTCTATGTATACTATCATTATGCATTACACAAAAATAATGCTTTAAACACATGTGATGAGTCAATCTTTTCCATACTATAATCTTCCTAACATTCACCTGGAATTATGAAAAATATATTTTTTAAACACTTTTCGCATAGAATCTGTGACTCATCGTACTGACGTTGTATCAGTATGACAATAGGAAACAGAAAAACACATTTCTGTGACACACCTCGGTACAAATCTTATGCACGAAATACATTTTGAATCAACTTCTAACAGCACAAAATACATGATATTATTGACACAATTTTACTTCTATTTTCTCTTCTTTTTTTTTTTCATAAAGAGAAAACTCCCACCTTGAATTTCCAAATGGATGGCCTTATGCCACAAATTGTACTAAACAGCATACGCATCCTCTGGTTTTTACAAGCAAATGAATTTTGGAATTTAAACCCTCTTTCTGCATCGTAATCTGCATCTTTTCTCATACATAATTTTGTTGTGAAGATGTGAACTACTGTATAATTGAATGCAAGATTCCTTTTGGTTTTTTTTTTACCTGATTTGACAAAATATGAAATCACAAACCGAAAAAAACATTCACTTCTGTATGATCTAAAATTTGTTTACACAACGTGACTATACATTATGTTCATCGTTATGACTGCATGAATAGCCTCACAAAATTGATAATGTTGACATATGAATATCAAACAAATTGTACACTTGGTATGCAAAAAAAACAAAAACAAACATGTGTAACATACACCAACACATTCTAGTCTTTTGGAAGTTTGAACAATGTATGAACAATGGGCGGATTGTCGCCCGCCCTCGAAGCACATTTTGCTGGGTAATATCGTTCTGGACATAATCATTGAAATACTAACACATCACTTACATGGCTACATCCATGCAAACATGCCATGTAAAAAGTCATAATGAGGTTTCAAGGAAGTGTGAATGTGCACGTGCACATGATAATTTAGTGTCCGTTTGTGCGTGTGTGTGTGTGTGTGTGTGTGTGTATGATGGAAGAATGTGTTTATTATGTCAGTTTTTTGCGTATGTGTTTTTTAGCTGCGCGTGGGGAGGGATACCTAGAAGCTGTTGCTGGCATAAACGTTGATATTGATTTTATCAGCAGTTTTGAATTTGATGAGTTTGTTTGGCGGATTTGTATATGAATTCGGAGTGGAGCTTGCGTGCGGGCGGATGCTGCTTTTCTGCATACGGTCCATTATGTCTTATTTATCAACATTGGGAAGTCGTTTCATCAGGAAGGAATGTGATATCGGTTCGGGTGTGCGTGTGTATGTGGCAAGGGGGTTACATTTCGTTATTGCAAAAGTTTGTTATTCTGAAGGCTCATTCGTCCGAAGGCTCTTTATTCCGAAGGTTCGTTATTCCGAATTTCATTTGGATCAACGAACCTCTAGGTATAGCGAATTGTGTGTTTCGGATAAATGAAGCCTAGGAAAAAAAACGAAACTTCGGAATAACGAACTTTCGTGTGTGTGTGTGTGTGTGTGTGTGTATGTATTTGGGTTGGTGAATGTGGGTGTGGGATGATTTAGGCTTTGTTTAATCAGGGGTTGGTGGGTTGGGGATAGGATTTGAAGAAGGATAGTTATAAATGGTATGACAGATGTTGGTAGGATTTAATATTTAGGATAGATGTAGGCCCTAGGTTGTTTCGGTTGGGGAGGGGGTGGTGGTCGGGTTTTTTATGACTGATTTCATTCTAGATTTGTGTAATGCATTTGTGTTTTTTTTTTTTATGTATATGCCCTTGTAAGTAAGAAGGTGCTACATGATCCAAACCAATACACTAGTGTATATTCAAGGAATATAGGTTTGGTAGGGCCCTACATGTGAAAACTTTCTCGTGAAGAAATTACTAGTAAGGTTGGTCTATAATCGAGTTATCTATCTCTCCGTTATCACCCCGCATATTTTTTCCCGTATGTTTTGTAAAAATGCTCTGGTGAAAGCAAGAGATCCCCGGGTGTCCGCAGAAAAAAAAAAATGACTTATGCGGACGGAACGCCGGACGCAGAGCATTATGTGACTGGGGCCTTATACGTAGACACACGAACGCTCACACACAACACACATACGTAGGGCCTACGTAGCCCACGAACGTCAAACCCCTCAGATACTCATGCAGGCACAAAACTGCGCCCACAAACACGCATCATCACATACCCTTTGATACACATACGCCGCTTTATACCACATACACACGTAAGCATACAGGCACGCGTATACACACAGACAAACAAAGCACTACCACTATACAACCACCACGCATGCACAGTTTCGACATATTGTATTATTATACTCCAAACACACACACACACACACACACACACATGCACACACACACACACACACACACAAAACAATACGGAAACCCATACACAAGTCACTTATTGTACGCACATACAAATCATACACATCATATATCATGCAGCTCACAATACACACATACACACACACACACACACACACACACACACACACACACACACACACATACACATAACTTACCAGTCATACCCATCCCATCAAAGCTTAACACCGGAGGAACCACCCCGAGCCCGGGGCGACAATCCGTGACGGGGCGACAATCCGTGTCGCAACAAATTTTTTGCCATGACGGATTGTCGCCTTCGAGGTCAAAAACTGGGACCTGCACTAGCGTCACGGATTGTCGCCAGGCGACAATCCGTGACGGGGGCGACAATCCGTGTAGGGGCGACAATCCGTGTCGCAACACGCGCTCTTCCGGAGTGGTTCCTGGGACACTCCTAAGAATGTCCAAGGACAAGCCGAATCGCGCACTTATTCCGCGTCTGACGCGGACAGGATGCCGAAATTGACAGAATTTGCTTCCGCAATCCTTCCTAGGCTTGTCCGCGCCCTAGTGGACGTCCTCCCTACTAAGAACGATCCCAAAATGCAATCTTGCTGTGACTGTTGTACAGTCTGACCAGTTTATTTTACCACTTTATACATTGACAGGAATACATTGATTGGAATTGGTTATTTTTCTCTTCCAAGTCATATGTTATTCGTACTTGACATTTGTTAAGGCAACTATTTGATTAATTCGTTTACTTTAGCTTCATTTTGTTCAAGTTTTGTTTCGTCTGTTTGTTTTGTGTGTGTTCATATTCAAAGCCCTGACGAAGACCAGTCAAAAGGTCGAAAGTTATCAAAGACATTAAAGTAAAAGCGTCAAACGTCCGGTAGCTCTTCAATTCAATTCAATAGTGTATTTATTTCCATCATCAGAAAGAAAAGAGAAAGTTGACATAATCCAAAGTGATACAATTTTTTAATTTTTCTTACACTCGTCTGATAAAGGATTTTTTTTAAAATACGATATAAAGTATATGCACGAATGATATCATAAAAAAGAAACAATGCACTTTACCATGGCAACAAAAATAGTAAATAATCACAATGATGGAAAACAGTGTTCCACTAAAGAAGCCAAGCTTGTAAGACGTGGAACACTGGGACAAAACAACTACAGCACTAATTTGTTATAATTATCAATAAAAAATATATTCATTTTAAATTCTTCTATATACTATTGTACATTTACTCATTGATATGATGCTGATACTATGAACAATACTTACTGGAATATTAGAATGCAAACATATAAACTATATAATATATCACATTTGTGGCACAGACACTATGGGGCCAGGTATGCCATGAAATTGAAAAGCTCTGTGTTCCTCTTACGAATATTGTGTATACCAAACGATGCATGCATCACCCATCACGTATGTGATAAGTGATGTTTTATCTGTATGTATAATCAAAATGTAAAAGTTCTGCGTCAGTGTGTAGTAAATAGATATCAAGAGTGAAAACAGTCGTATAAAAACCGCAGGAGCCAAAAAAAAAAAAAATATGGACTGACGTTTCGGTCAAAGACCTTTAGTTCTTTTTTGGCTCCTGCTGTGTTTATACGACTGTTTTTACTTTTGATATCTATCTATCTATACATATGATATATAGATATACGTATAATGTATATAAGTATTTTATTTTTAAATTAAGATTTTCTTTCATTTCCGCAAATTTTTGTCAAAAATGGGATGTACACACAAAAACACAATGATACCTATTTTGATTAAATAACATTTTATTTTTCTAAGGAGATCAACATACTTTTCAAACAACATCGGTGAATTGTTTAGAAAGCACATACAGAAAATAATGTTGCATTTTCACTTTCATGCCATGTTCTACGTTGGACAGGCCGACAAAATCAATATACAAGATAATGTGAGATGACAACACATTCCTGGCGGAATGGCTAAAAAGAATTCTCAAGTAAGAAAAAAAGGACAAGAGAATAATAATAATAATAATAATAATAATAATAATAAGGTTCAAATAAATGAAGGACTATAGAAAAGGTGCATAAGCGCAGGGGGAGGGGTAGTCACGAATGGTTAGTCTTAATTTTACCTTGATTACAAAATATATACTTCAAGGTAACATAAATCAACACTAATATATGTGTTGTTTTGATTACCAATACTGCACTATTTTCCATATATTTACTTATTAGTAAGTTTATTCACATATTCATTTACTATTTACGAATTTACCCCGAATCTATTGTAAAAATGCTTGCTTCTAGTTTGAGTCAGACTGTCGTTATTATGTTGAAATTTCAGCTGGAATAAAGAGCTAAAGAATGTCAATACATGCAAGAACATCTAAGTAGACAAAATCAAGACCTACTCGCGAAAACGAGAGCGAATCCGTCAGTCAAGGAGGCTTAAACATGATCAGACGGCAGAATTGTTGCGGTTTCTCTGTAAAAAAAAAAAATAAATAAAAAATAAAAAAAAATCTATTGTAAATATTCACTCTTGGAGGAGTGAATACAAAAAAGAGTAAATTAAGAATGAAATTGGAGTGAATTTTGAGTAAAAATGTTCATCTTCACTCATATTGGAGTGACCTCAACGATCACTCGAAGATTTTGGAGTGATCCCTGAGGTCACTCTTAAACGAGTGTAAATGAATAATTCACTCAAAATTCACTCCAGTTTCACTCGAAATTAAGTCTTTTTTTTGTATTCACTCCTTCAAGACTGAATATTTACACTGGGTTTTTTTTTTTTTAGAGAGTAGTTCGAGCAATGGGTGGAAAATACATAACTCGTAGGATCCGCGAAGTAAAGGACCTTCCCACAAGCTAACCTTCGTGACAATGATAAAAGTTGACTGTGATACTTGGATATTGATCACTTCTGTGTGATTTGGAGATTTTAAAGATTGATTGCTTTTTATTTTGCTTTGCTTTTGTTATTCAGTTCAACGATAATTCGGAATATTTTTTTGATATTTCAATTTGGTAACTAAGGAAATATTTTTTGTTTCCAGTCTGGGCAATGTTAATATCATACCCATGTGTCATATGCCAAAAGTCCGTCAAAAGAAATCAAAGAGTAAGGTGCCACTTTAGAAGTACGTCTGTGTCTGAAGCTGTCTTTAACTCAGAAATTGATTGGATGGGTGATCCCTGTCTTCAGTCTGAACTTTCATTCAGTATGATATCTAGACGAGTCTGAATATGAGCGAGATGAGTCAATTAACCATCCTTCTTTGTAATATGTCAATGTAAACGATGAAATTGATCTGTATCCCCTTGAACACAGTGAGGTAGAGAAGAAACTTCAATCTTTATCCTCAAGTAAAGGTTTCTTTATTTCACGTATATACATAATATCTGTACACTCATAAATCATTTTGATGAGATAGAATTGTTATTATTACACTCTTAAATAGATATTTTTAACTCTCAAATTAACTCATTTCTTTGATTTGATTGGTAATAATTAGCTAGATGATTATAAAGAATTATGATTTAGAAAGATTAGATAGGGATCAGTTAGGTGGACGTATTCCAGTGTTAATCAAAGTGAACATCAATTATCGTATAGGATATGATATAATGCATAATTTAGAATGTATGGTAGTTGAAATATGATTTGAAAGATGAAAGTCATTCTTAGTTGTAATCTTATATAGACCACCGAATAGAAGATCCTCTCAATGATATTTTATATCGCTACCGAGTGGAACACTGGAATTAATAACCAAACATGAATTTTTTGTCCTTTATAACTGTTCCACTAACAATTTCAATCTCCAACTTCCTAAAATCGTTCTTGTCTGCTATTTCCATAGAAAAAAAATCGATAAACAAACGATATGCTATTATAGTTAAGATGTGAGATTGCTGTAAATTATACATGCGTTTGTACATAAAAGATGCAACAGAGTCTCTTTTTCTCCCTATATGTATACTGTTTATCTGTGTGTGTCTGTACAACGTGTAATCCAATGTGTTTGTACGATGATACATTTCAATATCATGACGTATGTTGGGGTTTTCTTACACCTTACACTCTTTGCTTGAATTCTTTCTGTATAGTTTTTAAAGAATCAATTTGATTTGGAGCACACCCGTATGTTATTCCATAGGGCAGTAACCTGACGTTTCGTTGCATTCCGAAATTTTATATCGCTGTAAATGAGAGCTACCGTTTTGCAGTACCAAAAGAAGGTGAGCGCGTCGTTGACATATAACAAAGTTACAATGAATATATTTCTTTTTTCCTTTATTTGAAGCAAAAACGGAAGGGACATGGTCAAAAGCATCAAAAACAGCGAAAGAGTCACCAGATGTATAACGCTCCTTACTCCCCTCATGTTGCGACCGTCGTGTTGCCCTCGACCAGCAGGGACCTCGTTGATAGCTACTCGCCTTGCCGCCCGAAGAGCGATTCGGATAAGTGCCCCATTGACGAAGGCAGTTGCGAGAATGGGTATGTTCACACATACGAGTGCGACGGTTGTGTAGGCGAACGAAGCTCCTAGGAACGCGATTGGATCACATCCACTGGCACTTGCAGGGTTTGACTGTGAGACATGGAAAAACCCTACACAGTTGAGGGATATCAGCAGGGCACACGCAAGACACAGCCACACTCTCCGTATCGTAACCTTCCTGAAATATCGAAGAGGGGATGTTATGTAAATGTACTTATTCACAGTGATGGCACATAGCAGCCAGGCCGATGTGTTTCGAAAGAAAATCGTTGCAAACCAGCTTATTGTACAGGTCTGATCAAGATCGGACTCATAGAAATATCCAGAGGTGAGGATGAAAACCGTTGGCATTTGAATGACAGCGGACACAAGGTCATTAAAGGTCAGGCATTTCAAGAGAACAGCTTCCACGTCATTTAAATCGAGATAGTCTTTCCTCGATAGGAGCACGAAGATGAAGACATTTAACACCACTTCGATCACGACAGCGAGTGAGAGGATGATTAACCGCGGTAAAATGGTAGAAGACCCTAAATCTGAATGCTCATACATGTACGTCTCCAGTGTTCCGTCAACATCCATTTTATCCCTGCAAGGACTGTAGAAACGTGTAAAGCTCAAAATGTTACCAGCTATCAGTATCGTTGTAACTCAGTCAGATCGTCAACGCCACATTTATGATGATTGTAGAATCTTTTGAAATTCCTCGATTGAGAAATGTTCAAGAGCTAACCGTGCTTGTTTTCACCCGAAAGCCTGGAAAATGAAGGGTGCAATCAGTTCTCAGAAATGGTAAGGTAAGGTGATTCCAAGCAATGCCGTATGGAGCTATATAGCTGACAGTAGACTAGACCGTCAATACAACTGACTACTGTATATCTTGCTTTCTTAGTTGATTGCTTTTAATAGATCATATACAATTTCTATAGCCTGGCAGTCTTATTGCATTGACCATAAACTAGCACGTGTGGACGTTTTCCCTCCGCAAAATACTTCTGTCGTGGCAGTTTGTCCTGATGGAACGGAAAAGCTTTGTATAAGCTAAGTATAAACGACAAAGACACAATTTCCGTTTAACTTGTGATGACGTCTAATCGTATCAAGAAGATAATTGAACTTTAATCTGAGTGATAGCACCTCTCACTTGTGATACGTATCTTTTGTGCTATAACTTATTAATAAAAGTAAATCATGTATACGCTATCAATTCCAACAGCACTGATTAGTATTGCTACTGCTAAGAGTACCCTGACGCCATGAGGCTTAGTTATCATCATACTCCATTAAAGGGAGAAAGAGGATACGAGAGTCATCACCTTAACTCCCATAACGTTGTGCTTTTCTTTCATTCTTCCAAATGTCACGTTTGTGTGACGAAAATAGATGGCTAAGGATTATTTCAGCCTGTGACAGGTTTCTATCTATTACTTTTGATTTCACAAACATCAATAGTATACAAGGTAATACTTTTCTAATATCAAACTCATGACTCTCAGTCAAAATTGAGATCAATTCGTGATATTTAAAAAGGCTTAATATTATCAATATTCTCTGTGATAGTTCATACAGTTTCTTTCAAAACCAAATTCTTAAAGTTTTTTTTAAAAGGTTTAGATCAAATAATTTTCGCTCTTGATCGAAAGGCTTAATTAAAATACCTTTTTTGATTGGTTGAATTTTTAGATGTCAAGGAAGACTGTAATAGTCAGAATGCATGGACAACATGACTGTAATATAGCAATAAATGCATGCAATAAGAGTTCAAATAATCCCCAGCCAAATTTTAATGTTGATGTATTTGACAGGTTCATATTTGCTATGCTTGTTAATTACTGGATTTTAAGACACGATAAACTTTGAAATAAATATTGTAAGCACTATAGGTTGAATAAAGCGCGACGTTTGGCAGGTCACAGGAGAAAACTCTTTTTTTTTTCTATTAGTTCAAATGTGATATTTGGAATTATTTCAAGGGCCTCACGACGTAAATGTATCTGCGTAGGGTGCACGTCACGAGACCGACACCAACAAGTCAACGATATATACAGCTCACAAGTCATACAGCCCACTAGTTATACAGTCCACGAGTTCTACACTACGTAAATAAAGCCCACGATCGAGTTCGATATCAAGTAATAATAAATTAGCCTACGAGTTGTAATAGCCCATGAGTTAGACACCACGCAGTAAAGTGTCACGAGACCGACACTACGCAAAAAAGACCACGAGACCGACACTTCGCTTAAAAGGCTGACGAGACCAACACTACGCAAAAGAGGCCAACGAATAATGGTCGCGAGACTGACATTAGGCAAAGAAGACCCAATGAGACCGCCAGGATGAACAGCGCCACCTACAGACCAGTTAATTGTGTAGGGTGCACAAATAATGGCATAAGGAATATTACGAGAGATGGAAAAGGTGAGTTGCTAAAGGTGCTACCCATTCAGTTGCCCTCCCTCACCCCCTGAGATGCTCAAGATCTTTAATTGCATTTGCATAATATTATGTGAGTGTTTGTGGAAAAATAAACAAAATTTAGTAAAAGCGTGCGTCATATCTTTCCACATTAATTTCACAAATGCCAAAACACCCTCGTTTCCCTTTCCGCAAAAATATACACTTACTTAGAAAAAAATACAAAGGAATTGGACATTCACATCAAACAACTACAAAAATACCAAGCTGCGAAATGAAGCTTACAAGGAAATATTTCACACAAAAAATGTAACAACTGCTTTACATGGTCTCGAGGGGACGTAGTGATCCGCTAAGGTGTTGATTTAGTTTAGATTCACAGAAAATAACATAATCGTCTATTAACGTGCCGTTAAGGATTTGGGAATAGAAAATACAACTATGAAATTAAAACAATTATCTTTTTTCTTCAAAATGTACCATTTTGAGGAGCATAATTATACAAACATATGCCACAAATCGAGGTAACTGGCTGGGGTATAAAACATTTAAATCATCCATTGAATGTCATAGGTCATAGTTAACTGAGATAATTACAAATTGAACTCTAAAACGCCTTAGCAGGCGGATAGGATATCTAATAAGGCCTCCTTAACTAGTAAAGCTAGAAAAAAAAAAAAGGAAAAGACTTACAGCCTGTCCATCTTTTATGTAGCATTTGGGAAAGGCTATTAAGATAGCACGATGGTATCATCAAAGATAAAATACAAGAACGTATTATAGACACCGTCCTTGTCCTCTTTCATTTATTTCTTTTTTAGGGGGACATAAAGAGTAAGATTTTATTTTCGGTAACAATGTAGCTCCAGGTAGAGTGACAGAAGTGACCCCTAATAGCCATAAGTGGAGAAATACATACTTGACGTTGTTGATATATAGATGGCGCTGTTCAACTAGTTACAATCTCTCGCTCGATAGAGTGACAAAGATGGCACCCACCAATATGGTATTTTCCCCTTCATGGAACACCCTGTACAGGCACATACTGGTAATTGATAATATCAATTACCAGTATGTGCCTACATATTATGTAGATGGCGCTGCTCATTCTGTCGGTCTCGGGAGCTTTCTTTGTGCTGTGTCGGTCTCTTTGGCTTTCTTTGCCTATAGTGTTGGTCTAGTGAGCCTCTTTTGCGTACTGTCGATCTCGTGAGCTTTTATCGCGCAGTGGCGGTCTTTTTGGGTAGTGTCTTTGGACAGTATGACTCGTGGAATGACCCCTCTGCTTACGGTGGTGCCACAAAGCAACGTGGTGGAAATTCTTTTTGATATATGCTATACAGTGCATGTACTTAACATGAAAAGTTTGTAAGGTGATGTTGCTATCAACGTCCTACCATGTTAGTTGTTGATAAGTGGTTAAGTGCTTAGGCAATGCCATTTGCAGCCTGACATTTTTTTGACAATGTAAATGTCAAATCATTGAATACATCTTAAACAATGAAAATGAATGCATTCATGAGTGTAGCGATTACACAAACCAAAAGCTAGTAAAATATTAATCGCAACATGGCATGTCATCGTACTTTCCAAGAGCTTCACGTCCATATATTATGTAGTGTAGTGAATCTTAAAGAAGGCTAATGCGAATGAAGAGGTCCGTAGCAATTTGTCGTTGTCAGGACAAGACATGATTTTCTCGTCGCAGTTGTTTGCAACAACTGCCTGACATCGACCTCCACACGGACGATCTGATTAATGTAAGGGATAGCGATCACAACTATCGATCTCAACACAACGTGCTTTCATGAAATCTCTGTGAAATCCGCATGAATTACGCGACCAAAAAGTGATGGCACGTTAAAACGAACATTAATAGCAAAAGATGCAGTCATTATTGCTTAGTTTTAGATACATGATGAGGAAGACGGATTAAAGTACCACAACTGTTTTTCCAAAACACAACATCGTTTATTTTGCTCCCAGGTTAGATTTATTTAGCCATGTCTACAATGTTCGCGCTCGTTACGCAGACGACCACTGCATAAACATAGACAATGTACTTTCAAAATGCATCTATTATGGACGTGACTGTGGTTCTCTCACAGCCACGCTAACAGCAACACCTAACTTGAAATGACAAAGATGCGGGATGTTTAGATTGTCGTGAACAACGGTGGTGATTAGGTTGAGGCGTGAAAAACTGGGGGCTTGTCCGGGAAATTGAGCAGCAAGATGCACTTAAATTCTTGACACATAATTTGTACATTTAGTTACAATGAAATTGACCAGAGTACTTTCTTAAAATGCCAAAATACAAACCTGTTTACGGAAAGATGTAGGTCTGTCAAAAAAAAAGAAGGCATTCAAAACCTATATGTTGAACTGAGAGAAACTCGTTTGTTAGGCATATTGTAGAACATAAAGAGGAGTGACCTAAGTGCTACAGTGTTTTACAAGAAATATCTTCAATTCAGTATATTATGCTAAACAGGTTAAAATGTTCAGCGGATTACCAGCAAAAAATCAGGTAATAAATTTTCATGATTATAATGAATTGAATATGAAGAAGAAATTAAACCGGAGCATAGTTTATTGGTAATAGAGCCTGTAATGTTCAACAGGACTCGGGTCATCTTGAGCTAGAATTATTCATGTTCTTTATTTTACTCTCACAATCATGCAGTCTTATTACGGTAAGATGTGCTTGAGTGGTAACAGATGGGGAGGTAGAGGTGTAGAAAATATTCATTCAGCGGTCAAATATTCCTACATGTAAATTTATCCCCAAACCTTTGAAACTTGTGCATGGTGGCTTTCCGAAATGCGACGTCGCTTAAAATAAGAATCAACATCTTGCAGTGCCAGATGAAAGTTGTCAGATCATTGAGGATCAGTACTGAACCAAGCTCTGTAAACATATCAAGATACATCATCGTCGACAAAACAAAGGTGATCAGCAGCAAAAGAATGGCAACGGTGACGAGACGAACGATATTTTGTAGACCTCTTATTTGTTGACCATTTCCCCGTCTGTCAGGATCTGCGGGAAGGCGTTGGTTCGCCAAATCTGCTACGCGACGCATCTGTCGGGCCATTCCGACCCCAATTCGAATCAAGGCGAAATTAGCAGCGATGGCCCCCAGTATCGGGACACTAAACAACGCTAGTGTTAGAATTGTGTAGGAAATCGTGGTTTGGAAACTTTCCCCGGGGTCACAAAAGTCGGAAGGCGATGGGGAGATTCCTGGGAGAGGCAAGTAGCCGAGAGTATTGAGAGACACAAGCAGGGCTCCAAAGATGCAGAGTCGTATCCTACGCATCGTTACGATCCTAAAGTATTGGAGAGGGTACACCACGTAAATGTACTTATTGACCGTGATACCACACAACAACCACGCTGATGTATGCTGAAGAAAAGCCACGGCGAAAGAAGCGAAGAGGCACAGTTCAGCAGGCAAGGGGTTAATTGCTGTTAGGTAAAACAAGTATAACAACGGGAGCTGACATATTGACCCGGCAATGTCATTTAGCGACAGACATTTCAACAGGAGGATGTCAACTTCGTTGACCAATGCACTGTGTTCTTGCGACAAGGTATGAAAGACAAAAGAATTAAAGATGACAGCTATCAGAGCAAGTACAGGGCTGTAAATCATCCTCGAAAGTAGAAGAGAACCCACCCAAGGAGCATAGGATTCGTAGTTGTTTGCAGCGTTCACTTCTTGCATCAGGGTCCCGTCCATTTTCGATGTCGAGCAGTTTCACATACTACAGTGTTCTTTACATCAAGTAGTATCCCCATGTGTAGCCAACAAACCCTACGTGCACAGATCGTTATCGCTGTCTAAATTTGGCGGGAGCAACAGTTTTGCTCTTCTCAGAAGCCGAGGTTTGATGTAATTGACTTTTCGGTCTCTCGTACATAGAGCGTGATTCATCGGTTCTTTCGATTTGATTGGAAACGTATGTTACTCGTCTTTGGAAATGAAATGTATGCATCGTGCTCCTTTCCTCAAATGAAATGTCAACACATTTGTATACCACACGTCAATAATATCTCACTGAAATTTCATAGTTTTACCATGACATGACCAGTGAACACTTACAAAGGATATAACTTAACCTTATATCTTTTTTTAAGATTAAAAAATACTCATAATGTCAAAAGAGAACATAAAAGGTACATGTAACCAAGAAACTACGTAGGCCTATATGAAGAGTTGAAATGAATAGAGGGACAGAGAGAGAGAGGGAGAAGGAAGGGAAAGTGGTCTGATAGATGGACAGGCATTTCGTATATTAGAGCGTCCTCATTATAAGTAATGTATTTCTGATGAGTTAATGAGATATCGTTCGGTGCGTATCCGGCTTTAATGGGATAAACACTAGGGAGGACCGAAAAGCCGAAATACTGCACTATATGACTAGCCCTCATTTTTGCTGTCATAACCACAATGGATTAATAATGATGGGAATTATGGACGATCAGATCACTAGCAATGTTGCCAAAAAAAAAATGAAATGAAGATATTTTAACAAACAAAGCAAAATACAACCAAACACCTTGAGATGTGGTGTATCTGTAGTGGGTTCTAATTCCAGCTGTTTAGCAAAATTTTTGCTTCCTTTTATATTTTATGAGGTAGTGAAAAGATAAGATGGAATAATGACTTTCGTGACATTTACTCTACAACATTGAATAGTAAATCATTATAAAGATAATCTACTAGTCATTACAATTGATATTTGATTTTCTCTCTATGTTTTCATAATGAATAAGAGAAAAGAAAATTATGTGTTTCATGAAACATGTGAATTAAGTCATGTAATAGGAAAAGGAAATCAAGTTGTAAGAGCAGTATAGAGAGATTTTTTAACATCTAATGTTCCAACTAGTGTCATATTACACTTTTTCAAATGAAGTATTTTCCTTACCATTTTCCATCTCTAAACAGTCTTAATAGAGGCATCACGAGCAGCAATCCAGTTAATGTTGACGCAGCCCCTCTGGCCTCTTGGATCAGCTCAGATATTCATTTAAAAGTAACGTCGTCATGGTTGTGTAGGGTGCTGTTCGTTATTACGAAGGTTCGTTATTCCTAAGTTTCGTTAATCCGAACATGTGTGGCGTTATTCCGAAGGTTTGTTATTCCGTACGTTCGTTAATCCGAAAATGAAACGGGATTCGCTATCCCGAAAGCTCGTTTATCCGAAAATGAAATAGGGTTCTTTATTCCGAAGGTTTATTAATCCGAAAATGAAATAGGGTTCTTTATTCCGAAGGTTCGTTGATCCGAAGTGATATAGGGTCCGTAACGAACCTTCGGAACAACGAGCTTTGTTTCATTTTCGGATTAACGAACCTTCGGAATAACGAACCTTATTTCATTTTCGGATTAATGAACCTTCGGAATAACAAACCCTATTTCATTTTCGGATTAACGAACCTTCGGAATAACGGACCTTCGGACCAAAGAAACTTCGGAATAACGAGCTGTAACCGTTGTGTTTACCTGAAGGATGGCAAGCTAGATAGAAATATCCTTACCTGCAAGGAGGCTTACCATGAACTTTGTAACGCGGTGCGAATCATTGTGCCAAGGTGTTGATGTACATAACACACACACACACACACATATATATATATATATATATAAATATATATATATATGCATATAAATATATTTATACCCCCTTCCCGCCTCACACACATAAGAAATAATTAAAACATTCGTGATGTGATCCGTGAGAACTGAGTCAGAAAATTATGAATATTATATAATTTCTTATATTTTCTATATTCTTATTGTATGTACATCCTGGAATTTTCCACATTTTGGACTTCGAATGTTAAAATTATAAGAAAAATGAGTCTCAAATACGCTATCTGTAGATCCAAAAAGAAGGTTTTTGTTACATGTATTATAATTTTATTCTTATTTTTCTGATACATGTATGTCAGAGGCCTATGAATATTCTTATTTCCTTATAACAACTGCGCCGAAATAAAACTACTTTATATACTAAACAGGATCATAGCAGTTATGCCCAAGTACATCTGTAAAAGGGGTTGAACCGCAATGATTCGATGTACCGTTCTTAAAGAAAAGGATTGAGGTATTGCTGCATATAAAATGAAATGATCGAGAGAGATCGATCGCATTAAGACATGTAAGATTATAGTCACGAATGCAAGAAACTACATACGATCAGATATCAGATTCCATGTAAATCACCCCTACTCATGATTCAATAGAGTTTAAGTATAACAGGTACAACTGCATGTGTATATGGAAGATTAAAGTGCTACATAAATCTAATATAATATTAGATTTATGTAGCACTTTTATCTTCCCGCTACAACAAAATGATCCTAAAGTCGGGCGAGGGCGATTATTTGAAAATTGCATGATATAATTCCCTAATCTTTCTGCTTTAGATTGATATATAACACATTTTATAAAAAAAATAATCGGCTGCGGAGATATCAATGTTTAAAAGAGAGCATGTCGAGACGTCTGGAAAATCACTGTTTCGAGAAAAGCGCACTAACAGTCTTCCTTTCGACGCAATTGCGATCAAGGGACACGCAAGTCAGTTTTCACCTCTGGACAATAGAAGGTAAGCCCTAGCAACCCCCGAAGAGTTCATTCAAGCACATCAGCGTCGGCGGTCTCCTCATCAACCAATCAGTGGCCAGGATGTGAGAAACGGCTGAGCATAGCGCACCCCGCCCGCACGCACCAGTCGACTGGGCAGTGTGCGAGCTTCACGCTTCGGTTAGCAGCAAGCAGCAAACTGACCAATGAGATCACTCTGGTCGTTGTTAGGGGCGGAACCTATCTCTGGCGCTCAATCCAAATTTTCGAACCAGTTTCTGCTTCGTTGAAACGCCAAAAAAACATGGCTCAGAAAACGCTATTTTTGGGTCTTTCCTTTGATCATTTTGCTTCAAAATTTCTACAGATGATAGAAGACATGTTAGACTCCAATAATGTATCGACATCAGAAAATCGTAAGTTTTGACCAATTTTAACGCTCTGACTTCAAACACGATTTTCACGGCTTCGACCGTGCGCGACTTTAGGACCTTTTTGTTGTAGCGGGTCACTTTTTGAGGATTGTAGTGGAATACCATGCTTATAAGAAGTCGGGTTCAATTAAAAAAAAATCCTGGCCAATATTACTTAAAAATTCAAAGTCATTTGTAATGCTAATGTCATACCTATATAGAGCACATCGTTACAAACAAGACGGCTTTAATTTTATTATGTTTATTAGCTTGTGCACAAATCGCTGAAGTCATGGAGCTCCAAGGTTTTAATTGCTTTCATAAGAAATGAAAAAAAAAAATAAAACCAAAACAAGCAATGCAAACTGTACGTTATAATAATCATGTCATCATCCAAAATCTTTTCAAGTACCATGACATTTTTTACAAATTACAAATCTCTATTCCATCTCTTTCAAATACCGTGAATTACAATGTCATAATTATAACTTTACAAATGTTTGTAATAACTGCATATAAGTGTCCACTGAAAGGATAGTGTAGTTGTTTAGCCATTAACAGAAATAATCATAATATTGTCACGCACACACATATAAACAAAATGTGAGCCAATAACAATTTCGTCTCATCCAAGCTGGTACGTGTATCTGTGATCAAGATCATTCTTTCATGACAACACAAGCATCTTCATCAGATCAACTCTACAGCAATTCATAATTTAATACAGTAGTAGACGATTAAAAAAGGTAACGTGTACTTTTACGAAGTCAGGATTTGTAGATGAATTTTGTTTTTCATCGGTGTAGATTGAACTTAGGTGAAAGTGCGTCGCAGGGTAGGTTAACTACTTCTCATACAAACATGACAAAAAGTGACGAAATTCTCTTCTTTAATATGTGATCACTTTTCTTGTGTACGTGTTTGTGTGTTTGCGTGTGTGTGTGTCTGTCTGTCTGTCTGTCTGTTTGTGCGTGTGTGAATCCCAACAGTGTTGCTATCGGAACAACGGACATTTACACGAGAGCGAAGGATTCGTCCATAATTGTTGAAATATATTAAGAACTTCGCTTGATATGAATTAAAAAATCGAACTGTGATTATGTGAGAACGTGTCTCCCGATGCTCCTAAGAGGGTTTGAGGACACTGTGTCCTAGTTTAACAGTGGATTTTACTGTGATCGGATGTTCCTTTAATATGTTACCATAACAACGGCTCAAATACTTATAATCCGATTTGCTCCAGCTTGGAATAGAAACTGCTAGATTGGAACTGCAATATTGTGTAACTTACGCTCGCTGTATAGATCTTGTGAATGGTATCCAGACCTGTAGGATACGCCTTTAATACCTTGAAGAAGGGCAGTGAGATAAGACTGGAATTATGGACGGTCAAAAACGATGGTTAGAACAATGAAAGAGAAGCACCGAGAGCAGTATGATTGTATTATATCCAAGTTTTTTTTTTTTTTGTTTTTTTTTGACAAGTCAGAATCAGGTAAAGCGTAGTTGCTCCTCGAAATATGACGATAAAAATGGCCATTACCGGGACGCTCAAGAATTCTAAAGGGTTATCACCATAATATACGGCAGCGATGCCCCAAAAGATATCATCAGGGTCACAAGTACCTCACTCTTCGCGTCGTTACCAGCATGTAATACCACACTGGATTATTAATGTAAATATAACTGTTAGACAGAGTGATGGTACACAGAAACCATGGAGACGGATTCTTGAAGAAACGTGTTGCAAAAGTATCGACGACTCACACCTCGACAGGAACGGACCTTCTGGCTTTGAAGTGCAATACGTAGCACAAACACCTGAACTAATGAAGATGTCATGTCGGTCACAGCGAGAAGTTTCAAAAAGAATATGTCATTACCGATGAAATCAACGTCAAGCTTGTTGTTTTTTTTAAATATACAAAGTGTACATGACAAATACAAATGATATGATCGTAACTGCACATAGGCAAGCAATGCAAAGCAGTCTTGAGATTAGGAGAGGATCATCCAACGTAGATCCCCATTTAAAGTCATTCGCTTTTGCAGAGACATGCGAAATGTTTGTATCCATTCTCCTCTTTCCTGAAAGATTTTCAGCATTCAGATGACATGGTGGATAGGTCTGCGATCTGCACTTGCTGTCTTTGTCCCTAACTTAACGCTAGGTCTGTCAGATTGTATTGTTCGTAGACACAGTGTATTACAGACGAAATGCTAACAGGAAACAAGATGTTTTGCGTTCGTGTGTGTGTGAGCGTGTCATTTTTTTTCTGTAACCACTTTCGGACTCGTGTGACTGTTCAGGAATATCGCTTCCCTCTACAAAAAAAAAAAGAGAAAAACAAAGCGTAAGGCTGTTGACAAAAAGCAAGTATAAATACGCGACATCAATACAGCTTAACAAGTTATATGCGATTAAATGTCGCCTCATTGTGCATTCTTCTTTATTACTCTTCCTTTTCCATAACATGTATATAATATCATCATATCCTTACAACTGCTATACCGCAATTACCATTACAAACTCCCTAAACTGTAAGAGCATGTAACGGTGGACGTAGGGCTTACGTACTGCTGTCAACGAAATTGATTTGACCTTACCACAGGGTCTGTACAAGAGGCAGAGTGGAGTGGAATATGTCGAATATGCGTGAAGGCTTTTACACAGTTGTTCCGTCGCAGAATTGGGTAATTTAAATCGCCGATTTCACCTCTTCTTGCTCTTGACATTTTGGGAATGAAGCTTTCTATCAAAAAATGGTATCGTTAGTTGATCATTAAATACGCACAAACTTGAATTGTACGGAAACACATCAAGGCTGCATTCCATAGGTGCAAAGTAAGCGTGCCAATGCTTAAAGATAGTGATAATGATCTTGATATCAATTAAGATGTAAGTGCTTAGAGAAGGGAGGGAGCACAATGTTTTTGTGTGGCATTGAAAGATGAAAGCTAGAGTCAAGCCCATGGGAAGACTGACATTCCCCCTCGTATCCCTTGACTTCTTTCATCAAATTAATTATTCAATTCAATTAATCTGTTTTCATTCATTTTTTTCCCAACAAAACATAACACGGAATAAATCAAGGATGATATCATAAACATACCATGCATATATATATATATATATATATATATATATATATATGCATGCATACTGGCAACCCCCCCCCCCAAAAAAAAAAAAAAAAAGTTATGCTTCAGTTACCGAGACTACATTATTGTTTATAATTTTCTGCAAAGTCCTCTTACGTAGAATAGATATGATAAGATATGTTTAAAGTTATTAGTGACCAATTTGTTTGAAAAAAAAAAACACCTAGATAACACTATACAATCTATTGAATACCGTTGGCAGACCTGCTTTTGGTCACATGATAGTATAAAGTCATTGACATATTCAGATTAAAAAAAAAAAAAATAAGTATGCACGCCTGGAAGTACATAGGCCAAGAATGATATTAATTATATAAAAGAAGCGAGAGCAAAAAGCCAAATAAAAATGGTAAGAATATTCGTATCATGCTCAAGTCAATTGTATTGTGGATATAATATGTATAAGATTAATCCTCGGCTATTTAAATGATGTTCGCAAAATGATCACCGTCATTGTAAAATATGAGTGAATATGATAGAAACCCCAGGATTCTTTGGGTAGTTTATAAGCAAAATATTCAAATTTTTAGATAAGAATGCACGCATTGAAGAACTTGAACAAAAAAGAAAAATAACATCAAGTAAAAAAAATATAATGAAAAAAACACCCATACGGTATATGTGCGTAAACCCTATCGTGGAATCAGTATCATGTATAATACAAGCTTAATCCTTGACTATTTATAATGTTTGCAAAATGATTAAGGGATAGTATTTCAGATGTCAACACACCTTAATCTTGCGCACATATTTGTAACTTCAAGTTTCATCGCTTTCCGATAATAGACGTCGCTAACAATAAGGACTGCCGTCTTGCTATGCCATAAGAAACTCGTTACATCAAAGGCAAGAAGCGTAAGCCAATGTTGAAAGTAATTGGGACTGTAAGTGAATTGCGCCAGCACGATAATGATCGACAGCAGAACAATCGATATTGTGATCAATCGCACCACGTTCTTCAGCCCTCTCAATTTCGGGACGTTGTTCAGGCCGTGACGCAGACGATGGTCTATGGGCGACATGTGGTTGTACATCTCTATCACTCGCCGCATCCTTTTCGCAGACCGAAAAACGATCATGATGAGAATACAGTTCATGACGATCATCACGATGATCGGGACGCAAATGAAGGCTGCAGACGAGATGAGGTACGGACGTGAAGCTCCGAAAGAGGCCGACGGATCACAGGCGGTAGATTCACCTGCTGGCAGTCCCTTGATCGGGAGATACCCAATGGTGTTGAGGGAAACAAGAATGGCGACAAACAGACAGAACAAGACTCGCCGCTTCGTCACTAATCTGAAGTACCGTAGAGGGTTCGCTACGTAGATATACTTATTGATGGTGATAGCACAAAGCAGCCAAGACGATGTGTTTTGGAAGAACAAAGTCGCAAAGATGACACAGAGGCAAGCCGACACGTTGCTTATGAATGTCATCGAATAGACAAGGACAGCCTGCGTCAGTGAGGAGGCCACGTCATTCAAAGCGAGACATTTAAGCAGAAAAATATCAATATCGATGAAATCCAAGGTTTGACCACGCGATAGAACCATGCAGAAAAATGAATTGAAGAGTACATTTACAGGAGCGGTAACAGAACGTAACACCAAGTGTAAGATAATCGGTGCACTCTTGATATCGATCGCCCATTCTGATTGCTCACTGTCGTTCGCTGGTAAAGGTGTGGCGACTTCCATTACATCACAATAAAGGAAATGATCAAAGTGTGTAGATATGATAAAGATGTGAGCACTGAACTCCGTGCACTTGTTATTTCTATGAGAGGAAGGAGCGTAGACGTTTTCCAACCCTTTCCATATGGCGATGGCAATGGATGAAGTGGATAAAATCATGGGAGCCAAAAACGCTTTGAAGTTCAGAAACGTCTCTCTCAACAGGAAACTAAGGACAAGATGTCTATTGACGTATATACTTCTATATCCGGCAAATAATTTTTGCTACACTTCCACAAATTCCTCCAACAGTTGCTTCACGTACGATCGCTTGATTATCATTTTGCCCAGCATAACTTTGCCTCGATATTTCTTCCACTCGGTCGTGACACTAGCACGAAAGTTTCAATAACTGCATGATTTGATCAACTCTGTTGCCATAATGCTTCAATGATTTTTTCCTCCCCAGAAGTGCGCATTCCACGTCAGCAGCATAATCCTTGCTAAGCTGCTTAATGACTGAGCGAAAGAAAATGAATAAATATATAGAAAATAGACTAACAAATAGTACCTGCCTCAACAGGCGGGAGTTAGCGTAAGCCAGCGAGACTGGAAAAGATAGACAAAAAGTAATATTGCAGCTATCCTCACACTTCCCTGTAATTGAAGTTCTCTGGAAATGATCACTGATTAAACTAACCCTGTGCGAGAATATCAATTTGTGTACCCATTAAGTCCATTTTTAGAGACGAAACACACGGGCATCCCAAGCGATTAATTTTATGGAACCTTACCCTTGGTATGCGTTATAAACCGTCGTTAGTCACGAACAACTGCATTATTATTGTTCCAACGCCTCATTTTTCGGTGGACCTGGGTGTAATGACATGCCCGATAGTGATGATTTTAAGCTGGCCTTCATTATAAGGTTTACTCCGAAAAAAAAAATTACCAAACAAAGCAAATGCGAAAAGAATGCAAAAAGATAGGCACGCGGCTTATAAACAGTTCACAGAAATTGTCCTTACTCATCAGAGAAAATGATAGTACATGCAGTGATCATGGGAAGTATATTATGCGGTTGTTTGCATATATATATATATATATATATATATATATATATATATATATATATATATATCAGAATATGAAAGTTCTTCGTCAGTGTGTAGTAAATAGATATGAAGTGTAAAAACAGCCGTATAAACACCGCAGGAGCAAAAAAAAAAAAAAAAAAAATTGGCCGACGTTTCGGTCAATGACCGACTTTGACAAAGGTCTTTGATCGAAACGTCAGTCCAATTTTTTGGCTCCTGCGGTGTTTATACAGCTATTTTTACACTTGATATATGTGTATACATACTACACACGGATATTTGTGTACAGAGCGTTGTTGGTGTACATCAGGCTTGAGTTGTTCGTAAATGATAAATGTTATTCACATACATCTCACTACTCTCACAGATATGAATTTGTATCGAGGTGCGAGGATACCAGTGCACATTTCTGCTCTGGCGAAGACTGCATCAACTAACGGCAAATCAGATGGATAGATGACTGATGATATGATGTCAAGAAGAATTTTATTCTGAACCAAAGCTTATACACATGCTCGTTTAAATCTGTCCGACCTCAGGTAAACCCATTGAATAGAAGCAAAGCTTCCATTCGCTCTATAAGAGAAGCCAATGTTCACGCATTGACTGCAAGATGTAATTGGGAATACTTTTTCTTTTTTAATACAAGACATGTATCCACCATTAAAGTACACTACATGTGGCTGGAGTATGCATCCTCTCGGTAGCTGACTTATTGAAACGGTGAGCCCTGAACAGCAAACATACAAAAACAAAACAAAATAACAAACAAACAATCAACAATAACAGCAACAACAAAAGCGTTAGGCTACTTATGAACGTAAAAAAAAAAACCATGTTTAATCAGGCTGTGCAGCCAAGACTCCTTCCCTAGCACCTTTTATGAGTCACACACACATACAGACACACACACACACACACACACCCTCTCTCTCTCTCTCTCTCTCTCTCTCTCTCTCTCTATATATATATATATATATATATATATATATATATACATATATTATATATATGTCCGTGCGTGTGTGTGTGTGTGTGTGTTTATCTATGATTTGTCTTCAAATGCTACTACAGTTAACCATGATGTGCCTAAAATGCTTTCTCATGTCAGCAGTTATTTCTTTCTTTTCTCCTGCCTCACTTCTTTCTATTCGTGATCGCTCAGAGTGATCCTTGATCTCTGTATGACTTGCCTTCACTTGATTCCCTTGTATAACAATTGCAGAGGCACTTCCTTCTAATTTCTACGTAGATTTATTTTTTCTTTAGATAGTTTTCATATGCATGCTACAATGCATCATGTACCCATTGAACACTTCTTTAGAAATGATATCAATTGCCCAGTTCATCCAGCCCCGTTCTTTCTGAACAAGTTCAACAATGCAACGAGTTGGCGTTTTGTTGCGTTCCGAAATTTCACGTCACTAATGACTAGAACGATGATCTTGCAGTGCCATGTCAGCAGTGCCAAATCAAAAGTTACCCGGGTGAGCCAATGGTGAAAGAGAAGAGGACTGTCGATGAACGAGCAAATGGCACTAATGATCATCAACACAACGAGAGACACGGTGACGAGTCGTGCTACATTCTTCAGTCCTTTTCTATTTGCCCCTTCGTTTCCTCTTCGCGGGTAGTACGGGGAACCAGTTGGGATGGGTCGGTCGCCGGAAAACGCACCGACGCGTCGAACTTTCCTAGCTGACCGATACGCGATGGCTATGAGGGAAACATTCATAACAACAGTCATGACAATCGGTAAGAATAGCAAAGAGGCGGATGCTGCTAAGTAGGAAAGTGATGTTCCCAAAATCACAGAGAGGTCACAGTAACTCTCGGACTGAGCCGCAGGGGGCCCGTAGAGTGCAAGGTAACCAACCGTGTGCAAGGACACGAGGAAAACGCAAAGCAGACATAGCGCCACCCGAGGCTTTGATACCAACCTGAAGTAACGGAGCGGATTAGCTATATAGACGAACTTGTTAATGGTTATGATGAACAGTATCCAAGACGATGTATTCAGGAAAAATGTCATGCCAAATATGGCACACAGGCACAAGGTCATATTCTCAAGGAACATTGTCGGGATGATTGGCATAAAGTGACAAATTGAAGAGGCGATGTCATTCAGGGAAAGGCATGCCAACAGAAAAGCATCAATATCTATGAAATCCAAAGACTCTCCACGCAACAGAATCAGAACGACGAAGGAATTGACAATTGTGCCAGCTGTGAGAGATAATGACTGAATGGTAAGGAAAAGAAAATTTTGCCCCCTAAAGCTGATGGCCATCATTTCAGTACTATTTGTGGGTTGTCTGTTCATCTTTGTTTCACTTTCAACAAAAGATGGAATGACAGTCGACAATCGAAGGGGTTATCAGCAATCAAATAATTATTGTGCTGGCACACATCCAAAATCTACAGCTCAATCAGAATGGCGATGTGAAGTCACTGTCACATACGTTTGGAAACAGATGCGGCATTAGTTCCGTTGTTAACACCTACAGACGTTGAAAATCAACTGATCAAATGTAAATTTCCACAAGGGCACAATTTTGAACTACAGTGTATATTGCTCTGGGCATTTGGCGTCACACTGATTATCCATGCCTTTGCATATGTCACTAGTGCATCTGAAGTAGCAATCACGCAACAAATTTAATGGCCCCACTTTCACTGACCACTGTGTCTACATTTTGTATTTGCATTGGCGTCTGGAATCAAGCGGTAAATTGCAAGAGCAAAGCAAATTGAGAGCCATTAAGAACGGTGCTCTCGATGGTGCACTTATCACCTGTCACTTTACGCCTTTACCATGCATCATAGCTTAATTAAAAAAAAAACAACAACTTTAGAGATACAAATAAAAGCATAATCATTACCTTTAATTATTCATTTAAAGTACTCGCAATTTGCTTTCCAACTCGTGAAGCGGTTATTTTTGTATCTTTTTATAGGCAGCGTGAAGGTTTAAAGGGATAGTACAGTATTGGTGGAGATGGGAATCGGGCTTTTAACTTTTTGCGAGATACCAAGAAAACACTTATGATATAGTAGAGCATACCATTTTAAGAGGAATTCAAAGTTTATTTGATGGAAATCGAGTTTGGAATGACTGAAACATCCAAAAACAAATTAAAAACAAAGTGATCGTAACAAAGTGTGGGTCCCACACTTTATTACGATTGCTCTTTTTTTGGATATCTCAGCCATTTCAAAACCAATTTTCATCAAATAAACGTTGAATTCCTCATAGAGTTACATGCTCTTTCATATTTCATATGATGTTTCTCATTATCTCACAAAAAAAAAATGTTAGAAACCTAAAATTAGGTCTCAACCAAAACTGTATGATCCCTTTAAGATACAAGCATGCCTCACTGAAAAATCTTCTACAAATCTTAATTCGCATAAATTATGATACTTGCAAAATTATCTTCTCTTCATGTTGTTCTATAGATGTCTGTTGGTTGAGTTTTATGGTGAAATAAAACATTGAGATAACCCTTTATTTGAATTGTGTTCTTACGTAACCGTGGAACGGGTAGTCATTACAATGCAACTTATTTTTCCTTCTTTTTTTTCTAGAAAATCCTAAATATAAAGTAACCAAACATCAAAAGGATATTGATTTTGGAATATTTGAAGTATGTGACACAAGCAATGTAAAGAGCCTTACAAATCACTTTAATTATGAAATTGATATTCAACCAAAAACGAACTAACATAACTATGTGAACAGATAAGCCTCTTTCTAATCAACAATCGGGGAAGCATCCTATTTCATACTTATTGCACGCAGTAACTTAATCATTTCTATCATTATTGCTAAAAACTACGTTTTCATGAATATATAATTGCTGTCAGGTATACATGAGCGGCTGCTGTGAAGCACTATTAAGGATACGTAGACAATCATCCCACCACTGATGTTTATCTCAACAAATTTGAACCAGCATGACTGCCATGGCAGAAAAAAAAAATAACTTTTTTCTGCTCATGGGCAAAGTAGAAACTTACGAAATGGCTTACACTCAGACACATCATATTCTATGAACAGAGAGATTTCACAGGTTAGTGCTAATTCTATGAGAGAATGATACCAGGCCTATATATATATCGAAACTTTCAGCATCTTTAGATATATGGCTCTGGAGGACTCAACCTGATTCTTATGTTATTCTTTCCGATATCTCTGACCACTATCCTGTCATGGCATGATTTGACATCAAACGCCAATATTGGGCCTCGGCCAATGAAAAGAAAAGTTACCCCTTTGGTTACCTTATATTGCGCGTTTAGGTGACAGTCTTGATAACGTAGGCTGGTCACATTTTTACACAATAATGGATCATGTTAATTCCTCGTTAGAATGATTAGTTCTGTAAAATATTATTTGAACAATTTGATATGCATGTTCGCATAGGGCAGAAGCATTTTGATAAGTAATTCCAAAAATTCCAAGAGTTCCCACGATCGTTAAAACGTTCAAGTGATATAAAAAAAAAGGAACATTTGTATTAAATTGACAGATCTATATTACGGTGTATTTTCAACTCGGTAAATTCACGTTTGATTTACCATGCTTTATTTGATAATATGGTTCATAAGAATTTGTCCATTCATAAATACCCAACGAAACGATCTCAAGAATATCATTCACTTTTGTTGATGTCATGTCAACACAAAATACGTTCATAAAAATAGGCCAAGATTCTAGAATGCAAATACTGATCATATCATATATGCCCCATCATTAGTTGTATTTAGAAGGAAATTGAAGTGGATATTGTTGCAATTATATAAATCAAATGAAGGAGTGTAATTCTATTTTATTAGTGTAATCAGTATTTATTGTCACTGAGCAATAGCTTACTGATGACAATGATGTTCCGTGCATCTAAATGTCTCTATACCATTGTCTTCTCTCTCTCCCTCTCTTCTTATACTTTCTCCTTTCTCAACACCCTTCTTGATTTTGTTGCATTAGTTGTGCTCTTGTTCGTACTTCCGTGTGTCTTAGTTCCTGCACTTGTCTTGCATCTTGCTTGTTTGTGCTGCAAGTCCCATCTCTGCTGGATTTTTTTTTTTCATTTAATGTGTCAGTCGTATCAATAAATACAAAATTGTCTTCATGTTTAGTCCGGTTAGTTGTTCAGGAAATATGAATGGGATTTGGTGACCACTAATATCCTTTTTTTTTTCGTAAGTACATTGTGCATTGCAACAGGGGGACCGAAAATCTACAAACTTCTCTTTTCAGTGGGTCCCCCATCGTCATCCTCTGATTAATTGATCACTATGATGCTTGTTTGCATGATCCCCTTCTAGGTATAATGTACCTTTATTGATTACTTGTGCTGAAATTCTTTACTTTTAGGTAAACTGTGCGTATATGCTGTTGATGACATGTATGTTGGGATGAAGAAAATGAAAAATGATGAACTGAGCTGAACCACATGACACTGTCACTTTTCCTTCCCTTATTGTATTACAGAGTTAAATTATGCAAACCGTATAAACAAATGCAACATTCGATTGAAGAAGGCAAATAAGAAATCACCACAATTTATAAAACTTAATATTGTACTTTCCCAAAAAGTATGTAGTATACCACACGCATCAAGGAAATATATGTAGCCAATGTGGTGGAAATCAGACATTATGTTTGTGTGGCGGGGGGGGGGGGGTGTAGTTTTCTTTTCTTCTTGTTTTTTTTTTTTGAGGGTGGATGGGTTGGAGTCATTTTTGGACTTTCATTTTGGAACGACTTCATTCTTGAAGAAGATTCTTGCCTTGGCAATATCGACTTTTTTCTTGACTTGACAAACCTGTAACCACAGGAAAGGGTTAATACGTGACCGCTACAGACAGGTGACCATTAAGAACTGCGTTTACTATATGCGTTCCTTCACGGAGTAGATAGATATTTCCGCTTCCAGCAGTTCCCTGCATGTGCCATGTGCACTTTCTTGGTCACTTTATAAGCTAGATTGTCCTGCTGTGGCTAATCGTTCGTATGGGCTTTAACCGTTGACGTATAGTTGATGTAGGTTTTTTGTGGGTTTTTTTTTTTGGTATAATCTCTTTCCGCCCTACTCTCTGTCTCTTTTCCCACTTCTTTTTTCTTTCTTTTTTGTTTCCTCTGTCCTTATTTTCCCGCACTCTTTGTTTTTGTAAGCTCTTCACCCCCTCTTTCCCCATTCCCTTTGAGGTTCCTATATAGTACAAGCATAATCTTTTTGGTGGGTACCTCCATCGTTGTTTTTTTTTTCAGAATGTAGAAAGATGTTTGTATTATATGTATTACATCTTCTTGTACTTCCTACAGATATGGAAATGTTGTTATTCTTTAATGCCATATATTTCTTTGTACAGTCTATTGAAAGAAAATTGAATGTGAAGTTTGAATTGAATTGAATTTACATACATTGTAATCGCTTCTCTTGACCTCTAATAACCCCCTCCCCCCTCCCCCCCCCCCTCCCCGTCAGAGGATTTGTCTTCGCCACTGACTAACATGATAGCTTATTGTTTCGTTTCCTTGAACGTCCTCGTCCGATCCGCTCCTTTCATGCGAGATGTTCATGTGCATATTTACCCGTAACCTACAGCAATCGGAAATACATTCCATGAAGGAAGAGCTGAGTCAAAGTACAAAGTGCTCATGATAAAGGGTAATATCGAAACTCTAAGTACCTTCAATACATGGATCTGGCACACGTGTAATAATAATAGGACTCTTTGACTTTCCGTTCCCTTATTGTCTTACACACAGAAATATACATCCAGCAGCCTTAACAAAGTAACATCCGATTCAAGAAAGCAAATTAAAACACCATAATTGTACTGTATACTGCCCCAGTAAACTACACTATACAGGTTATACATTGTGTAACAGGCATACCAAGGGAGCTTGTTATATTATAGATATATAACCAATGTAGTGTTTTGTTTTTGTTTTTGTTTGTTTGTTTGTTTGTTTTTTTGGTGGGGGAGGAGTGGGGGTTCAGATGTACCTTTCTTTCGTTCTTGTAGTTGGATTCAATTTTTTTGATTTTTCACTTTGAAACGTTTTCATGCAATGAAACTATCTCTTTCTTCTCTCTCTCTCTCTCTCTTCTTCTTCTTCTTCTTCTTCTGTTTTTTTTTTCTTGTGTTTACGTCATAATCCATTTTCATTTCTAACCATTGATGGAAACTCATTGCTCAACAACATTCTTGCTTATATTCACGATATCTAAGTTTATTTTGATTGTACAAAACTGTATACAGCAAACCACTTACAGGAAAGGGTAAGTAGGTAACCGTTATAGACAGATGGCAAACGATATGAATATACGGCAAATTTGACCTCAAAATAGTGTACCCGTTGTAGACGTCATATGGATGTTTACAACGAATGCTAAAGGTCGTAAGTCGTAAATAATTGACTTTAATAGCTCATAAATGTGCAATTGTAAGATAAACATTTGCCTTGCGAGGAGGTGTTTAGGCCTACTCTCTCCAAAGTCATTGGTAGCTGGCCCTAAAAGATATAGGGCCGCCAAATACAATTCTACATGGTTTTAAAGAAAACTTGTAACTATTATCATAATTATTATTATTACTACTACCATCATCATCATAATCATTGTCAACATTTAAAAACACGTGACGCTGAATGAAGAAAACGAAATTGAGATATTGATCCGTTTATCTCAAAACTGTCTGCGAGAAAGATACAAACGTAGCGTGTTTTATCCCAAATGCTGTAGGTCGGACCATATACCAGTGCATCTACCAGTGTCTACCCCATGCATAACACAGAAATGCCAAACAGAATCATAATTTTCATCTATACAGCGTTTGTATTTATATTGGCCTCACGATTTATTTTAAACGCTCTGATTCTCTCAGAAGGATCTGACATGAAACCATAGTGAGTGAACAAGGTCAAAAACGAACTTTACCATACAGCAATAACATGACTTCAAGACATTCAAAATTACGATGTTGTGCTGCACGTCAATATGTACTTCATTAATTTTTCGCACAATAGATCACTGCTTTACTGGCGTGGAAGCCACAAACATGTCTGGATGACTCGGCACCTTCACTTGACTATAAGTTGAAGGCGACCGCAAAATTTCAGAAGACAATAGATGATGACAATCGAACTCTTTCACTCATTACTATTGGTTTAGACTGTATGTTTAAAGCTCGGTGATAAAATCCTTTGGATGATGTTCTTTAGTGGAAAACAACTTTTATCAAGTCCGCTGAGTCCTGTAAAACTGACATGATTTAAAAGACACTCGGACAATACATGCTTAACAATTACGATGTTTTCACAGCTTCATATAGAATACATGCGGTATGACGGGTACATAGCGATGAAAAATAGAAAAGAATCTATAAGCCATTTTTACACTACTGTATCACGCTTAAAAGATTCAGTACGGTATCAATGTCAAGCTTCATAACAGAGTGGATGTTTTAAGTATATTCTAGTGGAAAGAGTTTGATGACCAGACATAATTTATGCTGGATAGAGAACGAATGCGCTAAGATACCAGAAATAAACAGACATCCAAATGTGTCATTATTCTATAGCTGACCATTTTTTGTTGGATCCTGTTTATTTGTTTGTTTGTTTGTTTGTTTGTTTTCATTACATGAAGCGAGAAAAAAAAACACACACACACATCTAGCGCTCCTCTTCGCGAATGCGTCCATACACCGATCTCACTAGCTCAAGACTTTTGCCGTCACTCGCCTGCTTTACGATGAAGCTTCTATCCGAGTCATCGGCGATCTGCGCGGCTGGCCGACTCTCGAAGCCGTCTGAGGTACTGCTGCTCTTCTTGAAAGCGGAAACGGCTAGGCGCCCTCGCGGCGTTGCTATACCACAGTATTGCTTCGGTGACAACACGCGACTTGTCTCACCTTTGTTTGCGTCGCGGAGGACGACTTTCACTACCTGTGAGGTGGCATTGTATACATGAGAGTTGTGTTGAGGTAACACTTGGTTGACGAGGGAGCCTGCCATGTCTGCGAGGCCTGATTTCTCCAGAAATGGTTCCATTTTTTATCTCTTCCTATTATAGCAAGGAGAAAGAAAATAAAATGAAAAGGTGATACATGCCTATTTTGATAATACAGTGTTTGCGGTAATGACGGATACATTAATAATTCGAACGATCTCGGTACGGAAATGTTGGGCATGTTCAAAACTTGGCGGCGACCATGGCGATGGTGGCGACCCTCCTCGCTTTTGAACCGCTCATGATAAGATGGAGATGATTTAAAGCGATCAAGCCACGATCCGCCGCGCTTTGTGGATTTTTGATGATCGTAGCGGAATCTACTGGTCTAGTGAGATTGGGGCATTAGTGCGCGGTCAATCAGCTATAACTAAAACAAGTCTTGTTCGGACGTTGTTGTTGTTTTTTTCTTCTTTTTTGGGGAGGGGGGGGGGGTCATAATAGTTTACTTATTCACCGGTATTTACCCATGAAATAAGGTAAATGAAAAATAATTAATAGAACCATTTTATAAATCAAATAATGCACAGGTTACAGTTCGGGACGTTATCGGGGATGCAGGTCATTCTCGGGTATTCACAATGTTGTGCATGTTACACCATTATAAGTACCTTTGAGTGTGTTATATAACGTGTCATTTGAAAAGCCTGGAAAACTTAATAACTTACTTGATGGAACTACACGAAGTAGGGCCCTATGTCTTTCAAGGATCACGACTGCACGGTTCAAGCCAACCGACGTCTCGGAGCGGCTACGGTATAATGCGTACGTGCGAAGCCCAAAATGCACCAAAATGCACTCTTGTGGATAATCACACGTCACCCCCCCCCCTCCAAGTTTGCCTCCGTATTTGAATGTCACACACACACATACATGTATACTCACTTACACACAAATTGAAAATGAGATGCATGTAATGCCATAGAGATTAAAATACAAATTTAATGGCTATAATTCTCGGAAGTGAATGGCTTATCAAAGTTCATATATCAAAGTTTATCAAAGTTATCAAAAAATAACGCGTAGTAGACTTTGCTTCCACAAAAATAGATTAAACAGAAACACACATTATCATACTCCCTTTCAAAGGCAGGTTTCTTCCACAATGCCGTATGATAATAGTTGCTGAGGGTTTGTCAATTGATCTTTGTCGTCTACATAAGTATTGAGTGATCCCATACTGTATTACTGTGTCACTACTACCTTAACTATGATATTATCCTACACCTTTTACAATGTTACCTTGTTCTAGTATGCACTGATTACTTAGTAACGATATGACATAGTATTATCTTATCAAATATCATGAACCCTATGTACAGAATGGACGAAGCATTATGTGGTCTATTGGTTCGTTCCATTGTATTAATTTCAGTATTGAAGTATTTTTAGTTGGTCAAGGTATACACGTACATATCACTTCTACATAGTAGTTCCACACCTTTGAATTTGGGGACATACAGATTTTCAGGCTAGTTTTTATGTAGGCCCCATCATATTTCTGTTATTTCCTTGCGCCACCTTTTATCATCATTATGACCATTAACATTTGTGTTTAGTATGTTTTTAAGTAGTTTTTTTTTTTTTTTTTACTCTCAATCAAAAGACATTGCTGTATACATTTTGTACAGTGTTACTTGCTGTATAACTGTCAATTGTTTTTGTAATTTCTCTGAGAAAAGTGGAAATCTGAAATGAATTGAATGCGATCTGAAGTGATTTTCATGTCCGCCATGCATATTTCTCTTTTGAAAACAGGTTATGGAGAAATTACATTTCAAGTAAAACAAAGTTATCAAAGATTGCAGAAAACAAGTACACATATTAAAGCAAAAATCACATGGCCCCAAGTACAAGAACATGGAGCTACCTATCTCCAGTGACAGAACGTTCGCACACACACACAAACACACACACGCAGTTTGTTCACTAGTATATCCAATGTCACTGCAATGTTCTCCTCCTGTAAATTGTCTTTAGTCTTGTCACGTGATATGCAATATCAATGCTGTTTTCTTATCTATACGCCTTGACAGATGAACTTTAGTTTGCTCATTATTATAACAAACCCGCATAGGCCTACAGCAACCATTGGAAGGAAATACTTTCAATCATTTCGATTGGGCATAATACAGGTACAAGCCCGAGTTGACTGCAGTACAAAATAACATGTGTCATAGATGTCGAACGAGTGGTTTCCGCGCAGTATACAGTAATATTATAACTGATAGGAATATGCCGATGTCCAACGATAATCTCGTTGTACCATCTTTTTAAGTATTTCAATGAGTTAATGTGTTCTAATTTCATCTCCACGTGTCATGTTCACCATAGTATTGATACATGGATTAGAATAAAACAAACAGAACTTATAAAAATGAAAGTCTAATTAGAAGTGAAACATATTTATGGAATTATACCATTCACGGAAAAAAAATATGAGTGGCCTATCGCATTAATTATCAATCCTTTACTGTGATTTTGATCTGCTGCTTTGTTTCAAGATGAATGTTTAGACACTTCAAGGAAACCATCGATACATATACAGTGAAAACTGTTTTCCTCATAAGTGTACAATTTGCTTTTTCCGAAAATGTCACATCGTCAACAAAATTTGAAGCAGATTCTTATATTCCTTGCAGTTTCAAAACATATTTTGATAGCAATGTGTGAATGGATCTTCGTAAGGAAATATACCAAGGATAACTTATTTTGCTTATTTCTGGTAAGGCAGCGAATATTGTGAGGTTGAGTATTGGTGAGAAGCTGTCGTGAAATTGTTATTTATTATTTCCAGCATGTCTATTGATCAAAGGGAATTATGGGTGTGCTTACAGTGTACCTAGAGTAAATGTGCACACGTGTCTGACTGTTTGCCTGTGTGCACATTACCATGGACACATCTGCATGAATGTTGAATTGTCAATGGCAGGAATTATATGAATGAGCATGTGTGGTGATTGACCTGTGTGTGTGTGTGTGCGTGTGTGTGTATGTGTGTGTGTGTTTGTGTGTGTGTGTGTGTGACCGTGTATCTGCCGAGTTATTCAGTTGTCAATAAAACCTTGGGGCTGAAGGCACGGGGAGGGTTGGGAAGTGCATGTTGGTGTTGCGTGGGTGTGTCTGTGTGTCTGCGTGTCTGTGTGCATGTGTGTATGTTTTCTCGCAAATGGCTTCGTTTTTCTCTTTTTTTTTAATCGAAAAGCAATTAGATATTCCCCGTTTTGTCTTTTTTTAAGCAGATTATCTATTATGTTCCCGTTTCGCGGCTTTTGCGAGGAAATATGTTTAAAAAAAACAAAAAGCGGATTTCGTTTCCTTGGTTAAAAGAATTAGAATGTAAGTTTGATATTAGTTTGAACAATGTTGGTGTTACTGCATTTTGTCCTTATATAGTGTAGTGTAGGATGGACGTTATTTTGTACAATGTTGTTTATAATGCAGTTTGTCTTTGTATGATGTTTTGTTTTTGTTTATGTGAACATTTATGTTTCTGTGATAAGAAATTGAGCGAAATTCGAATGAAGAACTATAAAAAAGAAATATCTGTGTTTTTGTCTTCTTGGAGTGGCAACCGCTCCTCCTCTCTTGCGGTATGAAATTGCAAGTACATGTAGTTTGATTACAGGTAAGTTGTGACCGGGAATATATCAATATTTTTTTTTTTTTTTTTTTTTTTTTGCTCATGTACCATCATTTTCATTTCCACTAAAATTTCCTAGGGAAACAAAGGTCTGTAATGCCAAAACATGCACCCTCAAACACACACACACATACACACACACATGCACAATAAAACTACAGGCCCGCATACATACATTTACACATATGTAGAAAATAAAAAGAAAACAAACATAATGTGTAAATGGTTAAAACGGTTTTTTAACCTTTATATTTTATGAACACATTCATACACAAATGAGCATAACTAACTTCAGGATGTTGTAAGAACATACCAGAAAAATGTGGAAAATGTGTGTATTATACATGTATTTTTGTTCAATAACCAGTTTGATTGATAGAATAATGCTTACTGGGTTGCAAATAAGAAGAATAGTATGTCGGTTTGTTGTTTTTCATCAATGCGTCATGAAAACATCAACTCTCTAGTAAAAATATCCAATCTTATGTCCTTCAGTACGATCCCATAAAACACCGATTTTGGAATAACATATTTTATTCTTGAATTAGTCATCAGATAAATTGTGTATATAATGCACTGTACGTTAAAAGATTCTGGAAAACTAAGCCGTTTTCGGCACCTAGATCGTCCAACGTCCCATAGCTGCTTATGTCAGAATTACATTTCATTTTTTTTTCTACCCGTCACAATGATTTTCACTTCCCTAATGAAATACGTAGGGCCTACTTATTTTATACATTTTAAAATTGTAACGAACGTAGTAACATAAATGAAATTAAGAGATGTCTTTTAAAATAAATTGCTCCATGGTTGACCTTTGTTTGTTTCTTGTTTGATTGCTTGTTTTTATTACACGAAGAGAGGCAGAAAGAGCTAGTGCTCCTCTGTGTAAATGTGTCCATACACCGATCTCACCAGCACAAAACTTTTGCCGTCACTCCCTTGCTTAACGATGAAGCTTCTATCCGAGTTATCAGCGATCTGCGCGACGGGCTTACTCTCGAAGTCGTTCGTGGTACTGCTTCTCTTCTTGAAAGCGGAAACGGCCACGCGCCCCCATGGCGTTGGAATGCAACAGTATTGCTTTGGCGGCAGGATTCGAGTTGTCTGAGCGTTGTTTTGATCGCGGAGGACGACCCGCAGTGTGTGTGAGCTGGCATTGTATATATGAGACTGGTGCTGAGGTAGCAAGGAGCTGACCATGTTGACGACGATGTCTCCAAGACCTCTTGATCCAGTGGACTGGGCCGATGGCGTTTGATTAACATGAATTTCTTGACCCGTCGATGTAGTCGTTGGTTCCAAAGTTGGCCTAGCTTGTGTTTCTCCTTTGGGCCTAATCTCTTCATCGCCTAATTAGAGAAAAGGAAGTGAAACAGAAAAGACTGCTGAAATGTATCAATTAAAATGACACTGATAGTGATAACGATAAAGACAATATTGATGATAAGAACGCAGTTGATTTTAATTATTACCAAGGGTAATCTAAAGGTACCTGAGTCTGTGTGGGTAAGACAACATGAAAGGATGTTCCTGTCTGGTGAAATTCGAACCCATGATCTTCTGCTTATTAAAAAAGAGGAAATCTATCCCAAAATTAAAAATCTTCAAAGCAGAGGAAAAATATTCCCTAGAGAACAACAACAACAACAACAAAAGATGGAAAAACATCGGATAAAAAAGAAGGAAGATATGACATTACAAAATTTCACATTAATTTTTCGGGAAAAATTTCATTGACCAGTCCGTATGCATATTCAAATTAGAGAAGCGAAGATGTCATACCCTCACAATTTCTCATGTATGCTATAGAAGTCATATGAAATCCGAGGGTTGATGCTTTGTAAACTTATACAAGTAATAGTATGTTCTCATTACAAAAATGATATTATTTAAGAGTTTTCATTTTTATCTGGTGATTTTAAGACAAGTTTTATGTAATATCCACTGCTGAAATATGATTTTGTTTTGTTATTTCTCTATTTAGAACGAATAAGAAATTGTGAGAGCATGACATCGCCAACTTTGTCATTTGCATATTCATAAGGAGTTGTCAAGAATTTTTCCCGAAAAAAAGAAAATATGTGACATTTCAAAATGACATATCGTCGTTATTTCTATTGCGAATTTTGCCATATTTTGAATAGGGATTTTTTTAAAATCTCTCATTTAAGATTTATCTTTTATTTCATTTTTTTTTTTCTTGGGGGGGGGGGGGGGTTGGAGTTTCTCTTTGAAAAGGGCATTATGCTCTGAGCATATTTTTGCACAAATTAATATACTCTTCATGGCTTTGCCAATACCGAAACCCTTGAGCTGTGGCAGTGTGGTCGCTGATTTTTTAATTGATTGATTTTGACTATTCTGAATTTCCTTTTCATGCATTAATAAAATGCAAAGTCAATTGAACGAACTCATTGAGCACAGTATGATTTGAATCTGACAGTTAAAACAGATATTATCATCAATTCAAATATTCAACATTTTTTTCGAACACAATGCAAAACGAAAACAAACAAGCATTATTTGATGCATATAAATTATGCAACCATGGGATCTTGTGCATCTGTCGTTCAAAAGACAAATTAAGCAACTCTGGATAGAACAGAAATACAGGAGACCATCAACATGATACGCAAACGCTTGACGAGGACAATGGCCTCTGATATTATTGTCAAAATAATACGACATTGTAAGAATATGACATTCAAGTCACCAATCGATCACTGAGTGGCAACAAAGAGAGAGGGGGGGGGGGATGAGGAGAAAAAAAAACTGCAGGGCTGCATTGTAAAAAATATGTTTTTTTTTTTTTGGTTTTTTTTTTTCTTTTAAACGACAAAATGCTCCAGCGAGCTCCTTGGATCTGCGACGCTTGGTTATAATGATGTTCCTCGCAAATCACGGACAATTTCACTCCTCTTTTGTGTACATGTTTAATCCAAGATATAAAACGAGTATTCTCTCTGTCTAATTTCGAGTTTCTGGTTAAAACTATAGGCCCCGGTGCCTGTAAAAGTACTTTAAATTCAATGGGAACAGAATTCTTGAGCACGACAGGTATAGAACAACGTTTGTGCCTAATCTGATAGCTGCGACGTAGTATTAGAGTCGCATTTATACCAAAAACTCACGGTAGAGAGCCGCAACGGAAGAATAAATGTGCTACTGTAGAGAGGCGTCTGCTTCATGCCCTTATGTAATTTGCTCTTCCCTCAAGTCGCTAAATCTACAGTAACACTAATCAATATCCATGCAGCATAGTCCTGTCATCCAGTAACCATCCTAAGGCGTTATAGTCTGCTGCGCGCCCATCAATTGACTGCCCGAGTACTCCCTATACTTCATTTCACTTCACTACGAAATAACAAAGTAACAAACATCCGATAGCTTCTTATAGAAGTAAACTAGATTAATATCAACATTAAATTGTGTAAACTTTATATGATATGGTCTTTCTTACATAACTTTTTTGCAGCAATAGGAAAATTTACTTTTCTAGCCCGATAGAACGAAAGGCGAAATAGGGAATTATTGTGTTCACAAAGGAGACAAACTTTTGCTGAGCTGCACCTGCAAGTTTTATATTCTTTCTACATTTTTTGTATCACAAGCATGTTTATCTAGCTGTATTAAGCTCATGCTAATTCAATGCGATTCAATCATGCAAAATATTGAAATTATTAGATAACCCAAAATTACAAATGATCATGAAAGAAGCGCCTAAATGGCGTTCAGTGCAAGTATACACATTTAAGTAAAATGTAAATGTGTAGACCTATATTTCTTTTTATGTATCAGATTTAATGTCATTAGTACTGCATTACAACATATTCATTATTCGTAAAATGTTTTGCAGGCTCATTCCTTGTGATGCGTAGTTCAGTAATGTAAAATATTCATGATAACCATAATGATGATGATGATGATAGGAAAATGGTGGTATCAATACTGATAACAATTATATAACTTATGATGGTCACTAGCAAAGTTCTAATGACCGTGCCAGCTACTATCTGGGGAAATCAAAATTATCTACATCTTAAATCAAGAGTATCAAAGCTATCTACATTTTAGCAACTTCTCGCCCAATTGACCGAGGTCAATCTTCGTCAAGATAGCAGCGAGGATTTCCCGAGTGTTTTCTTCCGTTGAGCGGCTATCGTGCCAGCGCAAGAGAATTTTGGTGATGGCTTCTTTCCTGTCGCTGTGACACTTCCTGTCGATGTGCTCCAAATCTGTATGAGTGAAGCCCAGGTTGATTCCCAGCTCTAGGTAAGAAGAGGGCGCTATTCGTTTTGCAAGATTTATCAGCTCGATCCCGTCAATTCTGCTTGGGTACGGTGTTGCCATGACTGGAAACATTAAAGCATGAGAATCATTTGTTTGTTTGTTATATTACTTTCTGGTTATTGACAAGTGAGGTAAAGACTGATATGATATATTGCTCTAAATGATGAACTTGCTTCAAAGTGTTTAAAATGGCGTTAAGTTCCCTTGACTATCAAGCTGTGTGCACAAACACACACAGACACACACACACAAACACACACACATAATGCATATATTTTTTTATCTTGGTGTTAATAGTTTAGACTATTGAGTTTTCTGCTGGGAGAGTTTACAGATGAAGGGGGATGTATAAATTAGCACGAATTCTACTCAAGACATCATATCAGGTCCTTATTCAAGGTCATAACGATATCAATAAAAAAAAAAATTCTAGTTTATTGTTACTCTGCACAACTTGCCAATCGTCGATACAATGTCTTGTTATCTGGCATGAAATTTTGGGCTCCTCTTCATATATCACTCGACATGCTTGATATAGGATGAGGAGACCGAACATTTTGGTTTGAATATATAAACTGCTGATATTGACACCATGAGTTTGAATTATGTTTTATTCTTACATAATTGTTTCTCCCTCACCTTGGAAATACATTGCGGAGTACTGTGTATCAACTCAACGCATGTCGTTCAGACTTTTGATAAATTTAAGTTACACCTAAAGTTACATGTATACCCTATGTGTGTTCGCACGCTTTCAAGTCACTTCGATATTGAGACATTTCAAGCCGAGTACATGGACAGATTTTCTCAAATACCAAAGTAAATAAAAGCATTTACCACTTTTGGAATGCCATATGTATACCTCATTTGAATTTGTAATGACTGATAACCATTCTTTGTACACAAAGCAGCAATGAAAATTCAATCTTCTGGCATTCGATGAACACGAAAAGCTATACGGGCACTTCGCGTTACGTATATGTAACAGCCATGGGAAAGGCTTACGTCACACTATCCCGTCGTTGACTCACGGGGTAAAATACTGAATTTTCTAGTTGGTTCCAAATTTGATAAAAAGCCGAACAACAGCGTTAACAAATACGATATTTTGTTGTAAGCCTCAAAAGATCCACTGGTGATTATGGCTGTCGCCCAGCTTCCCTCACTAATGACCGATTGTTTGAGTAACTATCAGAATTTGAAAATTTTCTTCTCGATCATTGCGCATCTTTGGGAGAGTGTGACACCTGTTTGAAGCGATGGTACAGTATTGGTGGAGATGAGAATTGGAATTTTAACTTTTTGCGAGATACCAAGAAAACACTTATGAATTAGTACAGCGCATTATACCATCTTTAAAAGAATTTAAAGTTTATTTGATGAAAATCGGGCTTTGGCATGACTGAAACATCCAAAAACAAAGTAAAACAAACAGATCGTTAAAAATAGTGTGGATCCCACACTCATTAGAATCGATCTGTTTTAGATATCTCAGTCATTTCACAATTTTCATCAAATAAACATTGAATTCCTCATGGAATTAAGTTTTCTTTCATATTTCATAAGAGGTTTCTCATTTTCTCACCAAAATATGTTAGAAACCTGAAATTAGGTCTCAACCAAAACCATACAATCCCCTAGGTACTCGGTTGTGTCTATAGCTTACATTTCAAAAATAATGAAAATAATCAAACATTTATGTGCTCGCTGCAATGGACACACATAAAGGCCTGAAATATCGTCGGTGTTACCACGAGCCGACGCTATTTCGTTTTTGAGCGAAAATGCAATTCTGAGAAAATCGCGTTTAAAGATCTCACAAGTTTTAGACAACGTTTTCAATGACTTTTCCTGTCTTGTGTGTGAAAATTTTGACAGGGTGATGAGAGTAGAAGTTGTTCTTCCCATCCATAGTGTAATTTTAGTGTGAATTCAAAAGAATTACGATATTTCTGTCTTCAAACTCACTGCGTCGGTTCGTAAATCCATCGTTTCTTGCGCGCACCATAGGTTATGTACTTAAGCGCGGGTCTCACGAACCGACGTAAGTTGTATTACGCCGGTTCGTGAGACCCGCGCTGTAGGGCCTGCACAATAGGTAACGTGCAATACGCGTGTATTTACGAACCGTCGCTATTTCATGTTCGTATGTGTTTACATACAAATACTATTAGGGCTATACCTGCTTATCAACAATAACCTTATTAATTGAAATTAATTGTCACGTAATGATTATTGTGATGATTATAATACATTAGGTGATAATTAAGATGATAATATAAGCCAGTTTCTCTTAATTGTTCTAAAAAGCGTGTTGTCCTTGTTTTCATCTTCATTTAGCATTGTTATTAGAGCTGTCGTTGATCGCTCCAAAGATTTCTTTGCCCTCCCCCCTCCTTTTTTGTGTGGATATATTATTCAACACTTTTGCATGTGGACATTTATCATTTGGTAATTAATATGTACTCGGTATACTGTGTTTCATATTTTTTTACTTTTTACTGTTTTTTTTTACTTTTTTTAACTTACTTTCTTTATTTTTCACATAATTTCTAATTCAAATTCAGTTCACTTCTTTCATAATAATTATGAATGTTTGTTCTAAGATGAAGGATACCGCTAAATATAGGGAAAAAGATGTGCCAGTCAGTAATGATTACTTGCATTTACTCATCTTTCATACTCATGCACTCTGTTATTTCTTTCTCTGAAATAATCTATTAATTTCTTTATTTCTTACTATTCCACATTATTTGTGACTTTTACTTTGTCACAATTTTTATCGGTGTCATTATTGTCATTTGGCTTGCATGCGAATTCACTCATAATTCCTCATTTTCCATCTTTCTCTTTCCTGCTCAACAGATTCTTTGATAGCTGCACTTGATCATATAACAACATAAAACTCATCCTGCATGCACTCTTCGAAACTGATAAACTCTTAAAAATACATAAATATCAAAATTATCAGAATTTCAAGCTTCATTTTAAATATATAACAATGGTCATGTTTTATTATGCCTTTTGCAGCAATATATTGAAGAGGTACATTATGTAATCGAAGAAACATAGGTTCTCAATAAAGTATCAAATTTGAATTATTCAGAGATGAGTAATGACAATGGGAAGGATAACAATTGTGGAAGAGCTCCATAAATCAATAAATATCTAATGGCAAATGGAGATGGAATCAATATCAAAGAATATGCGTAATTCAAGTTCATTATTACATCAGTTCTTGTGTGTTCACAAAAAGAGAAACACAGTTCGAACATGCGCACCAAATCTTACAATGTACATTTACATCTATAGAGTGCGGACGGAACATATACAAAAGAAAGAATAACATTCTCAAATTAATATATCAAGCATAATTATGTATATGAACATAAAAAGATGTTGCTGCATATGCATGAAGCTTGAGAGTGCTGCAACACACATTATGCTCAGATGGAAACTTGATGTATATCATACAAAAGAGAAGAGGTACTGTATGTACATGTAGTTACACTATTCACAGGACAGTAGAAAAAAAGCAAGAGAGAGAGAAGGAAATGGGTGTCTAAAATAGGTCGATGTAAGGAGTGCCAAGCCAATTAAGTCTCTAATAGAAGTCATTCATATATGAAAAGGAAACAAATTAATCACAACATAAATGATCGTGCTCATATTAACCAATAATTAGCATCTAAAAATGTGTGTAGAAAGCCCATAATATCAGCCTTTCGCCCCGAAGGCTTGTTACATATGAGAAAAGAGAAATTTTGGCCGACCCCCCCCCCCTCCGAATCCTTAATCCACCAGTACTATAAACACATGTGCTAGCAAATTCACAAGAGGGGTGGGGAAATTCGGCCAAAAAATTGTGTGTGGATAAGATAATTAAAAAGAAAGGTCATCGGCAAAACTACGGGGTGGATGCAGACAAATTTTCATGTGATGACAAAAAAAAATATGCAGCCAAAGGGGGAAAAAAAAAGGACGGTGGAGAGGGGCCAAGGCTAATTTGACTCCCCTCCCCCCCCCCCCAAAAAAAAAAAAAAAAAAAAAAACACGCCACTGTTTTACAGCACCTTTAAAGGACTCTTAATTTTCTTTTGTAAAAAACAAACGTCTCGAAGTAAAGAATTCCATATTGTAGGCGAAATGTAGACCGATACAGTGAATGAAGTGTACATCCCAAGCTATTAAAGAAAAAAAAAACAGATTATGAATATTATTTAAAGTAAGAATTTCAGTGCGTTTAATCATCTTTAGTCGAGTTGCAAATGACATGTGCATATTATTCAATAAGAGCAGTTAACTTCGAACCGCCCCCAAGCCCTTCTATATTTAATCATTCATGTCTAAAGGTAGTGCTAGGGCATCCCGGTGGTCTAGTGGTTATGGCGCTGGTCTAGTAATCCGGAGGTCGTGGGTTCGAATCCCGCTTGGGCTGCCTGTGATTTTTTTTTTTTTCACAGCAGCCCACAAACTGCACACTGCAGTTGCATGTGTTACTACGGATGGAGACAAATGAATAATCTATTATTTTAATATACAATGTTTGACATCCTTTTTGTAATCACTTTCTTTAATTGTACATTTAGAGACATAATGAATTATTATTAAAAGAAATCATATTTCTGTATTTTGTTGTGAGTTTGCATGGGAGCATACACGTATCATAATTTACAATTTTAGTTAAATAAAGAACATCTCATAACAGAACTGTCTAGTGATGGTTGAATGATTATGTCAATTTGTTATAAGTCCTATCAGTTATATGGAGTGCATTTCCCATGTTTATAAGAATCATACGTAACACATTCAAAGTGGGTTGAAGACAACAAAATAATAAATAAAAGAATAAAGGAGAATAGAATGAATTACAGTTTGAGGTGAGTTTGGCATGTCATTAACTGGATTAATATTATAATCTAGCAGAGATGCATATTTGATTATTTGTTGCATTAATTTCATAAAAATACATACATGTATAGCATGTCTCAATCAACATTCAGAATGTTTGCAAAATGTAAATGAACATGTATCATGAACATGGTAAGATGAAGCTGGAACTTTTTGTTAATGGGTCTAAGCTACCATTTGTGACTCTCATAAATCTGTTTTCTGTGAAAATTCGTACAGCGAGCGAAAAGTTTCTGATATACACATTTTGACAGTGTGACACATTTGGTTATGCCCCCGACAATTTAGATTGACTCTCGCAATTATCACCGTTTACGAAAAATAAATCAGTGAAGGGCATGTTAATCCTCAGTCGATAACTATTACAACTATGCAATGATTATTCAACCATCTAACTTCATCTGATTACAGCATCATCTGAATATTGCCAATGTGCACTTAGAAATTTATCAAGATGTATCACAAGGTTATGATTACCACACAAAACCTTCAAGATTTATTATCATGAAATACATACCATGAACACTTAAAGAAAATCTAACATTCCATATCCACATGAAGCTTGCCTTGATATAAATGTCTCTCAGTAGTGTTATCAAAGTGTACCAAAATTGTAATTACGACATCACAGAATGGAATGCATGTTTTCACCTTCAATCTTAGAATCTTTTTTCATGTTTCTACTTTACAATCACATTTTAATGTAGATATACCGTCCTTATGTTGTCGCCCTTCATCCCAAGTTCTCCCTTCTATCCTATCTGTAGATTGTCTTCTTTCTTAAGCCATTGTATTCACATTCCTTGATGATAAGCACGATGCTGTACTTTTTTTTCTTCTCTGAAACAGTCCAGCTCTTCGCTACTGCATGGCATCAGTCATGTGAAAGAAAAGACAGAAATTAAGAACTTTCGATTAAAATCAAACATCATGATACAAGATACAACTTTCATTTTGAGAAAAAGAAATCAGCCAACTAATCTGTAGTTGAAATCATTTTGCTCTATTTATATTAAACATAAAACAAAATGGTATACAGGATCAAAGAATGTCAAAAAATACTGCTGTTCGTCTTTGATGCATATTCAAATTGTCTCGCCTTTTACATATTTTAATGATGCAAGATCTTATGTCTAGCACTTAGTAAGTCTCATGTAGAAATTAAATTATCATTCACATGAATAAATCTGCATGTCCTTGTAAATAAGGCATTGCTTTGAAAAAGCTGAATATTACTAACTGCATTTGGGAAACAGTCTACGACAATCAAACTTCTTTATTATCAGAGACTTTAACATCTTGATTAGACCTAGACTCTAATTACCATTGTATTCACATCCGTTGATGATGTACACGACCCTGTACTTTTTCTTTTCTTTTCTGAGACAGTCCAGTTCTTCGCTACTACATGGCACAAGTCATCTGAAAGAAAAGAAAGAAATTAAGAACTTTTGATTAAAATCAAACATCATGGTACAAGATACTTTAATTTTGAGAAGAAAAAAAAAATCAGCCAACAAACTGAAGTTGAAATTATTTTGCTCTATTTATATTAAACATGGTAAAATTAAAAATGGTAGGCCTATGCAAGATCAAAGAATGTCAAAATATACGGCTGTTCGTCTTTGATCCATATTCAAATTGTCTCGTCATTTACACATTTTAATGATGCAAGATCTTATGTCTAGCACTTAGTAAGTCTCATGTTGAAACTGAATTATCATTCACATGAATATAAATCTACATGACCTTGTAAACAAGGCATTGCATTGAAGTAGCTGAATATTACTACCTGCATTTGGGAAACAGTCTATGACAATCAAACCTGTTTCTTATCAGAGACTGTATCATCTTAATTAGACCTAGACTCTACATTATCATTCAGCTTTTAAAGGTATTAACCATTCACCTATAAAACAGTGGCATTGTCATGTGCATCATATTTCTTTGATACTGCACATATTTTCATGAAGTCTGTGCAAGAATGCAAATGAAACACGTCTGCTGTTTGGTAATTATCTAAAAAAAAAAAAATCCTTAACCCGGAAGTCCTTGGCCTTAGGAATAACACGTGGCGAGTTAGCAGGAATTGACATTAAAATAGAATAAGAATAGATCTACTAAATAGGCCTTTGCCTCATGAATGTCTGGTCTAATTATAGACTAAGTGAAGTCTAGACCTTTCACTTTTAAGTTACACAGATTTCATATTACTTAGATCTAGACTACATCTAAATCTAGACATCTAATACTATTAGATCTTGGCAACTTTTGTCTTTGTGACACAAAATTAACACGTCACGGATGATATTTCGGCGATGTCCAACAGGATGACAGTACCACTATTACTAAATCAGTGAGTTGACATAGATAACTAACATCAACTTGTTAAAGTACGTTAGAGATGGTACCATATACAATAACCGGTGACACTGACACCGACAGATCTAGCGACTACGTTTAGACTAACGTTAAAGAGTGAGACTCGCCATCTCAGTAAGTCTGCCAAAGACAAAGTCAATACAGGGCTAAGTCAGTGTTACTGTTATGTTAGGCCTAACAAACGTTAACGGTTACTCGGTAAGGTTAGGTTTACCAGGACTCAAGAGTCCTGGTTAAATCAGTCGAGGGACATTTCTTAGGAAGTCCTTCGATTCCAAGAATAAAAAGAGTGAAAGAACAAAGGGAAAAAAGGAAAGAAGAAAGGACAAAAGATTATGTATGGCTGCTATGGAAATCGACAGCGCCACTGTATCACTATCAATCAAGCGTAAATATATAAACGCCATTTGGTTGGGCCACATTCACAAGTTTTAGGGGAAAAAAGCCCCACCGCTGTGCTTAGGTAATCCACTCGAACTAACGTTAGACATACACTACACACAGTACGGTACTAGGGCTGAATTCACAAGTATACTTTAACACTGCACTGTACAGGAAAGCCACCTAACCTGTAGAGTACTCGTAGTGTTTAGGTAGTATCACTAGACCACATACTGTCATAGATGACATCTACACCAACGCTGCACACTGGCACTGGTCCGACGGTCCCTGACCAGGAAAATTCACTGTTGGACACTGAACAGTAACTTTTTCAGGAATGGACCAGTAAAGATTGGGGGAAAAAATGGGTGGACTCTACCTACTATTACCACTAGTCTAGATGTAGATCTAGAGCTAGACTACCGGTATGGTTCTGAACTGTGTTAATTTGACTTGGTCTTAGACTTCAACTGATCTTAGTTTTAGTAACTGGTATTACAAGTAAAGTCTTAACTTAGACTTAATAGTTAGACTTGAAAGTAAAAGTCTAACATGTCTAACTTTATTCTTTACTCTTCCTTTGAGTTTTACTGTTAAACTTTTTTTTTTTTAGTTTAGTACGCCTACTTTGTCAATCTCATGATTTCATTTTCAACTCAAAAGTCAAGGCTTTTAGTGTCTTCGAGACTTTGAAATCTTGCAATCTACATGTCTTGCACACAGACGTTACGACTACAGTACTCACTCAGTAGTCTCAGAAGTAACGACATAAGTTGAAAAGAAACAATAAATAATATGATTTGGGATCTAATTTGAAATTGGATGGCGTTTACAGACTAGGCTTCATAAGCATCACGCGATTGAATACATGGGACTACACACTACCGCAATTAATGGTTATGGTAGTCCAACTGAAACTGTTATTTTGAGCATGATTTTAATAGGATTATAGCTTACCATTTACTTCACTCGTGGACAGTGGGCTGGCTTAGGCCGTCATTCATCTTTCAGAAGGTTTGGTTCTCACTCTGAGATCTGGATTAGGGTCAAAACCTAATTCTAGGCCAGTAAGTTGAACAAAGCTCAAAGTAATGCAACTGCGACGGTTCGTAAAAGCCGCATTGCTCTTCGCCGTAGCAATTCGGGTTTTACGAACCGGCGTATCTTTCGTGCGTCGGTTCGTGAAACTCCTTTTTCTCAATTTCTCGATATTTCGAGTACCATACCGTCGTTTTTTTCTTTCTTTGATAAAATTAAGAATAATTAATTTTGTGATCTAAAATTTTGGGATTTGGTAGAGTTTTGAAAGCACTTTCATTTGGTACCAATATCTCGATTTTGAAAATTTTGACCAAAATCGAAATAGCGTCAGTTCGTGAAAACGCCGACGATATGAGCAAATCCGGGAGCAAATTTTATAACTTACTTGGTGAAATGACAAGAAATATGTCACTCATGCATCACGACTTCACGATTTGACCTGTCCAACGTACGTCATGGAGCTGCTACGGTTTATGCGAGTAGGTCCTACGGCGAAGACTAAAATGCTGCACTCTTGTTGATGATAACACGCACCACTCGCAGGTACCGTTTTACCTTAGTCTTTGAATGTTACATACACATGAACCTCATAATTTGAAAATTTGACAATGAGATATATGCAATGCAATGCACATCGAAATACGCAGAGCCATATTTCTTGGAACATATTATCAAAGTCCATTATGATAAGTCAATAATTATCATCATTAGACTTTGGTTCCGCAAACATAGATTAAACAGATACACATGTTCTTTATCACTGCCTCGTCAAATACAGGTATTTAGAAGAACGGGCCTACAGAATAGTGAACCTTAGTATATGATTTTCGGATAAACAGACTTTCGGAATAAGAACCTTTGGAACAAGGAACCTCCTGAATTCATTATGAACTCTTCTCTGGAATAGCAAACGTATCAAATTGCGACCTTCAACCTATTACTAAAGCATCACTTGTTAAACATGTGTTTTCAAAGTAAGCACAACAGCACCAACAACTTCACGATCTCTCTGCCTCTCAAATGTAAAAATTAAAACAAAGATGTACGAGATTTATTTGCAAATAAGTATTGCTTTTTATTGATGAGTATAAAAAAAACACCATCTAATGACAAACCCAGGGTTAAAATGTGTTCATCATACAATAATTGTGCACTGCATTATTTTTGATGAGATGGAACTGCAGATTAGCATTGCTTTTCATTGATGAGTGTAAAAAAAAACCACACCATCAAATGATAAAATGCAGGGCTACAGTGTTTTCGTTATACAATAATTGTGCACTGCATTGATTGTTATATGATGACGAAATTTTGATGAATAAAAAAAACAAACAAACAAAAACAGCTCCTCCAGAGGAATTCGGCATAACGGAAGTGCACTGGCAGTTATTTTCTATACATGCTGAAGCTCGATCCTTTCTCCGTTTCTTCTTATTTTCACTCAACTGTTTCCACGTTCTTTTTAAACTTTTACGTTTCTTCTTGCCACATGCCCATTACAGGCTTCTTCCGCTATTTCATCTTATTCTTTTCAAAGCATTCCGAATGTGACTGGGTAGCACTTTTTGGAATTTTTTTGTTTTCTTTTTGGTCGCAGCATGTTTAGGCTACATAGGGAATGATAAATTGTTGTGAAGGTAAACTTCTAAGATAGGAGTGTATAAGGGCATTGAATATATGGTAAACTTTTACAACGAACGTCTGTGATCGTGAAGACCAAAAAGGGATAATCTTCCTTCAACATTATTAGAATGGGCCCGACATTCGTTTAGGTGAAAACGATGTGAGGTTTTTGTATCTGGAGACTGTGGTTGTTAATTTGTTTCTCCACATTTGGATAAACGAACCTTATTTCAAGTTCCAATTAACATACCTTTCGATTGACATGCGGAGATTCCTATCATTTTCCTAATAACATAGCTTCATGATAATTAACCTTTATTAATTTTCGGATTGAGCGTTTTTCGTGTGAATAACGAGCCTTCGAAATAACGCAGTACAAAATGTTCTTTATAATTAAAGATAATATAAAGTTTTGGTATTACCTCAAAAGTTTCCCTGAATTTCCTTGTCTTAGTTTGTGTTTCAGGTTAAAGTACCTTTCATATAACTAAGACTGTGAGACTTACTCGCCCCAAAGTGCTCTCATGTCTTAGTAATCATGCAATAATGGTTTCGTACCAGCTAGGACCAATGCGAGGTTAGCTCCCTGCGCCACGGAGATAGCCTAGCCTGATGTGATACTGCATACTACTGTCAATATCCAATCAGAAGTCTACGCAGTGCGTAGGCTAGGGCGATGTACGACTGATAAAAAACCTTGGTAGATTCTAGCAGTAATCTAGCGTCACAGGAGTGCCTGCTATTCCGGGGTTGGAATTATCCAAAAATAATGCTCAGTCCAAAATATGAATCCACCATCATATAGGCAACTGTGCAGAACACAACTGAGGTCTACGTAGGCCGATCGAGTAGGTGACCTACAGTGAAGTAGCTAATGTCAAAGTCAATAAAAACTCATCACTGACAGTATCGTGTGCCCGAGTCACAAGCACGTGCCAGATCTAAGCAGAATAGAGACACACTGGTGATCACTCTATGAAAGTTGCAGCAGGACTGACTAAATTTTGGGGCCTGCAAACTTACCCTAGGCCGGCCCTAGCCCTGCAAGCGCAGCTCTCAATGGCCACAAAGGCAAAACTATTTTGATTGGCTAAAGAATACTGAATATATTACGTAACTTAAAATGATTGGCTGTCATAAAGATAATTATTCATTATTACCTCATTTGCATAAAAACCAGACATCACATGACATTGCAGACAGGAAGTGACCTGGGCATCCAGGGTACGTCTAGCCTGCAATGCCTGTACAGAATACACACAAATAAGCAACCATCTACAGTAGATGTTGAAAAGCTATGTACACTTGTAACTGTGTATGTGTGTGTTAGAAAAAACCTACAGCAGTGTATATATGCACACTGCATATCACACTGTATATTACAACATACAACAAAAAATATGCACTGTATGCATATCCTCTTCATGCATTATCATAATAGATACTAGTAGACAAATGTTGAGCTACTACAACCTTAAATCATGCATTCATCAACCTCATGCAGGTCCACTCATTAGGATTCTTTGAGGAAAACTGGCATTTCGAACTTAATAATTCTTTTCTTAATGTAAATTGCACAAAGGAGATTGGCGAATGAGGTGGATGAAAGCACTGTACGATAAGATATGATGGTTTCACCAACATCACACCATGAGCCGTTTCAAAATCAACACAGACAGCAACAGTCCTTAGGAATCTGCAAAATAATCCACAAACCAAAAAAAAAGTAATTTTCTGTTTTTAATAAAGACTTACTTTAACGTTGTAATACAACTGCAGAAAAACAAGATTTGACATTTTGAATGATTTCATGACAAATAGAACACAGTGAATACTTTGGTGGCACTTGGCAGTTGGCACATAATACTGGTGTTTCATTTAGCACACAAAGTTACAATACTCATGGTAATTCCCGTAATCCTGGCCTTAAAATTACACACACACATACATATTAAGAAAAGTGCATTTCAATTATGCAACTGTATCTAAGCAACAAATAACAAGACTCTAGTGGGTCTTGTACTCATACATTTCACTCAAAGGGGAAAACTTGATTTCACGCATCCAACCCAGTTGATAAAGTACAGTAAACCTTGCCTAAGTCAAATCGAAAGGGACTTGAAGAAATCCTTCGAGTTGCGCGCATTTCAACTATTTGAAGTAAAACAGGGCCTGACACAATCACTTGCACACTTTCCCGGGGCTAGTAAAATCTTATGTCGGGCAAGTCAATGAAGAAATTCACTTACCCATAGGCAAGTAAAATGTAATTTAAAAAAATGAGGAAAAATGTGGAAATCTTTAGGCTGTTTAATGCCTAATTCATAGTTTTTGCAAACTACAGAATCACTTGTAACAATATTCCAATGCTATGAAAGGCCAAGCTTAAGTGATTAGATTATTAAAGAGGAAATTATCATTTTCAATGTTTATGACTTTCTTGGGGCAAGTCAACTTTGCAAGATTATGGTAGCAGTACCATATGCCAGTCAAACAAGTACCATAAGGTACCATGAAAGTACCATAGAGAACTGTGAAAGTACCATAGAGAACTGTGAAAGTACCACAAAGTGCAATGAAAATGTCCAAGAGTACCATGGAGTACTATGAAAGTATCACAGAGAATAATGAAAGTACTATGGAGAACCATGAAAGTATCACGTGTGAGGATGGCACTCTGTTCAGTATAACATCAACCATATAATAAATATTGTAATTTCATTGTAATACCGTAACATCTATGGTACATTCATGGTAGTACTATGGTACATTATGGTACTTCTATATTTTCAAATAGTACTTTCTGTGGTAGTACTATGGTAGTACTATGGTACAAATGAATTTACCATGGTTACTATGGTAATACCATGGTAATACCATAGTAATACCATGGTACTTAATGGTACTTTTTTTACAAGGGAGAGCCGCCGCCGTACGGCGGCGAGGTAGTACACGTATTGTACAAAACCATAATTGCATGATAACTGCGACCAGCAGCGTGCAGCCCCATACGCATACTGAGTAGCTAACTGCGACCAGCAGCCCCATACGCATAGCTAAATGGGGCTTCGCATTGTAGCTTACAGGATCATGACAGATTTAGTATCGCGGGTAAATATCAACTTAAAATCCAAAAATTCTTCAATTTGAAGACTTACCAATTAAGTTGAAGTCTTGAAAACAGGCTTCGGGCAACGTTTAGTTCTGCCAATAGTCCCTTTCTGTTCGGATTGATGACTGAATGTGACTCTGTCGAGAGGACCTTGGGAGAGCTACACTGAATTGACGGCCAGCGCATGTGCACACAAACATCTTATCCGTTCGTGGATTTGAAATTTGTTCGCATGATTGTGATGTGTGCGTATGCGCTGACCGTAGTAATCAGTGTATGTAGCTCTCCCAAGGTCCTCTCGACAGAGTCACAATCAGTCATCAATTCGAACAGAAAGGGACAATTGGCAGAACCAAACTTTGTCCGAAGCCTGTTTTCAAGACTTCAACTTAATTGGTAAGTCTTCAAATTGAAGAATTTTTGGATTTTAAGTTGATATTTACCCGCGATACTAAATCTGTCATGATCCTGAATGGTACAATGCGAAGCCCGATTACGCTATGCGTATGGGGCTGCTGGTCGCAGTTAATTGCATGATTACTAGGAAATGAGAGCACTTTAGGGCGAGTAAGTCTCACAGTGTTAGTTATTTGAAAGGTACTTTAACCTGAAACACGGAAATTCAGGGAAACTTTTGAGGTACCAAAACTTTTTATTATCTTTAAAGGCATCATATTCTATACATCTGTAATATCGAAGTGATAAACATCAATCAAATATATATTGACTTAGTGTGTTTTGTTATGACGAAACTTAGGAGTAACGAACCTTATATCATTGCAGACTAATATAATAGTAAAAATTCCCCTCTTTGAGAGTGTGTTATTTATTTCTGTTAAACACACTGAAACGTGAAGCGTTTGCCCCCCGCAGCTAAACTTCGTATTTCGTTAATGGAGCATATTTCTTTTGTTTTTCTCTGTCAATTATTTGTCATTTTCAAATGTGACTGCGTTCGTTGTGAGCAAATTTTGCATTGTAGACTTTCCAAAGCATAAGGACCTGAATCTTTTCTTCGTGATTACGAAATTCTGATAACTATATTCGATGTCAAGGACGTGCACTGTATCGCGATTACATGGGAGCGTTAAATTAAATCAGTCAACACTCAATGCGCTATTGTTTTATGTCTTTCCTTTCATACGGACTTGGGTTATTTAATAATCGATCTTCAGTTAAGACATCGAGACTTACAATACAACAAGTTGCCAAAAACATTATCGAATTTATTTGTGTGGTGCAATGAAAGCAATGTATGTGAAAATAGCTTTCTTGAATTTTCAGAGGTTACCGATGGCCTTCTTACAACTGACAAGACATGGCATTTCATTTGATTCGTTTAACCTGAAGAGTAAATTTACAAATGGTAGTCGTTATTATTGCTGAGTTACTCTAACTGATTTGCATCAGTTTCTGCATCAGAATTAAGTCTCGAGCAACGTTGGTCAACGAAATTCTGTGAAAATGCTACTTTTTATTGTGTGCAACAATGTACACGAAATATACATTTCTGTTCATTCAAAACAACATATATAAACGGAAGTCGGGTGAAATATCGGTAATTTATGCATTTTAATCAAGTCACGTATAGGTGATAATTTAGAATTAACTCGGATGCAACTTGCAGGGGCTTTGGACTCGTTGCTTGTAAAGTGTACTTGATCATTTATCTGTTTATATCCATGTAGACAGAACGTTGCAAAATGTGGACCTTTCGATAATTTGAATGGGTCGTACAATCCTTCCACCCCCTTGCATACACCCATGTGACGTCAAACTTGATTTTCTCACCTCTACCATCAATGTCTTTCGGATCCTTTTGTTGTAGCGGGTCACAAATGTTAATCAGTATAATCAATGCTACGGATTGATAGATGTATACTAAACGTGAGCATCAGTTCCATTAAAATCATTTCTAGAATAACAAAATAAGCAATAATCAGTTCCACATGCCGTCAATCTCTCGTTTGAGGCGAGACCCCAGCCGAATTTTTCCAAAGTGGGGTGCTTTTATTTGTCGTTTGAGAGTTGGGAGTCGAAGTACTTGTCCATTGCAAATAAACTTTCTGCTCGGCGTGACAAACCTGGAGGCCAAGCCAGGGTTTGATGACTCCAGCAGCTGTCGTATTACGTAAGAGCATGATAAGGATATCTGCCTGTGGCAGACCATTCAAAGTGAACTCAATTTTCTCTATCCTTTTTAAAGTTTTCAATTTTATATTCTATTGAGAAATTCTATGGTCATCCATTTTACATTTCGAACGAAAAAAATTGACCCGTAAATAACGAAAATACAGGAATAAGAAGGAGAGCATTACCAGTTTGCCGGTGCTGACAATGTGCTATTTGGCAGTGAGTTACAAAGGGGAGGTGAGACTACCTCCCTGGTTACAACAGCCTGCTGACTGGATCATTGAGAAAGCAGCTGTCGTATTACGTAAGAGCATGATAAGGATATCTGCCTGTGGCAGACCATTCAAAGTGAACTCAATTTTCTCTATCCTTTCTAAAGTTTTCAATTTTATATTCTATTGAGAAATTCTATGGCCATCCATTTTACATTTCGAACGAAAAAAATTGACCCGTAAATGACGAAAATACATGAATAAGAAGGAGAGCATTGCCAGTTTGCCGGTGCTGACAATGTGCTATTTGGCAGTGAGTTACAACGGGGAGGTGATACTACTACCTCCCTGGTTACAATCAGCCTGCTGAGAAAGAGAGAGAGAGAGGGAGAGAGAGAGAGAGAGAGAGAGAGAGAGGGGGGGGGGGGGGAGAGATGGGGGAGGGAGAAGGGGAGAGACAAAATGGAATGACAATAGTTCCAGTCACTGCAGTACAGGCATGGAGCTACTAGAGACATGCTCTGTCTGCATACGCTGAATGTCTACACTCACACACACACACACGTACACACACACACACGCACCATGGAGCTACATAGCCCATGCCAAAACCAAAACAATCTCCTCCTCTCGCGGTGCCCCCCCCCCCCCCCTCCTGTGGTGCTGTGGCGATGACTGATGCTTAGATTAGGCCAGGGTCAAGAAACAGGTGTTTTATATCTTTGATTTTAAGTCATTGATTGCCAAGATATGCACTGGCATTATTTACTGGGGTGTAGCCTCTTCAAACGAGAGATTTGCGTCATGATTAAAGTTATTTCTAGAAATACAAAATCATCAATCTACAGTTACGGTTTATCAACAAAACGAGTGATATCTCCTTACATTTGCGGCTATATTGCCAAGTTTGTATATCATGCATGGTAGGATGTTTTTTGTCACAACTGAATTATGTATTACATGCTACAACCAGAACACATTTTGAGTCAATACTCCAAGTGGTAAACAGCGATTTTAAAGTAGTTGCACAGTTTTGGTTAGACCTTACTTCAGGTTTCTAACATTTTTTGGTGAGAAAATGAGGATCCTCTGATAAAATATGAAAATTCATGTAATTCCTCGATCAAAATGGGTTTTGAAATGATTGGGATATCCAAAAACAGAGCAAAACTTATATTAAAGGTGGGTCCCACATTTTATTATGATTGCTTTGTTTTACTTTTTTTAATGTCTAAGCCATTCCAAACGATTTTCATCTAATAAATCTTGATTTTTCCCTTAGAATGGTATGCTTTGTATCATTTAATAAGTGGTTTCTTGGTATCTCGCTCAGAATTAAAGGCCCAACCCTCATCTCCACCAATACTATACAATGCCTTTAACTCTTTACATGTGCGACGTTCTCATGTCCGACTCTATTCTGCTCAAACGCACAAATCCGCCCAAACCAATCAATAAAACGCCAATGCGTCAGTAAAATCAGACAATGAAATCGTCTCTCGCGATTTCATCCCTGTCACATGTAGCTTGCATGTTATGCGGTATTAACTATCATGGGGTGTTTCCTACTGGAATTGAGAGTAAATTCTAAAGTTTTATCGCTGTTGCGTGTGCAACAGTGATGTCTGTACAACAATGAACTAATGGTCATTTGAAAGAAAAGTAATCATGGATTTGTAATACAACGTACACATCAAAGGAAAGCATGGCATTTTCTGTACATGTTTGCTCCTAAAATGTTCCGGGTAACAGAAATCAATAAAAGTAACATTGGTTTGAAGAACAAAATGTATCTCAAATCATGACCACATTCCAGTCTCAGAATAATGTTGCACTAAGGGGGTTTACATTATGCAACATAAAGAACTTAAGGTTTGTGACTTTCCTTATTTATTATACTGATACTATTATTCCGTGTATTTTCCTCATTTGAGGTACTTTATTTTCTACATAACTTCACCACAATCACATTATCAACAGATAGGGTGCATCAATGATACCAAACGAAGTAGTTTATGATACATATTCTTCTTAATCCAATTTCACCAAAACTTGTTTAAACTGATATAAAATATCAATTCTGCTTTCAAATCTCATACTAAATATTGTACATTCAACAATCATTTTTCCTTCATTGCCTTCTTTGACACAGTTACTATAAACAAGAAGTTGGGCATAATTCAAGAAAATATTACTGATTTCATCTCTTTGTTACCTACATCCTATCCGAGAATAATTATTTTTCATCAATATCAAGTACAAGATCAAAAATATTTCGAAATACAACTGAGTGTTGTACATTTTTTTTTCTTTTGCATTTCAACCCCCCCCCCCAAAAAAAAGATAATTGGTTTCTTTTCAAAAACAAATAATACACAAATTATCATTCCAAATTTCAAATTTTGTTGTGTAAACAAAATATCTTTACTGGGCAATATTCGATGAGAAATCTTGAAATTACACTGCTTTATTCTATTTTCATTAACATGATAAAATGTATATTGCAGTTACTGTACCCTTCTCCAAGTAAAATCTAATCATAGGTCTATATAATCTTGCCAGAAGTGTTACACGAAAATTCTTTTTTTTTTCTATGTAAAAGTAATCTTTAATAATGTTTAGCTTACGTTTTCTCAACACTGATTTCTATCACCTATTGACAACTCATGACGTCAAATACTTCTTTTCGGAACAGTACAGGAATTTGTGTGTTATTAGCCTACATAAGTTTTTATCCAACCACAACCTTGAGGCTGCCCGTCTCGGAAAGTTTCACTCATTGATGTAACTTCTTTAGATTTCCCCATCTTTTATCATCTGCTTCACTGTGATTACATTCTCTTTGATCCAACTCTGAGAACATTATATAGATGATGACTGGCGAGGGAGGGAACATACCGAATGTTCCACCCGAAGGGTTTGAAATGCCATTAAGGGAGGTTATAAGTCCCTCGACTTCGTCTCGGGACTTATAGCCTCCCGAAATAGCATTTCAAACCCTGAGGGTGGAACGTTTGGTACATGTTCCCGACAACAAAAGTCATCATCTGTTATATTATATGGGTTAGTCAAATACGTCAACGTCAACCACCAAAGATCGTAGAGATTCAGTGTACGAACTTTGCAGCCGCGGCAACCATGTACCAGCATAGCATGTATGTATGTGCTGCTAGCACTACGCACTACATAGCTCGCTCGCGCAGAGCCAAATTCACTGTGCGCGCGCGGTCCTAGGCCTTCTGTCAAAATCTGTTACGTGGAAATGTTTTCCCATGGGAGAACATTACCTGGAATGTTCGCCCATGGGAGAACATAACGAATGTACCTCTATCACGTGGCTCTGTTTAGCCAATGTCCCTCGGATAGGACATAAAATGGAGGTCCCGTGTATGAGAGAGTCACAGCTCATGCACGTAAAAGATCCCGCTTCATTCATTCATCGCAAAGAGCAGGGTGTCTAACCCGGTGAAGTGGTCCCACCCCACATCCAACTGGACCCCATGGAAGACCAGCTTAGTGTAGCTGAATATGGGCTATCCAGCCATCTTCACATATGGAAAATGAACAACAACAACAACAACAACAACAATCATTAACCGGCATTTGCCTAACCCATTTAATATAACATTTTATTGTTATACTCAATATTACTATTATTCCCAACAACTTCATGTCTTATATCATTAATATATACATATATATATATATAGTTCCCCCCTAACATTTTTGGATATATCTCAAAAAGTATTTTACGGATGTTCATAATTCGAACGGGAATGGATAGGGAATTTCATTACTCATAACATGAATGGCATATCATTGCCACCAGATATCATTATTGGTTTAAAAAATCGCATTTTATGTCAAAATGCATGGGGAAAAAGTTGCACTTTAGGCCATAGGAAGCATATTGTATACATTTCCTATGTAAGTTATCAAATGATCTTTTTAAATTGTGTAGTTCTCAGGAATTTCTTCAGGTACAATGTGCTTCCCTATTAAACAGATGTTATGCATACTTTTTGAACAATAGGCCTTCTCAATATGAAAATATTGGTAGAAGCCATGGGATTTGTAATTCCAATTTAGGTTGCTCACATTAATGTGCCTGTGGGCATTTTGCATCATGCCCTCAAGTTGTAGATCAGTTTGCTGAGGGAAATGGCACTGACGTATGGAGTGGCCTGAAAGATCCCCTGACTGTAATCCAGTAGAGAATCTTTGGGATATCATTAAGTGGAAAGCGAGCAAGAAGTTGAAAGATGACACTTCACTGCAAGAATTTCAGCGCATCTTGCAGAGAGCATGGGCCAACATTGAGCAGCGCCAAGAACAAACTTTAGTTAACAGTATGAGGAGGAAATGACGGCTGGTCATTGCGGGTGGTGGACATATCAATTATCAAATACTTCACTATATGCTCATGAAAAGAAAGAGATAGAGAAATATGCAATAACCCATGCTTAAATGTTCAGAATCATGGGTGATTGTCTAATTATTTGTGTAAAAGTCATTACAAAAAATGTTCAGAATCATGAGTGATTGTCTAATTATTTGTGTAAAAGTCATTACAAATCACTAAAGTGCAACTTTTGTTTCCATGCATTTTGACATAAAATGCATTTTTTCACACCAATAATGATATCTGGTGGCAATGTTTTGCCACTCATGTTATGAGAAATAAAATTCTTTATCCATTTCCGTTTGAATTATGAAAATCGGTTGAATACTTTTTGAGATATATCCACGAATGCTATAGGGGGGAACTTACTTTTTTTTGCTGAGTGTATATATACATAACTATTAAGAACATGAACAAACAAAGGTCAATGTAAAAATAAGGTATTTTGTTGCAGCTGCATATTTCCTAGTACATTGTTTTGTTTTTTTGCAATAAAATCTCAGAAATAAAGGCATTCTATCATTTACCAAAAATACTTCTTGATCCATGAAAAACGAAGGAATAATCATTTGGAAAACAAATCGATTATCTTCATTCTTCCTCTACGGTTGCATCACATGGTGTGTTTTACCCTTTCCCGTTTGGTATTCCACACAACAAGAATAATATATACAATAGTCTATTTACTAGCCTAATTATTTCTAAAGGCACAAAGACTACTGCAGCTGTGTATACTAATTGAGATGTAACTAATCGTTTAATAATAGTCACCTTTCCATATAATGTCAGGCTTCTCACCTCCATTAATTTAACGTAGTTTCTTTTATTCTCCCTATTTTACTTTCCAGTCAAGGTTTTTTACTTCATTGTAACATTTCCCTACATAACAAGTCATTTTATGGTATCCTCTATGAGGTTTCCTTCTCCAATATTGTGAGTATCTCAATTCAATCTCATCAATATAGTTGTCTGTATACACTCTGATGCAGAATGATTTTTCATTTAACCATATTTGTCTTCAGATATAATACAATGAATTATTTTCTTCAGTCTGATTGTCCGAACACGAGCGCTAACTAATAGTCTATATTTGGTGATCAACGAAATTGATCACCAATTACCCTGTATATTCTGATTGCCTTTTGTATACAGACGTGTAAGAATGGGTTGTCTTTAAGAAGAAGATTTTTTTTTAATATCCCTAACTCAAGCTGTTGATTACCATGGGTTTCAGGGCTTCCCAGAAACATCTGTAGAATTCTACACTATTAGACCACCACTGCCAGGTGACTTATTCAATTGCATAGATTTAAGTGCGAGCCAGCATTCACTTTCTGTGAGTTTCCCTTTACAGATATTTGCGTCTTCCTCAATCAATACATAAAGTCTTTGACACCAGACTTGGAACCATCTGTTCCGTAAAGATTGATATAAAAACGTGTTCTAGAGTATCTCTTTTTTTAAGTTTCTTTGTCATCTCTAAAAATCTTACCATCTATATCAATACAATCTATTTCTTCTTCTTTTTTCTTACCCTTCGCCAATTCAAGCTGAAAACAATTATTAAGATGACTACAAGAATGACATGGACACGATTTCAGGATGATGATGGATGAGTGACATGCAGTCACGGGTATGTTCTCATTTTCCATTATTCATTTTTTAAGCGTTTGAAATGAAAATTGGAAGTTTTTTTAAATCGAATCTGTTATAACAGATTCCATCATGAAATAAAAAGAAGGACACACTAAATGACTTTGCAAGATTTCAAATTCATTTGGCAATATTTTATTTATCTTTGACCGATTTTCACTCAATTTTAGTAAGTTTCTTATTAAATGTTTCGTCTTAATAGTCACGAATGATTTTAATTTCATGACGTTATCTTTGGCGAAAGAGTCGATTTAAGTTTCCGAACCCTTTAAATATGAACATCTTACGTGTTATTTTTTGGCATTTTTTTTAATACCAATTGACATGACAACGATGCTTATTGCGCAATGGTTTATTTATCTTTGAATGATTTTTTACCTACTCTCAGTATGCTGTAGCTGAAACGTTATGCTTGCTTGCACATTCCATCTATTTATTTCCCTTTAAAACTTAGTTCATTTGCAACTTGGCATTCGGTTTATGTTAAGTTTTGAAATGCTTTGATATACATGGGCAGAAAGTGTAGGTCTTTATACAACAGATTTGTATCATAGGTCAGTATTCAATAAACAACATATCAAAGAATGCTTATTAATGCAGAAAATGCGTGTACACGATTATGTATAGCTGAAGCCGCTTCCTTTAAACTTTGTAATGTTACATTGATCAAAAATTAATTAGCTCAAAGTATGCACCAGATGGTTGACTCTCAGTTCTGATAATGTGAAATTTCTCTTTTCAGATCGCCCTCCCCCCTCCCCCCCCCCAAAAAAAAATATACATATATAATATATATATATATATATATATATATGTATACGTATATGTATATATAATATATATTCATATGAAGAGTTTGTTTGCAAAAATCGATAAGTCCATATTTGTCAAATGGAGGTATTTGCGATTAAAGAGTGCCGACGACTTGAAAATCAAAATTGCAAAAAAAAACCAACATACCAACAAACAAACTCAAAATGTCCCTCATGTACCTAGGGGAATATCTCTTTAATCCTTTAACTTCTCAGTTCCCCCATATTCGATTTAGTACATTTTATTATTGATATCATTATTGTTATAATTACTATTATTATTGTTATTATTTTGTCATTATTATTGCTATCACTCATTATTAGGTTTTTTAACTATTACCATTATCATTATTATCATTTTGGATTGCTTCAGCATAAGCAAAATAAGACGAAATGTAACACATAGACAAAGCGCAAATGAGAAAAAAAAACCACCATGACACCCCATAAACTATGCCAAAATCTGTACATATATAGGCACTTACATTGCATTAGTCACTATGCTGTCGTACGGGGGGGGGGGGGGGAAGTGAGGATGAGGAGGCAACATATATGTTGTTTTTACTTGGTCTACATGACACTACATTACACTTTTAGGAACTTGTAGAGTATTTGAAATATCTCGCGATACAATATCAATTATTTCGTCTGAAGAGAGGCTTTCCCAGATTACTAGAAACCTATGGATTGCTGTTTGTCGAAGCAGTTCGGTTCTGGCTTTGTGGAATGGAAATCCGACATTGTACTCTACATATCGTTCAGGTTGTAATGTTATACATTGCACATATTCACAGGGATTGAAGTTTCACATCGTCTTCCACCTCGTCGAAAATTGATACAGCTTCTTTATAATCAAATAAGACTTTCTCGATTCAAGAGTGTACCATTTTACCTTTTGCACAATCTCCTCATACGACATTTCTTGCCGCCTCTGGCGCAAGATCATCGGCATTGTCCTCCTCTGATTTTTTTTTTCAACCCATCAATGTGTTTCCTAGCATAAAGAAACCAAGCCGGTAACCCGTGCTTGAGGAAAGGCAATATAATTTTTTTTTTCTTCTGTGGGGCACAACTTCCCTAACATTCCATCAAATGTTTTAAAAGGCAAAAGCTCCCTCATATGGGAGACTGCAGTTTTCCAGATATGATAAGCTACAAAATGTGTGCACTCCGTCGTTTAGCTGCAATCGTGAAAAATATAAAATCTCCCTCGCGTAGGAGGCTCGCAATAAGAGGGGGAACAGGGCTTACCCCCTTCCACGTCCTCCTTCATTGTCTCCTAACAAAGACCTGCTACTTACTGACAATTTTTCTGATATTCCAACAAAAGTGTGCCCCAGATCGTTGAATTTCGTTCTAAAAATGAAATGGCACCCTCGAATATGGAAAGGGTATCTTCCAACCCTCCCATTGCTTGCTTTCCTTCATTGACTGAGTACACTTTGGGGAATGAAATTCCTCCCCCCCCAAAAAAAAAAAAAAAAATGTGACTCAGTTCGCTATATTGCAATTCTAATAACGCAACCTCAGTAGATCTTATACATACACAGTGATTATTCACAAGCGGAATAAAAGCTGAAATTCCTTTATTTTATTTTGAACGCTACCCTGAAAAGTCATATTTATTTGCCTTATTTTTTCACTATTAAAGAGTTCGCACCTGATTGCTGAATTTCAGGTCCGAAATTTCAAAATCACTCTGTGTAGAAGGAGAAATCCCCTTCTCTCACATCCTCGTTTTAATGCTTTTTCTCTTTGATCGCTTAACAAACAGTGTTCACGATAAATGATTTATTGTAGGAACTAGGCTTAATACGGTATCCTTTTGTATAGGTAACTTGTTTTAAAAAATCGTCTATATCAAATTACTGCTTGACAGTTCCGATTTGATAAAACACGCAAAATTGTGCATCAAATTGCTCCTTTTTCAATATCAAACTGCAAGAAGTTTTCACGTAAGAACAATTAAAAATCTTTTTTTTTTTCAGAAGCTGCTTTCGAATACTCCAGAACCCATATTTTCTTTAAATTGTAACATCTAGTTCAGTTCAGTTCTTTCATGGCTTTTTTTTTTCCTCCATCGCAGCTGCATAATCAATAACGTACTATGCACAGCGTACGTGAAAGTAAAGAATTTCAGCATAATTATCAGTAAGCCAGTTCTCAGTTCCAATCTGAGCATGTGCAGGTATTGAGATAAAAGTCATTGCAGGCCTTCTCATGAAATGGATTTGCAACTGAGGTATTAAAAACCTAAACAAGTCTTCATGACAACTGTGTTATAAATGAGCCAGGTGCAGACTGGTATTTACGGGTGAATATGCATTACTTTCAGTTAACAACAAAAGCCATTCCTGCAGAACTGACACTTTCTTTCTCTCTCTCTCTCTCTCTCTTTCTTTTCATCTGCTCTTCTTGACCCTTTTCGCTCACTAATTTTTCTTGACTTCTAAAGTCTGTGGTTCGTTCTCCACTTCTGAAATTGTTCCGTACTTCGCATATACTATTACGAAATGTTTCTCGTTTTTCGACATCTGAATGATACAGCTCCTATCAGACACGTGGGTGTTTTTAGCCTCTTTACGAGGGCAGAAGTCCGAGGGATTGCTGCACTTATCAGAAGCGAAAACTTTCACGCGCCCTCGTGGCGTTGCTATGGCACAGTATTCTGTCGGCGTCAAGACATGAGTTGTCTCTTCATTGTAATGGTTGATGAGTAAGACCTCCACTTCGTGTTGGCTGTTATTAAAAATGTGAGACATGTGTTGAGGTAACAGCATTCTGAACAATGACATGCACACGCCTTCAAGACAGCCACTCGATCTGACCGTGGTTTGTGTCGATATCTCTTGACCACGTTGTTGACCCTCCGAATTGTTCTCTGGAATTGGCGGTGTTTTATCAATAGGCGTGATTTCTTCATCACCTAAGCAGGGAAATAGAAAGTGATACAAAGAGGAGGGAAAAAACGATTGCAGAGATGCTGATGGTGATAATGACCGTTATAACGAAGATAAAGATGGCAACAATCCTAATATTTCAGGATATCCTGGGTAGGCCCTATCTGGGTCTATTGAAGGAGTCAACGGTGTTTTTTTTAATGCGTATATAGCATAATGGAAAGATAATAACTTACCTCTTAAAAATAAACAAACCAAACAAACAGAAGAATATAATATCATGTCATGGTAAGTCAATATCAAGAGAGAGGAAAACTGTCCCTTTCGTTAAAGAAAAGAAATTTTGTAGAATTATCTTTATTTTTGTTTCCTTTGTACTCTCTACATCCCATTAGATTGGAAATCAATGTTTACATAAGATTGTGGCGAGGGACGATTACAAAATTAGACTTAAAAAAAGTATTGAAATCAATCTACTTATGTGCAGAAATATTTGGATTTCACTTCTGTGTTACTCCTGGGTCCTGTCAGGCCTTTTGTTATTGTTAACATTGCGTGGGCAGTTCTACACAGAGGAATATTCAAGATAATTTATACTTACGGTCCTCCTGCATAAACCATTGTAAGGCATACTTATCAGCGAGGGGTACCTCACATGTGCATAGTTTTGCCGAATCGTTTCTCTTGTTTAATACGTGGTGTATTGTTATGGGTTTCGATTCTATCAAAAAAAAAAAGTAAATCTCATAACCTCTGACAAATACACAACACATACCTCTACAACCAAAATAGATACGAAACAACACGTCTTACTTTCAATGAGTTTAGGTTTTCTTTCATAAAATTTTTAAACAGCAGGGATTCTCAATATTTTAGTAATCCTGTTTTATTCATTCTGGTGTTATTATCCGTTTATGAAAAATGTTTAATTTTAAGAGAATACATGTAATATTAATCATAATGATAATGGCCCAACTAACGATGAAGGAAAGTCAGGATATAAATTGACAAAATATATACAGGTGTTATCATGCTGTGAAAATTTGATTGAACTATTTACATATTCGCAGCTTTTCGGCCAGGAGGACCTGACCAACTTTTTCCAAAATCTCGGCGAGGGCTTCACGTTTTTCTTCCTTCTTCGAATTTTCTCTCCATTTTACGAGAATTCTGTGGATTGCTGATTTTATGTCATCAGAGTCCCTTTTGATTTGCTCCAATCGTGCATAGAGGAGGCCCAGCTTAAAGCCCAGATTCATGTACTGATCAGGGTCCATTCTCCGTGCAATATTTTCAAGCTCTTCCTGGCATACATCCATGGGGATATCTGGCACTTCCGCTGGAAATTGGGTGAAAATGAATTGTTTTGGTGAATTGATATGAATTACCATTATCTTCCTAATCATCATTGTTAACATCATTAATATCATTACAACATTTAAAGGAGGAAAGGATATATTGACTTGTTAAACTTTCCATCTGCTTTAAAAAGTGATTAACATATTGACTGATATGGGGGAATAGATGAATTAAATGAAATTCGATTAACGGCATGTCATTGTATCCGACATACAGGCCACATTCATAAGCATCGTCTGTCGTATGAGTTTCGAGTTTATCATACCATCAAAACATTTAGAGTGTTGTCATTGTTTATCACGATAACACCATTACATATTGACGAAAAAAATAGAATTATCACTGAAGGTGATTAATACCCCCGCCCCTGGTGTTGCTTTATAGTATGTGATGTCATGATGGCAATGACGTTAATACCAAGTTTGTGCAGTTGTCGAATTGGAAAAAGAATAATATTAGTTTACTGTACAATTACAGAGTTGACACTGAGTGCCACAAGGTTTGGGTAAAAGGTGTGGTTACCATGGCAATGCATTGTCTGATACAAACACAAGGGACATTTTGCATTACTACACTTAAAGACCATCATTCACTCAAAATTTGACCTTCATAGCTTGAATGGTTTATTTTGATACAAAAATGAGTGGTAACCATGGCAACACATTTCCATAAACTAATACATTGGTGTCTTGCAAAACTACACTTCTAGATCATGATACATACTAAATTTGACTTTACATGTAATTGCTTGAATGATGGAAAAGTTATTCGATCTGCAAGGTTTTGGTAAAATTGTGGTTATTATGGCTACGGTTTGTGTGACAAACACAAAAATTATGTGTTCCATATTTATACCTCAGGGCCATAATGCCCACCAAATTTGGTTTCCATTACTTGAAAACTGTGGAAGAAGTTCACTCCACAGGATTAAAAAAAAAAATGCGGTTACCATGGCTACGCATTGTCCGATGCAAATACAAAGGACATTTTGCAAAACTACACTTAAAGAGCATCATACACACGAAATTTTATCTTCATAGATTAAATGGTTCAATTTGATACAAAAATGAGTGGTTACAGTGGCAACACATTTTTCTTATATTAACATATAACTACGCCTTCCGATCATCATACATACTAAATTTGACCTTAATTGCTTGAATGATGTGGAAGTTATTCAATCCACAAGGTTTTGGTAAAATTATGGTTACCATTGCAACGCTTTGTCCGGCAAACACAAACAGTATGTGTTCCACATCTATGCCTTAAGGCCATAATGTCTACCAAATTTGATTTCAATTGCTTCGAAACTGTGGAAGTTGTTCACTCCACAAGATTTCGAAAACGACATGCAGTTACCATGGCAACGCTTTGTCAAGTACAAATACAAAGAGTGTCTTGCATAACTACACCTATAGATCATCATAGATACCAATTTTGAAATTGATTGCTTAAATGCTATGGAAGTTATTCAATCCACAAGGTTTTGTTAAATCATGGTTACCATGGCAGCGCATTGTCCGACAAACACACACACACAAAAAAAAACATGTCTTGCAAATATATACCTCAATATCATCATTTACCCCAAGTTTCATTTAAATGGCTTCAAAACTGTAGAAGGAGTTCGCGACGCAAGATTTTGCAACAGACCGCCCGACCGACCGACCGCCCGACCAACATCACGGTGATTCCTATATACCCCCTTCACACTACGTGTGGCAGGGGTGTAAAAAGTATATCTCATGACTTCTGATAGAGGCACAACACTTCTACAACCAAAATCATAAAGAACAGCATGTCTCACTTCAAAATGAGTTTACATTTTCTTTTATAACATTTTTAAGCGTCAAAGATCCCAAATAACACTGTATCAAAGAAAGCACCGAAAATGCCTTTCAGCACGTAATATGGAAATATATGACTGTATCTATGTACGTATCTAGACATAAAGGAATACTTTTGATCAAAGATGCTCCTGATACCATACATACAACACAATTACCCATAGAATATTTCGCAGTTATTCATTCTGATGTTATGATTCATTTATGGAAAATGTTTGATTTGAAGTGAATACATGTAATATCAATGATACTGATAATGGTGCAGCTAACGATGAACGAAAGCAATGCTATACAGGGTGTATCCAAAAAAAAGTTACACTTTTGAAAAAAATGTATAAATTACATTTCAAAATATTTGGACGATGTTTTTTTCATATTTGTGGATGCCTAGTAGTCTCATCTGTCACATGCAATCAACAAAACAAATTTTTGTTCATGCTTGACTGAACACTGACGCTCTTTGTTCAGAGTGTGAAAAATGGCTTGCGCCAAATTGAAAGAAGATGGAAAATTCAGCCAGCAGTACAAGTAAGTGTTCTCATTCAAACAAAATTGCTCTTTTGCTCACAGTTTAGATTATGTTATGCTAGTTTAGGAATTTTCTTGCGATTTTCTATCATGTTTAAATCATTCCATTGTATTATGGAAGGTTGATTAAAAACATTAAGATCTTTTAAGCACAGTAATCACAAATCATGCACAGACATATCGAACCCACATGCCAGTCCTTCAGTCAAGAAGAAAAGTACAACATTAATGCATTCTTCCTCAGATCATTCAATCAATACAATCAATCCTATCAATCAATCAATCAAGCAAGCAAGCAATCCATCAATCATTCATTCAATCAGTCAATTAATTAATTAATCAATCAATCAATCAATCAATCAATCAATCAATCAGTCAGTCACAATTGTTGCATGTTTTATAAAAAGTGGCAGATCGACATAGGGAATATCACCCCCCCCCCGTTTCTAAAGGCTGATCAATGTTTGAAAAACTGATTTACAGAGTAGTTGTTAGTTTATTCGTTCAATCAGCCGATTGATTATTTCAATGACTGAAAAGTGATTAATTTATTATTGGATTGATTCACTGATTGAACGACTCAATAACTGCCTAATTGATATATCGGTTGATGTATTGATGGGTTGATTGATTGATTGATTGATTGATTGATTGATTGATTGATTGATTGATTGATTGATTGATTGATTAATTAATTGGTCAATCAATTGATTGTCCAATTAATTTATTGAATAATGGGATGAATGATTATGTTGATTAATTTTGTACCACTACCGCATTAATGAAAAACGGGCATAATGGTATTGATGTGTCCGTGTATTGTGAAAATTGTGCTTTAAAGGTCTTGAAATAATTACATACTCTAATTCTCACCGATTGATTTAGAACCGATATCATGAAAATTACGATAAAGCTGACAAAAATAATCTCAGACAATCATAACATGATAAAAGCTTTATGCAAAAGAGCAATTTGTTTGAATAGGAGAACTTATTTGGATTGCTGGCTGAATTTTCATCACCTTTAAATTTGGCGCAAGCCATTTTGCATACTCTGAAAAAAAAAGCGTCAGTGTTTAGCCAAGCGTGAGCAAAAAGTTGTTTTCTTGATTGCACATGATAGATAAGACTATTGAGTATCCATAAATATGAAAAATATCTTCCCAATATTTTTAAATGTAATTTAGACAAATTTTTCAAAAGTGTAACTTTTTTTTTCATACGCCCTGTAAAGTGAAAACTATATACAGGTATCATAACGTTGTGAAAATTTAAATGACTGTTTACATTTTCGCAGCTTTTCTGCCAAGGAAGATTGACCAATTTCCTCCAAGAACTTGGCGAGGGATTCACGTTTTCCTTCTACCTTCGAATCTTCACTCCAGATTTCGAGAATTTGGTAGAATGCTTCCGTGTGAGAAGATTTCCTTTTGACTTGATCCAATCGTTCTTCTGTGATGCCCAGGTAAATGCCCAGCTTTTTGTAGTGATCGCGCTTTATTCTCTTTGCAAGTTTATAAAGCTCAGTCGGATGAACCTCCATAGGGACAACTGGCGCTTTCGCAAGAAAGTGGGTGAAAATGAATTGTTTTGGTGAATTGATATGAATTACCATTATCTTCCCAATCATCATTGTTAACATCATTAATATCATTACAACATTTAAAGTAGGAAGGGATTTTGTGTCTTGTTACCCTTTCCATCAGCTGGGAGAAGTGATTGAAATATTGACTGATATGGGTGAATACATGCATTTGATGAAATTCCATTGAGGGGATGACATTATTTCCGACATACAGACCACATTCATAAGCAACGTCTGTCGTATGGGTTTCGATTTTATCATACCATCACAACATTCTGAGTGTTGTCATTGTTTATCACGAAAATACCATTATATATTGCGAAAAAAAGTATATCTCATGCCTTCTGATACAGGTACAGCACTTCTACAACCAAAATAGATAAGGAACAGCATGTCTTGTTCTTAATGAATGTAGACTTTCTTTCATAGAATTTTAAGAAGCCAAAGATTGCAAAGAACGCTGTATAAAAAGAATCTGAAAGTTACTTTCAGTACGTATCTTATATATAAATCAACAATATAGAAATTTTTTACTATCTATTCACAAACGTAGCTATATCGGAATACTTTTGATTAGATATATAATTACAATACGATCGCCCTTTACATAACAATTCCTCAAATATTTATCCTGATGTTATGAGTCATTTTGGAGAATGTTTTATGACAATTATTGTTGATACCAATAATGGTACAACTAATGTTGAAGAAAAGAAATTACATGGAGTAATAACTCTACAAGTTCTATTATGCTATGAAAATGTGAGTCAACTATTTACATTCCATCACTCTGTTGCACAGGACATCGAGGCCACAATCCCGAAAGATGTTGGCGAGGGCTTTACGGTCGTTTTCCTTTGCCGATCTTTTCCAGCGCGTAAGAATTGTTGAGAATGCCTCAGACATGTTATCGGAATTGGTGTTCTTGATTTCGTCCATCTCGCTATGTTTGATGTTCAGACGGGCTCCCAGCTCATAGTAGTAAGAGTAGTAACAGGGCCCCATCCCCTCTGCAAGATCCACAAGATTCACGTCTTTGCTCTGCTCTGTCACTTCTAGAAATGGATGATAATAAGTTGTTTTGATGAATTACTATGGACCGCTTTCCCTAAAACCATCGATATATACGTGACATTATAGAAATATACCAGGCCTGAGAGGCTCTGGTTGAAACTATGCGCATGAGGTGACTTCAGTAGCACTATTTTCTGAGCGGCGCAGCCCCGAAGAAAATAGTGCTACTGAAGTCACCGAAGGCACATAGTTTCAACCGGTGCCTCGAAAAATTGGCCTGGTATATTTGTTTTATATCCCTCCCAATGAATTTAATAGTATTCGACTACTGGTATTCTGTAATTTACCTCTTTTTTAAGGGCATCTTGCTTTACTTTTCAAGAAGATTGACTAGTCATTCACGCTCGGGAAAGCAGCTCAGCATGCAGGAGGGCAGCGCGTACGCGTACTATGAAGAGACAACTGCGCGCTCAGCCGCTGAAGTGTACTCTGTGCATTGCTGTACACAGTCAGACCGCAACGTCCTGAAAAGCCTTCGCATTTATCGTACGCTGGAGGACGTGCTGGAGGACGGACGTGCTGGAGCGGAGCTCCATCATATGCTCTGCTTTCAGCGCCTTTTCACCTCATCAGAAAATTTTTTTTCATATGCCTAGATTGCACTCATCACGCTGATTCCGCTGATGTCTGGTATGTAGAACGTAACTTAAGTGTTTACGAGTTTTTCCGGGTTTTTTTCTTCGTTTTTGGCCGCTTTTGTCGAAAAAGTACAATAAACTCAGCGTCCAACAATAACAAAATATAAACAAAAATACGCGTAATAGACGCGCAAATAGTCCTACGCAAGGATTTCAGCTTACTATGACGTCACTATAGATATCAACATTAGCATTAGTACCGCGTACATGCAGCTAGGCCGCGCTGGTTAGCAGGCGCCTATAGTACTGCTTGTGATTATGACGTCAAATACACTTACGCTAATACACATGTACTAGAAATCATTTCAAATTTGGTTAGCATGGTAACTCAGCACGCAAAACCGCCTCCACTGGTAACGGGCTTCATGTAAGCTGTCTCGCCTCTTACCAATATTCCTCCTTTTATCTTTTTCAATTTAACTTTAGGTCTAGTGGTTTTCTTTATCTAACAACGAATCTTTATGATGTGTACAACATACATCTGTCTATTTATATCATAAAGCATGGATAAATATTTGGAATAAATAATCATGGTTTAAGTTATTAAATACAACATTATTCAAAATGATATGCATTATTAGTAAACAAAGTTTAAATAATTGAGTAGGTTAACGCTGCAGTCTTCTTAGTTCTATCTTCCTCTTTTCGACGAGTTTCCTGTCTGCTAGGCTAGTTATACGTGGGTAGGTAGGGTAAAGGCGCCCGCCCCCAGGAAAGGCCAAGACTTCACCGGTGTTAACGGGAGGGTTTTCACCCTCTTGTTGACGGGAAAGGCGTAACCCTGTACTGCGGTACAGGAGCAGGCAGGTTAACTCTTCATTCTTCTATTCCTTCCACTCTCTTGTTTGATTTCTTTTCTTTTCTTTCTGTCCGGATTCTTACTCCTTTCTGTTCAGTTTTAGGCCTATTGGATAAGTACTTTGAACGTCACGTTCAACGATACTAAGTAGAAAATAAAGTAAAATATGCTGAATAGATATGTACACATTTCTACGCAACGAATGCAGTCTATTGTGAAATTTTAACATAGATCTCCTCAATTACAAATAATCGCTGGTTAGCTGCAGCAGGCGCCATGTATTGCTTAATATACTCACGACGTCACACACATAATATAAGCTGCTCCTCATTTGGTACGGTAATGTAGTACAAACTTTGTACTTAGCAATAATTCTAAGTCTGGTTGTGTATAATTGGTAAGTCGACATACGTAATATTAAAGCCTCTGCCTCCACTGATATCAGAATAGTCCACAAGAGTGGAGACTTCAGTACCCTCTGTCCTACAGCTGTCTCGCTTCTTTTCTACTCGTCATTCTCTATTCAACAAAACTAAAAGTTTTTAGGAAGAAGTCTTAATAAGCAGTACAAGGCATACATCTGTCTACTGATATTATTAAAATTTTGTAAGAAATTCAGGCTGTGAAGTGTAACACAAAATCGAATGTATTATACTATACAAGTATAAAATCACCGAGTAAAGTTTATACGGTGCCAAATGAAATTGTTTTCTCTTTTGACTTTTCTCTTCCTCTCTATTATTTGTTATCTGTCTCCTTGGTCAATTATCTGCTTGGTTAATTATGGGCGGATGAGCTGCCAGGCAGTCAACGGCCATAGTGGAAGAGACCAAGTCGGACTCAACGACCAATAGTTGTTAGACTCTTCAGGGCGCGCCACTTCATATTCCGTGGACAGCGGTCGAAGGCTACAGCTATAATTCATATATCAGGGGTTGGCGACAGACAAGAACTTGTTCTTGAATACTGGGATGGCATCCAGCGTCATACCTGTGCCCCTCCCATGAGTGCTGGGGGTCATCTGGGTCATGTTCGGCTGCCCTAAGGTTAGAGTTCTTGTGAATCATGTTCCGGCTGGGGTGAAGATCCCTCAAACTGCTGGAGAACAGGACAACTGAAGGGCTAGGCGGGCTGATTCTTGGCGACTGTCTAGTGCTCAATGGGAATCAATGGAGTGGGGCCCCTTAGGCGGTTGGCTGGCATACTTGTCACCTTCCGGCAGCTCCTGCATCCTGTCTCGCCTCCAGCCGTCTCGACTTCGTCTTGCCACTGGACCCGGCGTCTCAGGACGAGAGAGTGAGGCTGATCCTGCGCAAGTCTCCTTCACTTTAATCAAAGTTTAGCGCAAGTCATGACATCGCCAATTTGGCAACCTTCAAGTCCTGTGGCGATAGGGGAGCGGTGAAGCAGCAGGTGCGGATACACTGGGAGCTGTAGTCGTAAACCTACACACAGGCGGCTCAGGACATGTGGTCGCTCTTCACTGGACCGAGGCGGCAGTGGAGTTCGGCAGCCTTCTGAGCGACCGAGCAGCCCTCTTGAGGATCGCTCTGCTCGCCTCCTCAGCAAGAGGACGGGGCTAGAAAAGGTGCCCTAAACATAGTCTGCCTCATCTTACCCTGGCCAGCAAACCGCGGCTGGCGGGGATCCCCCTCTAGCGGTCGAAACACAAGAAAAATGAAAACAAAAGCGCTCACCCTAGCATCATGGAATGTGAGAACTCTACTTGATGACACGAAAGCAAACAGGCCAGAGAGACGCACTGCACTGGTCGCCAGAGAACTGGCTCGCTACAATGTTGACATAGCTGCTCTTAGCGAAACACGGTTAGCAGAGAGAGGTCAGTTAACTGAAATTGGTGGTGGCTACACATTCTTCTGGAGTGGACGTAGCAGTAAAGAGAGAAGAGAGGCTGGTGTTGGATTTGCTGTCAAATCCATCCACGTGCAGAAACTAGCAAGCATCCCTGTGGGACTCAATGACCGTCTGATGTCAATGCATCTCCCACTTGGAAAGAAGACAAGTGCAACCATCATTAGTGCCTATGCTCCGACCATGACAAACCCTGATGAGGTCAAGGACAAATTTTATGAGGAACTTGATTCTCTCATCGCTTCTTCAAAGTCTGAAAAGCTCATTATCCTTGGTGATTTCAATGCTCGAGTAGGGGCCGACTATCATGCCTGGCACAATGTAGTAGGAAAACATGGCATTGGAAACTGTAACAGCAACGGGCATCTCCTCCTCAGATTTTGCTCCTCTCATAACCTAGTAATCACCAACACCATGTTTCGACTACCGACTCGGAACAAGACGTCATGGATGCACCCTCGTTCGAAGCATTGGCATCTTATTGACTATGTGATCGTCAGAGCGAGGGACAGGCAGGACGTGAGAGTGACTAAGGCCATGTGTGGTGCTGACTGCTGGACGGATCATCGCCTGATCATTTCAAAGTTGAAACTCCTAATCCAGCCCAAGAGAAGGCCACAGGGCCAGAAAGTAAAAAAGAGACTGAATGTCAACAATCTCAAAGACCCCAAGAAGCTGCAAGACTTCCAAGAACACATGCATAACAACATAGCAGACCTTCAGCTAAACCAGTCTAGCATCGAGGATCAGTGGGCAACATTTAGGGATGCTGTTTACTCTGTCGCCCTAGAATGCCTTGGTCCAGCCACTAGGCACCATCAAGACTGGTTTGATGAAAACGACGCAGAAATTCAGGAGCTCTTAGATACTAAACACAACCTTCTACGTCTACATCAGAATGATCCCTCCAGCATGGCAAAGAAAGCTGCATTCACCAAGGCCCGCAGCAAGGTCCAAGCAAAACTACGCCACATGAAAGACTCTTGGCTTAGTGCTAAGGCCGATGAGATCCAAAGCTTTGCCGACAGAAACGACATGAAGAACTTCTATGATGCCCTGAAAGCAGTCTATGGGCCAAAGCCGTCCGGATCATCCCCAATTCTCAGTGCTGATGGTTCTACGCTGCTCACAGAGAAGAAGCAGATTCTAGATAGATGGGCTGAACACTTCAACAGCGTACTAAATCGACCAGCCCAGATCAACAATGAAGCCATCAATCGCCTCCCCCAGGTGCCCATAAATCACAAGCTTGATGTGCCCCCTTCAAAGAAGGAAATCGACACAGCCATCACACAGCTGTCTAGTGGGAAAGCCCCAGGCTCTGATTCCATCCCTGCTGAAGTGTACAAAAATGGTGGCCCAATCATCCTCACTAAGCTCACCAAGCTGTACCAATCCATGTGGAGCAAAGAACAGTTACCACAAGAATTCAGAGATGCTACAGTTGTTCACATCTACAAACGGAAAGGAAATCGCCAGGCTTGTGACAACCATCGAGGCATCTCCCTCCTGTCTATAGCAGGCAAGATCCTGGCCCGAGTCCTCCTCAATCGCTTACTGGAACATCTGGAGCAGGGTCATCTCCCTGAAAGTCAATGCGGCTTCCGTGCAGGTCGAGGTACCACTGACATGATTTTTGCTGCCCGCCAGCTTCAGGAGAAGTGCATTGAGCAGCATCGTGACTTATACACAACCTTTGTCGATCTGACCAAGGCCTTCGACACGGTTAGTCGTGAGGGACTCTGGAAAATTATGGGAAAGTTTGGCTGCCCCCCGAAGTTCATCACAATAGTCCGCCAGTTTCACGATGGGATGACTGCCAAAGTTCTTGACAATGGTGAACCCTCCAATGCCTTTCCAGTGACAAATGGAGTCAAGCAGGGCTGTGTCCTGGCCCCGACACTATTCAGCATGACGTTCTCGGCAATGCTCTCAGACGCCTTCAAAGACTGCGAACCTGGCATCAACATTAGGTACAGGTCGGATGGAAAGCTCTTTAATCTTAGGCGCTTGAAGGCCATCACGAAGGTGAAGGAGACCGTCATCAGAGACTTCTTGTTTGCTGACGACTGCGCACTCAATGCCAATGGTGAGGACGAGATGCAGTTGCAGATGGACAGATTCTCCTCAGCCTGTGACAACTTCGGCCTCACCATCAGCACCAAGAAGACTGAAGTGATGTTCCAACCAGCTCCAGGGAGCCAGTACCACAAACCACAAATCCAGGTGAACGGACAGACCCTCCAGGCAGCAAAGACCTTCACCTATCTGGGCAGTACCCTCTCCAACTGTGTCACAATTGATGCTGAGATCAACAACAGGATTTCTAAAGCCAGCAGTGCTTTTGGGAGACTCAGAAAAAATGTTTGGGAGAGGAGAGGGATCAGCCTTTCAACAAAGCTGAAAGTCTACTGTGCAGTTGTTCTCACCACGCTTCTCTATGGCTGCGAAACTTGGACTTTGTACCGGAGACATGAGAGGCAAATCAACCACTTCCATATGCGATGCCTCCGCAACCTCCTTCGCATCCGCTGGGAGGATAAGGTTCCGGACACAGAGGTACTGAAGCGGGCAGGCATCCCCAGCATCATTACCAAACTCCGCAAGGCCCAGGTGAGATGGGCAGGCCACGTCACCCGCATGTCTGACGACCGCATCCCGAAAAAGCTTTTCTATGGGGAACTCGCTGATGGGAATAAGCGTAAGGTGGGAGGACAAAAGAAGCGCTTCAAAGACAACCTGAAGTTCTACCTAAAAGACTTCTCCATCAACACCGAGTCCTGGGAGACACTTGCCGCAGATCGCCCTTCCTGGCGCCACGCTATTGCTATAGGGGCCCGTAGAGCAGAGGAGCAACGCGTCAAGCAGGCAGAGCACAAACGCCAGATGCGAAAAGCAAGAGCAGCCAACCCCAGCAGTGTAGCCCCTACCCACTTCTGCCCTACCTGTGGGAGAGGCTTTCTTGCCCAGATTGGCCTCATCAGCCACCTCCGAACCCATCGAGCCAATTGATGTCATTGGTCATCCTCGACAACGAGGGACGAACACACACACACGCGTATGCATGGACCTCGCGGACATGAATACGTAATGAGCTGGGAGACCACATTTTTAGAGTGTCTGTAAATCTAAACGACATTATCAATCTTCATGATTTATATATCGATAAAAAGCTGAAGAGTTGTACTTTGATGAAATTCGACCACTTGAAAGGTTATGACATATAAAATATACTGAACAAGGAAATTATAAAACACAAAATTTGCATATTTTCCATTCTTCTTAAGGGGTACACTAGACCGACGATATTAAGGTGGACCAAAATGGAAGAGGTATAAAATGAAAGAGGAAATATCATTCTATGAAAACATAATCACTTTATATGGCCTGATCCTATGAACGGGTCAGGTTGGCGAATAAATCATTGCGTTGTACAGTTAATTTTTGACGAGATTTCAGTTTGCCGCGAATACGCGTTTCTGATTGGTTAATTCCCTCTGAGTGGAGAGTTGAACGCACCTCGCGGAATGACAGTAAACGTGTACTCTACATAACAGTAATACACTGTGCGTAGATGACAGTGTAGGACCCTATATGGTGTGTGTGTGTGCGCGCGCATAATGTGTGTATACGCGCTCAGGTTCAGGCAACTGCAGCTGGTGTAAGATCTCCACGTAAACAACAAGAACAACACTCCTCTCTGATCGACAGCTCAACTTTGGCTTGAACTTTTTTTTTTGCCGGCACAACTAGATAAAAGTAGAGTGCATTAATAAGTAGCATACAAATCAATAATACAAGATCTAGCACTGTGTTTGCACACATGAGTTCTTTGGGGCTCTCTTTTTGGTATTAGAATAATTATTCCTTATTAATTCACTGTATACATCGCTGAGTAATTTATCTAATGATACCCTGGGAGCGCATGTATCTCAAATTGCCACACTATGATTTTTACTCGACGAGACTTTCAATTTTTATTGTTTTCTAAGCGAGGGACCAATTCAGTTCTTTTTGTGCTGTGATAACAGGTATATCTAAAACGTTGACTATGATTCATGTGGTGATTCAACCTATGAACGGGTCGGGTTGGCAATAAATAGAAAGCCTTGTTCTAATTTGTCTCAGGGTCGTTTGGAAAATATCGATATAATGCAGAGATATGAATAATGATATCATAAGCTCATTCTGTATAATGTAAGCATTAAAAGGTGTGATTTATTTCAAATATTCACAAACCATGTCAATTGGTCACGGATAGTAGATCTTCATGTCGCCAATAAGTGAATCTCGTAGACCATGCACTTTGTCTCTGAATTATCTCGCAAAATCTCGGGTGCTGAGAAGGACATGCGCAAAAACCTGCGCGTACGATAAATTTTGGATTTGAGCTCATTAACAGCAGCGTTGCGGTCTGACTGTACAACGTACGGGTAAACATGCGCAAACTGCAAACTCACTACGCGCTTCATACATGCAATACGCCTATCCGATCTGTCAACAAAAGTACGTTCGGTTGCCAGGTAGTGCGGTGATGTGCGTGCTAGAGCTGATCAACGATACGATGTGACTGTGAGCTGCAGTTGATTGTGTTTTCTGTCGATCGTCTTTCTACCTAGCTGTCTGTACATGAATATGGACTATCATTTCCTGTTAAAAGGCAAGTATACATTGTAAATTTGGGTAGCATTCAGTAACAGCGTATAAGGTTAGATTAGGCACTGGAAAAATTCTAGCAATTAAAGCATCGAGTGCCACTGTAAATTCGTGTGATTCGTACGGTGTTCTAACGTAAACAGTGAACAAGTTAGACTCTAACTAACTCGTTAGACACTCTAAAAATAATTATTAGGAATGAGATTACGGGAAATAGGGCCTACTGTTAGACAGGTAGAACTAACGTTAGGCTTAACTAGCGCTAACGTTAAAGCAGGCCTACTATCTACTGCAGTTTCGTTTGTCAACATCTTTTGGTGGGTCGCTCGAGTTAGTGAACTGCGAGACCAACTTTCAAACGGCGAAGCATGAACTCCCCAAAGGCCTACGGTACGTCGAAGAACCCTAGCTTGCTTATTGTTGTCTAATTATAGATCTACGATATCGCCTACTCTGTTGTAACGTAATACAATTTTTTCTTTTTAGGTAGCATGAGGGCTTTATAAGAGTCTCTCTGAGTCTCTCTAACGTAAGCCGTGTCACATTGAGTGTATGCGTGCCTTGTGGTTCTCGCGAAGTGCAGTGATCTAAGGCGCCGCGATACCCATTCATTTGTACATGAAATCTCTCGCGAAGCAAAGGTGCTGCGATACCCATTCATTTACACGTGAAATATTTCGCGTCGCGACGCGAAGCAAAAAAGGCGCGAAAATCACCAGCGTGGTATAGTTTTTACCATTTTCCCTAGGGAGTATAGTCTTTCGCGGATTTGTATGGTAGAATTATGTTTTGTTGTTTACAGTGCTCTCGACCAATCAGAGGACGAGAAGCAATTTGTGAGGGATATAATACAATTTAACGTTGGATGACAGTGAATGAGATGCCATGGAATATTGAACGAGATCGGGCCAATGAATATTGCACGAATCGAAGATTTGTGCAATATCGGTAGTGACGAGTGCAATATTGAAAGCAAGAGAATATCAAGCAGAGGGGTCAAAGTTGAGGTGATGTGTAGATTTTCTTCAATTTGTTTCCCTCTACAAACAAAATTTGTAAGATCGCAACTCCTGATCTGTAATTCAACAGTATTCCCTCATATTTCCTGGTATTCCTGGTATTCCATGAATTAAAGTCACACAATATGACTATCGTCATCTTCAATGATTAAATAAATATTATATATATATATATATATATGTGTAATTTTTAAACTACGGACAATTGCAGACTTTACACTTTATTGCACTCTTTCCCTTAGAAACCACCAAGATGATCAAAGAAACCAGGGGTGGTATTCTGAGGTCGTAATTAAGTCTGTAATTAACTTCGTGATTAAGTCATGAAGTTAATAGGCCCTTAATCATGGGCAAAATCGGTATTCTCAGGACGTAATTAAGGTATGATTAAGTCCCCTGTAATTATCTTAGGTCCCTCCCATCTAATTGTTATTCCATCCAATCAGACGCGTTGTTAGAAGCCAAAATGATGATTACACGCGCAAATATGCCCTCAATGCGCGCTCCTCCACGCCCCCTGTAATTACAACCCAAGAGCTCCGTGCGCACACTCCGGTATTTGATTACAACCCCTCACCTACGGACGCGAAGATCTCAACCTCTTTGCTCACATAAAATGACAAAATTCCTCGAAGATCGGCTATATTTCTTTTTTTCTCTGAATTCTACGGATACCATTATAACAACATTCAACCGCTCCTCGGTTACCGAAGACGGTAAGCATCGTTGTGGCAGAGAAAACACAATGTATTGCGTGATATCGGAGTAGTTAATGACACTCTTTGGTATCATTAAGTTTTCCATTAACTTTCATACTTAATTACACCCTCAGAATACCGATTCGTAATTAACTCTGTGATTAAGTCCTCTCAGAGGTGCACGCGCATTGATACGCGCAAACGCGTAGGTCCTTCCCGCCAAAACGCTTGTTGCTATGGTAGTTAATATACCCCCTACTTAATCATGCTCTCAGAATACCAATTCGGTAATTAAGTGCTAATCAGACACTTAATAAGCTCTCAGAATACGGCCCCAGTTTCTTCTATGACATTTTAAAGCCTGGTAAAGTTCTTTTCAGGGAATGTATGGGTTGGTACACTTTTGACTGATATTTTGTATTTGACAAGGACTTAAATAGTAAAGTGATGTAAAAAATGTTATTTCACAATAACTTCTGTTATTAAAATGATGTGACTTTTTAAAGGTGCGTGACATTTATTATCTGGCTATGTTTCGGATTTGACCTATCTTGGGCATGTACCAGAAAAATATAGAGGTTTATGAACACATATGAACTTAAATAGAACAATTGAAATATCAAAGTCCTAAACAGACGAACGGGATTGATACTTCTATCTCCATCGCTGCAGCAAATTTAACTTTGTTCCCCTAATAGTAATGTATATGAAAATTCGATGTTTTACATTATATACAGTGCACGTTCCCTGCAAAAATTCAGGTCTGCTGGCTGTTCATGGGACGTAACATTATTTTATGCAAGTTTACACTTATTCATTCATTCATTTTCCCTTTGTCAGCAGATACATACGAATATTTTACAGGAATTGACTACATAGATTTTATCATAATATAAATTAAAGAATAAGGTTACAAAATTTTGCAAGTATACGAAAATGCTGGAAAAGGGGAGGAATGCTAAAAAGCAGTGCTTGTAGAGTGCAACCCCCCCCCCCAAACACACACACGTAATACAACAAATTATATGATTTATTGACAGATATACATAACAAGGTAAGTGCCAAATTGTGTCTTGCCCATTCGCGTAGAAGAAATTAATGTTAATCTACTTCCCGGAAATTCATTGACCCGCCTATGACCTTTGACCTGGTGGTGACCTTCAACTCCCCAAGGGACATTTACCATCCAAGTTTGGTCCCAAATGGACAAAGGGATAAAAAGTTAAGAGCCATAATCGAAATGCGCCGTAAAAACTTAACATTGGGCCATAAAAGTTGTTGACCCCTATCTGTGACCTTTGAACTTGTGGTGACCTTCAACTCCCCAAGGGACATCTACCATCCAAGTTTGGCATAAACGGACCTATGGATCAAAAGTTATGACCCATAATAGAAATGCACCAGAAAAACTTAACATTGGGCTCTAAAAGTTCGTTGACCTCTGCTTGTGACCTTTGACCTTGTGGTGATCATCCACTCCCCAAGGGACATCTACAATCCAAGTTTAGTCACAAACGGACCTATGGATCAAAAGTTATGACCCATAATAGAAACGCGCCATAAAAACTTAACATTGAGCCCTAAGGTTCATTGACCCCTGCCTATGAGCTTTGACCTTGAGGTGACCTTCACATATGATAAAATGTGAAACTTTGTGTGACTCCTCTTCCCTCGAAGTCTGATTGCAATTGAAGCCCAGAGTAAAGAGTTATTGAAGTTTTTGTAGCGTTACGGACAGACGACGGACGGACGGACGACGGACGGACACATGCCGAAGGCGATCCCTTAGTCTCCCCTCACCTCCGGTGGGCTCGACAAAAAGTGTAAAAACAAAAGAAACTAGACATGGGGACCTATAACTAACCTAACTATCACGAAACAAACACCCTAAACAAATCCCTACACTAAGTCGCTGTCAAGCCGAAAGAGAGAGGAAAGAGAGAGAGAAAGAGTGTGTTTGAGAGAGAGAGAGAGAAAAAAAAAAAGTATTATTTGGAGTGAAGATAAAAGACAAGAAAAAAATAGAAGAAGACTAACGAGACGAGAGGGATTGGATTTTCCATTTTTTACAACCATTAAAGAATCAACAAATTTTTATGATTTCATAATTGTAATATACAAAATATTAATTTTCCTGATGAGATTATGATAAATTCTTATAACTCACAGGATTTTTCTTCTTCAGATTACTCTTAAAAGAACTTAAATTGGGAACGACTTTAAACTGTTATAAAAGTTATTCCAATATTTAGGTCCAGCAAATGTAGATATAAATTGTGTAAAATAGTCCAAGTTAAAAGCAGATGGAATTCATCAGACTAGGATATTTATGGAAGGAGCGGTTTCTCGCAGACATGCTGGTGAAAACAGACGGCAACAAATTATTACTGAGTTTGTACATATATTGGCCAAGACAATAATTATAGAAATCGGTTAACTTTTATTTTCGTTTTCAGAAAACAAAACATCAGTGTGAGCTCTCAAAGATACATGGCAAATTTTTTAAAGAGTTTCTTTCTTTTTTTTTTTTTTTTTGGAGACGGGACAGTCTGTCGAAATATTAAAGTTGGATGAGTGTTCCCCAAGCAATGATGCCATAATCAAGGTAAGGTAAAATTAAAGCTGAATATAGCATTAAAGGGACTGTGCAGCACTTTATGTGATGACATTCGAAGGTTTCAGTATTTAGTTCGTCAATGCAGCACTTAGAGAAATGGTAGGAGCAAGGTGGGTATAGGGATAATTACTGGGAACTTATGTTATTAACGTCTGTGTAGTCCAAAATCTAGTCTGAAAATGATTTAACCCAGTTTACTTCACGGAAGTGCCTCTACTATTTCCTTATAAAGATCGTAGCCCACAAAATGTTATTGGCGATATTGTTCTCAGTCGTAAACAACTAGCCAGGTACATCTAAACTTTGGCTCAATAGTCTTGTGGGGGTGGGCTTTCTGAAAAAGGGAGTCTCTATAAAGGTATTACAGACATTTAAAGGGAAAGCTGGAAACCGGTCTCTTTTACCTAATTTGAGTATGCCGAATCTGAAATACCCGGTTCCCAAGCAAAATTCATCGATCTTGACCATCTAATTTGCATAAACAAAATGCCTGCTGAGTCACAGAAATTCTCAGTTTCAGACACATTTTCTTAAAACTTTTGGGAAACGGCTGGGGGAAAAAAAGGATTTGTGCAATTTGAGGGATGAACGTTTCCCATTTCATTCATTTATATGCAAGTTAAGTACTGTATTATGCAAAAGAATATATGAAGAGTTTGTTCGCAAAAAAAAACGATTAGTCCATTTGTGAAGATTTTAAAGTACGGTCTCTGTCATAGAGTACAAAATAATACCTTTTCAATGATATATTGGTCACTATATTATAAAGGTACATTTTTGAAGTTATGGTCAAAGAAGCAACAAAAACTCTCCTTATTATTCTCTTTATTTTTCTTGACCTTTAATCGCAAATATCTCCATTTGGCAAATAAGGACTTATCGGTTTTTGCGAACCAACTCTTCATATTTGCACTGGAAAGTTGTTTTTGCGATTTTTCAAATTTTTGAAGATTCAATTAAAACCAGAGTTTCATCTTAGTGCTATTAAATAATTGCGAATATTGAAATTGGTATGCACATCATAATGATAATTCATTTGTAGGATTCGTGACGCATTTGCATACAGTTCAGTCATTACCCCCGGTGGTAATTTTTTTTTTCAATCTTCTAAAATTGTTCTGGCGATTTTTTTCCTTCTTAATTCAATTAAAACCCCGATTCTTAACCACCGCAGTGTGATATTCATGTTCATCATCTTTTATAACACACAAGTTAGCACCACAAGTGTCATGCAGATTGATTTTCAGTTTTATTGATTACAGTATTTATTATGTATATGTATATATATAGTGGAATGATACTGATATTTTTACCCATCTTCAGTTCTTTCTTCTTTTCTTTCTTCTTTGGCATGTTGGGAAGAATGGAATAATTGAGACAATGAAGACAGTAGATGGCGCACGATGCTGGCTGGTGATAGAAGCTTTCGACCTCAGGTCTTCGTCAGCTTCAATGTCTGTTCATACAAAATGGAATAGGGGTTTTGAGCATAACAAACCAAAATAAGGAGTGTTGAACATAATACATTGAGAATAGTTCCAGCATGAGTTCAAAACATATTTGGCAACATATTTAGCAAATGAAAAATGTTACATAGTATATTAATGTAAATAGATACATAATACTGGATACGATTTCATAACAGACATATCATACAATGAAAAATAATTACCATAGATAAACATAATATCAAAACTGAACTTAATCATGTAGTTACCTGCTAGGCAGACGCGTGTGTTTCTTGGAATGTGTTGTGGCTGTTTGTGGCGGGACGAGAGCGATCACGTGATATGCTGGAAAGGAAGGTGTGTGTGTGGTGCATATCTAGTAGTAGTAGGGTCCGATGGTATAAAGAAATCGGTTTAATGTTCATGAAAGAGTGTCACATACAAGGACAATATAAAACCGGACGAGAGGATAGCTCTCCGAGAGCTTCGCACCAATTGGAATCTGATTATCAACCCGGCTGACAAAGGCTCAGCAGTACATGTATATTGTTATTCAATCTAGGGAACATTATATACCTCATATATAGATTCCTCTCATCTGATAGCTGTGCCCCATTTTTGATCAAAATGACGTCATGATGTACTGTGCCCGGGGCATAGAATCAACTGTGCCCTGTAAATAGGTTTGGAGAGAGTCGCAACCCCGTACACATAGATCACTCATGTACGCACCAATGATACGTCGATCAGCGTTGATCACGAGTGCTGTAAAAGAGACTATAGAATCTACATTTTCGGTATCTATATTTCGGAATCTATATTTTCGGTATATAAAACAAATAATGACAGCTTGATATTCGGGGCACAGTTAAAATTATGTAAACCCTCGGTGATATGAAAAACCGTAACTATGCCCTCAGCTTCGCTTCGGGCATAGTTATGGTTTTGACATCACCTTGGGCCCATAATTTTAACTGTGCCCCTCATAGCAGTCATTATTTGTATACTATTACCTTGCTGAAGGTAATAGACAACTTTGCACTCTAACATACAGCAAATTACGGATGGATCCAAATGATAAACATGTTAAGCAAATGAGTGCAGTGATCGAATATTTAAATGTAGCTAAAGACATCAAAGCATTTCTAATACCTAGCAACGTTTAATGCTCAAATAGTACACTTTTTGCCAAAAATTCAGAAAGAGGGCTACCCCGGACGGCCAATTGCATCAGGCTGCTCCTGTCCCATTGTACAGATTTTGTGGATGCTATGATCCGAACATCAGCTATAAACACGCCATTTTATGTTCGAGATACTACAGATTTCTTGTGCTACGTTGAAAAAAAAAATCAACAGAAAGGGGCCAAACTCCTCAAATGCTATATTAGTGTCAGCAGATGTAAGCTCCCTGTAGGCCAACGAACCACACAAGGGAGGCATAGCTGCATGCAAGAGCGCTTTGATTAAAACGGGATGACAAGCCCCCTCCCACAGTTAACCCGCTTAATTGAATAGATTCTCAAACTGAGCAATTTCAAATTTGATAATAATCAGTACTTGCAAGTAGATGTATAAAGGCCCGGTCCCACTGCACTTACGGATGCAAAGAGGATGTAAAGCGTACAAAAAATCTTGCCATCCGTTGGAAAACGCTACGAATCCGCTGTGTACCCATCGCATACGTGTTTCATCCGCTCTATCCATCGAGCATCCGTCCACTGTGATTTCATCCGCGCAAAAAGTTTTAAGCTGCTTAAAACTTTTAGAACGGATGAACTTTCCGCTGTGTACGATGTAAATCCGCGACATACGAGCAACAAACGTTGTATGTCCGTGCGGCATCCCTTAAACGTCCGCTGCATCCTCTCTGCATCCTCTGGGCATCCTCGCAACTCACATCCGCTGCAGCTAAAAACGGAAAGAGGGAGGAAAGATATGGTACGTGGAACGTCTTTACATCGTTAATAGCACGTTAATAGAAAGGATGTAAGCGTACATGTATGCATCTCGTATATAAAGCATTTCGAAAGCATCCCCTCTACATCCGCTCTGCATCCGCTCTGCATCCACTCTGCATCCGCTTTTTCTGCTATGCGTCCGTTTCGCAATTATCTCCGGTAACCCCTTCGGAGCTGTCATCCCCTTCCATCCGCTTTCATCCGCTAGGCTTCCGATGAACATCCGTTTAACATCCCCGCTACATACTACTCACGTCCGTTCTATTTCCGTTCTGTTACCGCCAATTTTCGCCAATTTTGTCAATTTCTGGAGCGGATGAAAGCGGATGAAGCCATCCCCGAAATTTTGCTCGTCCGCTGTGTCCTTTCTGCATACGCTTTTTGTCCGTCGGCCAGTGGGACCGGGCCTTAAGGAAGGGCTGTTGCGACACGAATTGTCTCCCCGTCACAAATTGTCGCCCCAGAAACAGGCGACAATTTATGCATGGAGCTGACGGCACATATTGCCGCCCGCCCTCGAAGCACATTTTGTGGGGTAATATAATTCTTGACATAGTCATTAAAATACCAACACATAACTTACATGGCTACATCCACGCAAACAAGCCACGGTGTGGTTTCAAGGAAGAGTGTATAAGCGCGTGCGCGCGTGTGTGTGTGTGTTATTGCATATTATGGAAGAATGTGTGTTGAGGTGGTTTGGATTATGCATTATGATGATTTGTTTGAGTGTTTGTTAGTGTTTGTTTACAAATACGTATGTATTGGCGGTGTGCATATGGCAGATCGTTTGTACTAAAATCAACTAACGATTGAGAAATTATTTACGGCTTGTCGAAATTATTCGCTCATGCATATTAAATGAATATCCCTTTCTAGGGGAAAATGGCCTAATTAATATCAACTTTTACTCTGTTACCATTTTCTTTCGAGATTTCGCCAACTGGGACTTGCAGGTTATCGACAATGAAATGGGCATGAATGAGGTTGACAAACTTAAAAGTCAACATTAAGTTCTCGTGTTAAAACACTTAAAGGCCCTGTCACACCTTTCCGAGCAAGCTACGCGGGCTTGTTGCGTGTATGAATTTTCCACCATGCAGGATAATTTTGTGCGGGCGGACAAGGATTTCGGCGAGTTTCACGTGCGTCTTACCTGCGGGACGTGTGCTACTTACGTTCTACTCACGTTCTGGTTACGGGCAAGTCCCGCGACTCACTTAGGGAACACGTTTGAGAATGCCCAAGGACCCGTAACACCTTTCCGGGCAAGAATAAACATGGCTGCGGGTAAATAGGGTCTGCGTGCAAACCTCCGGGCAAGTACGGGCAAGATTCGTGCTACAGATAGGTACTGTCATGTGCAGGCCATCTGCGGGGACCTCCATTAAGGTATCAAAAATTGTTCCAAGTAAGTAATAAGCAAAGCATGTCCGGAAGGTGTGACAGCATTATCATAGGACTTGGTTGACATTTAGAACAAAATAAATGAATCACTTACTTGATGGAATTTCATGTACATCACCCGAGGATCACTATACTGAACGATTCGAACAAACAGGTATCCTGGTGCAGCTACAATGTACGTTAAGAATAGGGTGTTTTCGCTACACGACGGGAAGATCGAGACTACGCGAAAGCAATCAGCTGTGACAGTCCCCGCACTCGGACTTCAGTCTCCATATCTATTACATAGCAGTATCGCTTTCCTGTTGGGACGGAGGCGTGGGGACAAGATCGCTGATTGGCTGGCTGGCTGGCTCACTCCTGCCCTGTATCGGGTCCGAACGCTATTTTGGCTTAGTACCATACTCTTTTTACCCAAGGACGGGACGTTTCTCCGATTTGACCATGCGCAGAAGCAAATTTTGCACACGGCACGCTCAACCATACTGGCTGAGTCGTGCTTTCGAAAATTCGCTATTACATTGAATGTAGTAGAAGTAACGCTACTAATGATAAAATGAAAAGAAAGTGATTTTGCAGCCCAACATGCTGCAGAGTGCAAGGGGTGATCACCCGGACAAACATCTGGCATAGCTTCGCTTCCATACCTGACTAGATTTAAAGTACAAACCATGGAGCTACAAACCCACTCACGCACTAACAGGCACGAATCGACGATACGCGTATAACGTACGCCATGCACATTACTGCATACATACTGTATTATGCGTATTCCTCGAATGAGAGAGATTTATCAAAATGCACAAAATCTAAGTAGTCTTTTGTTCAATTAACATAGACTTCAACGAATACACCTGTTCTTAATTTCGTTGTTTTAACAAAATATAATACCAAAATTTTGGGAGTATATAATTATTATATACCTGCGTTTGATACTTTTTTGAACTTTTTTTTAATATCATTAACTTGACGCAGTATTCAGTGGTATTATGGATGAATCCCTTGAGCTGCAGTGTTTATGATGTGAGTAGTGTGTAATGCTTTTACATTATTTGCACTTTTTGGGGGTTGAAACTTGCGTGTCATCCAGTCTTTATGCCTCAATTGTTTTGGGAAGTACAAGGTCGGACATTAAACTTTCCGGTTGGTTTGGTTCACGATATGTTGTGCACAGACATTATATAGTTTAAATACTGATCGGTACATTGTATTGTCTGTGATGTCCTTCCCTAGCTTTCCGGTAACTTTTGGTTAAAAAACTGTGAACAGACTATTATAGTTTACATGTAGCTATTAGTTGGGACATGGCAAACCATCGTCTGCGTTTTTGCTTGTCATCTACACTTTGATTTGTAGTTTATGTTCATATCATCAATTACAATGAAATGTTTCTCAATCGTCAAACTTTAGGGATTAATGACCGAATGTATGTCATTGTCTTCGTGCATACAACGTACACTACAACAGTATTAGCATAGCCTCTTGACAATAGCATAAAATCCTCAAAATAAGTTCTGCAAATAGTTTTATACATGATATTTCTCTTATACGTGCACTATCTTCATAAAATATGACATCACAAGGAGGCCTGATTAAGTATCTTTAAAATGACACCTCACTTGCTGTGATTGGGTATTCTTGGAATGTGCAAAACGGCTGAGTATGGGGACAGATCAAAAGTGAAAAGTCACAACAATGCTGCTATTGATGATGTACAGTTTCAATGAAAAAAGGCCACTGGAATAAGCAATGCTGAAATGAGAGTACTTTCAAAAAATCCCATCTCCTAGATATTAGTTTGATTTTTAATCTGCAGATTTTAATTCATGGATGAAGTCTGGAATCTAATGATAATCTCACAATCTTTTCAAGCACATTTCTTCCCTGAAACGACAAAGTAAATGGGAATTACACTGTTTGACATGAAACGTTTGCTCTATTTTGCAACATTTCACATTTGACCTTTCCTCATACTCAGTTGTACTGTTCATTCCAGAAATGCATAATGTAAACAAGTGAGTTGTCGTTGTAAAGAAAATTAATCAGGCTTTCTTATAATGTCACATTTGAATGAAATGATGTACTTTTAAGAGAAATATGATACACCAAATTGGAATTGCAGGACTTTTTCTGAGGGGTTTAATTTTTTTAAGCTTAACTCTTCACTTTAAATAGGACCTATATATGTCTAAATACGGAAGCATGCATGCGTAGAATACTACTTCTAATTGCATGCAGTCTAATGGTCTAAGTGCAATGGTACATGTTTTCTCCCTACATGAAAGAAAGAGGCATTACGTTGAAGAGGGCGCCTTTATATCTTTCACCAAGTGCGAAATAATACTCCATTGCATGAATGAAATCATACATTATTTGTTTTATACAACACCGCGGACATCAACAAGTGTGGCCCACACTGATTCTTGAATTTGATACAGAAATGCCGTTTGTTTGTTTGTTTTTTCATGAAATTAAGGCGAACGGGAAGCAAAGTACTTTCAAGTCAGTCGTACGCGAAAGCGGATGATGAAAGTTGTTGATTATGATAAGCGGATCAGAGTGTGTGTGTAGGATTTTTTTATTGCTTATAATTCTTATATCGTGAAATGACAACGTTTTAGTCTTGAGAAAAAGGGGGAAATAAATGCAACCATACCTCTGCCCGTGCCAGTTACAAGCTTTTGCTAAAAGTCTGGTCGCGGGCGCGGCTCGCAGGCAGTAATTGTCGCAATTTTCAGGAAATGTCTGTAAACTGCATCTTTCGACAAACCAAATGGTCTCCTTATTGGGAGCATGGATTGTCATATTCAAACCATAAATCGGGTGAATTGATTGATCATTCAATAACTGATTGACGAAAGTGGTCATGTCTGCGACTTAGCAAAAGCCTCAGTTACATATTACATCCGAAAACCGGACAAGCACGTGTTTAAGTGTACAGTTAGGATACGGTAATCATTCAAATCTGCGTTGAAGTTTCCCATTCTTCAAATTTTAGAGCAGGTAAAGAGTAGGAAAAAAAAACTTCAGTGATGTTCGTTGTTTTGTACGTTCGTAATTCGACACACACTGTATCTAATGTCCAACACAAATATGTAAACAACGTCATGTTCTGTAATCCGAAAACTTGTGGCGTTACTTCAAGAGTCCGTTAAAATGAAAATGTTTGTTAATTCTTCAGCACCTTCATTTGTTATCATTATTATTATTACTCGGGTCTGAACTTCTCTTTAGCTCTCCATTTCTCATGTGCAAACACCGATTATTTGGTATTATTAAACAAGCTTGCTTTTATGTATAGGTCCCGTCATACCTTTCTTTGCCCAAACCGAACCGCATTATCGATTCCGACCAGTTCTCGTTATGCTACAAATAACTATTGTATCTCACCTCAAACCAGTTAAAATTTAGGGTGCAGTTTATACACCGTTACAGCCATGACTGCGAGATAGTGTTCACAAATGTGTACAATCTTCCATTCTCATTTGCCTGTGGATGGTTAGGATAGTAGAATGTTTAGATAAATACGAATCAGAAACATTTTGATTATTCGAAGTTTATGGCGCATAACATGCCGCATTGCAGAATTGACGTTAGCCAAACTGTTAAGAATACCCATGGCAAGCAATTTGTCTACGTAGACCTAACGGAAGAAACTCCCTATATATCCTATCCTAACTATATAGAGCCTAGATATGATCGCTTATGCATCACTACCAGGTACTTTTCTCTTGTTGTTAAAGCGTAAGCAGTCTCGGGAAAGGATGCCTTGAAGCTAGCTGAATTTGGTTGAAACCACTAGCCATGGTTTCAAACTTTACGATTACATATTTCTTGCATTTGATTTGCCTGAAGTAAAAAAAAAAAAAAGAAAAATAAATCAATGACAAGTCATGATTGTTATGAATCCGGAATTTCCGTTCAACCCTGTAAATGATTGCTTTATTACGTCATTGGGAAAATCGAATAAAATGTTCCCCAAAGGAAAATATACTAAGAAGTATGCCCAGGACAATATTTTTTCTCCATTGCCCCCCCCCCCCCTCAAAAAAATAAAAACAAAAACAAAACAAAAACAAAAGCAAACACAAAACAATACAAACAAACAAAAACAAAAAGAGGTGTAATTTATTCATGAAAATTATTTGAAATGTTTAACATAAATTGAAATTAAAACTGAAACTAAAATAAGGTTTGTTATTCCAAGGTTCGCTGACCAGGAAGCTAAATGAAGTTCCTTATTCAGATGGTTCGTTAATTTGGACATTGAAAATAAAAAGACTTTCGTTTGTTTCATTTTCCATTTGCCAATATAGCTAGATAATCCACATTGAGATGTTCTATAGCTGGTCTTTCATGCATGGGTCCTGTTGCATGTGAGGCAGGGCCACTTCATCGAGTTATGCTTCCTGCTCTTTGTGATAAATAAGATTAATTAAGCGAGATCTTTTACCTACATCAGTTGTAACTCTCTCATGAACTGGACCTCCATTTTTGTCCTGTCAAAGGGACAGAGTATTTTGCATCCCTTTCTAGAGTGGATGGCGTGATTACACCCAACATTCATAACATTGCTTGTCATTGATGACTTCGCTTGCGATCCGAAAATAAAATAAAAAAAGTGCGCACTGTCAATAAAGCAACCTTGCTAATCGGAAATACGAGCTTCACTTTATTGCCATTAACGAATAACGAATATGTAGCCAAATGATTACACTGTATACAAGTATAATGAATCAAGAATGTCCCTATAGCAACCGACATGACATTTGTCAAAAAGCGTTTGTGGTCTAATCCATGACCATGACCATTTTATTTTGTGAGTTACAATCAAACTTATTCTATTTATGGAAAGCTGAAGTGCATAAGTTTTGTATAGCTGGGTTTATTATCTATATGATATACTTCGCCAGGACGTAGATCGTTTATCCATGTGTTTTCTCTATTTCCTTTCCCCTTAGTTGATTATTGCACTTCTTTACAAAGTATTATTAAATGTTCTTGCTTGAACTGGAGATAATACAATTGTCAGATTGTATCATTACTTTGTAGACTGGAGTGCATCCATTTTATTGCAGTTGACGTACCTTCCTTGTTATACACCTTGTGACTTTATGCGCTTTCCCGTTGTTGTTTTAGTTTACTACAATCGTATCCTGTGACGCTCTTGACATTTCAAGAACTCAATGACCTTGAAGAAAGATTTGAAAGTACAAATTTATGCTTATTGCATTAGCAGAAATGTCCAAAACTGTACAGCAATAAGTTAATTTGCGTTCTCCGTATCGTTTCTTATGTTATCTTTTTTTTTACAATTTAGATTTTTGTGTTCGTACATGTAACCTTTATTTCTAGTTGATAGAGCCATTACCGTTTGTCTTTTAAATAGCTATCAACAATTCATTTATTCTCTTTATGCTGCGATACTTCGACTTTCGTATTTATTTATTCATTTATTCATTTATTTATTTATTCTGTGTTCTTTATACAGGGTAGTCTCATCAGTACATAAAACTGCTTTACAAGAGAGCCCAATATTACATAAAAAGATTAAAATCCAATTTACAATTAAGTATATGAATATAAGAACGACCCAAGTCCAATTTTTGGCCAAATTTAGTTTGACATGGGAAATTGTAGCTTATGCATGGACTCATCTTGTGTGTAAATGATAAATCCTAATTACCCCCGGAAGTGCCTGAAATGAATGAGTTAAATCTTATACTCATGTAAGAATGAAGGACTTGGGTCATTCTTACATTCATATAATAGCGCCCTCTCTCATCCTTCTCCCATCTCTATAGCAGAATATCATGTATATGAATCAAAGAACGACCCAAGTCCATATGAATCAAAGAACGACCCAAGTCCACCACACAAAATGGCCTCTCCACAATTAATGTAAATGTTAATTGTCATAATAATATATGTTCTAATTTGTATATACAATGTTGCCTTCCCATCACAGTTAAATAGAATATTATTGGACAAATAAAAAAGATATGAAGTTTTTTTTAGTTTACTCGAAATCATCTTCCATGGACTTGGGTCGTTCTTATATTCATATACTCAATTACAAACAAATTTTGAACATTACAATGTTACAATCCCTAACAATACATTATATACAATGCAATACAAAATACGAATATTAAAGTTAAAACAGCAATCAAAATATAAAGTTGAATATATAAAATATATAACAACATAAAATTAAAGTTCGTCTTACATTCAAAATAGCAGTATACACTTATTATAACCAGTAAAATATCACACATGATTGAAAGAGCAACAAGTGTGATCCATCCATTATTCCCTATCCCCCATCTCACCCGCCCCTTTTTCCAGATAATAGTTGCTGCAGTAAAGTGTTTTGGTTTTAAAAAAAAAAAAAGTGTATGCAGTCGGCAAGAATTATATGCAACTAAAATAAAGAAGATCAAACTTTAATATTTACACAATTTCTTGAAATATTCAAACTACACAAAAATTTGCAAATAAATGAGTAGTTAATGTTTGGTTTGGGTAAAAACTCAGATGATAATTATAAGAATTAAATACAAAAAAAAAATTAAAACTTTAACATTTATACTGTGTCTTAAAATTTTCAAACGACACAGAACTTTGGACTTGAATAGGTAGCATATTGACATATAATGTGCCTTGATCCGAAAATGATGACTTCATTATTCTGTACGTGGTTTTGGAACAAAAGGGGGATTGTTTGCAGCATATCGGTCTATTGGAAATGAGTTTCTTTAAATACGTAGGTGTGCGACTATCAATAATTTTAAACATCATTAAACTGATTCAATTTTGTCGTATCCGGGCAATTATCCCCAGAGGGCAAATTACCCCCCCCCCCCCGGCTAAATACTGGTTAGTGGTAAGGTTACAGTAAAGATTAGGATTAGGAGTTTGTTTTAAGGTTTATAGGATTATGTTCATGATTAGGAGTAGGGTTAGGGCCAGGTGAAGGGTCCGGAGTAATTGCCCAAACGGGGTAATTGCCCTAGACCCAAATTTAATCCGTTGTTGCACTGATTGCCAACTTTAACAAAATGTCAGTTGATGTATATCTATCAGCATTTAACTCTTTATGTGCCATGGTGGAAACCCCCTGTATGTCACGTTATTCTGAGACACAAAGGTAGAATGCTTTGAGAAAGATTTCTGTTTTTCCAATGTGTATAACTTCTATAAATTTCTGTTAAAGATGTTAATATCATTCTAGCGTATCTGTTCTAAGCACGTTGTAATCTAATTGTATTACATTTTGCCGTATTACCCCAAATAATGTAACAGTAATCCAAATGAGGAACAAACATAGTTTGATATAAATCAATCAAATTCTTCTGCTTCAAATATGATTTGATTCATGTTTTCACCGCAATTACCCAGGAAAGTATACTTACAAGGTTACCAACATTTTTTGTTCATTTCATATGAGGATCAAAACATGTTTTCTTCATTTCACATGAAGATCAAAATAACCCCGAGATATTTCATTTTATCTACAATTTCCAATCTCAAATTATTTCATATAATATCAGAATTACAGTTTCTTACTTTTTTGATGGAGCCATATATCATAACCTTAGTTTTATAAACATTTATTTCTATTTATCCAATCAATTATCATGACAAACTGAGACTGTAATATAATTTGTAATTCTTCCTTGGTTACTGCCTTGCAAGAAAAAAGAATACAGTAACATCAGCATATATGAGAGTTTATTCGATGGAATAAACTTCAATTTACAGATATCATTAACATACATAGTAAAAAGCAATGGCCCAAGGGTGGAACCTTGTGCGATTCATGTTTTCACCACAAGTGAGTCACTCAAAATGCCTTCGACTGAAACACATTGAGATCTGCCTGTAATATATGACTCGAACCATCTATAGTCTGTATCCTTCATACCATCTATAACCACATTTCTTTAACAGTTTATCATGTGGTATGACATCAAATGCTTTCTGAAGATCTAAAAATACAACACCTATTATAAACTATTAGATCATTTCAAGTTATTTATTAATTGTAGATATAACATGAGAAATATATATTTGTTTTTCCTTTTGCCGGAACTTTGCCGTAAAAAAAGAAAAAAAAGGATAATAATAATAATGATATATATATATATATATATATATATATATTATATATATATATATATATATATATTTGTCAAGATATGAACGGAATTCCTTCAGATATTCGAAGAAGCTTCAATTCAGTACGATTATTTCAGAGGAGATTGTTGTTGTTGTTGTTGTTGTTGTTGAGTTTTTTTTTTTTTTTTTTTGGCGCTTTTCGGTCAAACTGGACTATTTACACCACTCTGTACGATGCGTTTGTAATGCTTGTACAGTGGCCTGATCGGCACCGCGCCTTGTCTTTCGTAGTTTATTATTCCTTTTCTTTTGTTTAATTAGCTTTGGTACACTGACTGGACTGAGGCGGTTGTATGGCCAGGGTTGGCTTGTCGAGTCTGGTATCATTGTTCGTGTGTGTCAAGTCGTCACTGTGCTGGTTGATGTCGTTTGGTGGCGCTCTTTTAGTCGGTGTCCTCGCGCAGCAGTTCCCGGCGAATATATAATAATTATTTTGTTTCTACATAAAACTCTTTAATTTTTGTGGTTGGTTGGTGTCAAACTATAACAGATTTTGATTTCAAAGGAGATATAAATGTCATACCTTTTAAATCAGTACTATGATTTTTGTGGCTGTTAGGCTGTTTGTATGTAGGTGTGACTATCTGTGCGTGCATGTGTAGGTTCGTGAGTATAATCTTCTTTTAATTTGTTGAATTTGAGACTTTTTTGTATTTATCAACCAATATTTCAATTACATAAGTCATGAATATAAGTTTGTTTGTTTGTTGTTTTTTTCGTTGATGTTCTTTGAAACAGGCACTATTCAATTATATTTTCTCGTATATCTCATAAATGTTGTAATTCTAATTATCTTTACTAATTATGTCTTACTTTTTATGCTGTCTGTTTCTGTTATATATTGATTTTTACGGAAGTGTTGAATAAACCTCAATCAGTCAATCAATCAACTGTGATGTAGTATTGTGCTATTCATATAGGGCAAACTTGAATGATGGAGGCCACTTCCCTTCAAGATCTTGGCGAGGATGTCACGCATGTTTTTTTTTTTTGTTTGTTTGTTTTGTTTTTTTTCCGTCGACCGACAACCATGGCAGCGCACGACAGTTTCGTTGAAGGCATCTTTCACGTCATGGTGACAATCAGTCCTCTTTTTCAGCTCCAAGTCTTCGTGGCTGAATCAGCCCAGATTGGTGCCCAGCTGTTGGTAATAAATTATGAGGGCGCTATTCGTGTTGCAAGATTCATATTGATTATGTTTAAGCTCGAGCTCGTTGACACTGTCCGGGTTAAGCTTTGCCATGCCTAGAAAATGTCAAGATTGAAAGTATTTGGTTTGTTTCATGTTCTATTCTGTTGTTACCATTACTTTACGAAATCATTCCATAGGAATGCATTGCACGATACCATCCTCAGGTGGTAGTAGAGCTATCTTGTTACTACCTATATTTGCTGCGTCGAAAATTTGGTACGATTAAAAATTGTTGGACGATAAATGTATTATTCTCTTGAATATATATATATATATATATACATATATATTATTCTCTTGAATATATATATATATATATATATATATATATATATATATATATATATTATAGTATACACTTTAAGCACAAAAAAAAAAGAGAAAGCAAACACTTTTTTTCGAGTTCATACTTTTCATAGATTTTGGTGAAAATCAGTGTTGTATATACCATATTAAAGGTAATTCAATTGGCTAATAACCCAGTAGGTCAATCTAAATTCAAACTTTATGCAGGAGTGAGTACACTCGTTTTCGTCCTCCAAGGCACAAAAGTAAAAATTGCAGGGATTTATATCTTGTCTTTCATTTGCAAAGGCACTTCAAGATAACAATTAAAAAAAAAATCTAACTCAATGAGAGACATAAATGAAACAGCAATAAATAAGTTTTTGTTCTCTTTGTCTTTTTTTTTTAACTTCAAACTAAAACAAAGTTGGAAACTGGAGGAGAAAATAAGTTTCTGCTAACTCCAACTTCAAATGACGTAGAGAGTAAAGGCACAAAGATGATTAAACGAATATAATTTCTTAATTAAATTCTTTAAATTAAGTGATTTCAGAATTCATGAGACAAATTCTAGAAACAAATGTCACTTACAATTATCGTAGTTTGAAAAATACCATCCAAATTTCTACCATTTTTTAATATTGCTTCTTTTCTCATTTTATTTGAATTTTGATTTGACAAAAGCTTTTCATTTTCCTCTTATTTTCAGCCTTTATTGAACTTTTTTTGGTTTTACAGCTACTAAAGAGATCATCTAATTTATTTTTGCAATTTTATTCATGTTTCTTAATGTGTAAGATTTTATCTTTTGTTCTCATTGTTATATAGAAGAGCACTTGACATTTAAATGACAGCTTGTTCATTTTTGCGATTTTCACTTTTGAAAGAGAAAAACAAAGGTGTTCACTCATGCGCAAAGTTTCCTTTTTTTATTGATCTACCAGGTTGATAGCCGATAAGATTACACTCTTAAGATAGTTGGGCAAAAAAAAAAAATGCCCAACTTTTAACCAACACTGGGCAACATACTGTCCACACAACTATTGGTTAAAATCTGCCCAACTGATGTTGGGTAATGAGTTTGCTATGTGGTTGGGCAAATTAAATTGCCCGTCAGCTGTTGACCAATAGACTTTACCCATCTTTGCAATTTCCCAACCGTTGGTTATATTTTGATTTGGGAAATCATTTGCCCAACCAATTTTACCCAATTAGATATTGTTGACAAAATTGATTTTGAGTTGAATTATTTGATGTGTGGGTGGTTACCTGAACATGTGTATGTCAAGACATTGTTCATATCTAACCTCTCATAATCCTACAGCTAGTTGTAAAGCCTATACCTACAAGTACATCTAGGCTTAGCCTACATCCTAGACGTAGTTAGTACCAGGGATATTTCATTCACATATATAGGGCCATTTAGGTGTAATGCTTTAAGGCATGTTTACCATGTAGATTACATTTTTATTATAAAAATATGAAAATACTCTTCAAAGGTACAAGTTGAAATTGTGAATATAACGGCATTAATATTCAATAAATTTCTAATACATTTCAGACATTTCAGAGTTTATTGAAATCATAAAAAATAAATTTAACAATATTTTATTTTTTCACGAAAAGAATTTGAATAGCTTATGAATATTCATGAGCAAAAAAAAAAAACAGTAGAAACCAATAGAAACCAACTGGTATCAACTGGTATCAAAATTTCAATGTTTTAGTTACTGGATTTTAATCTGGAATGAAGTGGTAAGCAAGTCCAGTCAGGTATATGGGTTTCAAATTGTGTCATCTAACTGTTTGCAAACAAACCGACACACACGCACGTACACACACACACACACACACACACACACACACACACAAAATAGCAATGTTGTAGGAGTATCCTGTAGTTTGCTATGACAGACAGATACTTCAACAATGTTGATATTATAACCCCTCCGGTGTTGAAGGAATAAAGGGAAACGTAAGAAAATTATGTCAAAATACGTCCACAATGTAGCTCTTGCTTGATTATATTAATTATAATATATATACTGTACATTATATAAACAATACCTTGTGTGTGTGTGTGTGTGTGTGTGTGTGTGTGTGTGTGTGTGTGGTTGTTGTTGTTGTTGTTTCCCCCCCCCCCTCCCATTCCTAAAACGGAGAACACCCTATAGTAATTCTTGGTACCCCCTACAAAATCGTAAGGTTCGGCCATCCTTCCATACGTAGGCCTATACCATACACACACACACACACACACACACACACACACACACATCGTCACAAACATACACACATACACGCGTACACTCACAGACATTTTTACTTGTCCATGAAAATTTATCGGCTTTGAAAGAAACGTAACAAGTACTGGTAAGAAATATCCAGGCTTAATGTGCAAAATAATGTTGGTAAATTATGTAAGGTGAATTTCTAACCAAGTATCAGTTGCCCAACAAAAATTACCCAACACGCAAAGGCAATGCGTCACTTACACAACAGCGGGGCAAAAATTACCCAACTCTCCATTAACCATTTTGTTGGTAAAATATTCGCCCAATATTTAAGTAAGAATAATTGCCCAATGTTGGTTTAATCACCTAAAAGCTCAATTAGGCGATAATTGCCCAGAATGACGATTTTTTTTTTAAACCAACCAGCAATTTCCCAACTAAATTTGCCCAATATTTTAAGAGGGTACCTTTAACAAATAATGTACATAATACATAAAACTTTTAGCCAAATGACAATTACGAACTTGAACAAATGTTGACTTTCTTTTCTTTTTCTTTTTTCTTTTCTTTTTTTTTTTGGCTGAGTGTATGTATAAACATATAGTCATATATATATAAAACTTTTAACATTTCTGGAATACTGAGGAGATATAATGGTATTGCTAATTTTATGTAACATGAGAAGCTATCAATATACGGGCATTGTTCGCGTTACTTCCGTGAGACTCCTGGTACTAGTACTCGGTTGTGCCTCTTACTGTATGTTGTATTGCATTATCAAAATGTTTGATGCTCGCTGGAATTGAAACACATGTAGGTCTGCATTATTGAGAACAAATTTGATAAATTCTTTGATGGGATATGATACGAAGTACGTCGCGACTGCACGATCTTTGAACGATCTGGAGCCGTCAGGCGTATGTTCAAAGCCCAAAATGCTGCACTCTTGTGGGTGATTACACGCCACCAACAAGGCATCAGTTTGTTTTTCATTTGAATGTCACACACGCATACACATTAACACTCAAAATGAAAAAGAGATGCATGTAATATCATAAAGATTGAAACACAAATCAAATGGCTGTATTTCTCGGAAGAGAATGATTTATTAAAGTTTATTTAGCAAAGTTTATCCAAGTTATCAAATGCTCAGTAGACTTTGCTTCCACAAAAATAGATTAAAGAGAAAGACCCATTCATCTAATGCTCCCTTTCACAGACAGTCAAGGGTTTTTCAACAATACTGTACGATATGGAAATGAGTTCAATGTTCGTATTGCTTTTCGGATGATAGCGTAGATTAAACACAGCTAGTCAAACAAAGTTATCAAAGATTGCAGAAAGCAAGGATACATATCATCCCTTCTCAGCAGAAATCATATGGCACCAATCGGAAGCTACCTACATGTGTAGCTCTGTGGATAGAACAAACGCCAACAAAGTTTGTCCAATGATATTACGACTCCAATGCTCTCCTGCCACATACTATCTTTCCTCATCTCTGTGTCTTTTCTTCTTTTTATATGTCTGTCTGGTCTACCAGTCTGTCCTCTATCCATTTCTCTTCTAATCAGAAGTAGAAACAAAAGGATGTGCAGCATTTTTTCCTATCTACGCCCTGAAAGAGATATTTTAATTTGCTCATACAAAACCGACATGCAGCAGCCATTCGTATATAAGGAACGGGAAAATAATTCCTAAATTATACAAGTAATAAGAAGTATAATTAGAATTCTATTAGTAATAATGAAGTATAAGTCGAAGAGGTTAGCATTTCCCAGGTGTTTAAGGCAGTGAAGTCACATAATGAAATTCAAAGTAGGTAAAAATTCCAGGCAATCCCAGTTGGCTATAAATACCCGTGTCAGTGAGCAGTAAGCATCTTTTCAAAGAGAGTACGGCTTTAAATAGACAGACCAGCAACACCATGCAGTATTGGGTGCAATGCAGACAATTAGCTCACTGGTCCTTCTCATCATACAGACAAGCAATAAATAAAGCACAATCATGGCTGTTCCAAAGGCACGGAGCATTCTTATACGTATGGACATCTCAAGTCAAGCAATTAAGCAGAACATCAGCATACGGTATAAGGGCCCACCAGTTTTGACTTCTGTACAGTGTTGTAAAGGGAGGGTTCAGAACTGAAGAGTATCGATCAAATGAGATGCTGGGTGGGAACCTCTTCGACTTATACTTCATTATTACTAATAGAATTCTAATTATACTTCTTATTACTTGTATAATTTAGGAATTCTATTACGTAATACTCGTATAAGTCTTCAGAGGTTAGCATGTTCAAAGTTCCGTACAGAAGTCAGTCTAGTGGCATGAGTGAGGGCAAGAGGACAAGAAGGATGATGGACAGTTTTCACAACAAGGTTGAAACTTTGGTCATGACTCCTCATGCATAGAGAATGTCTATCGATGGTTACACACATTGTCGTAAACAAGAGAAGAACTCGAGCAAAGTTTGCTTGAGAACCTATATACCAGTATAAGGTGCAAGGCATAGGTTTTGAGTATGATATCATTTTGATACCTTGCGTGCTTTAACTCTAGCAGGATTAAGCATGATAGCGCACAGACAAATTAATCAAATACAATGGACCTCTTGTACCGATTTTCCAATCAAGACATAATCCTAATCATGTTCCTTAATATTCATGTACATTTGAAGGAAGAATTAGACATTAACCAGTTCATACTCGGCATAGTAATATTGCAGCAATAACTAGAGGCAAGTCCATTGCATTTTGGGTTGATATTAGAGTTTAAATTCATCAGTTTGGTGGACCGAATCTCCTAAACGAGTGGCCGAATAATGTGTCGCCATTTTCCAATGCACAACGTAACGTGATTTATGATCTTGTGTCTTATCTGACTCGTATTATGACATTGTTCTTAACTGAGATACTAATATACAGGTATACACATACTATCACACAATTTACATGTATCTTTCTAACTCAGCAGAACTGAGAATTGTTGAATTAATGTGGAATCAATTGTTGGAAGGTAGAAGGTTCAAAATGTACCAGCGTTCGTCCAGTCAGTTGTGGACAAGATTTCATTATGACCTTTATACTTCATGCGCGAAAGTTTAGAAGTTGCGGCGCTTCTGTAGCTATGAGCTGAGAATGTGATACCACTTTCATATTAGCATCCGTGGATGTCTTACCGGACCAGAGTCTGGGATGAACGCGGGATGACTGTGCTCCCAAATCCTTATGTATCTGAACACGAGGTACGTCCTGTGGTACCCTTTCATACTGATCTCGAAGACAGAACAAACTCGGTACATGTTCCCATAGCAACAATACATTCATTCCTAATTGTATGCAGCAGTCAGTACAGTGTACAGGGATGTATACGTACAGCTATTGACAGTATATTAGTTATATTTTAAGTGTTTATACAAGCAGCTGCGAGGGACTGGCTTTCAGCCTCCGCTCCAAGATGCTTGTCGTCACCGATTTGTTGGAATGTTTCGGAGAAATTATGAGTTTGCTTTCTGAACTTGCTCGTTGGAGATGTTCTGTGCATTTAATATACTCATGAAGAGTTGATCGGAACACAGAGTTTAGGGTTGGAGGTAAAAGAAGGCACTTTAATTACCTGGTTAGAGATATACCTTCCATATCTCTAATGTGCAAACGTGGCATCATCTTCCGGTAATGTCATAAGAACTAGATGTCTCAGCATTTGTGTACGTTTTGCCGAAACGAGCTAGGGAAATTGTTTTTGGCTCAAAGCACTGAAGGAATCTATAGTTCATAGGTATCTTGAAACGATAAAAAGTGATTCGAAACAATTGAAACATCCCAAGTGTTGTTGTATTTAGGCTTGCGAGGGTCGGGGTTAGATACGCCCTTCATAAGTCTGACTATAGGGGCTGTTTGCCTAAGTCATAGCTCTCGGTTTCAGGTAGTATGGAAGACCGAGCAGGTCTATGAGTTAATCGTGGAGTGGGCTTTGTTGAAAAGCTATGCTATAGGCTTAGATGTTGACAACGTGTTCTGTAGACGGGTTAAAAAGGATCACAAGATTGTTCAGAATACAGACATTGCTACTGTCTTCAAGCACCCTCATTTGTTTTGTTTATTGGTATTGTCTCGCCATGATGATGAAAGGAGCTTTGAAATGTGCTGCGATGTGTCTGCCCATGGAGCTACTTTGCTCCATGGTCTGCCGCTTGTCATCGCTAGCGGAGAGCACCCATGCAGGCGGCTAGTGTGAGCTGGAGGCTCGTCGGTGGGTGAGGGTGTGGGGCAAGAATTTTCTCTTGGAGTAATAGAGGTGGGGCTATTCGCATTTTGAGCGATAATGAGACCCATGGCTGCCGCCACCATTGGGGCAGTGAGGATTGCTCAGGTCACCTTGTTCAGTTGAAGCTTGTGGAGGACTGAAAACGTTCTAGGGTAAGGAAAAAGGCATCAAAATTCAGGGCAATAAAACTTGGCCTCCATTTGACATGTAAAATAGTAATTAGTTGTTCATGTCTCTGCGAGACAAGCAGAAAACTTCAGAATTATCTACATCTGTTGAATGTGAAGCTGATATCCAATTGCTAGACACCAATTCCAATGTTGGCCGTGAATTCGTTCGGGTCAGGTATGCTACTAGCTGTAGAAATGTCTGACCGAATTATTAATAAGCACATTTTTTGTACACGAGCCACACAGGGCTTCAAGACCGTTCTGAATTGCAAGAGGTTCACACACATAGCTATGCGGGGAATTCTGTTTGGCACTCCAGACTCTCTGAGCAAAGGAATTGTCATTGTTCAGAATTAACTACTCTCCATACCGAGATGCAAGCATCGCTTGAAATTATCATGCTAATGAAGGTGGAAAATAATTCTTTGTCTTGCGAGACAGCCACCACCAAAAAATGTTTTGTATCGCATGACTAGATAATGACACCAAACTTCGTGTCGATGTCATCTTCTGCTTTACGCAGAGCATTAGTTGATTTATTTTTTCTAGTCCCAAGTGACGAGAATGTAAATTTCTTTGTGGAAGGCATTAAAATCCCGAAATTTTGGTTTCGTTGCCATACAAGATTGAATTTCCAAGGGCAGTAACCTTGTCAATCTTGTTCTGAGGAAAAAACTGAAAATCATTTGCTGGGAATTAATATGAGAACCAAAGGAGGTCTCGACGTGCTTTGGGTTGAAACTGGATTTGTCGAAATCCTTACTGAAACTCTTTAAGAGTGACAAGTTGATCATTGGCTTTGTCAAGACACTCTTCTCTGGTGTGAGAAAGAATATGGATATCATCGAAATAGGTGATTGTTCTAATGCCACTACTCACCGAGGCAAAGACAGGTTTCATAACTTTAAGGAAATTCTGTGGGGTCGAATTAAGGCCAGATGGAAGGCACTGAAGGAATGCAGTGAAAATACTACTTAGTATTTCCATTCGAAAGACTATGCTTGATGAACAAGGTGAACGGATACGGATAAATATGCACCCTTTGGAGGGGCAAAATTAAGGCCGTAATCAAGCGAAACTGTTCCACTCTGAAGTGTTCGTATCTTACAAATTTGTTCAAGTTTTTCGAATTTATGATTGGACTTAGACCGCCAGTCTTTGGTAGCGCTAGAATAGAGTTGATACTCCATGTGAGGAATCTCTCTAATAGCTTGCTTTGCGAGAATGTTCGGAGACAATTCTTCATGGGTTGCCTTTTCCTCCTCGGTAGAATGTACACTTTGTAGAGGAAAAATTTATTGGTATGGGGTTGAAATGAAATTATTGGCTTCATAGCCAAATATTGTGGCCAATATCCAAGGCTCGGGAATTATTTTGACCATCAGTCATCTTTGGAAAGCTTGAGATTTCCAGCACTGAACGGTTTTGGACAGTACTCATCCTTTTTTCTTTTCTTTTTTGCTGGCTTGCGTAGAGACATTCATGACACACGATGTATGCTTATGTGACACTTGTCAATTTTTCTCAGATGTCTTTCTGAACAACTTTCTACCAAGTGGAATCGACTTGCTGCGCAAGTGTTGTTGAGAAGGGTTGAGAAGGGGTTTCAAGATACCTCGATGGTGCATGCTCAGATCATACGATAAGCAAAGCCCGGGAGTGTCAGGCCAGGGAGGTGGAAAGAGATTCCACCTCCCTGGTCAGGCCATCGATTGTGACATGAGTGGTTAAAATTCTCGTTGTGTCAATTGCATGGATGATTATCCGTGCATGATCTGTGAATTTCAGAAAGGATTTATCTATGTGGTAGAAGTCCCTTCACTACATTTTGTTGTAGAAGTTGGGAGCTCACAAGACCCAAGGCCTCGTGAAGGAGGATAGCCCGAATTTTGCTCTCGATTTTTGGTGTGAGAACTGCTTGGGCATTCGATGGCAATTGAGCATTTGCTTCGCGATTTTATAGAGCACTTACCTTCTGATATGGGCAGTGTGACTGCCTTCATTAGCAAATCAGCCAATTTTTAAATTTGGCCCAAAATGAGATCAGAATTTAAGTTAAAATCAAATTTGGTACCAGGCTTTGAAAGAGTTTGGCTGTAAGGACATGGCATCCGGATCAATTCGGTTGTCAAATGACCATAACCACAAGGGCAGAGTCAAGGCCACCCGTACAGGGCAACGCAATCAGTTTTGCCAGGAAGAAGGCTGACATGAGAATATCGTCGTCTGTTGAGCTGCCGATGGGGATGGCTAGCTCGCTGAAGTCTTCGATGGGCGGGGCAGCGCCCCTGTCCCCGCGGACATGGCTCGCATGTCCGGACTAATCGCCGGGAGGAGAAGCTCTCCTGCACCAGCTGGCATGGCTCGCATGCCGTTTGTCATTACCACGGTCTGCCGCCGCCCTATCCATGAAGCGGGAGAGTATCTCGGTCTCTCTAGTTGAGCTTCAAGGCGGCCTTCCATGCCCTGATCTCCCCGCGGGGATGGGGGCTGAGAGGTAGCGTCGTCTTCCTGATCACTAGACATTGGAGTTTGAGATGTATAATCAGGGAGGTGTCTCACCTCCCTGGTATAATTCACTGCCGTCACACTTGAAAAAGATGCTTACTGCTCACTGACACGGGTATTTATAGCCAACTGGGATTGCCTGGAATTTTTACCTACTTTGAATTTCATTATGTGACTTCACTGCCTTAAACACCTGGGAAATGCTAACCTCTGAAGACTTATACGAGTATTACGTAATAGAATTACCGTTATCAGTCAGACCGCAACGCTGCTGTTAATGAGCTCAAATCAAAAATTTATCGTACGCGCAGGTTTTTGCGCATGTCCTTCTCAGCACCCGAGATTTTGCGAGATAATTCAGAGACAAAGTGCATGGTCTATGAGATTCACTTATTGGCGACATGAAGATCTACTATCCATGACTAATTGACATGGTTTGTGAATATTTGAAATAAATCACACCTTTTAATGCGTACATTATACAAAATGAGCTTATGATATCATTATTCATATCTCTGCATTATATCGATATTTTCCAAACGACCCTGAGACAAATTAGAACAAGGCTTTCTATTTATTGCCAACCCGACCCGTTCATAGGTTGAATCACCACATGAATGATAGTCAACGTTTTAGATATACCTGTTATAATAGCACACTAAGAACTGAATTGGTCCCTCGCTTAGAAAACAATAAAAATTGAAAGTCTCGTCGAGTAAAAATCATAGTGTGGCAATTTGAGATACATGGGCTCCCGGGGTATCATTAGATATTACTCAGCGATGTATACAGTGGATTAATAAGGAATGATTATTCTAATACCAAAAAGAGAGCCCCAAAGAACTCATGTGTGCAAACACAGTGCTAGATCTTTTATTATTGATTTGTATGCTACTTATTAATGCACTCTACTCTTATCTAGTTGTGCCGGCAAAAAAAAAGTTCAAGCCAAAGTTGAGCTGTCGATCAGAGTGGAGTGTAAGTTCTTGTTGTTTACGTGGAGATCTTACACCAGCTGCAGTTGCCTGAACCTGAGCGCGTATACACACATTGTGCGCGCGCACACACACACACCATAGGGTCCTACACTGTCCTACACACAGTGTATTACTGTTGTGTAGACTTTACTGTCATTCCGCGAGGTGCGTTCAACTCTCCACTCAGAGGGAATTAACCAATCAGAAACGCGTATTCGCGGCAAACTGAAATCTCGTCAAAAATTAACTGCACATCGCAATGATTTATTCGCCAACCTGACCCGTTCATAGGATCAGTCCACATAAAGTCATTATGTTTTCATAGAATGATATTTCCTCTTTCATTTTATACCTCTTCCATTTTGGTCCACCTTAATTTCGTCGGTCTAGTGTACCCCTTAAGAAGAATGAAAAAATATGCAAATTTTTTGTGTTATAATTTCCTTGTTCAGTATATTTTATATGTCATAACATTTCAAGTGGTCGAATTTCATCAAAGTACAACTCTTCAGCTTTTTATCGATATATAAATCATGAAGATTGATAATGTCGTTTAGATTTACAGACACTCTAAAAATGTGGTCTCCCAGCTCATTACGTATTCATGTCCGCGAGGTCCATGCATACGCGTACGATAAATGCGAAGGCTTTTCAGGACGTTGCGGTCTGACTGTTATGGCTAGGACAGTGGCCACTTTTGAATAGGGCACAGGCATGACAGGTGCGAGCCAGAGTTGTCTGCAACACAAAATGATAAATTGATATAATGTAGATTTCTCACGAACCCGCTCAGATACAATAACACAAGATCTTGAGAAGTCGTGTAGTCATTGATATTATAACTGATCTAACCTCCTGCGTTTTAAGTATTTTAACCCGATTTCTCCGCGAAGGATAGCGCCGCTCACCAACTAACGTGTTAAAGTTCCACCGCAGCTTTTATAGCAATAACCGGTCTTCGCTGGTAATCTACCAATCAGGTCAAAGTTATAACCATTTATAGACGCGTGGCAATTGATAATCGATATTTCTTTCATACAGCCACGTAAACTTGCGATGTTTTACTGCAGGTGGACATAGTATACGTGGTTAATTTTTCGCCAAACGAATACTGCTTTCCGGGTGTGAGAGCCCGGCACAAACGCGTCGCCTGGAAGACCCCACCCTTCAAGGCGACAGCAAAATTACAGAAGACAACATTTTTTTTTTAGTACTTCAACCTTCAAACATGTTACATTCACAGTCATATCGGGTTTGTCTGCTTGGTTCAATCTCGTTGATAAAATAGTTTGATGATAATACATGTTTCTTGTTGTTGTTGCAGTTGTTGTTGTTGTTGTTTGTTGTTGTTGTTGCTGTTGTTGTAAAGCAGCGTTAACCAGGGGCCCAGAGTTTTGTTTACAATCTAAGTGATTTCATAGGCACTGATACAGTAGTACCCCACTTATTACCATTGCGATACTCAAAAAATTCAAACAAAGAACACATGTTGCATGGAGTACGTAGCGATGAAAAATAGAAGAGCACCTGAGTAATTTTTATATCATGCGTAAAGGCACAATTGGAAAATGTTTCAAAGTACACTAAATGTGGTATATAGATGTTATGAAAGAAGAAATGGTTACAACCACATTACAACGAGGAAAGAGTTTGATTACTACACATATGTGCTGGATATTTTTGAAAAAAAAAAACCGTGCTAACATAGCAGAAGTTAACAGTTATCTTTACAAACAAAAAGAAGACATTGGTCTAGTTGACCAGAGGTTATTTGTTTAATTTCGTTTTGTTTGTTTTACACGAAGCGAGAAACAAACAAAACTAGTGTTCCTCTCTCCGAAATTGTCCGTACACCGATCTCACTAGCACAAGACTCTTCCCGTCACTCGCCTGCTTAACAATGAAGCTTCTATCCGAGTTATCGGCAATCTTCGCGACGGGCTGACTCTCGAAGCCGTCTGAGGTACTGCTTCTCTTCTTGAAAGCGGAAACGGCCACTCGCCCTCGTGGCGTTGCTATGCGACATACTTGCTTCGATGACAACACGTGAGTTGTCTCCTCGTTGTTTTGGTCGCGGAGGACGACTTTCACTACCTGTGAGGTGGCATTGTATATGTGAGAGTTGTGCTGAGGTAACATCATGTTGGCGAGGGAACTGAAGATGCCTCCAAGACCGCTGTTTCGACTGGGCTGGACCGGTGTCGGTTGATTAACATGAATGTCTAGACGCGTCGGAGCAGTCGTCTGTTGCGAAGTGGGCCTCGCCGGTTTTGTCCCCTTTGGCCTAATCTCTTCATCGCCTGATCAGGGTAACAATTATAATGACAGAGATAAAAAAGTGGAGGACTGGTGATATGATTAATAGATGAATGTTCATAATTTTCATAATAATCATAAATATCCCTATAGGTACCTGGGTCTAGGAGACCCTTTCAAAGATATTCCCTTCGGTTAGAATTCGAAAATATCACCTTCTTCTCTGAAGTGAAACATTATCCGCTATTAAAAGCCACAACACTCCCTTTTCGCAAAGACGAAAAGTAGTTTTGACGATACCGAAGGCCTGAGGCCGTTTGGTCGCTGATAGATTGTTAAGGCCTGGTGCATTATGTTTAGATTGCACGCCGCGCAGAGAGGTACTCCCGCAGAGAGTCTTACTGGAATCAGGGAGGTGATCACCTCCCTGCTGGAATGAGGAACAGCCGATCAGGAAACTGGATTCTTATCGTTACTATGACAATTGCCATTCCAGCTAGAGTTGCTATCATATCAACTTTTTTATGAAATGGGGCCCAGAACAACATGTTTGCCTAATGGCCGCGTCGTAGGATTAGCGTCGTAGATGGAAAGCTCGCTAATAAAGGGCCATCGTATCACGGTAGAGAACCACGGCGACGGAAAAGAAAACGTGCCACCGAGAGGCGTCAGCTTCGAGGCCTTTCTTTTTTTCTTTTATTTGCTCTTTCCTCAGGTGGCTTAATCTACACTTTAACGAATATCCATGCAGCATAGTCCCATGGCATGATATAGTCTTCTGCGCGTCTAATTTTAAGAACGTCTGAGTACTCCGAACTAACAAGTCCATCTTGTTTAACATGAGCTAAATTGGTAAGTGGAGGTTTAAATTTCATCATATATTGTTGTCATCATGACAATTTGACCAATACCATTGGCAAAGTCATTTCACTATGAAAAACGAAAATATCTTACGGTTTAAACTCTGATAGATTTACAGCACCATTGATAACCATCAACATTTCAAAACTTTAAACGGTTTTGCCTTTTTTCGTAACCTTTTGTTTTTGTTTTTACGTGGTAACGCAACAATTTCAGCCCTATGAAATGAAGACGAGAAAGGAGTTTCTTGTGTCCAAACAGAAAGAGAGAATAACGTGTACTGAGATATAACTTATATAATTATGTAATAAGTTGTCATGCTTTTACCTGGCTGCCATTATAGACCATAAACGTGGCTATTTAACGCCATAGCTCATATCGCTCGCTATGGTGGTGAGATGTCTTGCAAATTGATTCGAATTTTGCATTTTACACAAAGTAAATCTAAAGTTGCAATATATATAAATATATATATATATATATATATATATATATATATATATATATATATATAAATTATGTATATATATGACCTTGCGTCACAAAACCAACAAAAAGTCGCCAGACATGGATTTTTAGTTATGAGCATATTCTGAAAGAGCAGAATTTAAGCTTTAAAATGTATATTTACTCAAATCAAAAGGACTCGCCTAACCTATCTGAATACTGGAAAGAAAGCACACACTCAAGAAAAGTGTGAACCGAGAAAGGAGGCTCTGAATCACAGGATCTATTCAAGCGCCTGGCTAGCTGTGCTATGAATAGGACAAAAAAAAAAAAAAAAAAAAACAGGATGTAAACCACCGGAGTAACAACAATGAAGGGATTATCAAATAAAGTTGAAATTGAGCATGCTTTGTTAACACATTCTGTCCATGATTAATGCCAATTTTAAAAGCAGTAGCATCATCCTTTCTAAAGTTATTGAGTTAAAAGTGAAGAGTGTGTACAGGGTTTTTTAAGAAATTAAAAGGGGACTCATAAAGACACACCCAATCACACTATTCTAATAAAAAGCGTTCGAGATAAACTGCTAAATAAACACACTTGCCTGCTCGTTTTATGATCGCAAATTGTAGCATAAAGTACAAGAAGACTTGCTCTTTCAGAAAATATGAAAAAGTCAAGATTGGCTAGGTTGACCCATTTCACCTATTTTCAGTCCTCACACAAAATCAGTGTGTGCGAATTTTCGTGCGTTTTGTGATGCACGGTCACTATTATATAATATGTAAATATGTACTCTGTTCTACAGCGCCATGAGTATCTTTTTAGGTAGAATGAGCGCTTTATAAGAGTCTCTCTATTATTATCTTATTACCATATATAAATATGTGACTGTATATATACACATCGATTAACATATATATATATATATATATATATATATGAAGAGTTTGTTTGCAAAAACCGATAAGTCCATATTTGTCAAATGGAGATATTTGCGATTAAAGGTCAAGAAAAATAAAGAGAATAATAAGAATTTTTTTGCTTCTTTTGACCATAACTTCAAAAATGTACCTTTATATGTGGTGACCAATGTATCATTTTAAAGGTATTATTTTGTACTTTTTGATAGAGACCCTACTTCAAAATCTTCAAAAATGGACTTATCGGTTTTTGCAAACAAACTCTTCATATATATATATATATATATATAATATAGTATGTGTACATACATGTACCAATATAGAGATAGGTGAATTATAGTAATACACAGACAATAATTGAAAAATCATTAGTCATTCAATCAAACAAATTATTTCGAAGAAAAGCATGGAGACGGCGATCTTAAGCGGAAGCTAAACTTTCATGACGCCCTCTGAAAATAATAATTATTATGTTCAACTAAAGGTCTTGTCATTGCAAATTATTGTGCATGCTATAAGTACTTAAACATGAAATATCGTGTCTTGCTGCATTAGACACCAAGGATTATAAATAATCATGAACATATGGGCTTCTAAAATTTCCTTCAGTTAATGTATACTTATGAATAAAACAGAAATGTATGTGTTCCTTTAATGTTCTAAATAACATTATTACAACATAATCATCAGTTGAATCGCAATCTCATTCATTATGAGTACATTATGTAGAATATCGATGATGATGATAAATGATGATAACGACAATAATGATAATGATACTGTATTAGGTATAAGTTTTCTTAAATTTGTCTACCCTCTATAGAAATGAAATTTGTAAGACTGCAACTGCAGGCTGATCTAATTTTTTTTTTTTAAACAGAAATATCTGGGGGGGGGGGGGGAGGGACTAGAGGGAATTAAACCTATCATCTACATTAACTGCTTTCCACTGGTTCCCTTTTTCCGACATTATTATTAGTTAGAAAAAAAAAGAAAATGCAAATCCGCAGTTGCGGTCTTACAAAGTTCCTTTGAACAGAGGGCACAAAAATTGAAGAGAAAACTCATAACTCATATCGTTACCCATCCCTTGCTTTCAGTGATAATGATGTTATTAGTGATGACCATAAGAAGTTCCTATGACAGTGATCTCCATTAATCCTACAGATGCTTTTATGCTGGGTAAATTTGAGTGAACTATTTACATTTTCGCAGCTGATCACTCAGCTGACCGAGGCCACTCTTCTTCAAGATGTCAGCGAGAGTTTCTCGAGTGTTTTCTTCCGTGGGGCGGTCACATTGCCAGCGCACGAGAATGTCTTTGATTGCGTCTCCAATGGCACCCTGATGCTGAGATCTTACTTGCTGCAACTGTGCATGGCTGATGCCCAGATTGGTGCCCAGCTGTTGGTAGTAAGAGGGCTCTATTCGTGTTGCGAGATTTTGAAGCTCGACTTCGTCGACTCTGCTCGGGTAAGGTGTTGCCATGGCTATAAAAAAAAAAAAAAAAAAAAAAAGGTCAGGAGTGAAAATAATTGACTTGTTTCTGCTCTTTTGATGTGGTATTGTCATGAAAATCGTCATTTTTGTCATCGTCATTAGCATTAACCTATTCTGGTACCCCTTTATTCTTGTCCCCTATTCTCATTTTTTTTTCTCTTCTTCTTCTTTTTTTAGTATTCCACCTTGGGTTGTCCTTTTCGGTCAATAATGACAATTGAAATGCCATGGACTTGAAAGTTTTACGCTATTTATTCTATATGTGTATGTGTTCTGTTCCTTCAGTTAAAAAGAAAAGAATTGTTCCAAGCCGTAAAGCTTAGCATCCGTTGTCCAAGTCAAACGATTTGCTTATTGACAAACGCACTCACACACTCACACATTCACACACACACCCACACTCATACACATAACTTTCAACGTTCAACACTGTAATACATCACTCATTGTAGACCAATAATCAATAAACTCAATTAAATCAAAAAAAAAAAACGCACACACACTTACATAGTCATTTTTATTTGACACATTTTTACACACACAACTGACCCGTATTTATGCATTGATTAATATTTCATCTAATCTCATGTACTAGTAGTATAGCTCTGACATTTATATTGATAGCATATTGTTGTATATTTCATGTCTATCATTTCCACGTAATACCTGTGTTCTGTATTTATCCATTCTATGTAGGCCTACATGACAATAATATGTACCGATGTAATGTGCTACCATGCAAACAAAACAAAGTTCCAGAAAATATTGGCCATGAAATGGTATTGAATTGAATTGAATTGAATTGAATTGAATTGAATTGAATTGAATTAAACTAAATTTCATTGTGTTTTGCAGTCTTTCCCCTCTGCTGGGAAAATGTACTGATAAATGCACATAAATATATATACTGTAAATATACATGTATAGATTATACATAATGAACATACATATTCTTTATAATAGCTGTTGTATGATAAATGTGGCCTATTTTTAATCATAACTTAAAGAATATGCGATATCAGAAGTGAGGTTATGAATGGATTTTTTTTTTCTGTTTGATGATGAAGTTACCTTAATAGCAAAGCATTCCGTTTGTGTTTGTATTTTGTTCCTATAAGTTATCGAATTTGATTATTGTACGGTTGTATTATGTACTGTTCATGATATAATATGTAAGAGCGCCATGAGCATCATTCTTGATGGATTTCAGCGCATTATGAGAGGCCATTATTATTATTATTATTATTATCATTATTATTATTATTATTATTATTATTACTATTATAACATCAAAATGGTTACAATGGTGCTTTCCCCACTTTGTAATATAGGCCTCTCTCTCTCTCACACACACACACACTTCTTCATTGAGACAATTTAAATCGTACATAGGCAGATTACTGCAAATACAAAACTTTTACCATTTATTTTTTTGGGGGGGGGAATAACATGGGGATACATCATTTTGAAATGATTAATAACTATTCTTTTTACACGAAGCAGTAATAAAATCTTCTGGCATTGAGTCAACTACATGAGAAGCTATCATTTGGGCACTTCGTGTTATGTATGTAACATCCCTGGCAGGGAAAGACTAGGGTCACACTGTCCCGAAGACGACAAAAGATACAGAATTTTCAACTTCAGTCCTGAACTTGATCAAAAGCCGATAAACAGCTGATAGAAGCAAATAGGGGTCTACGATCTTTTGTTATTAGCCCGAGAAGCTCCGCTCGAGATTATACGATGGCTGTTCAGTAAGCTTCCGTCACGAGTGTCCCGATGTTTATACGGATCAGAAACGATTTTGAAAATATCCTTTATCGTGTGTTCATCGTTGCTCAGCTTTGGGAGAGTGTGACGCCAGTGGCGCCTGCTTGAATACTCGGCTATGCCTTTTACATTGCTATAATAGGAAAATATGCGATCGCCGCACGGAATGGACACATCTAGGCATGAATTTAGAGCAAATTGTATAACTTACTTGGTAAAATGACACGAGGTATGTCACCCAGGCATTACTTCACGATTCTACCAACAGACACAATGCACCAGCTGTTAATAAAATGCGTATGTTCGAAGTCCAACACTAGACATGATGGAAAGCGGGTGAGGGGATCACATGGTTACCCTATATGAGGTACAGTTTCGCTTCTGTGTTTGAATATCACACACACACACACACACACACACACTAAAACACACACTAAAACACTAACTGATAATTAGATGCATGTAATGGCACACATTACAATATGATAGGCATAGCCATATCATTTTCTTGGAATAGAGTTATCAAAGTCCATTATGATAAAATCAATATCAATAGACTTTGGTTTCGCAAACATAGTTTAAACAGAGACACCTATTTTTTTTTTTTTTTATTATTAATGCCTCGTGAAATTACATGGATCTTTTACGCACGTCCACAAAAAACATAAAATTCACCTAAATGTTCATTCTCTTTTTAAGACCACTGTGTGAATTACACAAAATGGTGAAACAAAGTTGTCACGCATTTTAGAAAACAGAAACACATCCGTTTTCAGCAAAAATGATGTGATACCGAAAAAAAAAAAAAGAGGTTACATTACAGCCCTCGGTTAGAAAGCTTGTACAACACGACATTTTCAGAAGTGGAACTCGACGAATATCTTACTTTTTTTTTAATGGAGGTGGTTGTGCTCTGCGATTGTTTTGCAGTTTATGTGTTGAAACACGTGCTTTCTTGTTTAGTACCAAACTATCTCCCTTCTTAAATGAAGGGGACAATCCGTTAAAAATCTAGATCGTTAAATTTTCGCTGCTGCCATTTCTAGATTGAGAAGAGTACGACATTTGTGACATTTTGTTTTCATATTGTTACTGACTTCCAGCTTAGGTAGTATGTATCCCTCCCCCCCCCCTTTTTTTGTGCTGTTTGTTTTCGCAGTTAAATGCAATGCATGTATTTACCACTTAAAGATGAAACGATAGTTATAAAAGATAATTTAGATTTACAAAGTGGGGCGGCGATACACAAACCCTTCTCTTACTCTACCGGTCTCTAGTCCGCCCTCATCTCGACTACGCCTGTGAAATCTATGGTTCTTTATCCCCGCTCCTTTCAAGCAAACTAGATACCGTACATGGCCATGCCCTTCGAATATGCACCGGCGCGTTACCATCCACTAACTGCCCTGCATGCACTTCAAGTAGAATGTAACGAACCACCACTCCATATACGCCGCGAAAGGGCCACCTTTATTTACTGCGCCTATTATACACACTGTCCCCACTTCACCCCGTCCGAAAAGCCATTGTCAACTGCTGGCAATTCTCTTCGAATAAACGGCCACAAAACAAACTTCCTTTCGCTCTTACGGACACTTACGGACACTTTTCTAAAGCTGCAACCGATGCATGTTTATCCCATTCCCCCTTGGTCCATTGAACATCCTAATATTGACCTCTCCCTTCACAGCTCATGTCCCAAGACCGCCCTCCCTTCAGCGCAACATCAAACTGCTCTTCAAACCATAAATACCACATATTCATATCACCTGACAATTTACACTGACGGTTCCCATGATCCCTCCACTAACTGTTCTGGCATTGGAATTTACGTACCTCACTATCGTCATGAAATAAGTGAAAGGGTTTAACCCATCTCAATTTGTCGTACAGAACTGGTAGCGATTCTTCTTGCCCTATCATGGCTGGAATCCTCTCCCCATCTCAGAGCTGTTATTTTCTCAGATTCTCTCAGTGCCTTGACACTTTTGAATAATCACCCCGTAAATATCCTTGACTTCCCATTGAAGTCCTTCTTAAATGCTCAAATCTTATAATGAATGGGTGTGACATCACTTTAGCATGGGTACCAGCTCACTGTGGTCTAGCGGGCAACGAAATAGCCGATTATCTTGCCAAACAAAGTTTACGTAAGAATATTACCATCAGTGTTCCTCTAAATGTTGATGATATACGATATGTAATTAAACATAGGTTTTCAACATCCAACCCTGTGCCTCAAACATCTTCACCTTTGAAAGTCTGAATAGACGTGATGAACTCACCGACTCCGCATGGGCAGAGCCAGATTAGCAACTTTTTATCATATTATCCGTAAGCATCCCACTGGACTCTGCTCAATATGCAATGCATTGGAAACCGTGGAACATTATTTATTACCCTGCAAACAACACACAAATCAACGTACGAATCTCATACGTGCTATCCATAAGCAATCACCAAACATCTCTGATTTACTCGCAAACCAAAAAGCTCTGGACGCAGTTATTACCTATGTCAAGGAAACCAACAAATATCACGGTATTTAAGATTGCATAACTTTGCTGTAGCATGGACTTTGCGAAGTCTTGCAGAATGTATGTACCATCATTTTGCAAACGTAGATTCCAAGATAGTTTGTGATAGTTTGCGTCGGTATAATATGTTATTATGCATTATCATTATTATACATTAATTGTTTATTAATAATGTCTCCCACGTTGCGGTGGCATGCATTTGGGGAAGCTTGTAATGTATGCATTATCAATTGTAGTGGTGGATTTTGAAGATGTATGTATCATCATCTGCAAACGTAGATTTTCAAAATAATTGAGAGTTGCCTACACAGGTCATGTTGGCATATATCATTTGCTTATCAATGATATGTTTGTTTGTTTGTTTTTTCTTCATTGATGCTTGATTGTGATTAATCTCACTTATGTTTTATTTAGTCTCGTTTTCCCCTTCCCAGTACACAGGGAAAGGACTTTCACTCTCTCCTATCCTCAGCGTAATAGACCTTCACGACATTCGCAGCGGACATCGCTCTCCGGTTCCCCCCGACATCAAGCCGACCTTGGTCAGCCGTCACGTCGAGGCCTCCTCCGTCCACCTCGCCCAGGTGCCGGAATCTTCAGCAAGCGGGTTTTGGGAGTCACTCGCTGCTGCAGATCCCGGCATCTCCCTCAATGGGTCTCTATTATAGAAAACATATACATGTATATATGAAGAGTTTGTTTGCAAAAACCGATAAGTCCATATTTGCCAAATGGAGATATTTGCGATTAAAGGTCAAGAAAAATAAAAAAAATAATAAGAAAATTTTTGCTTCTTTTGACCATAACTTCAAAAATATACCTTTATATGTAGTGACCAATATATCATTTAAAAGGTATTATTTTGTACTTTATGACAGATATCGTATTTCAAAATCTTCAAAAATGGACTTATCGGTTTTTGCAAACAAACCCTTAATATATATATATATATATATATATATATATATATATATGTGAGATATGAGAAAGGAAGGAGAAAAATCGGTGCGTGTATTATGTAGTTATTTGAGTTTGTTTGAAGAATACGAGTTATTCATTAATATCATAATTTTATGAGCTCCCTCGTGGAGACGTAATTAGCTCCTTTATGGAGACAATATGAGCTCCCTCGTGGAGACTTAATGAGCTCCTTTGTGGAGATAATATGAGCTCCCTCGTGGAGACTTGGTATATATTTAATATTCTTGTTTATATCCCTCTAAGATTATTTTATAATGTTTGTTTTATGTTAAGTGCTGTCTGGGGCAAATTATTTGTATAGGGCCCCATTTTTCTCTCTCTCTTCTTTCGTTCTTTAAAGCAACAACAAACATTTACAAAGATAGTTCTAAAATGTGTGTTAGGGATAGAAACAGCCAGTGTTAAAATGTTGACCAGTATAATCAATGTTTAGTATATACAAAATGTAAACATTAGTTCAAACAAAATTGTTTCTAGAGTAAACCATCTACAGTTATCGCTTATCGTATTGAGAAAAAAAATAGTGATATTTCTTTATATTTTAGGCTTTATTGCAATAGGGTAGGATATTTTGTGATACAACTGACCTACGCGTAGGCATCAGGTTTACTCTTTAACATTTTGCTACTGCTCCAAATGGTAAACAGCACCTTTAAGAACAACTAGTAGACGGCGAGTTGTCACAATATAGGGGTGTTCTTAAAATTTTCTGTAGATTTTGATTTTTTGTGCTATTTCCCCTATTTTGGTGGTGCTGAACACGAATCCACTTGTTGCCATTTTTCTAACCGACGTCTTCACCCGTTGCCATGGCAACGCATTATTTTCCTTAAAAGAACATGTATTCTTCATTAAAAATCATAAAAACATGATGTAAACACCAAAATGTGTCATTATAAATCCTTTTTAATTAGACTTCAGAAAGAATACGATTTTCATAATGTCATGGTTACCTAATAGCAATGACGGTTACCATGGCAACAACTATTTATTAAGAAAAATCATATTTTACATGAAAAAGCAAGAAAACATGACAAGATTGAGTGGAATATTTATCATAAATTGCTATCTAGATTATCAGCTTATTTTTCCACCACCAGTATGTTAATTTCACATCATATTCGTTGCTATAGCAACAGCATGACAAAAGCTGCCTTTTAAAGAAAAATAAGCATTGCGATTGAAAGAAAAGCAAGAATTCGTCCATAGATGATAAATTTCTGTATAGTGAGATTTTTTGAGCTATTTCCTTTATTTTGTCGGTGCCAAACACGAATCGACCTATTGCCATATTTCTAAATGACATCTTTAGCCGTTGCCATGGCAACAAATTATTTTCTTTGAAATAACATGTATTCTTCATTAAACATCACAAACACATGCTAAAAACACAAAATAAGTCAATATAAACGTATTACGCTTCAATCAAATTAAAACTCACAATTTCCGACTGTCACAGCAACCTCATAGCAATAACGGTTGCCATGGTAACAGCTATTTTCTAAAAGAAAATGATTTTTTTTCATCAAAAAGCATGAAAAGATGAAAAGTTTGAGTAGCATATTCATTGCAAATTGCTATGATAATTATCAGCTTTTTTTCACTACATTCATGCCACATTATCATCGTTGCTATGGCAACAACTTTTTTTCCCTAGAAAGGAGAAGTATCCCATTAAAAGAAAAACTAGATAAATAAATGATCATTTTTTGTTTATTATAATTATCTTATAACTTTTTATCATTACCTTTAAAAGAACGTGTGTTCTTTATTAAAAACATCATAAAAACATGCAGTAAACACCAAAATAAGTCAATCTACACATCTCTTTAATCAAATTAAAAATCACAATTCTTATAACGCCATGGTTACCTCATAGCAAAGATGGTTGCCATGGTAACAACTATTTTAAAGAAAGTAGTGATACTTTCATGAAAAAGGAAGAAAATGTGACAAGATCGGGTGGAATATTGATTACTAACTACTATCATGACTATCACCTCTTTCCCATTATGTTCATTTCACTTCATTTTCGTTGCTATAGCAACAGCATGACAAAAACTGCCTTTTAAAGAAAAAAAAATAGGTATTTCAATTAACAGGAAAGTAAGAATGAAGTAAATCCGTAGATAATACATTTCTGTAAGAGTTAGATTTTTTGTGTTCTTTCCCTTATTTTGGGAGTGCCGTACACGAATCCACCTGTTGCCAAGTTTCTAATTGACATCTTTAGCCGTTGCCATGGAAACAAATTATTTTCTTTAAAAGGATATGTATTCCTCATTAAACATTATAAAAACTTACTGTAATTTCCACCAGATGTCAATATGAATATATTTCTAAGATTAAATTGAATATCACAATTTCCGAATTTCACAGCTACCTCATGTGATGACGGTCACCATGGTAACAAGCTATTTTCTAAAGAAAATAATGATTTTGTTTATCAAAAAGCATGAAATCATGAAAAGATTGATTGAAAAGGTTATTTCATTGCCAGTTAAGGTCTAACTATGATTGTCAGCTTATTTTTACTATGCTAATCTCACATTATTATCGTTGCTATAGCAAAAACATAAGGAAAACTTTCTTTCATAGGAAGAAGAACTCTTTCATTAAAAAGGAAAGAAAGAATAAAACAAACAAGAGTGATCAATTTCAGAAAAGTTTAAATCTTTTGTGCTTTTTCATCTCTTTTGGGATGGTGAACAGGAACGCACCTGTGCGTGGTAATTTTTTAAAATGATGTCTTCAGCCGTTGCCACGGCAACAAATTATTTTCTTTAAAAGAACATATGTTCTTCTTTAAACATTATGAAAACATGTTGTCAACACCAAAATGTGTCAAGATAAACATGTCTCTAAATAGTAAAACATCACGATTTTTCAATTTCATGGTTACCTCTTAGCAATGACAGTTGTCATGGTAATAACAATTTATTATGAAAAACATAAAAAATGACAAGATTGAGTAACATATTTATAACAAATTACTGTCAGTTCTTTTTTTTTTTCACTATAGTCATCCCACTTCGTTCTCGTTGCTATAGAATTAACATGAGAAAACTGCTTTTTAAAGAAAAAATTAACGTTACTCATTAGATAAGGAAGGAAAGGATACACTAAACAAAAACAAATAAGTAAAAACACAAAAGTTTAGTCAGCTTCCTGAATTTCTGATCACATTGCACCTTTAAAACCTTAAATATCCGAAATAATGGTTAATATTTAAAATGGTTGCCATGGAAATGCATCAATTTTTGTAGAAAAAAAAATCTTCAAGAAAAAAATGTGAAATTATGGCCTAACTTTTGAAGTATTACAAATCAGCAAGACTATTAGCCATATATATAATTCTGTTCACATCATTTCTGTTCGTATATCGCAACAACATGTTAAGGAATAGATTTTTTTTTAACTATAGATATACCCAGGAAACATTAAATGCAAATAATAAGCAATAGAAATTTTCAATTTCAATTTCAATTCAATTTCAATTCAATGTCTAACAACCTCCGCAAAAGTTCCAATTTTCTCGTCATGATGTACTGTGTTTCAGCATTAATGTCTCCAAGACATTTGATAACCTTAAATGACTATGATACCTCCTCTATAGTAATTTCCAACAGATTGCTATAGAACTTTTATCCTTAAAAAAAAACATTTTTCTCATGTTATTGCTATGGCAACAGAAATGATGTGGAATGAACGTTGTGAAAACAAAAGCTGATAGTAATTTGTAATGAATATGGTACTCAATCTCGTCATTTTTTCAATTTTTTCATTAAAATATCAGTATTTTCTTTTTAAGAATTGTTACTATGGCAACTGTCATTGCTATGAGGTATCAATGTAATTGAGAAAAAAAAAGATTATCTTTATCAATTGAGGAAAAATGTATATAATGACATATTTTGGCCTTAACAACAGGTTTTTATGATGTTAATGAAAAACACATGTTCTTTTAAAGAAAATAATTTGTTGCCATGGTAACGGCTGAAGACATCATTTAGAAAGTGGCCATAGGTGGATTCCTTTTCAGCATTCCCAAAAGAACAAAAAAAAAAGGGCAGAAAAATTAAACTCTACAAAAATTAATTATTTATTTATCTAGTTTTTCTTTTTGAATACTGGGGTACTTCTCCTTTCTAGGGAAAAAAAAAGTTGTTGCCATAGCAACGATAATAATGTGGCATGTGGCATTTGTAATGAATATGTTACCAAAACTTTTCATCTTTTCATGCTTTTTTGATGAAAAAAAAAATCATTTTCTTTTAAAAAATAGCTGTTACCATGGCAAACCGTTATTGCTATGAGGTTGCTGTGACAGTCGGAAATTGTGAGTTTTAATTTGATTGAAGCGTGATACGTTTATATTGACTTATTTTGGCGTTTTTAGCATGCTTTTGTGATGTCTAATGAAGAACACATGCTATTTCAAAGAAAATAATTTGTTGCCATGGCAACGGCTTAAGATGTCATTTAGAAATATGGCAATAGGTCGATTCGTGTTTGGCACCGACAAAATAAAGGAAATAGCTCAAAAAAATCTCACTATACAGAAATGTATCATCTATGGACGTATTCTTGCTTTTCTTTCAATCGCAATGCTTATTTTTCTTTAAAAGGCAGCTTTTGTCATGCTGCTGCTATAGCAACGAAAATGATGTGAAATTAACATACTGGTAGTGGAAAAATAAGCTGATAATCTAGATAGTAATTTATGATAAATATTCCACTCAATCTTGTCATGTTTTCTTGGTTTTTCATGAAAAATATGATTTTTCTTTATAAATAGTTGTTGCCATGGTAACCGTCATTGCTATTAGGTAACCATGACATTATGAAAATCGTATTCTTTATCAAGTCTAATTAAAAAGGATTTATAATGACACATTTTGGTGTTTACATCATGTTTTTATGATTTTTAATGAAGAACACATGTTCTTTTAAGGAAAATAATGCGTTGCAATGGCAACGGGTGAAGACGTCGGTTAGAAAAATGGCAACAAGTGGATTCGTGTTCAGCACCCCCAAAATAGGGGAAATAGCACAAAAAAATCAAAATCTACAGAAAATTTTAAGAACATTACAACTCGCCGTCTACTAAACATAGATTTTGGGCAGAAACGGTGTATAGAATGGACATGTGCTGACCTAATCCGTGCTGACCCTAATCTCTCAACCGAAAGACGAAACCATGCAATGTGAATCATGCGAATACAGCAATAGCGCCCTCTTAAGGGGCTGTCATAATTCTTAGGAAACATTGCAATCACCTTTATGACTGGTAAAGTACAGTTTGATGAAGTAAACTCAAACAGAACAAGGAGAGCTGCTGTTTCATCAGAATCAAACCAAACGGAATGGAAATGGAGTATTTAAACCTTTCGCGCGATTTTAGAGAACTGTGATATAGGTAACAACCAGATGATACAATAGCATAAAATGACATCTTCCATTATTTTCCACACAATAATTTTGACCACGAAAGGTTATATACTCGCTGCCTATAGAGGGCGGACTATGACTATTTTCTGTGATCACAAGGTAGGGCGATTATCCAACTGCTAATACGTGTAAGCTACTCACAATACATCACAACCCCTCTGTCATGAAGATATTTCTCTCTTTGACATGAATATAAGAAAAAAATATTCATAGCGTTTGTTGAGAATTGTAAGGATTTTGCAAAGGTGACGGTTGTGAGATAAAGGGTTATCACTGCAGCATACATTTGCAATCTATTGTGATTTTTTCTTTTTAAACAATTAATGTCTTTAGGGGCCCGCCCATTACAAACCAGCGAGGAGGTTATTAGACGCTCACATTACAGCTTCTTCGTATCTAAGTATGTACTGGTACAGCTGTACCACATAGACCTCATTGCTTTGTAACAGGCAGGCTGAAAAATATGAAAATCTGCACCATTGATTTTTCCGTTACCATGACGGCATTAAAGTGTTAATGATGTCTTCAAGTGGATTTGTGTTCTGTTTTTATGCTGAAGTATAAGATGACACCAAAAAAGAACGAATTAGTGTAGGGACCTAAATGATAAAATGAACACTTCTTCTTCTTCTTTTTTCAAAGGCAGCTGAAGATGAATTGAGACTGCACGACGCAAATCTGTTGGCAATCACCGCATCATTAAGAGTCAAGCAAGTTACCAACTGCCTGAGTATGCAAAGTTTGATACATGGTACGCATACACAAGACTCGCGAGAAAAGCTGAATCCTTACACTGAATTCATTATATTTTATCACTATTCTGCAAGTCGTTTGTTATTCATTCTTTCTCGAAGCAGGGGATATCAACCCTTCTGTGTTTGAAGTCCCAGTAGAATAAAAAAAAAACAAACTTCCTTTTCTTTTCTCTTTGTTTCTTTAACTATCTATTAATGTCTGTTTTCATCACTCCTTATCATAAATTGTCTATCCCTCCTCCTCCGGTGACCCCCTCCTCCTCCTCCTCCTCCTCCTTTTACTTTTTCCTCTCATGATCCTTCTTTTCCGTTTCCTGTGTACTTCTTGAGTTATTTTTATTTTATCTCCAGCAATTCCTCGCTGTGCTATTCAGTTTCCTTTCTCGTTCATTTTCATCTCATATTTTTTTCTTTTTTTAACTGCTTGAGGCTTCCAAAACAACTAGCCTAATCTTTCTTGATTCATTGAATCCAAAGGGGCTATTTACCGAGAACAGAGAAAGAGATCGACAGGTGTTAACAAGAACAAAAGTAACAAAACAATGAATTGTCATAGGTGAGGTGCAAAGAATACAGGTACATCATTTAGTAGTACATCATTTAGGATTCAGAGCGGTATATCAAGACGGAAAATAACAAACCAATCAAACAAGCAGCTTCATCTTTCTTCACAGAGAAAGAGATTGAAGGGTGTTAATAAGATCAAAACTAACCAAACAATAAACATGTTATAGGTACATGAAATGCAGGTATATCATTTAGGATTTGTAGCGGTACCACGACGGGTGTTAAAGCTAACAAATCAATCAACCACCCTATCTATTTATTTTTCATAAATATGTACACATATTTACTTATCACAGTGGGTCAAGAAGGAGCACTGTTGTTCATGTTCGATGCTATTATAATGATGTGCGAGCAAAAGCAAGATTCGAACCAAAATAAGCCCCCTTGATTACCAAACTCAGTAGACAGGGGGCCACAATTCCCCCTCCTCCCTCCCAATAGTGTTCCCGCGTCAACTGAAGAACATCCGGTTTGTTCCCAATTAAAAAGGATGGCATGGTTTTGGTTGGTATGGGGGATTCCGATTTTAACTTTTTGCGAGAAAATGAGAAGCCACTTATATGAAACATTAAAGAGCATTATGATTCTAAGAGGATTTAAACGTTTATTTGATGAAAATTGGTTTTGAATTGCTTGAGATATCAACAACAAAAAAAGTTAAACAAAATTAATGGTCCTAAATGAAAGGTGGGTCCCGCCTTTTATTACGGTGTCTTTATTTCTGGATATCTCAGCCATTTCTCTTCCATATTTCATAAGAGATTTCTCATTACTCTATATCTCACCAAAAAAAGTTGGAAACCTGAAACCCACCTCAACCAAAAGTACCACCCCTTTAATCGACGGCATGGAAGGCAACGCTACAGACAAGGGAAGAAATTATACAATATACCATCGTCATATTTTGCGCATTTTTACATGACGTAAGAAGTGATGCAAATGACGTCACAGTTATGACGGAAAGAAAGGAAAAGAGAGAGGGGGAGAGGAAGAGACAGTCTGATATGTTTCGTTGCACTGCTATTTTTTTTTAAGAGTACAGTTAACTAATAACATTGGAAGCGAATGTTTTTTTCTTATTATCTCCCCTCCCTTTAAGTCTTCAATCTCATGTGTCTTATCAGAGCCTCGTTTCCGTAGCTTCATCATCTCTCGGGAAGTTCTTCACTGTGTGTGTGTGTGTGTGTGTGTGTGTGTGTGTGCGCGTGTGTATGTGTGTGTTTTAAATCCGTTTCCAAATTCAATTACAGAATCATTCATTTCCATCCAACAAAAGACTGAAACAAAACACTACTACCTGTGTTACACAACTTTTTTATTACTGTTTTATCACTTTGCTATAAATTCACAATGTAGCGTAGATCATAAAATATGTCATGACAATGTGCCATTAAAGGGGATGGCTAGTAACTGATCAGTGGGAATCAGTGGTAATGCTGGGGGATGATTGTTCCAATCCTTGTTGGGATTCATTTACGAGTACATTATGTATCTATTGTAATTGTGTGAAAATTATTTGCTTCAGAATGGTCTCATATTCAAGTAATGTGCAGTTTAATGTTTCCAGGTTAGCATGCCTGTACAGTGACGGGGCGATTAAACTGCACATTACTTGAATATGAGACCACTCTGAAGCAAATAATTTTCACACAACAATAGATATATAATGTACTCTTACACGAATCCCACAAGGATTGGAACAATCATCCCCCATCATTTCCACTGATCAGTTACTAGTTATCCCCTTTAAGTAAAATAACTAGCGGTTTGCTTGTAAAGAGAAGACTTTGCGGTAGAATAAAACAAAAGTGATTAGAATGTCGGGCCATCTGATGTCTATACACCTTCATTTTCATGATGATCCATGAACTTTGCTACATTCATGCAGGGCTTGAATGTCATCCCGTAAGAGCAAAAATTTTTCAATAAAACATAAATAAAAAAAAAAGAAAAAAAAAGAGAAATCTCTTATATCGATAGTGAGCATCGTATATTTTTCACGATCATCTTGTTATCGCTATTGTCCAATACCCTCTCTCTCTCTCTATCTCAATAATTATATGTCTGTATGGAATTATGCATGTAGACAAGTACTAGTATACCGAGGAGGTACTGGTGTAAAGATCCTTGATAATACTTTCCATAGTAACATCAGAGAGGTGGAAGAGAGATCTTCCACCTCCCTGGTAACATCTTACCTAAAGCATTCTTCGTTACACTCGTGTGTGAGTGCGTGCGCATAGGCTTTTGCATGCACATCCTCACTCAACGCGCAGACAGGATAAAAACTTGACCCTTTGTAACTGGAGTCTTACAAGGACGACTACGGCCGAAGAAAAAAAGGGCTGAAAGTTTGTTGACCGCGATCGTTCTGTCTAGTCTAGATACAGAGGCACAATGAGCAGAAGATAAAGGATACTCAGTTCACAATATCAAACTTTGTGGTGAAGTGAGCGATGATGTACTATATGATGACCGCGTGAGCCATAGTAACACGCAGAGGGTGATGTTTTTGGAAAAGTGTTTGATTATAGATGCTGGTACTTTTGATATCAAGCGCGGTTCAGGGTAAAGACTAAGGTCGTTGTTATTGGTAATCAGCTGGTTCCGTGCCACCGGCTTCTCGATCGTGCCGATTTCTCTCCCAGCAAGCAAGCGCGCGGGCGGACATCAGCCCGCCGTCATCTATTTTTTCCGAATCCCGGGAAAACCTACAGCCTCCCTACGAACCAAATGTGTCGTATCGTATCGTCTGTGCGAGATGAGGCCATTTCACAGCGGTGCATGTTTTTACATTTCCACGTCTAACCGCTGGGACGTAAGAACCAACTTCTGCTGCTAAACCGTGAGTATGATTTGGCGTATATGAAATTCATCCTCTTGCTCTGCAGTGATGGTGAGATACTAGTATCCTGGTTACTGACGTAGAGCTATGACAAAAGAGATGAGGCTGGCGGGCTGTGCGAATATTCTTAGGCCGTCGTGCAGTGCACATTACGACTCAGGACTTCGCGTGCTTGGCCGTGATTTTTTGTTGGTTTTGTTTTTTGCCATTTTGTTTCACTTTCCGTGAGAAAAACTCTCCAATGTGAGTGCAATCACGCAACACGGGAATCAATCGTCCCTTTCATTCCCAGCCCTTGCTCTGTGCATGCTCTGTGTTTGTTCAAAAGCGCACGTGCGCATAGTGGTTGTAAAGGGATTAATATCTCGTTTCCTCATCCTTTCCCCGACTGCTCAATGACAATGGATTTTCCTTTGTTCTTTTCTGTGGATATAGGTGCTGGAATAAGTACCAAGTAGTAGTATGTTATATTATTATATAGTAGTAAATTTACTAGTAGTTGTAGTTGTACTCGAGTAGTAGTAGTAGTAGTAGTAGTAGAGCCTACGGCTACAGTAGTATTCTGTTTTGTTCATATCAGTTTGATATTATTTGTATAGAACAAACACATGTATGGTTGAATAATTTGCAACATCGTGTAGAAAAAAAGACAGAAATTTGATCATTTTTGTTTCTTTCTGTTTGTTAGGCAATAAACACAAAGTGGAGAACATGACTTTGTGTACATTTTAATTTTAAAGTCTGGTATCCAGGAATGAACATTAGTTTTGTTTGTTTTTAATTGTTTTTGTTCTGTTTTGGGGGGTCATAAGGTAACACTTTCTGACAGAAATAGCTCATGACTACTAACACTGAGAATGTTCCGAAATATGTGAACAGAATGTAGTAGAGGAGGAGGAGGAGTAGGTTGAGGAGGAGCTAGGAGGAGGATAGGAGCTGTAATAAAAGACTTTGCAAAATGACCAACAACACTCTTATTAACATTCAGTACTAGAGTTTTGGGGGCATGGGCAATCCTTTCACTGTCTTGATTGCCCATGCAGTTTATGACATTTCATCTCTGATAGATGCATATAATGAGCACAATTGTTCACTTATCAGTATGTTATTTAAATGATTATATCATTGGGCCTGCAAGCTCATTGTTAGCCTGCTTGTAGGCCTATGACCTGAAATTGATGCAAATGATATCAAGTAAACCCTGCCCCTGGTTATGGTTTATATGGATCCATCAATCAGAGTTTGCTTGAAAGGGTGACTGGTGGACTGTGTAAAGCCACTATGACTGCAGAACTCCCATTGAAAAGGCTGACCTTGTAGGATTTCGATTTAATAATGAATTTAGTAATGCCCGGATGGTTATAGAGCTCTCTTTTCAGTTTTGCCAATTTGTGTGTGTATAGAAGAAAGTTTTGCTAAGGAGAACACCATGTAGGCCTATTTTAGTCTACAGCGTACTTTCACAACTTGCAAGCTACTGGGATCCGGTACTAGATAGCAACTCTTCACACTGGCACCAATCCAAAATCCAATGGTCCCGGCCAGACTGGTAACAATCACTGACAGGCCAGTAACTTTGCAGGAATTGCCAAATGTGCTGGTCCAACATGACCTGTAGAAAAACAACTACATTGTAGGGGCGAGTTGAAAAAAGATCATTGCCAGTAAATTTTGAGGTTCAGACCAGTAAAATATAGATGAACTTGTTATTTACTGTAGTGATAGTTGAGAGATCGGACCAGTAGAAATTATGGGTTAGTGTGCAGCCCTGACTATAGGAAAGGAAGTGATAGAATTATTATGATTTGAGAAAAAGGAGCTTCATAATTCACTCTTGATTAGCAGAAAGTAAAAGAGCAAGCAAACTTGAACATTGAAGGGAGTGAGTATGAAAGAGAAAAAAAAACAACAACTATATAATGGAAAAGGATAAGGAGAAGAGAAGGAGAGAGAGAAGGGGGGGAGGGAGAAAAACATATTAAGAGTTTGTTTGCAAAAACTGATAAGTCCATTTTTGAAGATCTTGAAGTAAGATCTCTGTCATATAGTACAAAATAATACCTTTTAAATGATATATTGGTCACTACATATAGAGGTACATTTTTGAAGTTATGGTCTAAAGAAGTAAAAAATTTCTTATTATTCTCTTTATTTTTCTTGACCTTTAATTGCAAATATCTCCATTTGGCAAATATGGACTTATATGTTTTTGCAAAACAAACGCTTCATATATAAGACTGAGAGAAAATGAACTGATGGACAGAAATTATAATGGATTGTGCTATAAAAGACCATCCACAGAAACATGATTTAAAGAGATATGGTGGAAAGAAACCCACGTCTGTATTTGCTACGGGATAAATTTCTTGAAAGTTAAAGGCATAAGTTACCATTTGCAGATGAAACAAAAACCAAGCATTAATGCTTTGAAATAGTTCTGAAATGTTAGTTAGGGATAGAAACAACCACTGTAAAAATTTGAATCCATAAAATGGGTGTTAAGTATTGGTATTAAATATACAAACTGTGAACAATAGTTACAATAGAAATGTTTCCAGACTAAACCGTATACAGTTATGGTTTAAAGAGAAAAATAGTGGTACGTGTATCTCCATATATTTTAGGATTTACTGAAAAAAAAAAATATATATATATATATGAAGAGTTTGTTCGCAAAAACCGATAAGTCCATTTTTGAAGATTTTGAAGTACGGTCGCTGTTATGAAGTATAAAATAATACCTTTTAAACGATATATTGGTCACTAGAGGTACATTTTTGAAGTTATGGTCAAAAGAAGCAAAAATGTTCTTATTATTCTCTTTATTTTTCTTGACCTTTAATCGCAAATATCTCCATTTGGCAAATATGGACTTATTGGTTTTTGCAAACAAACTCTTCATATATATATATATATATATATATTCAATTCAATTCAATTCAATTCAAATGATTTTATTTCCATATAGAGTAATACAAAGAAATATACATAACGCGTACATGAGTACATAACATCAAGAGGAACCTTAAATCACATAATTTTCAACAAAACATGAATACAAGTATCATAAAGATATCAACTCTGGTTTGGATAAATAAACAAATAAGCAATACAATCTTGATTTATAACTTTACATGGAAAAGAGGAATTCACAAGAAAAGCATAGCTTGTAAAATTTGTGAATTACTCTAGAAGGTGAGGGCATCTCAAGATCCGTCAAGGACTCCATGAATAGAATTTTGATATCCTGATGTCGGGTGAAATAAAAAAAAAAAAGACTACACTTACGTCAAGGACAAAAACAAAAGCAGGGATGGAACAGACAGAAAATAAAACTAAAGATATGGTAGATTGTAGGATATCTTGTGATAAAACTGACCTACACATATGCATATCTTGAACATTTTCTAAATCACTGCTCCCAAAGGTTAAACAGGATCTTTAATGATTAAACTATTTGCCTCATAAAACATAGCTACATTGTACCTCAGGTGGACTGCCTATCTGTTCAGCATGTTAACCTTAGTGGTAAAAAGCATCAAAGTTCAGAGGATTTCCTTGTATTTATACCGCTAATTTTGGCAGCCATAGGAACTCGAGTCGTTGAACATTCAATGTACTGTTTGGCCAAATAACATCAGCTGGTGTTAATCCAAGATAGAAACAGGAAAGTTTGGAAATCATTGCCAATTTCTCCTTTTCTTTCTTCTTCTTCTTCCTTTTCCCACAGGGAATGAAGTCTTTCAGAGTTAGCTTTGCCAGTAAAATAACTGCCCAAAGAGGAAAGATGATTTTCTATAAAAAGGCTTATCAGGCAGTCGATACAGCCTATCTCTTCTTTGCCAATATTTGAGTTGATAGTGACAAGAATGTTGAGTAAGGAGGCCACTCTTTTGGGTTACGAGCTTAGGGTCATTGCACAGAATGTCACTGCCCAGAGCCCACTGGAGTGCCTCTTAATTGGTGTAGTTTGGTCTATAGGGTTGTGCATATATTCATTTCTTCCAGGTACAGTGATATACGCATTTATAGGAGTATGCAAGGAAAGTAGAAGAATCAAATCAACATCAGGATTTATCAGTTATTGTGTGACAACATCATAGAAACCTGTGGAAAAAGTTGCCATCTTATTCACAAGTAGACTTGGATCTTAAATTTGTTTTCAAACAGAATGCAGGAGGAAGACTAAATTTAGATAGTTGTAGACAAGACAATGGATCTAAAGTTGCAGCTGAAATGCTAGCTGCATCAGTGGATTAGTTTTGGAGTGAAATTTGGTTTATTGTGCCTAGTGGCAGCTGTGATTTCTAACTGTCGAGGGTTTGAAGGATAAGCCCCCATTTTGACCTGAGCATGCACATATAGCTGTAACACTTCCAAAGCTTTTGATTAATCCCCTGAAAACTTGACATTTCTTCAAGAGTATAATAGACTTTGGCAGAGGCTTAACTGTACCATAATCCCTTATTAAGGCCAAGATGATACAATATGGATTAGGGAGATTAGGTAATCTGTGCTCCTTGACAGCTGACAGTTCATAGCTTCTGGACATCTGTGCCAGTCAAGCGGAGAAAGTGCTGCAGGAGGTTACCTAAATGGCTTCTTCTTCATCATTAGGGCTTTTTATGCCTCCGCCACGAAGTGGTGCCGGAGGCATTATGTTTTCGGGTTGTCCGTCCGTCCGTCCGTCCGTCTGTCCGTCCTTCTGTCCGTCCGTAATGAATTTTGTGGACAAGGTAACTATCAAAACCTGTTGTGGGATCCTAATGAAACTTGGCATGTATGTGTATTAGGGGGTGAAGTTGTGCCTATCAACTTTTGGGTGCACATGCTCAAGGTCAAAGGTCAAAAGGTCAAGGTCAAATACATAAAATTTCACTATTTCCACCATATCTATTGAATGCCTGAAGATATTTTCTTGAAACTTAGTGTATACATGTATTACCCAATTAAGATTCTCTGGTGAAAGTTTGGGTCATGAGGTCAAAGGTCAAAGGTCAAAGGTCAAGTAAAAATATTAAAACTTCTTTTTTTTTTCTCCATACCTTGGAAAATTGTTCAAGGTATCTTCATGGAACATAGTATATACATATACTGACTGGAAGTGATTATCTAGAGAATGTAGGGTTCATGGGGTCAAAGGTCAGGGGTCAAAGGTCAAGTGCAACACTTCAAAATTTTACTATTTCCCTCCTATCATGCAGTGCCAGCAGGGTTATTTTTTTTTACACTTGGTGTATGCATACATGTGTAACCTAATAGAAATTCTCTGGAAAGTGTTTTTTTTTTCTTCTTTTTTTGCCTCAAAGGTCAAAAGGTCAAAGATCTAGTGAAAGTGCTGAACTAACTTTTTCCTCCATATCTCGGAAGTGGCTCAAGTTATCTTGAAACTTAGTACATATTATGCATGTTCTACCTGAAAGTGATTATCTTATGAATTTTAGGGTCAAGGGCCAGATGAAAATGGTAACAATTTACTATTCAATTCAGAAATTGCACTTTTTCTCCACACCTGTACCTTGAAAATTACTCAATGCCTAAATGTATGAATGGGTCAAAGTCGAGTTAAAGTCCTTAAATCCCTAGATACATGCTCTCCTATTCATCCAGTTAAACCTAGGTCAAGGAAGGTGAACATTCAACACATTTGTGACAAACTTGTCATTTCAATATTTTGCCAATTTTGTGAAAATGTAATCACACATTGTCCACATGTACTATCTAGACCTATTGGGAAAATCATGCATTATGGCGGAGGCATACCAGTCGCCAAAGCGACATTTCTAGTTACACTTGTGTTTCTTAACCCCGGACTTTCTCTGACCCAGGACTATCGTTAGTCCCGTACCAATTTTTTCAGCTTTTTACACTCGCCAATTAGTCCCGTACTATCTCTTGTCCGGGGCGAAGGAGAAAACTGACCTTTTTACACTCGTATTTCTTAGCCCCGGACTTTCCAAACCACATGAATATTCATAATTGCGCTGTGTACTGTACACGTACACGCACGCACCGGCAGCACTTGATTACCTCGTTTCTGATTGGTCAGTGAGGGTCGGACTTCGTCTCCATCGCTTGGCCCAGGATTATTTTTTCGTTCTGTTTACGCTCACTTGCTTGGCACCAGTGTAAAAAGCCCTATTGCTTCTTGTGCAGGCACAGCATGACATACATCAGTAGGAACCTACTGGTTCAGTTCAGTTCAGTTCAGTTCAATTTATTTGATTTTTTTTTCCACAGTGAAATAATACATAAACATAAATCTTACTTTCTTCAGTGACAAAAATGATGCATGTAAATTTATATTGAGAAAACAATTAATAAAAAACTTACAGTATGGATACATTACCATAGTTGGTAAAGACAAAGTAATGAAAGTGAAATCATTGTCAATATGCATTGTGTGAAACAAGTGGAGGGACCCACTAAAAGAGACAGAGCTGGTAGAATGTGGGCCCTTCTTTGATAAAAAGATTTGGTCGAAGATTAATTGAAAACAGCAACTAAGCGACACAGGAGGTTTGGGAGCCCATCGGGAGACAGACAGACAAACAGTTACCTCAAAACAACAGCAAGCAAACTAATCAAAACGAGCCAAGACCGGGACAGCAATATGACTACTTGTAGAAAAAAAAAGATGACTTGATGATATGACACAACAGGAAACAAACCTATAATAGCGTGACAAAAAAGGGTAATCAAATAGGCAGGAGTATTGTGTAGAAAATCAAAGTGAAGATGGAGTTGGCATTTAAAGGGTAGACAGGTGGACATACAAGAGATGCATAACAGGATGATACTATTATTTAGATAGATGTACCGAATCACTGGGACTGCATGTACTTCATTTAAAAGAGAAACTAATGGCATTTTGGGCAGCAGAATGAATTTCTTTGAAAGATCACAAGAGAGGGGTACTCTCTAAAAAAAATCGAGTGAAAATATTCACTCTTAAAAGAGTGAATACAAAAAAGAGTGAATTTCGAGTGAAACTGGAGTGAATTTCGAGTGAATTTTGAGTGAAAATGTTCATTTTCACTCATTTTGGAGTGACGTCAGGGATCACTCCAAAATCTTCGAGTGATCCCTGACGTCACTCCAAAATGAGTGAAAATAAGCATTTTCACTCAAAATTCACTCCAATTTCACTCGAAATTCACTCTTTTTTGTATTCACTCTTTTAAGAGTGAATATTTTCACTCAATTTTTTTTAGAGAGTAGAGAGAGAGAGAGAGATAGGAAATGATGTTTTATTTAATTCTTTCAGTGATTAGTAATAATACACACCCACATCTATATACATCTGTCTATCTATGTGTGTTATGAATAGACATTAGGGCCTGTATCACACTCAATACATGTATATTGATGAATGACTAGCTTGCTATATAGATGATTAGATGGAGCAAGTGGGGGGGGGGGGGGGGTTGGGGACTTACAAAGAAACAGAATTTGCCTATTCTTTTCCCTGTGTGATGAAAGAGTGAAAATCAAGATTGCAGCTGAAAAAGGGGAGCTGTTCCTTGCACACCATGCAATTTCGCGGTTTTTGTGTCTGCAGACTGAATAACACATCCCACCACTTACATTATGTCCCCGGGCTGATGTCATGTTGTTTAACACTCAGAAACCCCCATCAGGCATTACGCATCAAGAAATGTGTTCATTTGTCTGAACCTTTTTGCCCCACTCATTCATTTTTTGGGGTACTTTTTTTTCTTTCTTTCTTGTCTGTCCAGACAGCTGTGGTGTGGACTGTTGTCTGGACATGTCTGGTCTTTTTGCTGAATGATGCTAGTCTTGTATTCCAGCCCCAAGATCTTTTTCAAGTGCCAAGACATTATATTTAGAAAAGCCAGAAATAAGCATGCACATTGCCTATAATTTGACACACTTTCTAAAGTTCTGTACTTCAATTCACTGGTATCTCTCCACCTCCAAGAAAAACACAAAAACAATCACAGTCAATAAAAGGCGAAGAGATGCAGCTATGCAGATATTTACAATTTTCTGGCTTCATATTGTGGTTCTTTTTGTCTTAGTGTTGTAGATTTGCTTTTGCTTGAAGATTTCAATAAGAAGTGATATCAGAGACTGAAGCTTTTGTCTGCTGAAAGTGAACTTAAAATACCATATGATTCTATGTTCACATAAGCTTGCATTCAGTTCAATTCAATTCAATTCAATCAAATTCAATCAGTTTAATACCCCTTTCCCGCTGAAGGAAATCTTCCCCGGGGGTACCCGGGGGCACCCGGGGAACCCCGCAGTGTGAAAGGTACTGTAATTGGTTGAAACCTAGGGGAAGCCTAGGTGAAACACCGATTAAATTTTGGGCAATTCTTACCCTAGAAGCGTCCTGGGTAAACACCGATAGTTTAACGGGAAACCACCGGTGGTTCACCGAGGAACACCCAGCGTGAAAGGTCGTCTCGGTGAAACAGTACACCGGGCGAAAATGCAAATTGTGTTTTTCGCAAGCAAGCGCCCAAGTTAATCCACACATAGTTGGTGTATACCCATGTAAACATACACACAACTACAGTAGTATGTCGTTCGTGTGATGTTCACAGCCGCGACGGCATTGTGGTATTCCATCGTGTTATATTGTTTAATTGCACAAATAAACCGAGCTGATTAGAGTGTACTCGATCGAGTTGCCGTGTCTTCTTCTTCTTCCTCTTCCAGTCTGGTACGGTCCGCCTCTGGCGTATTATCGTACTGTACCTTGTGCTTGTTAAGTGCTGGGTGTACAGTGATAGCAAATTCCATTCTTTCTTTCTTTTATTTTACACAGTAATGAATGGCTAATGTCGCGAATTTCAACACTTTGAGCAAAAAAAAAAAAAAAAAAATGAAGGCCCTCCGAATATGTGAATTACGATCGATAGAGGAAGAGAACGAACCAACCACTACGCACTGTATACGGTACATTCAAATTAATTAGCGCGCGAAATATCGCGCCATTATTACACACTTCTGCGAGGATCGGCCGCCTTGCGAGCAGAAAACACGTCTAGGGGAAAGTTGCATAACAAAATTCACCGAGAGCATTGTCGTAGGTGTGAAAAGACGGCACTAAAAATTTCACCCGAGGTTCCACGGTGAATTCACCAAGATATCCAACGGCGTTTCACCGAGAGTGCATACTTGCCAACCAGTAAGATTTTATCAGATTCAGTAAGATTTTTTACGTTAAAAATAGCATTTTCTGTCAGAGAAATCAGATTTTTGAAAAATATTTAGTACCTTTCATGTGTATTTCCTGAAGATTTGACCGAAAGTAAGATTTTTAACTTCAGTTTGCATATAAAATAATATTTTTGCAATCCACGAGTAAGATATTTCATCTTGAAATGTTGGCAGGTATGAGAGTGGCAGTGGGAAAGGGGTATTAGTCAGTTTGATCCAAATGTTTTAGCCATGTTATGTGTATAATATGTGTGACGCCCACACCTTAGGTTTGAAAAGTTCTCCTATAGTGAAGGAAAGGCATATTGATAGCTTATGAATCAGACCCCATGTAAATGCTGTTCCATGTCCATATGGGTATAGGCTGGGGGTACTTCTTTAATCGTAACCCTGAGGAAATTCTTTCCTCACAAGTGTTGTGTGAATTACCCTGTATAACTTCATTTGGAAATAGAATTATTTGAATTCAATTCAATCGAATATGAGGGGAATAAACCAGTTAGCAGGTACAACCGGAGCACATACAGGTGAAGATCATTGTAGACCTTCCTTTGAATTGATTATTAACTGTGATATGTTTGAAAAACTAGAAAGCATTCCATGAAAGCTATGTCATAAATATTCATGTATGAACTCGGTGCATATTAGAATGTAACTGTAAGCAAATTATTTTTTCTCTTTTACACTAAATGAACAAAAACTATTCATGCAGCACCTTCCTGTAAATCTCTCTGTTCTTCTTGGCTGTTTTCAACCAAACTGTTCTTCTAATGAAAAGACAATCCATGTTTTGGAAAGTCTGTGATTCAGAGGTCATGACAGACCAATGCTAGCTGTGAACTGCCTTATGGGAGGGCTGTGTTTCAGGAAGAAGGGTTTGTGGTAGCAGGGAGGTGGCCACCTCCCTGGTGGTAGTCCCTCCTTCTTTTGCACCAGGGGCATTTCATGAAGCATTATGTCCGACAAACTTGTCAGACAAATTTGCTGTCAGCCAATCAGATGCAAGGATTTCAGTAGCTTTTTACAATTTGTTAGAAAAAAAGAAACGCTTCATGAAATGCCCCCCCCCCCCATCAGCTAGTCACCTGATGATATTGGTTACAACCACTGATCTCCATTGAAAAATCTGGATATCTCATTGGCCCAATCATGCTGTACAAACAAATGAAGCTGTGATGCCTCCATTTTGCCCCCGTGCTACCATGCATGCTTTTAAGCGGTCCTGCAACATTTTCCAGCCGAGACTGTCGCCAAGATCATGTGATCTTGTGAGCTCCATTTGTGTATGCACGATGTGTGTGGTAAGATGGAGGTGTGATAGCTTCAAAGCGATTGGCCAGTGAGATATCCAGATACATTCTGTAGAGATCATTGGTCACAACCACATTACAAGCAGAGTAGATCAAGTCCTTGATATACTTGATGCACAACATTCCTGATAATATGATGGGCATTGTCAACAATTCTGCAACTTTAACCTCTATACACTGAATAAAGTCTTCATTGTTAAATTATTACAATACATTCCAGGCACAGTAGTTGGGAATAACTTTTACAATAGCAGGAGCCATGTTAAAGTGTGACACTATGTTGTGAAAAATATGAATAATAGAAATAGCTGAGTTTTTAAATGTTTTCAATAACCTCCAACTTCAATAAAAGCTTCTGTGATTCTCCTACTCAGCTCTATCCCTAGCCATTGAATTTTTTTTTTTTAAGGGATGGTACAGTATTGGTGGAGATGAGAATTGGGCTTTTAACTTTTTGGGAGATACCAAGAAAACACTTATGAAATAGTAAACAGCATACCATTTTAAGAGGAATTCAAAGTTTATTCGATGAAAATCGGGTTTGGAATGACTGAAATATCCAGAAACAAAGTAAAACAAAGCGATCGTAATAAAAATGTGGGTCCCACACTTTATTAGAATCGCTCTGTTTTGGATGTCTCAGCCATTTCAAAACCAATTTCCATCAAATAAACATTGAAGTCCTCACTGGAATTATAATACGTATACATATATGCTCTCTCATATTTCATAAGAGGTTTCTCATTATCTCACCAAAAATGTTGGAAACCTGAAATTAGGTCTCAACCAAAACTATACAATCCCTTTAAACTTGAATTTTACCATTACACTTAGCCGATTCACCTGGCTTGAACTCCTTTTCCTTCTCTCTGTTCTTAGTCAACTTTAACATGGTATGAAATTGCCCAGAGCTGGAAGGATACAGTGTCACTGTTCTTGGTTGCAGTTCATTATTCCAAAGGTTCATTAATCCAGAAATGAAATAAGGTTTGTAGTTCAGGAGGTTCATTGGTATGCACCATCTTTATGTTTTCTGATTAGCAAACCTTATTTCATTTTCGGATCAACAAACCCTTGGAATAATGAACCTCATTTCAGTTTCGGATAAACAAATCTTCCATTAATGAACATCACCCACTGTTTCCACCCAAGGATATGTGTACCTTGTAGCAGGTTTATCTTGAATTGAAAACCAGCAGTGACCATTGTAGTCCCATGCATTGTAGATTAGATTCCTGCCATTGTTTTATGCTGCCACGGCAAGCTTTCTCACTCACCACCACTCTGAAATAGCACTGAACCTGTACACATATGTGACCCGCTACAACAAAAAGGTCCTAAAGTCGCGCACGGTCGAAGCCGTGAAAATCGAGTTTGAAGTCAGAGCATCATAATTGGTCAAAACTTACGATTTTCTGATTTTGACATATTATTGAAGTCTGACATGTCTTCTATCATCTGTCGAAATTTTGAAGCAAAATGATGAAAGGAAAGACAAAAAAATTGCGTTTTTCTGGGCCATGTTTTCGGTGTTTCAACCAAGCAGAAACCGGTTCGAAAATTTGGATTGAGCGCCACAGATAGGCTCCGCCCCTAACAACGACCGGAGTGATCTCATTGGTCAGTTTTCTGCTTGCCGCTAACCTAAGCGTGAAGCTCGCACACTGCCAAGTCGACTGGTGCGTGCGGGCGGGGTGCGCTATGCCCAGCCGCTTCTATTGGCATCCTGGTCACTGATTGGTCGGTGAGGAAACCGCTGACGCTGTGCTTGAATGAGCATTTCGGGGGTTGCTAGGGTTTACCTTCTATTGTCCGGAGGTGAAACCTGACTTGCGTGTCCCTTGATCGTGATTGCGTCGCAAGGAACACTTTTATGGCGCTTTTCTCGAAACAGTGATTTCCCATACCTTTCGACATGCTCTCTTTTGAACATCGATATCTCCGCAGCCGATTATTTTCATAAAATGTGTTATATATCAATTTAAAGCAGAAAGATTAGGGAATTTTGTCATGCAATTTCCAAATAATCGACCTCACCCGACTTTAGAATCATTTTGTTGTAGCGGGTCACATATGTGTTGCCAATGATAACAAAATATTTAGAATAACATGCTATGAACAATCACATTTTTAAATGATAGTAATAATAGTGGCCTCTTAAAAAAGTGTTCATTCTATCTAAAAAAAAGATACTCATCTTGCTGTGAGAGCCATAACATGAATGGGATATAAACCGTGAAAAAATGGTGCATAAAACATGATTATTGTGAAAGATCTACATTAGAGAGGAAGGTTTTAAGGTTCGATTTATATCTATTTTCAAATTGTCTCTCCTATTCTTACATTTTATTTGGGAATGTAGATCACACTATATTTGGGAAAAGAATAGTGTAATCCCCACGTCCAGGAGTTGCCTATGATATTCAATGCATATAGTGTACAGTGTAGACAAGAACTTTCGTGTGTATTTTAATTTCGCGTATTGTGGCTCTCGTGAAATTTGTAAAATTCACAATTGAAAAATTCATGTGAACATTCCTCATTTTCCAACTTAGTGTGATAAAGATATGAACAGCTGCCTATTTTGGTAAGTAAAGATCAATAACTGCATACATTGTCCGCCACAGGTTACTGGACCACCTACTCCTGCCCCCCAAGATATGAAGTGGGAGATCACACTGCTGATTCTATTGATTTTTTTTTTCATTTCTTTTTTTTTTTTGGGGGGGGGGGTGGAGCAATAACACCTGAATCATTTTTAATATCAATACTAGACATAAGTAACGTCTTGTGAGAAGATATCTCAATGTCATGAAAGTGTAAATCCATTTTAGTGTTTTGAATTCTATGTAATTATATTCCTTCTCAAGCTATGTTTCTGAAATTATTCTTTTGCTGGTCTATGTTACAGGGCAGACAATTATGGGTACCGGTACTGCTAAGAATTACTTAGCCGAGTAAAGTGTTTACCTTCCTTGTGAAGCTGGGAGGGAGGGGGGGGGGGAGAGGGGGCATAGGGTAAGTGTCTTCCTATAATGCCAGCTCTATGAATGTGTGGGGATGGGTAGCAGGCCAAGATATCTTGCTGGGAACATGAAAATGTGATCTTTGTAGTCAAAGCAAGTCATACAGGAAGATTGAGTCATACAGTAGTTGTCTGCTGCACGCCAGGGCAGTGACCTCAAATCCAAGTCAGCTGACAGAGCAGAGAGCATGTGAGCAGGTAAGTGAGAAAGAGGATGAGAGAGAGAGAGAGAGAGGGAGAGAGAAGAGGTAGAGAAGGAAAGAGGAAGGGAGAGAGGGGTAGAGGGAGAGAGACAAAGGGAGAGACAGGACAATAAGATCATCCAAAATCAGAGAGATAAAATTTGCCTCTCAAAGGCTCGTACCTCGATCTTGCCGATGAACTGGTATGACCCTCTTTTGCAAAGTGTTTTATCAGTCAAGGGTATAAAAGAACAACTAGATGATAAGAGACATCCCGCCATGCATAAATGATCCTGGGTCTTTTGGTTTTCAATGAGTAAATCTGTGTTTTGGATTTCAACTGATCAATCTGTGCTTCAATGCCATGGGAAAAAACAGAGAGCAGAAATTAAACAACAAAAAATTGTGACAGGGGTGGGGACTCTGTCAACTGTTTTATGCAGAAGTGAGTTCCAACATAGCACAGTGGCCAAACAAGGTTATTTTTGACTCAAGATAACATATCTGTCACTTTGTCAAACTACTTCAGTTTTGTTCAACACATGTTAATCAGGGAATAGCATGTTTGGTTCATGTTGCATAAACAAAGTTGATTGTCAAGATAGGATTGAACCAGCTGATGATCATTCTATTTTGTGTGCTTTTTGTTTTCATTTAACCTGTTGAGGACGGACTGAGTTTGCTACAACACGCATTTCCCATAGACACCTGCCCGAGTATACTCGGGACACGTCCTCAACGGGTTAAAAGGCGACACAAGAGGTAAAACATCTGACAACGAAAATTGCTGTATTACATGTAGATGTGTTATTTGTGCTGCAATATGTTTGTAATTTTGCGGAAATAGGGACATAATTCAAGCTTTCTGAATAATAAACCATAAACGACCTATTCTATTGTCTTTTTATTTACCGCAGGCAGACGGCAACGTGCATGCGCTGCTCGATTGTCATGCTTCGACTGGAATTCAATACGGTGAGCAGCTCCACCGAGGGAAACAAGAGGGGCAAATTCCCTTCTAGGAGCGTGATGTGAATCAGAATTGGCCACCATCCCAGTTGGTTTAAAATTGGCCAGACATGGCAGCGATGACATCAAGAAAGGCCTGCTGACACCAGCCCCTGCAATTGTCGCCATCGACAGCAAAATTCCAGTGACTGGATGGTGCAATTAGGACAGCAAGGAGAACCTTCAGCAGAGCGAGCAACAGCAAAGTCCACCGAAAGAGAGGCTTGTGTCTTGTTTATCTGTGATATTTCTGGATGAAGATAAGAAGTACATTTTGTTGCTGATTGAAGCATTTGTATTGAGATTCTATATCATCAAGGTGAGTGTTGATTGTCAGTGCTAGCTGTTCCTCAAATGCTCTGGATGTACCATGTCCCTTTGGGTTATTTTAGTACCCCAGTAACCGATGCTAACTTCTTTGTGGAAAGGAATTTGTGAGAATCATACAGGAGTGTGTTAAAAAGTTTGAGGGTACACGAAGGAGAGGTCGTTTGAATCTAGTGAAGACATTTGTTGCAGAGGGAGGAGCAGATACATAGATTGTTTGCAAGATGGAAGAGAGAGGCAGGCTGTCCGATGGCAGGCAGTTGTGTCCAGTAGTAGTAGTGGACATGGAGGCGGACCCATCAACTGACCGCTACAGCCAACTCAATGAGGACATTCTGGAGGAGATTGGTGATGCTGTGGCTGCTGCCGGTGACTCAGATTCCGACTCCAATTCCGACTCTGGCAACCTTCAGACGGTAGTGGTCGTCGACCAGGCCAGGCGGACAATCGACCGGACGAAAGGAAGTATGTCAACAGCGGCAGCGGCATCGCAGGTGCCACATTCAGAATCCTCCGACGAGCTGGTGCAGTCAGTAAAGTCACTGACGACTCAGATCAAGCAGCTAACAGACAACACGAAGCGGCTGGCACAGGAGGGACTCAGCCTCCGCAACGAGCTGGAGCGGGTCGCTGACCAGGTGGACCAGGCAGAGAAGTCGGACGAGCTGACCCAGCTCCTGGCCGCTGAGAAGCTGAAGCACATTGGCCAGTCTGGAAGTGACCAGACCAGCCAGGGACATCAGGAGCAGCCTATGGTCAAAGGGTCCTACGCACTTGGTAAGCCTAATACCTCTGCCACCTTTTCTGTTATCAGATGTGGGCTGTGTTTAACCATGAGTAAAAAATGTGCAGGTTGTGAGTGGTAATCTATTGTGGTATGATGATTTGTTCAGCATGTGATTGTGTCAGTAAGATTTTGAGAGCAGCATGGTGCAAAGAGTATTTAAAGTGTAATTATATATCATAATCCACGTTGTCTGTGCTTCATCCAGTTAACCTTACCCTACCCTGAAGGATCGATACCATAAAAGCAGTGCCTTCCAGAAGAATGTGGCAACCTCACATTAGATATGAAACAGACTCTGCAAGGGAAGCATTGTATTAATGCCTTCACTTTTACATGAGTTATCACTTTGCCTTCTCAGAAATACATTCACCAGAACAGCAGCTCTGAATCTATTCCATCAGGACTGCCAACAATCACAGTGTAGTTTTCATACAATCTCAATGGCATTGGATCCACATCTTGATTTTTTAAAGGGTTATTAGAAAAACATAAAGAAGGCTCCTGAGGGGCTTAGTATAGGGGTCTACAGTTCTCATTCTGTGTACAGTGGTTTCAGCCACAGTGTATGTAGTGCATTAAAAAGCAGCACAAAAAACAAGCAAGAGGAGATTCCCAGTAAAATGAAACGTGACACTCCAGTTGAGTGCACAAAAAGGTAGCAGAAATTTCTTCTGATGCACCTGCCTGTGGCTTCCTTTGGAAGCTCAAATGCATTTCCCTGACATTCTCAAACTGTTAATCCATTTCTTACGGGAACCTAGTGGCCTGTGTGTTAAGTATATTGGGATTTCAGACCTCAGTATGGAACCTGTCAGGGTAAAATTCAGAAACATGAATGTCCATAACAGGTAAGGCAGTGAAATGAGCGGTGTGCTAGCTTGCAAATGAAGGAAGTGTTATAAATACACAACTTTAGTCAGGATCACTTTTCCTCTCTTAAAGTGTTTTCTCTTTGCTTGTTGAGCTCTGTTTGATTCACTACAAGCTGTCCATTTTATTTGAAATTTACACATCATAGATAAAGACTTTTTCACAATATGTTCCACTCAGTATTCTTGGCATTCATAGGCCAGTCTTCCAATTTTTTATTTTTTTTTGTCTGGAGTCAAAGTTAAAAAGTTGATGAAGCTCCTGACCTGTACAAGCAAGTATCCCCAAACTCCATAGTGTGTACCCTATTTTATTACCTTTACTAAGATTATTACAGTAATAGTACTGGTATCATGATATATTCATCGCATCGCAGAAGACCAAGATTTCTCATTCTCAGAACAGAAGTTTAAGCAGTTGTTACTTTAGTTATAATGAAAGTTGCAATGATATCATCACGTACCGGTACCCAGATTTGTGGATACTCTTTAACATTTCTTTCACTTTCCTTTAACATTCAGTTTATCCATAATTTAATCAAATAATATACCTGGGAATATACTGAAGTGTCAATCTGGATGAAAATGGAGCTGCTAAGACTGTGCAATTAGCATCAGGTGATAAGGAGAAAATCTGTAAGCATTCCTCAAAATATCTCTAAGTTTTGTTTGTGGAGCAGTCCTATTATTCAAACTGGTTGGAAGCACTGAGTGTTCCTACAGAAATTTTACTGGCATAATAATACGAGGAGATAGACCATGTATACACAAATGCATCCAAATTTATGCGTGTTTCCTCCTTGAACGTGATCCAGGGCGCGCCTAATGCCTCCCGAGTTCTCCAGTGACATAGCTACTCTTTATGTATGCATGCGTAAATAAAATACGCAGTTGCGGACGGGACATTTTGAGGGGGGATGACATGAGTAATACGTTGGCAGGCATTTGACGAAGAAACACTGATCTGTTAAATTCAATGCCTTGGTGTCCCCGTCTATACTTAGATATTCAATGACAATCCCTTGCATCAAATCTTGTGAAGAAACTGCAAAAAGCATTTTGTGACCCTGATGCTAAATCCTCAACACGAATGGGAAGAAGAATTTCATGACTAGTTTGAAGGAGATGGCTTGAGATCATTTAGTGTCAGAATGATTAGCATGAGGGGTCATGTATGAAAACTTACTATTAAAATACACACTGAAGATGTTTTATGACCTTATTTTGAAATAACCTTTTATAGCCTGTTTATTCCCAAAATATGATAACTCCATGTATTTCATGATCTGCCACAATAGCCACTTTAAACCACCAAACAATTGTCTTTGACTGGGAACCCCCCCCCCCCCCCCCCCCGCAAAAAAAAAAGGTGCCTCGATCTTGTGTGATTTTCAGCTTCCCATTGAAGCATTACAGGCATGAATGAATAGCTAGGTGAATCTGAATAATGCAATGGGGGAGGGGATGGACAGTACTTAATCTTCATTCACTTTCTTGTCATTTCATTTCCTTGTTCTTTGTTGCAATTACCTAGTTTGCTGAGTGTAAGATACACACTCAGTGAAATAAAAAAAAAAAAATGCCCAGAGCAACAATGATCGATATCCAGCAACATGATTATATGTAAGGTGCTTTTGTGAAGTCTGTTTTATTTCCATTTGAATAACATTTCACAGGGTGGTCCACATACATTGATGTGATTTGAGATGCACGTAATATTCTAAATCAAGCCACTATAGTGTTATGTGGTGTCTTTATTAGCTTTGTACAAAATGAAACACTCGCAGTGGTTCTTTAATGACAGTTTTGTCATATTTAGTTTCACCTTTAAACACCCTTAAACTCATATCAATTTCCTTTCAATGATGGATTGTATTCTGTTATGATTAACTAGCTGTGTGATATCTCAGTACGTAACATTTTTTTTTTTTCCTGTGCCAAATGAAAAACATATGTAATCCATGATTCCTATATTCATGATTCATTTCATGATTTCATGATCCCATTAAAGGGACTGTACAGTACTGGTTGAGGTAGGGATTCATGTTTTGAACATTCCTAAGTGAGATAATGAAAAGCCTCCAATGAAATATGAAAGAGCATGTAATTTTAAGAAGGATTCAACGTTTATTTGATGAAAATTGGTTTTCAAATGGCTGAGATATCCAAAAAAGTGCTAATAATAAAAGGCGACATGCCCCAACTTTATTAGGATATCTTTATTTCACCTTGTTTTTGGATATCTCAGCCATTTCAAAACCGATTTTCATCGAATAAACTTTTGATACCCCTTAGAACTGCAAGCTCTTTGACATCTCATAGAGTAGTTTCTGAATATCTTGCAAAACGTTAAAAGCTAAATCTTCACCTCGACCAGAACTGTACACACCCTTTAATATTAGAAAAAATATAGATCAGGCAAATATTTAGAATGATGGTATTTCTCTCATGTTTGTTTGTGAGTAGAGACCAAAAGTTTCCCAGAGGAAGTGTGAGGCACAAGGGGGGGGGGGGGGGGGGGGTCAGAGGTTGCCATGGGAATGGACAATTGTGATATCTTGTTTGGAATGAAAACAGAAACATTTCTGTCAGGATTACATTCATCTCTCGAAAAGAAAATAATGCCATTGTGTTCACTTTTAACCCTTGATCTCTACAAATCCTCTGCTTGCTTGGAGTTCTGCAAAAGTTTCCATTCAGCTGTAAAAACATTGTCTCTCTAAGAGTGCACTGTTGAAAAAATTGAGAACTTATAGCAGGATAAACACTCAAACTCATTATGGTATCCCCATTTGGCGCAGAAAGCCATAGCCTGCTATCATGTACCATTACCATTCCTTTACGGAGCATGATCGTGCCATCATTTAAACAAGAATTTTTCATGTGCATGAAACTTTCACGAATTTTGTGAGGAGCTGAGATTCATGAAAGTTAAATGGATGCAAAAGTGTTTCGTGTACACAGTGCATTGAATGCCAGTGGTCATGCGCAGAGGTAAGAGGAGTGTTTGATCTGTGTATGAACGTAACTGATTGTCAAAACTATATTATTTCCCATTCTATCACATGCTTTACTGCTGGCATAGTGTCTCCCCAGAGGTAGATCCAGAGTATTATATTAAAAAAATGAAATACTTCAAAAAGTATTGGTAATGATGTGATTTTCTGGCTCGTGACAAACTGAGAGGTTAGTCTCGGGGCCTGTCTGCAGCCTCAGGGGCATTTGTAGGGTTAGGGAGGCAAGAGGTCAACCAAATTCAAATAAAATTGTGGGGAAGATGGCAGGGGAGGTGGGGGGAATAAAGTACCTAGGGAATGCTCCAAAATGCTATCATTCATGGGACAGCGACAGTGTTCATGCCATTCATTGCACTGGATCATAAATATTTTTTTACTTCTGCTGTTTCATTGTTTGTTGTGCACTTTTTTTTTCATTGCATAGTGCTTGCTTTTCCCTCATATACATTCCTGCAATTTTTAGAGGGACTATGAATACATATTTTGTTGTCGCTGTTGTAGAGATTTACCGACATAAGATACACTGGCGCCCCCCCTCCCTTTGTTTTTGTTGCTAAAACATAAGAAATAAAAAAGAAAAAAATGGGAGTGGGGTGCGTGCGCCCCCCTTTAATTTTGTAAAGGCGCCCCCTCTTTAAAGGGATTGCATAGTTTTGGTTGAGACCTAATTTCAGATTTCTAACATTTTTTGGTGAGATAATGAGAAACCTCTTATGAAATATGAAAGAGCATGTAATTCCATGAGGAATTCAACATTTATTTGATGAAAATTGGTTTTGAAATGGCTGAGATATCCAAAACAGAGCGATTCTAATAAGTGTGGGACCCACACTTTATTACGATCGCTTTGTTTTACTTTGTTTTTGGATGTTTCAGTCATTCGAAACCCGATTTTCATCAAATATACTTTGAATTCCTCTTAAAATGCTATGCTCTGTACTATTTCATAAGTGTTTTCTTGGTATCTCGCAAAAAAGTTAAAAGCCCAATTCTCATCTCCACCAATACTGTACCATCCCTTTAAGGAATTTCTTGATCCGCCCCTGATACTTCACTTGATTGGCAAGTAGCAAGTGATAATGAAGAGTCAGTGGTGTTAGGGATTGTGGTGATAGTGGTGATGGTGGTAGAATAATGATAAAAAGCGACAATAACAAAACAAACACAGCAATGCCAGAGAGTTTTGCCCCAGCTATGGCGCGGCTCGCCAGACAGGATTGGAAATCAATGCAGAATAATCCAAAATTCGTAATGGAATATAGCAATGAATGACAGGAGTGTGGAGTCAGCCACATCTATTGACTGTCTAGCCTTGAATGTGGAAGTCCACTGGCAGGTCTTCCATATGATATGTAGTCTCATCTTTTCCAAACCTCTTTGCATCCAATTTTTAAAATGTTGCTTTTGAAACGGTGAGGGAAAGATATCACTTTTTCTTATTCATTTCTTTCTTATTCGTTTGCGCCTAGATCATTTTTGTTATATTCATTCATTCATGTTTGTTTTTATTTTCATTTCGAATCAATATACATAGGTAATACAAACGTCAAATGATTACATATCTTGTAACATATAATACATAATAATATATATAATTACATATATATCTCAATGATTGATATAGATGTTTACAAGTTTTTCTAATGGCCTTTTCATTATAATGCATTGATCATTATATTTTGTCAGTTCATATTATGAACATTACATTATGTTTCATTGTATTGAAAGCAACTTGAATGAACAACCTTGAATTATCCCATGATGTATAAACTCCATTGTTCCTTGCAGAAAGTTTTACATGATGGCAGTAGTACCTAGCCTTGAGTCTGTGAGACCTTGCTCCATATATCATTTTGCTTGTTTTTTGTACTCTTCCTCAAATTGGATAGTTAGATGCCATTTTTTTAATTGCATAATGATGCTCAAGACAAGCTGCATATAGGTCTATTACTTTTCCATTTGTTACTGCTGTACATAAATGAAATGCAGTATTAGGCTGTGGAAACGCCATGATGAACTAATCAATAATATTAATTTGCTGGAGACTGCATTATCAATTTATGAACTAATTGGGAAGTGTCACATATACTTCAGTCAATATTGCTATCATAAATGGAAGATTACCCACTTTTTTTTTTCATTCTTCATCTTCAGAGATAGCTTAATGTCAAGATGGCTGGATCAGAGACAAAGAATTTCTCAAATTATTCCTGAAGTCATCTGAGAACATTACCTAACATAGATAGAAAGATAATTAAGATTTTATATACAAGTGTATATGACTGGAATAGCCTAAACCACATCAATGATAATAGCTACAGTCTGTGGAAATATGTAACCTTTCGAAAGTGCATCGGGGAAAGGAGGTGTTTACAAAGTATTGTCTTGTGTACTCATTTATATTTGTTTGAAGTATAAGAGTAACATTAGAATTAGTAGGCTTCAACGGTAGTTGTGTGTTTTTACACACACACACACACACACACAAACACATGCACACATAGAATCCCCTGAAAACACACAAAATCAACCAACTATGTATCAGTCAGTTGGAATGAAATTTATGGTCACAGTTTTTTTTTCCCCCATGGACGAACATTATTCATGTATTTACTGGCAATCTGAAATTATGGTTTAAACAAACAAAAGAGACAGTAACACTCTGATATTTTACTACCAGTATATGGTTTATAGTGTCAAATATCCCATGAAGGCGATAAACTGAGTTTATTGCTCAAAAACTCAGTTTATCAGAGATAAATCAAGTTTATTGATTGATAGATAAAGTTTTTTGATTCATGGGACATTTGGCTTGCCATACCAATGGAGTTATTCATACTGTTAAAATCCTGCTTCTCTCTCTCTCTCTCTCTCATATCACCCTGCACACAGTAGTTGCCATGACAACGATTACATCTTTACTTACCCGTGGAACAATCACATGGTAGCCTCCGGGGAGTTATTACTTCTTTCATTTTTTTTAAATCCTTTTTAATATGAATTTTAATTGAAGGGGAAGTACAGGTATTTGGCTAAAATCTGTTTTGATTGTCAGGACAATCTCATCTAGATTGCATATAGGTGGTTGTTACTAGTATTATTGATATTTTTTTTTTTTTGTGAATGCATAATAATGAAACCTTGACATCTTACAACTTTCTTTTGTTTGGTCTGATCTTCACAAAACAATTTTATAGACCTACCATTCTGTTAACCCATTGACAACATGCTGATTTTGCTACAACACACATTTCCAATAGAAACCTACCCGAGTATTCTTGGGAATAGTCTTCAATGGGTTAATGCTTTATGAAGTATAATTTAGCCAACTTGCATTATGAACTTGGATTTGAGTTTATGCTGTAAGTGTTTCAACTTGTTTACTGTACTGATGTAGGCCCATTGGATGGGTTTCTATACAACACCCAACCTGTTTGGACCATGAAATGGACACAGAACAGGTGCAAAGGGAGTGCTGTAAGCCTGTGGTCAGAGTGCTTAGTGTGTTGTGGTGGGGTAAAATGTGTCAAAGGCATGTGGCACAAATGTACAGAGTGGGTGTTTGTGTTTTTGAAGAATTCATGATTGATGCTTTTGTCACAAACATGATTGTGCATTTGTATGTGTGTGTGTGTGTGTATGTGTGTGTGTGTGTGTGTGTGTGTTTGTGTGTGATAGGAAAAAATATGTCATTGAGTGTTGTTTATTTCTTGATATAATATTTTTTGGTTTTCTTTAGCTTTTTACTGAATCCACTGATAGCGTACAAGAATGATTGATTCTTACCACATTTCTGACATGCAAACTTGTTTACTGCATACAAGTGTATGATGTTATATTTCCAGAAGCCAAAACATTTGGATCTGAGGTGCAAAAACAACAGGTGTGAAAAGTAGCGTTTTCTCCCCACCCACAGTTCTCAGGATTTTGAGTTCATGTTTAATAATGATTTATTTTCAGAGGCAGTCACAAATATGCCAGGACAGAGGAGTTAGCAATGTGTGGATATTTATGAAGTGTTGTTAAAAGTAATTTTTTCCTCTTTTTTAGTAAACTGTATTCAATGGATGATTGAAGTTCATTATCCTGATAGACTTTGAATCAAACAAAAGTCCTGTGTTCATGTGGTATGCTTCCACTGATATAACAGTACATTTGATACATTTCATTTGAGAGATATACAAGTAAGTTGATAGTAGAACTTATGAGAGATATTAGATAAAATGGATCGAAAATGAAGTGATCACATTTACCCGAGATTTACCTGCAGATCCATCAATATAATAAGACGAGGTATGCAGTGGTCAAATAATTTGGGTGGTCATGGTTGCTGGTGGTATAAAATAGAAAGTGCGTACCTGTATGATTCAAGAGTTGTATTACAATGTAGGCCTACTTTGTTAGGGTGTATCAGGGGTGAGCTGTTCTTGGAAAAGACTTCTACCATAATCGAGCAGACCTAGGCATAATGCGCCATGTAACTCAATGTCAAATGCATAGAATGATGTCAAAACATCGGCACACAAGTCGATCTGTATGTCTGTGCCGTTGAATGCGAGAGACGTGCCTGCATGACTTGTGCACATCTTTTATTGAGGCCAACAGATAATAAATGTCATCATTTGATCCCTTTTATTGATATTTCTTGCTTCTTAAAAAATATGCCTTTATTTTTCTTTCTATGGGGAGTGATGGGATAGCTGATGTAAATTAGGCATGACCCACTGCTTTGCAAAATATTCATGAAATGGGAAGTTCATTTAAAGAAAAAAAAAAGGAATGAAATTGCTAGTGTGTGTATGTATGTGTGTATGTTTGTGTGTGTGTATGTGTGATGTGTAGTGTATTCATTTTACATGTATGAAAGGTATGTTACCATCACTGGGTGGTGGAAAGAGCATTGCATGATTTATGTGACATTCTATTTTTGTGGTCATGAATTCTGGTCATATGTACATGATCTGTAGTCATAAAATCCCTCTTTCACTTTTAGGATATTTAAACAGACAAGAGGGGGAATAAAACTTGTCTGTATTCCCTAAAATAGAGTGTGATGAAAATGAAAACAATTTGATGGTTGCTATTTCTAAGTGGCATTCCAATTTTAGCTGCTGTAATGTATAGTACATGTGGTATGTTCAAAGGAAAGAGAAGTGAATGTATTTCTATGAATATTGTTCTTTCTTCTGAGACCTCTTCAAAGCACTGCTTGAATGATGTTTCTGCTTTGACAAATCTGAGACGCACAGTCTCCTATTGTACTACTCTAGTTTTTTATATTGTGTGATAACTGAAGAAGATTTTAAAAAAATGAAATGGTTTTAGCAATAGACATTAGGAGAGGCATAAACCATTTTATATAACGCCGAAGTAGATCCTTTTCATTTGATTGGTTGTTTAGACATTGATCATTTGGTCCATTTCACTGTGATGTAATCATCCGTGCTATTGTGGCTCCATTTACCGTGCAATTTTGGATCCATACGGTTTGCTCCATTGCACGCGCTCTGAGAGCCCGGCACACTACGCATGTAAAGCACTTGCGTGTGTTTGCAGTGTGTATGCGAAAGCGCGCTAGCGTAAAGCGCTCAGTGAGCACTCTCTCAATTTCAGATCCCGCACATACTCTCTTGTTTCTAAACTCATAAAATATCAAATGACAAGGATCTATTTTAGGCATTACATAAAACAAATAATAAATGTTTTTTATTCGTGCAATGGACAGAATATTTGATTCGGTGAAAGACAGTGTTTCTACTGATAGCACCTCACATCCCTGGCATCGCCACGAATTTTGTCCAATGCAGCACCTCGTATTTTACGACCACTCGAGCTGTTTCTACTGAGCGATAAAATACGAGGTGCTGCAAAGGTGACGTGCAAATGCGGCGATTCCGGAAGTCAGGTATTTTTAAGTCACAGATTGGGTCACGCGCGTACTGTACTGAACCCTGACTGCTTTGCTACTGCGTCGGCTATTTTTTGATAAGCCATTTCGTCTTCCCATCCAATATTCCCCGAACTAACATACTGGTATCCTGCCACTGACTGATGAGAAATCTTTGGAGATCGAGGGTCCAGTTGAGATTTTCTCAAGGCTGCGACATACTAATGTGGTACTCTCGCGATTCGAGACAATATAAAATGAAATAACGCGGTGTAAAATCAAAGTAAATGATGAGGGCTTAGTAATGCAATAAGTTAGGCTGTTAATCACGCGAACAATAGACGATGAATGCCACAATTCACATGTAACGTAACGTATGGGGCCTATAACACGTACACAAGCGAGTTGATACAAACAAAGCATGATGCCAACACGGTCGCTGTGTGTACACATGTATTTTGCGATAGAAAAGCGCTGGGAGAAATTCTAGACGTCCGATACACCACGAATTTCGCTACCCGGTGTGTTTCTACTGAGCATCGTCCTTCGCGTCACCACACATCGACCACCTCAATAGATGGACGACGGAGCACCTCGCATCACCCGGCATCGGCCACTATCCGATCTGTTTCTACTGAGGAAAAATTCGAGGTGTCACCACGCATCGGCCGGTATTGGCCGGCATCGGCCGGTATCATTACACATCGGCTGGCATCACCTCGAATTTTCGTCGCTCAGTAGAAACACGCTCAAAGATGAAATTATTGATCCATTCAACGAGGTGCAGCCTCGATGAATGAGCCTCGTTGAAGGGATCTTTCATCTTTCACCTAATGAAATATTCTGTCCATTGCACTCATAAACATTCATTATTTGTATACTGTAAAATGTTTATTAGCTTGGTCATAATTGTTTACAAGAGTGCGAAAGTGATGATGTCGCCATCTTTTGTTATAGCTTGGGTTGGAAACAGGTGCGAGCATGGTTAGCAACAATAGTGTTTACAGATATTCAGGCCAAGTGAACTTGTTTAGAATCAGTATCTGTGGCAGTGAATGGCTGACATTACACTTTGGTTTACTCTATAGACTCTTGATAGTGACAGTGATAGCATGATTCTTAAAACTGTTATATTCTGGAGTTTTTGTGCATATATCCAGCTATCTTCTCAGATGGAAAATGAAGAGACAAACAAACAAACAAAGAAACAAACAAACAAGTGAATGAATGTCACGGTAGAACTCAGTCAGCCAAGTTTGGCAATCTCTGAAATTTAGGCATCACTTTTTTGAACAATTCAAGAGCAATTAAGCTTTAGAGGAAACCTTTTGATTGCCCAAAGAAAACAACCTTCAAAAGCATTAACAGAAATCTATGTCTTGTGCCATATTTTTTTTTTCTCCAATCTGTATGGTGAGGTTTCGGTATGAATGCACTGAATGTTTCTCCCCACATTTCCTGCGCTCCACCAGTGGAGCCTGTCATCAGTTATTAGATCAAGCACCCTGGTGTCATGTTCATACAAACATGTTGAAGAAATGATAGAGCACAAGTCTCTCTTTGAGTGACAGAGGTCAAAGGTCATGGCTTAAACATATAAACTCTTAAAGCAAAATCTTGGAAACTCACCAGGCTCTCCCTCTGTACCTGCAGTGCCATTACTATATTTGGTATCACTATGAAGCCTTTTGCATCACTTCCCAATGATACTCATGTTTTCTTGTAATATGCAGGCACAGAATATGCAGTTTGTTAGAGTATCAAGACCAACTATGAAAAGATACGGCTGTATAGTTATAGCATGACTGTGGAGTCCTATATTATTTTGTGCAGTAAATTCCTAATTCCTATCACAGGAGTGAGGGTGACTGGAGATTTTGGTATAAATCATCTTGAGGTGAATGGTGTTGATGGACTCTTGCCAGGCATGCATTGTATCCTGTGTCATCTTTTATTGATAGAATGATTATTGTTACAAAACAACTGAGTTCATGTATTCGACACTGCCATAAAGTATAGGATGCAAAGGACATGATCTCCAGATGATACATCTGCATCTTGAAAGAGACCATGGCATAATTGACATGCAAACCAGGAAAACCCAGAATGATTAACTGCATTTTAGCAATCAGCAAGTGCCCTTTATATTACCATGATTTTCTTTTTTTAACAAAAATGAAATGGAACATAGAAGGCAGTGGTTTACCAGTTTTTAGCAGCGTAAAACTTGAGCCACCAAAAAAAAAAAAGAAAGAAAAATCAAAGTGCAAGTATCATAAGAAAGTCAGTAGTGAGGTGATAAAACAATGTATCAGTTTAATCATGGTCTGATTAATAGTCTTTGTGAGCTCTATTTGATCCACGTGGAATTAGGTAGACTATACGTCTAATTTTTGTTTTGTATGCCTGCCATACAAAATACAAAGATGTTTTGATAGGAGTTTAGTAGATATTCATTCAGCTATAGTTATTGAAAGTGACTCCCTTTGATCTGCAAGAAATTCTGTTGCTACATGGTGGTGAAATTCTCACTGCAGACTAGCGAGTTTCTCTTGAGCAGCGGATGTCATGTTGCCATGGACACGAGGACTAGATTTTTTTTTTCTTGCTTTTTCTGCAGCTGAAGGGCTTCTCTGCCTTGTTTGCACACTTCCTTCAAGAAATGATTGAGTGTCTTCACACTCTTGCCAAAAACTTGTTTATGAACGTGTCTCTAAACACATATCATAATGGCCGAGTCAATTTTTGTATATATCTGAATCATATTTCTCATCATCAGTTTCTCTAATGACAATAGACATGGCTCGACACTAACTTTTTTGTTTGGTGGCCCGATGGGGCCACCAAAATCCAAGATTTAAAATTTTTGGTGGCCCGAGAGAAAAATTTGGTGTCCCGAAAAAAAAACAATAAAGAACATTAAAAGTCCTTTTTTTTTAATGAGTTAAATATTTAAGATTTATGATAGTAAGAATTAGAATGGACATATCTACTCATAAATAAACTTCAACAAACTTGCAACACTCACTCTCAGGCATTCATTCAGTCCTTTTCAGCCATCCTTTGAACAAAATTAACTGCTAATTTCCGGCGCAAAAAGTTACGAATTTATTGACATACTTTTCAAAAAATTTTGGTGGCCCGAGGCGGGCCACCAAATTTGCCCTTTTTGGAAATTTGGTGGCCCGACTTCATTTTTTGGTGGCCCCGGGCCACCGGGCCACCGTTAGTGTCGAGCCCTGCAATAGACATATCATGTACATTACCCCCTCCCCCACACATACCGGGTACAGAGAAAAGAAAAAATAAATATCGGTTAGTGATGTGGTTAGAGTAAAGATTAGGGTAAGAGTTAGGATTAGGGTTAGAATTAGGATTAGGGTTAGAATTTGGGCTATGTTGGAATTAGGTTCAGGATTAAGATTAAAAAATACGGTTAGGGTGAGAGGAAGGGTCTGGAGCAATTGTGAAGGAGGTAATCATCCTGGAACAGACAAATCATGGTCTAGGAGTATTTTGCAGTCAACTTTCTTCTTGCTTCTGTGGACTCAGAAGAAAAGGATGAATGAAGGACTTAACACACATTCTTTTACCCATTAGTAACTGAAGTGCCTGAAACTGCCTGTCTTGTTACTCCTTAAAGGTAGGGAATACCATTTGCATGCCTTAAATGAAGAGTTGTATAAATACAGTGGTATGTTGAAGAGAGTATCATTTCAGAAACTCCCATAAAGTATTGAAAGTGGAAGGTAACATTTAGTACATTTTTATTGACCGTTAGATTTTGAATAATGGTTTATTGAATTTTTTTCGGGGCTCACCGTAAATTCCAGTACATTACTAGGCTACCTTTACAGACCCATGCACTGCATGTGTGTCCATCATGTACATTTTGTGAAGAAAGTTCATCAAAACTTACAAACATTTCTATATATACATTCTTGCCACATACTCTATATGTTATTACATCAGCTCTTATACTTTTAGATTTGTATTTATAGATAAAAAATACAGAAGAATGCAACAAAAAGGCTTAAGTGTGGCTGACACACAGAACTACTGAGTAGTTGAGTTTTGTGCATTATTCAAATTGTAGATAACTGTTGACTTCCAAATTTCTCAGCAGTGGCCTAAACAAGTCCCCTGAGGTTCATATTTAATGATTTGCTGCATTTTGGGAGGTCTGTAAACGGTATCCCCTACCTTTAAACGCCCAAAACTGCCTGTCTTTTTCTTTTAGATTTATGCTTTACCATTTTTAGCTCACCTGAGCCAAAGGCTCAAGTGAGCTATTGCGATCGCCCTTCGTCCGGCGTCCGGCGTCCGTCGTCCGTTGTGCGTAAACTTTTTACATTTTCATCTTCTTCTTGAAAACCCCAACACCGATTTTCATAAAACTTGGCAGGTAGCATCCCTAGGGGGTTAGGAACTCAATTTGTTAAAATGGGCACCATGCCCCACCCAGGGGGCCCCCAGGGGGGCCCAAACCCCCCAAAATTAAGGAATCTGTAAAAATCTTCTTCTGTAGAACCAGAAGTGATAGAGCTAAGTTAATACAATGAGTTAGTACATTGATGACTGTAGTTTCAAGTTTGTTCATGGCAAAATCAGGGGTGCCCCCCTTGGGACCCAGGGGAGGGGGGTGGGGAGGGGTTCTAATGGGGCCTAAATTATACATTTTCATCTTTTTCTCGAGAACCCCATGACCCATTTTCACCAAACTTGGCAGGTAGCATCCCTAGGGGGTTAGGAACACAATTTGTTAAAATGGGCACCATGCCCCACCCAGGGGGCCCCCAGGGGGCCCAAACGCCCCCAAATTAAGGAATCTGTAAAAATCTTCTTCTCCAGAACCAGAAGTGATAGAGCTAAGTTAATACTATGAGTTTGTACATTGATGACTGTAGTTTCAAGTTTGTTCATGGCAGAATCAGGGGTGCCCCCCCTTGGGACCCATTGGAAGGGGGTGGGGAAGGGTTCTAATGGGGCCTAAATTGTACTTTTTCATCTTCTTCTTGAGAACCCCATGACCCATTTTCACCAAACTTGGCAGGTAGCATCCCCAGGGGGTAAGGAACTCAATTTGTTAAAATGGGCACCATGAACCACCCAGGGGGCACCCAGGGGGCCCAAACGCCCCAAAATTAAGGAATCTGTAACAATCTTCTTCTCCAGAACCAGAAGTGATAGAGCTAAATTAATACCGGTACTATGAGTTTGTACATTGATGACTGTAGTTTCAAGTTTGTTCATGGCAGAATCAGGGGTGCCCCCCTTGGGACCCAGGGGAGGGGGTGAGGAGGGGTCCTAATGGGGCCTAAATTGTACAATAGGCCCTTTCACACACAAGGGAAAAAGTGCGATTTAAAAATCGATTTTCTTATCGCGATCAAAATTTCGAAATTTTTTCCAGTGTGGACAGAAAAATCTCACTAATTACCGCGATCCTTATCGCGATCCAACTCGCACTATTTAGTGCGATTTTTCAGAATAATCGCGATTATTTTGCCAAGCGTCGTGTGTGTGAGCGCGATCGAGATTCGGAAATCGGTATTTTTTGTCCCATCGTTCGTAGCGCGTGCGAAACTCTATTGGGACTGCGGGGTCAGTCTTCGGTCATGCAAGATTCGCGCATGAGCAGTTTGGCCACTGATCGTTCTTTCCTTGCTGCGAAGTGCGATTTTTCCCTACCGTGTATAAACGGTCGAAAAAAAAAATCGAAATTTGGATCGCGATTGAAATTTCGATTTTCATTGTTTGTGAACGGGCCTATTTTTATCTTCTTCTTGAGAACCCCATGACCCATTTTCACCAAACTTGGCAGGTAGCATCCCTAGGGGGTTAGGATCTCAATTTCTTAAAATGGGCACCATACCCCACCCAGGGGGCCCCCCAGGGGGCCCAAACCCCCAAAATGAAGGACAGTTTCATCTTCTACTTGAGAATGCCTGGTCAAATTTTGGTGGAGCTGTGAATAATTTAGATTAGTGACTGCGTGAAAGGTGAACTTGAGATTCTCAGGTGAGCGCTAGACCCGCGGGTCTCTTGTTATATAGAATATATAATTATGTAATTTGAAAGAGGTCAAAGATCAATAAAAGTAGGTCAGAAGTATTTCTGTGACACACCATTCTCTTTCCTATAGTCTTTATAGGCTTTGATATCATAAACATTACTTATAGTAAAAACAAAAATGAACTTGCAGTGAGCTTTGTTACATTACTTAGAAAGTTGTCTAAATTAAACCTTCCAAGGAACAATAGGACATAATACACAGAATCTTCAGATGCTAAATGGTTGATATAACTGTGAAAGTCCCAATATTTTGTGATGGATGAATCTTCCAAGGTAACTTCGGTAAGGAAAATGGGACGATCTGCTCAGAAGTTATGAATTGTTAAAGTTGTGGTCTTAAAAGACCGTAGTGATGTGCCATCACACTAGGATGAAGAAGCCTACAAAAATATGCACAGCTGTAGTGTCAGTTCTTAACCCTATATCTGTCACATATGCCGTAGCCAGAGTGCTCAGGCATTTTGCAGTGCACATATCGTGCAGACACAAGATTGTTGATGGCCATTTCTGATTATTATTATTGACATTAATGTGTCATGTTATACATCATTTGAAAGCTTATGGTCTAAACTTTCATTTTCCATAATAATCTGAGTGAGGGCGCACTTCAATTTCAAGTAGGACGCCCTCTTATGTCACATAATTATCAATGTAGACTTATTTCTACATGTTACCACCTCATTTTTCCACACAACATGAGCTTGCATCACAAAAAGGTCTCATAGATGTTGTAGAGAATTTATTCAGCTTTCAGATGGTATGATGTTTTCATCAATAGCATCAGTACTTTTCATTTTATGAACAAAAGTCTGTGGCAATAACAACCTAGATTTCACACATTTTGTGTAATTTCTGATTTTGTGAGTGATGTTGGCCTGAAAGTAGACAAAGCGTGTTTGTATCTTGTCAAGCAGAAAATATAAATTGAATTGTGCTTTTTCCTTTCAAATTTATATTAATCTTGTCCTATTATAATGCCATAATGATAAGATAATCTAAGGAAAAAAAATGTTATTGAAAATATTCAGACGTTGGAGTGTCCATGCATTCCAGTTGATCATCATATGCTAGTCTACGACTTTCTGCACTTTCCTTATTGAAACAGAATTAACTATCACAGCAGTCATTTTCTTTATGATAAACCTGCATTGAACTGAAGTTTCGCATAGTGACGGTTTCATCATGTAATAATAATAAACAGTCAAACATACCCCAACATCAAGACTGTACAGCTTCAAGCCGCCAGCAGGAAGCTACTGTAACCCTATTGCTCCTTACACCTGCCCCGCTGGCCCCGGCTAACTAGAGACCCATTGCACTGCTGTTAGTGCTGAGTAAACAGTTGCAACTCCTGCACCGAATGTGCAGTGTTCATCTATTCTTCAGATCATTTATGAGGCCGATATTACTGAAACTATACCCCTTCACAGAATTCAGAGATGTTGAAATCCCTAATCTGAATGTTTTCACTTCATGTTTTACTATTTTGACTTAGATAAAATAGATGAAAATTGACCCACGTGTACGATCTTTTCATCGCTCGCGGCGATCTCTATTACAGTCCCACATATACAGATTCGTGTAAGTTCTCCACACATGGCAAAACTGTACACAATACATTGCAGTCTGAATGCAAATGAACATGGGCGGGGCCACCACAATTTCTTGGACTTTGAGAAAGCTTTCCTGATTGGTTAAAGGTGGGAAAGCTTTTTTCACGCTGGAAATCATTTCCTTACACTGTCAGCCAATCACAAATGAGTTTATAGAGTGGTAGTGTCATAGCCTTTGAAGTAATCTGTCAATCAAAATAGGGCCGATAATATCGGCCGAAGCATTTTTATTGCAGTTTTTGGGCCGATTTAATCGGCCCGTGACAGAGATAGGGTTAAGCATAAAGAAATCAACCATGTCATACCTCCTTCAAAAGGCAGGGGGAATATTACCCGTAGCAAATGTCCATAATAAGTTGAAGAAATATATTTACTTTTCATTATTGAAAGAAAATGCAATTAAGAAAGTATGAATTTTTTTAAAGAACTTTGCATTTTCTTCGTATCGTTCCTTCTTCTGGCATCGCAGACTGTTGTAGCCTTCTTACTCAGTCATGACAGTATGTGGATTTAACCAAAATTTTGGCAATTTATGACTTTCAAATAGACCTTCACCGATGTGTTTTTCTCATATTTCTGCATTCACCAAATCCACATGACATGTTTGAGCCAAATTTCTCTTTATCCTAAAACTTTTTACTCTTCCAGCCCCCTTCAGTTACTCATCTTTTTCTTGCTCATGATGGAAGGACACATCTTTTTTTCCAGACATGGGCAGTCATAGAAAATGAAATGAATAAGATAAACACAATTCTAAGGCTGCTTTCCCCACTTGGAAAGAATCCATTGTAAAAATAGCAGGGATGGTATTTGTTGGATAAATTATGGCATTCTCTTTTGAGAGCCAATCTGCCAGATAGTGTGTGTGTGTGTGGGGGGGGGGGGGCACAAACGCCCCTGCTGTCATGAATCATGACCTCATTTGTGGAGGATGGCATGTTTACGATGATTAAGTCTACATTTTACAGGTGGGTGCACTGTACTTTTTCTTTGGCAGAGATGGTGGTGGTGGGGGGGGGGGGGGGTAGTGAACAGACTGTGTCATCCAGTATATTTATATTTTTTATTTTGCAGTGCCTTTTTTTTTAAGATAAGCTGTGATCCAGTACAGGTGTATGAAGGTAAAGGTTGTCATGGCGATGAGTGATAAAGGTATTGGTTCTTTGTGTAGCAGTTAGGTCAGTATTTTGATGCAATAAAGAGATTGATGCTTTAATGATGATGGCAATAATGATAATGATTATGATAATGATGATCATGGTTGATGATGATGTTGACGATGCAAATTATGTTATAGACACTTGAAAATGGTAGAAAATGGTGGTATTGATGTAATGATGATATTGAGGATGATGACAGTGATGATGATGTAATGACAGTGCTAGTGATGATGTTGATAATAACTATGGTCTTCTTTATTCAGAGTGGTATCTGCATTGGTGCCACTGCTCTACCAGAGGGCCCAGCTACTGCTGATGATGATGGTAGTGATATGATGGTAATGATATTGATGATGCTTATGATTATAGAAGATAGAGGAAATGAATCCTGTTAGAGAAGTTGGTCTTACTGTGCTACTACAAGATTAAATTGGTATGGGTGTGATGATGATGGTGATGATGGTGGTGATGGTGGTGATGGTGGTGATGGTGGTGATGATGGTGATGATGGTGATGATGGTGATGATGGTGACGGTGGTGACGGTGGTGACGGTGGTGACGGTGGTGACGGTGATGACGGTGATGACGGTGATGACGGTGATGACGGTGATGACGGTGATGATAGTGATAATGATGAGTAGTCATATGATGCTGATGAATGATGATAATGATGATGAAATAGATAATGTTGACAATTAAAGAAAATGCTCATTGTCATGGCAATTATGATGATTAATGTTGGATCAGTACGTGATGATGATAATGTTAGAGATGCTACAAGTACAGAAGATATTAGGGCAATGGCAAGGTTACCAACTTTGGGCAGCAAAAGAGAAGAGAGAGAGAGAAAAAAAAACCAAACAACAACATTTATTCTTGTACACACATTTCCAGGCAAGTATATTCCTTCTGTTTACTCCATATATTGTGTGTATTTCAACAGATGGGGCAAACAACTAATGATCCCTTGTGCCCAGATTGCATATGAAGACAATAGGCCCGTGCACACACAACGAAAATCGAAATTACAATCGCGATCCAAATTTCGATTTTTTTTTTTCCGACCGTTCATACACAAGGAAAAATCGCACTTCGCAGCAAGGAAAGAACGATCAGTAGCCAAATTGCTCATGCGTGAAACTTGCATGATCGAAGACTGACCCCGTGGTCCCAATAATGTTGACGTTCACGCGCTACGAACGATGGGATTAAAAATACCGATTTCTGAATCTCGATCCGCTCACACACACGACGCTTGGCAAAATAATTGCGATTATTCTGAAAAATCGCACTAATAGTGCGAGTTGGATCGCGATTAGGATCGCGAAAATTAGTGAAATTTTTCTGTCCACACAGGAAAAAGTTTCGAAATTTTGATCGCGATAAGAAAATCGATTTTTTAAATCACACTTTTTCCCTTGTGTGTGAACAGGCCTAATAACTCCCTGCTACTTCACTCTGCTTGATGATCCATTTATGTACTAATATATGCCGCAAGAGGATGGAGCGGGGAGACCTATTGTGAGCTTGCAGTAGAGATGCTTATCTATTCATATCATGTCTGGCATTATATATATATTCCTCTCCTAAAGCAATGCACACTATGGGTAGGGTGGATATATAGCAGGCATTAACTGCAATAGAAGCATCCAGTAATGAGGATAAGGGGGAGTCAACACTTTTTGCAGACCTGGCCAAATTTTGGGGGCATGATAGATGACTTTTTATGCATTATGAACAAAAAAGAACATAAACACAGGCAACTATTATAGTGCTGAAGCCTTCTTTGCAGCAGTTTTTATAGCCACTGGGGTGTACTCCATATTTTTTCTTTTGTCTTAGAATATGTACTGTGCATATGTGTGTGTGTGTGTGTGTGTGTGTGTGTGTGCATTTTAAATGTATCTGGGCATGTGTTATTAGTGTGGGTATATGTGACTTCTAAGTGTGCATAATAGATGCAGTTTCAAGTATCTTGGATAGTGTCGTCTGCATCATTATGAATAGTGCATGACTTTCCATCTGTAGTCTTGGTTACAGACTTACAAACACTTTTGTGATTTTTTTTTCTTTGTCATGCCAAGTTAATTTGTTTGTATCATTAGGCACACAGTAAAGTGTGTCAACCTGTGACAAAGTTTGTGACCTGTCTCCCCGTTGATGCAATTAAGTTCCCGTTGATGTACTAAGTTGGGAGCTGTAAAGCTGAGAGAGAGAAAAAAAAAAAGGTTGTACAAGTTGATCTTTGTTGAAGAATCTGAAAACTTAATATGTCTGTTTGAAAAGATCAAAACTTTGTTATCCTAAGTGCCTCCTTGTCCAATTTGTTACGATCTTAATGTGTTATTGTATCATATGAAACTTTGTGTTTGTTTGTTTGATTTTTTTAAGCATGTGTTTTGAAATGATCTATTTTGTTTGAGTGCTTGATCTCCACATGCTTCACTGCATCTACAATAATACATTTTGAATCCTTGTTTGTTCAAAACTGCATGTATACTGCCTCTGTGGTATTTTTTATTTTTTATAAATCTATTTCATTTGTTATCATTATATGACACTTTTATTGAAGACATCAGGACAATTGGAGTGTGGAAAATTTATTACCAAACTTAGGAAATCAACATATGACAACAAATCATTTTTCTGGGTGGACTTATTATGCCACTTTCAAAAAAAAAAAATAATCAGTTTTGATTGTGTGGAGAATGTAAACACTAACATATCATTTTGGACATGTTTGAGGTGAGATAGGATGATACATAAACAATGTTCAATCTTGTTGTATGTTGTTGTTGTTGCTTTTTTTTTGGGGGGGGGGGTGGGGACATTTGAAGAAAATATGAAGAAATTGAGTTTACCTTGCCATTTCTACCATCAGGAGGTGACCTGTGGCATAAAATGTAAACTTCCCACTTATCCATATATATTTCGGTATTAATGCATCCATGTTAGCTGGTCAAAAAAAAAATGATGTATCTATCAAGCTACATTATATTACATATGCATTTAGTTTACACTACAGCTCTCATAGGGAAATAATATCCCACAGTCTGATGAATGCGCACCCATGATAAATTGTTGCACAAATTTGTACCTTTATATACTGCAGTGCAACCTTTCGTGAAAGGAAATGTCGTGTTACTCATTGTTACAGATGTCATGTACCTTTGGAGTGTTGTTTGTCAACTCTGGCTGACCTTTGGCAAGTATAAGAATCAGCTGCCAAGTTATGTCAGGAAAGTTTTCTCTATATTATCGGGCCTTCCACACTGCCAGTTAAAAAGACATCACGCTAAAAAAGGAGACTGAATGACATACTGTAAAACAAGGAATGTTCCCATCCATTTTAATTTTTCAAATCATGGCTGTTGCCAAATTCCCTAAAATCAAAATGCACGGGAACGTTCTTGTCTACACTAATGCCAGCAGCAATTCACAAAAATTTCATGCCATGTGAAAGGCTGTCGGCTCTAATTCACAAAAATTTAATGCTGCAAAAATATCTTGCTTTACAGTATGTCTGTAGGAGAAAACATTTACTGGGAGGAGACTTTAAAGGACAAGTTCACCTTCATTAACATAAGGATTGAGAGAATGTAGCAATATCAGTAGAACACATCAGTGAAAGTTTGAGGAAAATCGGACAATCCGTTCAAAAGTTACGAATTTTTTAAGTTTTTGTGCTGTCACTGCTGGATGAGAAGACTACTGCAGTGTATGATGTCACATGCGTACAACAATATAAGGAAAATATAAAGAGAATTTCACAAAATTTCATCTTTTGGAAAAAGTTCACATTCCCTTGACTCGTTACTGACATATGTTATGGGTAATATTATTCCCATTGCCTTCAGAAAGAGGCAAGTCAAGTGCTCTTTTATTATGCGAAAAAAGTGAAAATATGTTGAATTTTCTTTACATTTACTTTATACTGTTGTACTCATATGACATCACAAGCCTTCGCAGTCTCCTCATCCAGTGGTTCCAACACAAAATGTTTAAAATTCATAACTTTTGCATCGATTGTCCAATTTTCCTCAAACTTTCACTGATGTGTTCTACTAATATTGCTGCATTCTCTCAATCCTTATGTTAATGAAGGTGAACTTGTCCTTTCAAGAGAGATGAGTTCCCACGAGTGCTAGAGAAAAAATACCAGTTATCTGCCCAGATACGAGAATGAGGATGATGTTGTTCAGGGCATCTAGAGTGTCTAAAGATAAACCCATGTGCTTTAGGGGTAATGATTAACCCTAATTTTCTTCAAAGTTTCTCAATGCTGCAGGTTTGTTACCATTGTTGTTATGCTTGCAAAAAAATCATGTGGAAGTCTGATGTACCAAAAAGTTGTATTTTTGTTTTGTTTTGTTTTTTGTTTTGTTTTGTTTTTGTTGTGTTTTTTGTTTGGAGTGGGGGAGTTTTTATAATATTATCAAAGCCAGCTTCATGTCGCAAGAATCTAAGGATGATTTAGGTCGAAAAAGGAAATTTAGCTATAATGTAGACAGTCACTATAATGACAAAAATGAGTGCAAGGTAATATGCGTAAAGTGACTAAAAATTTTGTTATGTTGATTTGAGTTCATCTCATTTATCATATTTTCATTTTCAACAAAAATATGTACAAAGCATATCCTAAAAAAGAACAGTATTTGTATTCTATATATCAAAATATGGCATTCATAATCATAGTATGATAGGTTTGTTATGAAGCAAAGATGCATAATATTTAGGTTTAAGATATACACATTTGTTTTATTCTAGTCTTCTGATTCTAAGTTGAATCTTTGTCTCAAAAAAAAAGAGACTCCTTCCTTAAACCTTAACTTTGGGCTGATCAGAAATGAAGTGAAACTTTGTAGATTTTTTTTTTTTTGTCTGATACTTACTTATGAGTTAAATTATGGCTCTATAGAAACCTTACAAACTTAAAATGAGTCTGAGAACCAGTTGGAGGCAATCTCAGAGATGGAAGATACCACCACCTTGAGATGGAAGATACCACCACCTTGAGATGGCAAAGAAACAGGCTCTAGACAGTGGGGCGTCCATCTATGATGTATGGCTTCATCAGTGCCTCCAGTCAGCCACACACCTGGGCAGCCATACATTTCATCTTTCACTCACCCGTTCTCTTTTCCCAAAAGAGACAAATTCACAGAAAAAAAAAAAAAAAACAGAGAGAAAAGTGAGTGGTAACCTCATTCCCATCGTGATCCAACGGAAATTAAAGTTTGTTGGGCACTGTGACAATATGAGTGACATTGATAATACTGTGTTATATTAGATTGAAGGCCATGTAAAATGAAAAAAGTTAGTGGATGCGTATTCATGAAAAGAATTATATCCATATGTATATGTGTGTGTTCAAAATAATGTATGAAAGAAGATAATCATTTTTTTTTTCTGAATACCCATATTAACTTCTTTTTCTCCATTGAATATGTTGTAATATCTGATGTCCAGTTTTGCTACAGTAGTTTCTAAAATTTAGCATTCATTTTGGTCCAACTTTTGTCATAAGGAATAAGTAACAAGTCTCCATGATTCTGCCTGTGAACTTAGGGTGCATTTATCTAAAAATTTTCTGAAGCAGAATCATGATCTAAATGCATTTGAGGCGATTTTAGCAATAGATAAACCCAACTGTGTTTTCAAATGCCTTGAGAAACGTTGATTTGAAATGCCATGCAAAGGGTGTTTTGATATGCGTTTGAGACCATGATTGCCTTTCTACTAGTAGATAAACGCAATATCATATATCTAAATATTTCCTTGCCTACTCCTGTGAACAAGACTAACACCACTTAGCATGAAAGCACTAACTGGCACACACTTGATGCACATTTTATACAACATCTTGATAAAGAGCAGGATACAAGAATCACATTCACATTCACTTCCATCTTTTTTTTTTTCTTTTTTTTTTTAAAGCAGCCACCACCCGCTGAAGGATGCATGAAGAGTTTGTTTGCAAAAACTGTTAAGTCCATATTTGCCAAATGGAGATATTTGCAATTAAAGGTCAAGAAAAATAAGGAGAATAATAAGAAACTTTTTGCTTCTTTTTACCGTAACTTCAAAAATGTACCTTTATATGTAGTGACCAATATATCATTTAAAAGGTATTATTTTGTACTTTATGACAAAGACCGTACTTCAAAATCTTCAAAAATGGACTTATTGGTTTTTGCAAACAAACTCTTCAGTTCCTTAAAGAAAAAGAAACAGCTAATTTTGACATGTAATGTTACATACCAAGTGAAAAAGTGTAATTAATCAGTTGATATGTATTGCAATATACATGTATCCCCCATATGCCGAGTGAAGTTATTATGCAAACCATGGAGAGCTACAACCAGTTGTAGCTCCATGTGCAGACTGAGTATATTGCATGACATTAGCTTTATAAAATGGGGACTGGTTCTTACTTTCATGGTGAAATTTGTTTCATTTGAAATTTGAGTCACAGCTGACAGTTTAGATTCCAGGACAAGGAAGCAAATAATCAGAGAAAAACAAATGAACAACAGCAACAACAAAAATCTGGCTGTTCTCCTTTCTTTAACCCAATGAAGATGAATCCCGAGTATACTCAGGCAGGTGTCTATGGGAAATGTTATGTTGTATAGCAAACTCAAACCATCCTCAATGGGTTAATTGGGATTCGCAATTCTACCAACCGAAGATGTCATCCTCAAAAATCGACTGAACAGCTGACCAAGACAAGCCGAGAGACTAGAATGAATGAATATGTCTTGACTTACTGACATTTTGTTTGCTCTTGTTCTCATGGGTGTCACAATCAGCCTGTGTCCCTCCGATAACCCCATTAATTTGTTGACATGACCTGGCTTGTGGAGTAATTATAGGCCTGCTGTTGCGTAGATCACACGCACTTCTTGGGAAACAGGAGATAAAATAATCTTCTTCGCTGACTACCTGTGCAGTAACTCTGACAGCTAACCATCTGATGTAATGTTATGTAATCAGCCAAGGTGTCCTGAAGATGACCTTGACACTGTGGATACATTGTAGGGTGATTGATAAGAAGGATGGGTCAAAGACAAAATAGGAATGGTCAAAGGTTGAAAGATTGAAGATCGCATCATTAGTTTACGTCCACTTGTGTGACATTAACCCATAAACTAGGCTTTCCAGGTACAATTCAAGTATAGAATTGTACATTGTGTGCCTGGAAGAACGATGGAAATGCATGTGATATATGGAAAGTGTACCTGGAAGAATGCTATGAACGCATGTGAGGCCAGTTTTGTACTTATGAGCCTTGCCAGCATTCACATTTTTTTTTTTTTTGGGGGGGGGGGGCACATGATGGTAATATGAAGAGTTTGTTCGCAAAAACCGATAAGTCCATATTTGCCAAATGGAGATATTTGCGATTAAAGGTCAAGAGAAATAAAGAGAATAATAAGAAAATTTTTGCCTCTTTTGACCATAACTTCAAAAATGTACCTTTATATGTAGTGACCAATATATCATTTAAAAGGTATTATTTTGTACTTTATGACAGAGACCGTACTTCAAAATCTTCAAAAATGGACTTATTGGTTTTTGCAAACAAACCCTTCATATAATCCTGTTGAGGATGAGTCCCAAGTATTCTCGAGCAAGTGTCTATGGGAAATGCTTGTTGTAGCAAAATCAGTCCATCCTCAATGGGTTAATCCTTAGTGTGCTTCTTTAGCGTTTGACACACAGGATGAATTTTCATCAATGTTTTCATCACCTTAACCTGTTTCATACTGAATTCTGAAATGCCCATAGATCAATACGCAGGCCACCAGGTTCCCATACGGGACGGGTTAACCTGTGATCAATCATTATCATTTGTATTCATAAAAGATTGTCTGTCACAGCTGAATGTCTTGGGTCAGTTTCCATGACGACTGCTGCATCTCATACCCCTTTCATAAACTCAATAATGCGGATAATATCCGCAACATTTGGTCGTAAAATCGGAGCGGGGAAAGAATAATGCGCATTATTTCGACCCTTCTATTATCCGCATAATAGCAGCATCGGGACCAGATTTTGAGTTTATGAACGCAAACCCAAATAATGCGGATAATTGCCGGGGTGCGGTCAAACGTCACCTGTCTTTCCCGCAGAAGGGGGGTGTGCAGTCACCATGACGATTAGCCGCCTTTTTCAGGACGGGGGCTCGTAAAAATAATGCGGATTATTTTCAGAGTTTGTGAACGCATTTTTTATTGAATTGTCCGCATTATTCTTATGCGGATAATAGGAGGATGAGTTTATGAAAGGGGTATGAGTGTTCTTTGTATCCACTTGCTTTTATTCTCTCTAGTTTGATGAGATTGTAAATATAGTAGATAGCATCTTCACATATAGACATTCTCAATCATTTTTCCCCCATCTGCACAATATGTATACATACAGTATACGTCTTTCGTTCCTGCTTGAGTGCACAGTTGATGGTTTCATGTTGTTTAAGGCATAATTTACCATTTGCAGAAGAAACAAAAACCCAGCATTAGTGCTTTAAAATAGTTCTAAAATGTGAGTTATGGATAGAAACAACCACTGTCAAAATTTGAATCTGCATAATCGATGTTAAGTTTGTTAAATACACATAATGTGAACAAAAGATATAATGAGAATGCTCTCAGACTGAACAGTCTACAGATATGGTTTATTGAGAAAAATGCTGATATCGCCTTATGTTTTAGGCTCCATTGTGAAAATTTTATATGGTGGGATGTTTTGTGATACAACAGACCTATACATATGCATCAAATGTGATATCTTGAACATTTTTGTAATCACTGCTCCCAAAGGTAAACTGGACCTTTTAGTGGCCGTTTCCAGTCACTTAGGAGGAAATTTTTGCCCATTTTCTAGCATATGTTTGTGTTTATCCTGTGATAGATGCCTCCAGGCTTTGGATTTTGTTTTTCACACTCTGTGTCTTCCATGAGACTAGCAGCATAGCAAGGGGTGAATATGTAAAGGAGTGGCTTTCACCACATTACCGCTCTGTCCCTCTACCAACACCAGCTATTTTTCAGTAAGTGTGAGAGATGTGGAATATATTCATAAACATAGCAGCTAAGAGGCCTGACAAAATTGTTAAAATGAGTGGTGGTGGGGGGGGGGGGGAGGGGTGGAGGGAGTGGTGGACCACTTTAGCAGGTTTCTGGTAAGTGCTAGCAAGAAGTGATGGGGATTGCTGATTCTTCGGTTACAGTTCATTATTCCGAAGGTTCGTTATTCCAAAGGTTCGTTATTCCAAAGGTTTGTTAATCCAAAAATTAAACAAAGCTCATTATTCCAAAGGTTCGTTACGGACCCTATTTCATTTCGGATCAACGAACCTTTGGAATGACGAACCTTTGAAATAACGAACAGCTCTTGATTCTTTGACCTGATGACTCTCGCACATGGGGACCTCCATGTTTTTTTGTCTTATTTGAGGGGGCAGAATGTCTGGCATTTTGGTATACAGTAGTGGACTTTCGTTAAAACGAAGTCCTTGGGACTGGCAGTTTTCTTTCGTTACGTGGAAATTTAGTTATAACCGAACAAATAAACAAAAGAAGACATAGAAGGGATAATGTTAGAACCTGAATTTTACTGTGTTGTAACTGGAATTTTGTTATAACCGTGTTCGTTATAGCGGAAGTGCACTGTATAGGGAGCGCATGACTGCACATAGCTCAGCTAGACTCTGGGTGCTCGAACCACAGTGACTTTAGCACGGCATGTGCTCTACCATCTAAACCACCTCACCACCCGGTCTGCACCTCGCAATCAGAGGTCCCAATTAATTTTTGATGGAAGTCATTACATTTGTAAGAAAAAGGAACATATACTGCTACCTCTGATGGCAGCAATGGCGAGCTTTGGATTTGCAATGTGAATGCTAAGACGACGCAGCCTCCCAGGTCGACAAACGAATCAGAGAGCCTCACGCATACGATGTGCAGAAAACCATTAATTGCCTAATTGAAGTCGTCTTAGCATTCGCGTCGCAGATCTAAAGCTCACTAATAACTGCTGAACTGTAACGAAATGCATTTCACTTTTTACCATGTTTTAATCATGGACATTGACTGTCCCGGGCACTACCACCTTGAAACAGTAATGATATTTGCATACCATTAAGTGAACAAAGTAATTATAGGTGAACCAAATATCAGTGATTAGGTCATTGAAATGAAGGGCTTTCCACAGGTTCATTTCAGAGGAGGTATATCATATGTCTTTCTAGCGAGAGAGGGAGAGGGGAGAGGGAGAGAGAAAGAGAGATAGTATTGTCCACTCCTTTATCACTCTGCTCCATACTATGGAATTGTAATCTTCTTCCATTAACCCGTTGAAGACTTGTGCAGGTATCTATGGGAAACGTGTGTTATAGCAAAATCAGTCCCTCCTCAATGGAGATTGATAGAAACACATGTAGGTTACTGGTAAGTGTAAATATGCTTTTGAGAATGGCACAAGCTGTACCATTAAAACCTGCATTTGTAATGAGACAAGGAAATTATTCATCTCACTACTTGGTGATACGAAAGCTGGGACGCACGTAACTCAACTCAAGAGGTAATAAGATACAACCTGCTTTTTTTTTACATTTTGGTAGGTGGCTTCTTGTCGCGTGTTGAGTATTGGCAGAGACTAACACTTGGTGAAAAGTTTGTTGACCCCCCTCTTCTAGTAGTTCTCATCTTCTAAGAGCACGCTTCTCCTGTCGTCGCAGTGAAGTTGAAGTGTTGCTCCCATGGATTATTAACATCACGGTGAAGCCATACATGCCTCATATTATTCGTGTGCAACTTCAGCGTAGTTTTCCCTGGTTAGTCTTCATGTTACAGACCATTGTTATGGCACAAAACAGACATCTTGGTGCTCTTCTACAGTGATATTATTAGAAGCTTCTCACGGTCTCATGTCAGACTCCCCCAGCATTGTTTTCCAGAGATTAGTCTACAAATTCAGACCTTCGTTGCCAGATATGCTCAAATGCGAGTATCTGTTCAGAAGTATTCTAATATATATTTTAGATACATTACGTGATACAATGAATATGCCAGTGCAGTGAGAATTTGACATTTATGTATGATTTTCTGGGGGACCAAGGCCATCTAGGGAAAAAGCCTGTCAGAGGCATCTATACTCATTGCAGGTAGGAGTGAATGTCATATTCATGTAATTGCGTGGAGTTTACCTGTTCTACCTGTGAGTATTTGGCACGCTGTGAGGGTTCTGCACAAGAGAGTCGTGGACATGCATTCATTGTGTATTGCTGTGAAGCAATTTCAGTAGCTTGCAGTTGGAAGCAAATAAAGAGTGGGAAGAGGAGGGGAGGGAAGTTGAGGGGGGAGGAATGGGAAGGAAGGGAGGGGGAGGAGAAGGGGGAAGGGGGAGATGGAGTTAAGAAAAGAACAGGGTAGGATAGGGAATTGAAAGGAAGAGTAAGGGGTGGAGGGGAGAGGAAGGATACAGGAGAGGGAGGGAGAAGGGAAGATAGAGGGGTTAGAGGGGGGAGGGGGACTGGCAGGGAAGGGGTAAGGAGAGAATTGGAGGGAAGAGGGAGTAGGATGGTAGATCTACCCTCTCCTTCATCTTCTATCCTCTTCTCCTCTACCCTCCCTTTGTCCTCCTCCTCCCTTCCTCTTCCTCAGCTGTACTTTTTCCCCATCTCCTCCCCTCTACTCTTCTCCCTTCCTTTCCCTCCCCCTTCCTCCCCCTCCCCTATCTCTCTTCTCCCTTCTTTTCCCTTTTATTATCATGTTCTTGCCCTCTTGGTATTACCCCTTGTCTCCCTTTGACACTCTTATTCTCATCAGTTGCCCCCCCCCTTCAGCTGTTCCCCTCCTCTTCTTTACCCCCTTATCTCCTGCCCCTCACATCCCAACGTACGATTCACCGTCAGCTTGTATGGACACAGGCATCCACATACACTCTGGTGCAGTGTGCCCCGGCTGTAAACACAGCTTGAGCGGCAAACAACTCATGTTTCCGAGAAGCCTGAAAAATCGGGTTATTTGAAGTCGCTGAATATTCAGTCCCCTTGGTCGTCGTGATGTAAGCGATTGAGCGTGAAGATTGCTATCACTCTCTCGTATGAGGAGATAATCATAAAATTTGACATTTTTTGAGAAAGAGGAATCTTTGTGAAATAGAACTGTTTAAAATGTGAGATGGGAATCCCATTTCCAAGACGATTTGTGCAGTCCTGGGCCCTGTTTTATGAAAAGATGAAATCGATTTTAAATTTCCCTAACACACAGGCTGCCATAGACTTATCATAGAAATCAACTTTATGATCAATTTTAACTCTTCATAAAACAGGGCTCAGGGCCCAAATTTCCTTAACACACAGGCTGCCACAAATTTCTTTGTGATCGTCTGTATTCTTGTGTGTGTTTGTGTGTATGTGTGTTATTGTGTGTGTGTGTCTGTCTAGTATGTAGATGAAACAAAGTGCAAACAACACATTAAAAGGTTTAAGGTCAGAACAAGGGTAGAACTGGTAAAGGGGCATAGTAGAGGAACATTATGTTGGAGTGAGATTACAATCTACATACAGCAACACAAGGAAAAGAGGACACGAGGAAAGGAATTTAGGAAGAAAATCAAAAAACGAGATGAAAATAGATTAGACGTATACAATTGATGGATACATAAAAGATGGAGGCAATATAAGGAAGGGAATTAGATAGAGATAGATGGAAAGAAAACATTCAAAGATATAGGGAGAGAAAGAGATAGAGAGAATAGGAGAGAAACACATAAGGAGATAGAAATAATGTATAAATAATGATGAGAAGAGAAAACAGTAATTCATGGGAGGTATAAAAGTAATTTTGTAGTAGAATGAATAATGATACAGATATATAATGGGAGAGTGAAAGAGAGACATATGAAGTCACTGGGGGAAATAAGGGAGAGAGGGAGAGAGAGTAGGAGAGATAAGAGAAAAATGAGAGAATGAAAAGATTAAGCAAGAAAGAAAGAAAGACAGTTACAAAATGACATTTACGTATATACAGTTGAACCTCTCGTATCCGGACAAGTCGGGACCGGGGCTCATCAGGATAAGGGATTTGGCCGGATACGGGAGACTCAATGCTTTATACATGTACATATACATACACATGTACTGATGTAGCCCATTGTAGTACCACATGTAGTAATGTGTATACTGCAACCTTTTCATTGTTACATTTGGGGATGTTTCGGGATGTTGAAATGTCTGAAGGTAAGCAATTTGGAAGGAAATTTGATGCAATGTATGTTAATCATATTGGAAGTAATATGTAATTCATGTGTGTTTGGGTAGGAGTTCTCAAGGAGTTGGGAATCCCCCTTTCTTCCCGTAATTATTAAAAAAAAAATCATGGCGAGATTGCGTCCGGATAATAGAGAGATCCGGATAAAGGGAGGCCGGATAATAGAGGTTCAACTGTAGTGCCAAGAGAAGGAGAAAAGAAAAAAAAGGGGGGGGGGAGACAAAGAAAAAATATCCGATAACAAGAGATATGTGTGTTGTAAAGGTCATTGGGCAAATAATCAAATTAAGCCAATTATAGCGATACCATCACAGTGCATTTATTTCTCAAGAGTTCGACCCCTGAAAATTAATTTACCCTTCAGAGAAGAAACAAAACATGTACATACAAACCACTTAGAATGTATTATTCAACATCTACTTTAGATAGAAGAAGCTCGTATTAAATGCAGGCTGTAGATTCTGTACACATCACACCACCTCTTCAGTTAGTGTTTGTTTCAAGCATTGACTACAAGCATAACTAGTAGATGCAGATTGGTTTGTAGTGATTAGAAATTCTGGGGCATTCAGAATATGAATGATCAGATATATACTATGCTTTATCATTTACCTAGTAAAGGTTTTCTTGTATAGTCTGCATACTGCATTTACCAAGAACTGTACCTTTTTTTTTTTTGATAAAAGAGAAAAAGAATGAAAGGATGCACGATGTAGGTCAATTAGTCATTACATAAATGTGGAATTTGACACTTTATTCCACAGTCAAGTCAGTGAAATCATAAACAAACTCCATACATTTCATTAAAAGTTTTTTACGATAAAGTTTGATTTTAAAAGATGATTCTTCTTAAAGCGTGAGCAGAGAGCACAGAATGGCCTATTACATTAAATTGCAGTTTATTGTTAAGCAAAAAAAAAAAAAATCGCATTAAGACAATACGATCAATCAACAATGGATTGCAATTTCTCAGACATCTCATAAATGCATTAATTAGTATGTTGCCCCTTTTACACATGTCATCAGTTACTCGCAGTTCAGTGGGTAGGTTAGTATGGATTGGCTTTTGCTCCATAAGTGAACTGTGTCAGTATTTTTATTGACAGAGTCTCATTAGAAGTGAATCCTGTCAATTAGACATGGACAAGGATTTCCTATATTGTTATTAGTATTATTAAATTTATAACAGAAGAGAAAAATGATTTGTAATTGTCCTCATAATTGTCAATTAACCGGATCCTCGATAGCCAGATCCTAGACTCTGATTTCCGTCTTTTTTTTTCTTTTTTTTTTTTGTTTCAGCGCTTAATAATGCAATGCATTTTGCTGTCACCCGCTGTCACAGGAATGACATGGACACACATCTGCACCACATGTGCAGTAATTGACCATGTTCCCCGAATCATGTGACATGATTATTAAGCAAGCTTCATTGGTTTTATCACCCCTGACGACCCCTCCCCCCCCCCCCCCCCACTCTCTATTTGTTGTGGGAACTCGGACCAACGTTGTATCCAGTGATTGATAAACAGTGTCAGGAAGCTGCTAGCTGCTAAAGCCAATTAAGATGTTATTTATGACCGCTGATTTATTGGAGATGTCATTGGGAGACTAAACAAAGGTCAGTATTTTTTTGTTGTTTTTTTTTTTGATGAGATCTGATATCAAAGGCTTATTTTGTATTGTGGATAAATTCTTATCCTTTAATTTGTTGTCTTTCTTGTTTGGTTTGAATATCCTGTGTCAATTTGAGCACCCCCACTTTAAGAGAGGTATTCATATTAGTCTGCTTACATAGCTCCATATGTACATTTAGGGGTTGTTTTTCACGCCAGCCAATGTATTCGCTGTTTTTGTTTAACCCATTGAGGGTAGACTGATTTTGCTACAACACGCATTTCCCATAGACACCTGCCTGAGTAGACTCGGGCCTTGTCCTCAACAGGGTAAAGGTACAAGCAGAGTATCTCTGTTCACGGAGCATACAGTTAACACATCTGCTTGATTACTTTTGAGATCATCTTTCTTTGAGCATCATAAATGTCCTGAAAATAGGCTTACTTTTATTCTGAGGGTTGTCCACAATGACTTTAACCCATTTGATTTGACGGTTTGATTTTGCTACAACACGCATCTCCCATAGATGCTTGCCCGAGTATACTCGGGACTTGTCCTCGATGGGTTAAGATCTGTCCAAGACTTGCCTGAATTTGCAAAGAACAAAGGAAGGCTAGATGAAACCAGGCTACAAAGAGGCAGAATGTAAGAAGCAGAGTCAGTAAAGGGCTTGTCATTAATGATTGCAGCTAAAAGTAACTAGATTATAACATTGTGTATGTCAGCCTGCTTCACAAAACCAGCAAAAAGTCGACAACAGACATAGATTTTTAGATAATGGCAGATTCTGCAAGAGCTGACTTTAAACTTTAAAATAGTGTATAACTCAATTCAAATGGACTCTCCTGACCTCTCCAAATATTGGAAATAAAGCACACACTCTGGAAAAGTGTGTACTGATAATAGAGGCTCTGAAGTGTTGAGTCTAAATAAGCACTTAACCTGTTGACTGATTTTGCTACAACAAATATTTTCCATAATTTATTATACACCTGCCCGAGTGTACTCGGGACTCGTCCTAAAAGGGTTAATCTTACCAAACCATGCTCTGTGCAATGAATGAGACAAAAAGCAGGGTCCAAAACTCCACTGCAATAACAATGGAAGGATTATTATATCAAGCTGAAATTGAGTATGCTTCATCAACACGTTCAACTTTCAAAGCACAGTGTACAATAACACATCCACCCACACAAACATGCATAAACATGTAGGTATTTCATCTTCAATATGCGTGCAAATGTATGTGTTCTGTATTGTGGCATCTACACATATTCCTTGCCCGACCCTACGTATATGTGAGAGCTTTATTGATGTGACTGCATGTGTACCAGGTATGTTTGATACAGTTAGTGTAGCCACACATCTGCAATTATTCAATCCATTTATGAAGGACAATGCTGCAAGGGGGATTGACAATGCAGATTGCAAATTGCGTGTAAGATAGAGAGAGAGAGAGAGGGGGGGGGGGTGGGGGGGCGATGACAGAGGGAGATGGAGTAGGCAGGAAAGAAATCCCTTCCTTGTTCCTGGGATTTTTTTTTCTTTGTCCTCTCATTCCTTTCTGTTTTCTTGTGTTTTGTCTATGTTCTTTCAACTGAAGCCTTCCTTACTCCTGGTCACAATATGGCCTTACTTCCAGACTTATGATTGTTTATGTATATTTTTTTAACTGGCTTTGACTGGTGTAAGATATTATGTGGGTTTGACTGATGGGTAGTTAGAACTGACCCCTCTGATGAATTCATTTCCACTTTTGTACAGAATCAGTTTTCTTTCTTTTCTTCAGTGACACAAGCTAACTTCTTTATTTTGTTTGACCAAAGTACTACTAATTCTTATTGTGAAATATGTAAGAGGATGAAAAAAAAAATATTTCCATAAAACACTCATGCATAAGGCGCACAAAATCCTGGTAGATGGAGAATGAGAAATATCTTAAGAGTCTGGGCAAGAAGTCTACTAGCCACTTCATGTCATGTAGCATCATGTTTGAGATGAAGAAAGTGGCATATTGTATTTGCTGTACAGGAGACAGGGACATAGCAACTGTCCCTTGTGCGAGCAACATTTTTTCTTTTCATTTTATTCTTTATTTTCGTACTTCTCTCATCTCCTTCACTTGTGCTAGGCCAAGTACATGTGCACATCTTTCGTGAACATTCGCCGGATGTACATTTCCCCTTTTTCAAATTGACCACCTCCTGTCTCTAGTCTGGGTTCAAGGCCTGCAGTTGATTTTCTGCAATTTTACAAATGCGTGCAGGCTTACAGTTCATTTGAGACATTGATAGGAAATAAGGCGCACAGGTACACTTCCTTGGTCTGAAACTACTAAGGGCTTACATGCATCAGGAAGGATAGCCTCCCTCAAGGCTGTCTACCATTTTTATTGATTTGACAAGATATTTGGTAGAGACAGACATTAAGAAAAAACAAGATTCCCCAGCTTGAATGTAAGGCTTCTTTTCATCCCTTCTCTCACAGGCATTTCTTGACATTTGAGATGGAAATTCAAATTAGTCACATATATGAAAATCAGCTTCTCTTGTACATATTTATCACTTTGCAATTGTTTTTGTGAGTACCTGGCAAATAACCTGCATGTGAGTTGAGAACTGAGGAGGGCACCAATCTTGCTTCATTCTGTGTATTGTTATTTTCATCTTGTGTAGTTTAATGTGTGTATTTGTGTTCTGTGTGTGTATGTGTGTTTGTGTTTGTGTTAAATGTGTGTGTGTGATAGTCAAGGGTAGTTGTATGTGTGTGTGTGTTTTTTTTTTTTCGTGTAAATGTGTGTATAGTAATCAAGGGTAGTTTATTATGTGTGTGTTTGTATAATGTGTGTGCATGACATGGGAATATAAAATTAGCATAGCTTTGTTATGATTGAGAAAAGAAAATGAGATCATTTTTTGCCCACAATTCTAAGACATACAGTAAGGTGAATTTCAGTAATATTCTGGTCATATCCTTGGAATTGCTCATGCATACATTATCATCTGTTTATTTTGTTGTTGATGTCATATGTTGCAGCATCAGATGCTTGGCTGAAATGATTACAGAGGAGACAGTGTAATGCGTTAGAGTCAGCGGTGAAAAAATGTCGAACAGTGTGTGACAGCTGTGAGGAGAAATGCTCATAATTTGCTCGATTCGCTAAGACTGCACGAGGATCCTGCCTCCGTTCGCGTATCGAGGCACGCGTGGTCGTCATTCGTCTGTTATTCGTCTGCCTAATGCGCGACTCTTGGGAGCGAGAGTGAGCGAGCGAGAGAACGAGAGAGAGAGAGAAGGGAGAGATAACCAGTGCAGTATGTGAATGCCAAATCATCCAGCTCAGAAGCTGCCCTCAGAGGTGAACAAACTTTCCCCTTATGAATAATGCATGAGACATGCAGGAAGTCTGATGGAGGGAAGAAAAAAAATAAAGCAAGAAGGATCTAGTTGCTCTTGCCAGACTGCGTTTCTCAGTATTGTCATTGTTCTCTCCTTTGCGAGCGGTTACCTTGGCGATTGCTGTTCGCTTTCTGTACAAGTGTCACTTTCGATCTATAGGTCTATAGCTCTCTCTCTCTCTCTCTCTCTCTCTCTCTCTCTGTCTGATTCTCTGTATGTGAGTGTTATTTGTATACTTTTCTCTTCTTCTCCTCTTTCCCTTGTTCTTCTCTCTGTTTCTATATCTTTCTCTCTCTCTCTCTGTATATATCATGCTTCGTTAATGTCTCTCATCTCTTGTCTCCCCAGTTTCTCTCACATCATCTATCTCTTTTGTGCCACTATTATGTCTGTTTCCTTTCTTTGAACCTATCTCATGCCATTGAGGACGGGCTTATTTTGCTACAACACCCATTTCCCATTTGTAGACACTTGCCTGAGTATATTCGGGACTCATCTTCAATGGGTTGATATACTGTCTGAATGTCTTTCTGTCTGTCTGTTTGTCTGTCTGTCTGTCTGTTTGTCTGTATGTCTGTTTGTTTGTATGTCTGTCTGTCTGTCTGTCTGTGCATTCCTGTCCACCATTTGTATTCCATACTGGTTGTCCTATTAGTCATTTTTAAAACTCTTTAAAAGCAGCTTATGTCTAGAGATACTCCAGTTGCTTCCATAAGGATTGTCTTCAGATGTTTGGACATGATACTGTGTAAAGCAAGATATTTTGTGAAATTTTAGAGAATTTTCGCTGATATTCAATGCAGATAGTATACACAGGAACTTTTGTGTGTATTTGTATTTGAGAATCTTTGTGCATTTCAATTGCAAATCTTTACTCTCACAAAATTTGCGAAATTGAGATGCAAATATTTCTGGTTTTACGGTACTAATTTGTATGATTTTGGCATCCATCCTTGCTGTTTGGAAACACCTACTGTGAGCATTGAAGATGTTTACATACCCGGGTCTTGTAGTGCAAGACTATCAAACCTAAGCGGAGGAGGAAATCAGGTGGCATGGATGAAATGGATATATGGTGAGAGATGAGTTTAGTCTTTCCCTCTCGGATATCAGACCTCTTGCATATTTCATGAACAATCCCCCTAATCATCACATATTCTGTTCTTATTCGTTTTGATGTTTTCAAATGATGATGAGTCTGGCTCCTGTGAGTGCAACGTGCTGACTGATATCTGAAATGATATGATCGGATGATATCAAATATCGATGCGTACCGGTCATATTGCCAAAATGAAATGTAGAATAGAAAAGAAGAGAGATATGTGGAGATGCAGAGACTATCATAATAGAAGACTGGAGACATAAAAGAGATTTATAAATTGATATGTGTGCACGCAGAAGTGCTGTCAGATTGTACTAATGGAATTGAAACCATTTGAGAGTTTGTTTCAAATATCTCTCTGCCAGTGTCAATCAGCTATCATCGAGTATGAGGAAGTGTGCATAAATCATTCTTTTGTTTTCATTTTTCACTTCTTTTCATCGTGTCAGAATGTTGTGTATTGCAAATAGCCTTCTTGATGCTTCAGACCATTTTCAGAATAACAGAAATGTTTCATTTTCATTTTTTTAAATGTTATATATATATATGAAGAGTTTGTTTGCAAAAACCGATAAGTCCATATTTGCCAAATGGAGATATTTGCGATTAAAGGTCAAGAAGAATAAAGAGAATAATAAGAAATTTTTTGCTTCTTTTGACCATAACTTAAAAGATATACCTGTTATGTAGTGACCAATATATCATTTAAAAGGTATTATTTTGTACTTTCTGAGAGAGATCGTACTTGAAAATCTTCAAAAATGGACTTATCGGTTTTAGCAAATAAAATATATTTTCTATTGTCCAGGTCACAAACCACTGATTTGTAATCTACTTCATCTCACTTTACTTACCTCTGTCCATTAACATTTGCCATTCTGATGCTAGTGTTTTGCATGATGAATAGCCTTCCTGACACTTCAGTCTCTTCTTAAAATGACATAAATATTTGATAAGTCCATATTTGCTAAATGGAGATATTTGTGATTAAAGGTCAAGAAAAACAAAGAGAATAATAAGAAAATTTGTGCTTCTTTTGACCATAACTTCAAAAATGTACCTTTATATGTAGTGACCAATATATCATTTAGAAGGTATTATTTTGTACTATATGACAGAGACCGTACTTCAAAATCTTCAAAAATGGACTTATTGGTTTTTGCAAACTCTTCATTTCATTTTCGTATTTTTGTGTCATACTTCTATTGTCCAGGTCATGAACCATTGATTTGCATTTAGTGTTCTCATTTTATCTTAACCAGTCTCTGGGTGCCTGGTACAAACATGAAGTGTTAAAATGCTTGTTTGTACCCCATAGGCCTATAAACCATCAAGTTGGGGGGGGGGGGGGATTTAGTTGCACCAGTGACATCCATTCTCATATAATGAAAGATGATATGAAAAAGTATATCTCATATATGAGAAGGAGTATATGAAAGTGGTTTCATTTAATATATTTCTCTACAAAATCAGACATAAACTTCTAGGAAGAAAAAAATGTCAATTTGAGAGAGAAAAAAGAACTTAAGTTTTCATAAATCTTTTTGAAATGTATTTCTCTCTCTCTCCCTCTCTATCCCTTATCCTTTCTATCTCTTTCACTTTCTCTCTAGATATATTTCTCTATTTATTTTTCTCTTTCAATTATTCCTCTTCCCTCTGATTAAAGACACTTTTACTATTTGCATAGGAAACAAAAACTCAGCTTTAGTGCTTCAAAATAGTTCTAAAATGTGAGTTAGGGATAGAAACAATAAATGTAAAATGTTAATCAGTATAATCAAGGTTAGGTAAAAATTGCTAAATGTACAAAATGTGAACGATAGTTTTATCAAAATTATTTCTAGAATAAACCATCTTCATCTACGGTTTATTGAGAAAAATAGTGATATCTCCTTAGCTCCTTGTATCTTAGGCTTTAATGCAAAATTTTAATATGGTAGAATGTTTTGTGATACAACTGACCTACACATATGCATCAAATGTGATATAACTCAAACATTTTTAAATTGCTGCTCCAATGGTAAACAGTGGCTTTAGCCTCTCTCACTCTCCTACTCATATCCATCTCTCTACTTCCCTTTTACCTCTCATACTGTCCAAGTCTGTCTGTCTCTCCTGTAGCGTAAAACACATGCAACACATTTGCACCATTTTTGCGGTGGTGTTTGACTAACCTTATTTCCCGAGCATCCCACTCGGCCAGCAACGAATCAATACACCTCTTGCTTGATTAGAGCTTGGCTTTTTCCCACGTTCCTGACTCTGTTTCATTTTAAGTAGAGTGGATGACTTTTCTACCACAGAAAGTGAGCAGGGAAAAAAAAAAGTGGGCCGCAGTTGAAATGGAAGCACATTGGGTAGACAGGAGTAAATGGGAGATTGATTTTATGTGCTGTTTGAATCTGAGATTGATCCTGCTGTAATCAGTATACCAGTAGATCAGTGTGATTGATATAGCCACATCTTCCATAATATTTTGTGTTAGGGTTAAGGTTAGGCTTTGGCTTTCCTAGTCACTTGACTATGTTGGCAGAAATGATGAGTACAAGACCGACAACTTCGAACAAACTCCATAACTTGGCAAATTTACAGAATGAATGACCTGTCTTACTCTGCGAGTCAATGGAATATTTTGTTGGCAAATATATTTTATCATAATTAATAAGTTACCAGCAACACTCTTAATCAATGTCCTATTATATTGGAAAATGTAATAAACATCAGGATGTAGCAACATTGTTTTGTAAGTCAGATCCCTACATTGCCAAATTCAATGAAATAAGCTACGCTGCTAGTCAAATCTCAATCTTCACAAATACAGAGAATACAAAAATCACAAAAGTGGTTTTGTTAGTATAGCCTTCCTGTATTAATACTAACATTGAATAAATGACCACTAACACTGCTAATGATATTCCTATATTGCAAAGAGGGCCTTGCAATCATTCCATGTCTGTGGTGAGAAAAATAGCAAGCCTGTGCAGAGAAAGATAACCCTTACTATAAGGTGTCTCGCTGCTGAGAGCTTTCAATATTCATCAACTTCAGAGCTGTCATAGGTAATATGGGGCTAATGGAAGAGGGAAATGTGTTTTTCCACACTTACTGTATTACTACAGTGATGATTTGCTTTTGCCGCCCCCAGTCAGTGCATATGCATTATGTATGTCGTATGTATAGCCCATAATGTATGTGTGTATGTATGTACTGTGTGTGTGTATGTATGTACTGTATGTGTATGTATGTGTGTATGTGTTTTTATACATATGTGTTAAGTTTTTGAGTGTATATGTGATGTATATATGAAGGGTTTGTTTGCAAAAACCGATGTCCATTTTTGAAGATTTTGAAGTACGATCTATGTCATAAAGTACAAAATAATACCTTTTAAATGATACATTGGTCACTACATGTAAAGGTATATTTTTGAAGTTATGGTCAAAAGAAGCCCAAATTTTCTTATTATTCTCTTTATTTTTCTTGACCTTTAATCGCAAATATCTCCTTTTGGCAAATATGGACTTATCGGTTTTTGCAAACAAACTCTTCATATTATGTCTGTATGTATGCATGCATTTATGTATGTGTATGTGTATGTATGTATCAATATCTGTATAGAGAGAAAGGTAGAGAGGGAGAGAGAAATAGAGATAGACAGACAGACAGACAGATACATACACATATAGATACTTGCACGGAGGTAAATATTTCATTGGAGTATGATACAACAATGAATGACAAGGACATGATTTTCACATTTGGCTGCGCTAATCTCCAGACCAATTACACCAGCAAGGCAAAATGTGAGAGATTTATCAGACATTTGATGGGCTGTGTCAGGTGTATAGAGGGAAATAATACACTTATAGCAAACAGTGATCGATGAGAAACGGGGCAGGTTGGTTGTGTTCCTGCTTGGAAAAAAAAGGATTGGCTTGCTGTCTTACTAAGATGTGAAATGAATGGTTCATGATGGATAAGATCAGTGCCTATTGCAACTATTGATGGTGAGTTCCTCTGCTAATCCAAGCAAGTGCTTTAGTAACTGTCATTCTTGAACAGCAGCGCAGTTGCCTCTAATACACATTTAGAGAAATGTTGACCACCAAAGAGTGTTGAACACCACAGATACACCAGTGTGTGTAGCATGAGCAGTAGTGCAAGCACAACACAACGCTGGCTTTACACCACCTTCTTGGAGGTATAATGAGACCTTTTGTAAATATAGTGATAGAGCAGATATTTTGAGCAACATAACACCAGAACTACACCAGTGTGTAGGTAAATGGAGTGTGTAATGGTGCCTTTAAGCATACGCATATATGTAATGCAGTGTTATTGGCTACATAGCACTGGTGCTACACAAGTGTTAAACAAAATCATTAGTAAGGTGTAATGATGCCTTCATGCAGAGAATGCAAAGACTAGCAGCGTTAAGACACTAGAGGAAAAGCAAGGATATACACCAAGGATATATTCCAGTGTTAAAGATATTATTTACCATTTGCAGATGAAACAGAAACCCAGCTTTAGTGCTTCAAAATAGTTATAAAATGTGAGTTAAGCATAAAAACAACCATTGTAAAAATTTTAATCAGGATAATCAATGTTAAGTATTGTTAGATATTAAAAAAATATATAATAGTTATAATAAAATTGTTTCTAGACTAAACTGTCTACAGTTATGGTCTAATGACAGAAACAGTGATATCTCCCTATATTTTAGGTTTTATTGCAAAATGTTTATATGATATGATATTTTGTGATATTACTGACCTACATATATGCATCAAATGTGATAACTTGACAAATTTTAAAATCACTGGTCCCAAAGGTAAACTGTACCTTTAAGCATGCTGACATCATGACATAGATAATTGGAACACAGACATCTAGGTATTGAATACCAATGTCAGGATTACATCTCTGTTTCTATTAATGAAAGATATTATTCTGTTTGGGGAAAGACTGCCAGGTTTACACCAAAGTGTATAATTACACCACCTCTGTGAACACAGTGCAGAGATATTGATTGTAAGCTCTGATTATGTAATACCAAGTGTTACAGCAGTCTCTTTTTTTTTTCATCTGTCAGTTGCATAACACCAGACCATTGCTGCATTGTCTCTCTATATATGTAATTTACAATAATAAGTAACAACTATGATGGCCGTATACAAAAGTGCTAAAAATAGTTTGCTACTGTAAAAGTGGTTTCTTTCGGGGTGGTTTTCTTTTCGCGCTTTGAGGTTGAACCGCGAATTTAACATCACGCGAAAATGTTTTGAAATCGCCGCTTGTTACAACGCTATTGCGCACATGCACACACGAAGATTCGTGTTGATGGTCAGCACACACACAGCGATACCATGCAATGTAGGTACAAGCATGTTATAAAGAACTCGAGAGACGGAATTTCAGGTAAGCCTGCATTTAATTTTAATTTCTATTTGATAAATAAAAGAATAATTGGATTATAGTTTGGGTTTTCATGTGCAAAATAAAACAGTTTTTGTCGACTGTGAATTCACAGATTTTGCCGACCGCGAATTTAAACACATGCAAAAAAGTCGGCACTGATGGAAACCGCGAAAGTATCTGTACGCGAAAGAAACCACTTTTACAGTACTCTGTTTGGTAGATCATATTTTAAGAATGTGGTTATTACTGTAATCAGTACTGTAATAAGCACTGAAGGCCTTAAAAGTCATATCTTCACTTTGATATCAATTTCTGAGTACCAGAGAAGCAAATATACAGTCAACATGCTCCAGTGACTTCATATTAACTAGGATCCATTGTGTACCCCATCACCATAAAAGCTTAATAACATGGTAGAAATATATTCCCTGATATTGGCATTATGAAATTCTCTATATGCAGTGATAGATAATTTGTCCCATTTTAATCTACAAAATGCATTACAGTAATGGCATGGAATCTGGCCACCAGAGGTTGGAAAACTTGGCTTAGAGGTTCAGATGAAGTTCACCATGCATGAGTCATGGCTTACATTTGATACAGTAGGTCAATGCAAACCACCTTTTTGAAATGTTTCATCAAAAAGGGGGAAAAACACGGAATTGCAAGTTGTTCTTAAAATTTAATATTTGGACAGGGAAAAGTAAAGTTTCAACCCATCAACCATCATAACAAATGTCATGTTTTCTTCATTTTTTTTTTCAGTCAAATCACATTATCTGGCAGATTTCCCAGATCTGGTGTCTGCGACTTTATGAGGATGGAATTACAATGGGTTACAGGCAAATGAGAAAACAGGGCTGGATCAAAGACTACAAGATATCTGCACCACAATGTCAAACCCAAGTGTTAGACCGTGGCAGGAAGCAATACCACTTGACCAGAACAAAACACAATGACAACATACAAAAATTATCTGGCCATGATGCAACTTTCTACCAGCAACATTTTAACGAGGGTAGGAGCACTTGATAGCAACTGTTACATAATATCTGAAGTAGAGGAGGCATTTTGTTCTTTCAAGAGTGAATTTACAACCACTGCTCCAGTTCATCATAAAGTGATCATGCTCTTAAAGATATCATATTCATGCCCCCCCCCCCCTCCCCTCTTTCTGATGAAACTTGAAGCAGGGCAGACATTCAATGCTGGTCAATGGCAATCCGATCCATATCTAAGCCCAACTTTGAATCGTTTATTTATAATTTCTATCTTTCTTTGAGCACTGGACGTAATCTTTTGTGTATGTAAAGCGCTTTTGTGAACCTATTCTTGACTTGAATTGCGCTGTATTATTGTTATTATTATTATTATTATTATTATTATTATTATTATTATTGTTGCTATTGATATGATCTAAAACCAATATGTGAATGAACATTATGCTGTTGTTCAGTGATGTGCACAATGGAGCCAGCAAATCATTGATTGAAAGCCAGCAATTATTGAGTGACCTTGCCAAAGACTAACTGAAATGAGCTGGAATTGAAATGTATGACTTTTCAGTGAAAACACACATAACATTGAAGGCACGTTGGAAAATCCTCATTGGTAAAAAGGCAAAGAAATATTAATTTTTAAAATTTTGTTTATGAGCACAGTACTACTGTATATGCCAAATATTTCATGAGGTTTTTATTTTCGCGAATTTCATGAGTCAGGTCCTATTTGCGAAATTAAAGCTACGTGAAAATATTGACTCGGATCCTGATGTGAATGAGTCGTACACGTGTACCGTTCTGCGTTCAGTACTCTCTAAAAAAAGAAGAGTGAAAATCTTAACTCTTGAAGGAGTGGAAGGAGTGAATAACAGAAAAGAGTGAGTTCCTAGTGAAACTGGAGTGAATTTTGAGTGAAAATGTTCATTTTCACTAATCTTAGAGTGACCTCATGAATCACTTGAAGATTATGGAGTGATCCTGAGGTCACTCCAAAATAGTCAAAATGAATGTTTTCACTCAAAATTCACTCCAGTTTCACTCGAAACTCCCTCTTTTCTGTTATTCACTCCTTTAAGAGTGCACATTTTCACTCTTCTTTTTTTAGAGAGTACAGGACTCCGCAATCGCGAATTTAACCACTCGCGAAATCGTAGTTCATTTTAAGAATAGAAAATTGATCTAATTTCTGATGCCTGAAAAGATCAATAATGGACATTAAGAAATGCTACTTTTAACAATTTTCTAAATACAAACATAGTATTACACAAATTTCGCGACCCATTTGTACCTTCATGAAAAAAAAAAATAAAGGTCGAGTTCCTACACACAAAACATAGCATCCTGTTTACTGATCTGCATTTGAAAATGTCATATTTATGTGATGCCATTCCATGTATGTATGACAATATATTGATTAAGTGTACATGCCTAGAGTGACAAGTTAAGAGAGAATAACAGAGAGAGAGAAAGAAAGGGGGAGAGTGAGAGGAAGAAAAGGGATGGTAAGAGAGAGAAAGAATAGAGAAAGAGAAATACTGTAAAACATTATATTTTCGCGGCATGAAATTTTCGCGAATTGGAGCTAACGGCCTTTTTTTGCGGCATGAAATTTTCCCAAGTTGCCTCTAACATTTAATGTATAGAGTGTAGACAAGAACTTTCATGTGCATTTAATTTTGCAAATCTTGGCTCTCATGAAATTCACAAAATTAAAATGCACATGAACATTCTTCGTTTTACAGGAAAAAGAAGGCAAAATGGAGCAAAATAGATAAATAGAGGGGGAGAGAGAGAGAGAGAGAAGAAAGAGAAAATGAGGGAGAGACAGAAGGAGAGACAAAGGAGGGAGAGGAGAAGGAAAGAGAGAGAGAAGGAGAGAAAGAGATGAGAGAATGTAGCAATCTTCTGATTATGTTTGCAATCTATTGATTGGTCAGTGGGAAGAAATATAGGGCAGGGTAACTATGTTTACCTACACCTTGCTGTTTGATATCAAATAAAGATGTATGTCAATCTTTACCCACTGTTTGCCGTTTAGTGTCAAATCTAGGCAAGGCTCTTATATTACCCGAGATTTTTACTCCCACCTCACAGCAAACTTGATTGAATTGAGATCTGATTGTGCCCACATGAATCAATACACTTTCAGAATAGTTTGGAATAATGTAAATTTTCAGCAGAAAGACATCAGTGTACCTGATAGGTGTTTTTAATATTCTTTCTTTTTGCAGATATTGTCTCATTTTCCGTTCTCTGAAAACTCTTGCTTTCCTGTCTCATGTGAACGACCACAAACTGTAGACTCGGCGGAATTTTTGCCCTTCCTGCAAGCTTTTGTTGTGAAGGATGTGGAAGCAAATCCCTACTTTATAATTCAAGGGAACTACTGTGAAGAACAATGAAACATAATCCATGAAGTTTTCTTGTTTCTATTCACTTGTAATACTTATCCATGTATTAAAGGAAGCTGTCAATCATCAGAGATCGCTGTTACTTTTTACAGTATCTTGTATTTTTTGTGTTGGTTTTATGCCAAAATTACTGCAGGTTTAAACATAAAGTACTATTTTTCTCAAATTGTGCTACACTCATGTCTATTTTGCAGGGAAAGTAAAATTACTATGATTCCACAAACAAGAATATTATTCATTTCCATCAGACGTCATAATACTGCAGTACTATTCATAAGGTTGACATCCCTGAAAAATGGGTAAATATCTACTGGCTTGTTGAAAGTTTATAAACTCAGTCCGTCAATCCGCAAGACAAAAAAAAAATACACATTTTCACACAGGAAGATCTCGGAGAAAAGAGAGACAAACATGTAGAGATACTGAGAGAATGTTTGCATCTTTGACGTCTGTTCATGAAAGCATTGTACAAGTAGGTGCAGCCTGGGTATTTCCATTTCTTGTTTAAAAAAACAGTTAAAGTAAAACTAAACTTGTGGGGGTTTTTTTGTGACAGGAAGACAATGCAGACATCTAGAAGTATAGAGGAAGACATTTCTATTCTGCCTGAGGCATTAAGTATCTTTGGTAATGCTTCTATGGTCCCTGGAAACAAATGTGGATTCTGAGGAGAGAACTTGTATTTATAAGTCTTGACAAATGTAGCTTCAAACTGATGCAATCAAACTGGATTCTTTAAAGCATTTGAGATGAATTTCATTATTTGGGAAAGGAGAAATTAGAGGGCCTGTAGCTGGATCAGAAGGTAATAATAATAATGGTCATTTTGGTGGTAGATTCGGGGGTGGGGGAAGGGAATCAGATGAGAGGGGAAGCAAGGGGTAATGGCTGTTTGGGAGACAAGGGGGGAGGGGAATTATTATGAACTTTACCATATTATAGTGAACCAGCTCACTGTTACCTCCTCCAAGGAGATACTGTTTTTGCCAACATGATTGTGTTTGTTTTTTAGTCTGTCTGCATGTTAGCAATATTAGGTCTACTCCAAAAGTATGGATCAAATTTTTTGGAAAATTTACGGAATAGTTCTGGCATAGTAAAAGGAGCAGATGAGTGATTTTGGTGATGATTGAGAAAATCATCCAGGGGAGCATTTCATGAAGAGCTTTGGTCAGATATTTTTCTGACAAACTGTTACAAGCTACTGAAATCCTTGCATCTGATTGGCTGAGAGCAAATTTGTTCAACAACTTTGTTAGACAAAATGCTCCATGAAATGCCCACCTGATCTAAGATATTTTTGATGATGCATGCTGAGTTTTATATGCATTAGCGACCTTATGGCGTTGACAGAGGTTTGTGCTCGCTGGCATTTCTAGTTGTCCTATAAACCCCCTTTGGGTCATAAATGATGAAGAGATTCCTAGAAGTGTATGCCATGCCCTGCTCATGCAAAGTAATGAGTGTGTAATGGGGAGAAGTACCACATTATAATTTTTCTCCTTGTTCCTGTTACTAGAGTAATGCATAAACCAGGCCTCTCAGAGGGGTTAGATGATACATATCCACGTTTGTTGCTGCCATGAAAATTAAATGTTAATTGTAAGTAGAAGCATGAGCTTCACAAAAATGACAGGAAGGATTATAATGTGGGTAAAAATTGAAAAGGGCATGGAGCTGATAATGTCCTGCAAGTGCGATGAAGTATAGGAATGCGACAAACTTTAGGAGTGTGTTAAAAGAGCTATGCTGTCACGTCATTAACACGCTTGTGTGTATCGGCAACATAGCTTACCCTTTGCCGACCTCTCTGTATTGTATTGCATGCGAATACTCCTGCCTATTAAATGCTCATGAAGATGTGTGTGTGTGTGTGTGTGTGTGTGTGTGTGCATAGTGAGTGCTTGTGCATATGTATGTGAGGGAGAGATTGAGTGTTCTTGTGTAAGGTTTCATAGAGATAGTGGTGTGTTCAGAAACATAGATTATAGATGGATTGAATGAGGTTTATAATGTTTGTGTGTATGGGGGGCATTTGGGCTTGCGAATGTGTTGTCAATCATTGGATAAATCACGGGAACGGGTCTGTTCAAATGTGAATAACAAGTCATTAGTGCTCGCCTTGTTATGTTGTGGGATTAATTTCACATTTCGAGCATCTGATTGTTGAATCAAGCCAAATATGTGGGAATATGAATAACAAGACTGAAGTGCCAGGCATGTATGGTTGATGGCTTAATTTGCACAAAAAGGAAAGACAAGTTTCTACATGAAATTTATTATATCTAGGAGAAAAAAACACCAAAACTGTCGGTTGGACTAATGTGTGTGTTTTTAGTGTCTAAGAATTTGTACGTTTGTTTGAAAAGCCATGTTGACCTGTCTTTTAATAGAAGCAATTTCTACTTTGTAATAGTAAAAAAGGAATGTTTGTATTACCATTTGCTTGCATTGAAAAGAAGTGATTTTAACAAAACATATTTGTATATGTTGAGATTTGACTCTTCTTCAATTTGTCTTCCTCTCAGAAATGAAATTTGTTGGATCGCAACTGCTGAATTGTGTATGTTGTATGTGTATGTATTCAGTAATTTTTTTTTCCCCTTTTTCAGTCTTTGTTTTAAGTTTTAAGTGTGGAAACGGGAACTTAAAATGGAGCTTAGTGGAGCCAAGAAGAGAAATGACTCAATGTATCAGTGAATAGACAGGATGTTTCTGTTACTGTTGGAAATCGTATCTGGCAATTGACTGGCAGTGTTGCAGTCTGCATCCAGTGATGGTTTCAAAGGAACTCTTCGAGGGGATAAAGAAAGTTTCTTGGTTTAAAAAGATGGTATAGGTTTAGTTGAGGTTTCCGACTTCAGGTTTGCATTTTTTTTTTGTGATATAACAAGAAACCTCTTATGATATGAAAGAGCATACAATTCTAAGAGGAACTCAAAGTTTATTTTATGAAAATTGGTTCTGAAATGGCTGAGATATCCAAAATAAAGCAATCCTAAATAAAGGTTGGATCCACCTTTATGGATCATTTTGTTTTGCTTTATTTTTGGATACCTTGGCCATTTCAAAACCAATTTTCATAAGATAACTTGAGTTCCTCTTAGCATTGTATGCTCTTTAATATTTTATAAGTGGTTTTGTCTCTATCTTGCAAAATGTTAAAAGCTGAATTCCCATCTCAACAAAAATGATACCATTCCTTTAAAAGGTCCCATTCTGTGAGTGCATTAAATTTTCATGATGTATGCATCTCGTCATAGCTATCTCCCACTTTGTTTTGCTCTATTTCTTCAGAGCTGCAGGACAGGAAGTCACCGGAAGTATCATCAGCAGGGCCTAGCCCAGGGTCACCCTTCAAACAGGGCGAGCCTCGGACCCCGGAGACCCAGAAGCTGACCAACCTGCCCAGTCGACCACCGGTCAAGCTGGAGTTTGAAAACATCGCATACAGCATACAGCAGGGGGACTGTTGCAAAAGAAACAGAGGTATGTGTATGAATGTCATCATTTTTGCTCACAATTTAAGATTCGGCTCCCTGCAGAACTCTGGAAGTGATGTACCAGCAGCTAGAAAATGTAGCCAATCAGCAACCACTGGAACTGTGCTGCTCCGCAAACCCCCATCAACAATCACTATCGTTGTCCCGTCTGAACACCGGCACCTTATTTCAACTCATTTGCACTCATTTAAAACCTACTTTGCACCTGGCTTAGCAGTACCCTCCATTATGACACCACTAGCACCATCCCAATTCTCTCCAATCTTACAGCCGATAGCACCTTGCCAATATCCTCCATCTAACACCACTGGCACTTTCAATCTCCTGTTATCCTATCATGAGTAGCATACTGTCACCCTGCCAGGATGTTTACTACCAGCTTAGCTGCACCCTCAGTCACCCGGTACTGCACCCAGCTTGCCACCATTAGCACCCCATCAAACTTGGCCACCACCCCATTAATGCTTTACTAGTACAGAACATTAAAGAGCACCCCTTCAAAATGAGCTAGCATCCCATCAGAATGCAACAGCAATCTCTAGGACTCTTGTCAGCTTTTTATTAGCACTCTTGTAGTAGCACCTACTTGCAACCACCCATCAACCCCTAGCTTGTTTTCTGTACCGAGCAGCACCCTGTTATCACCCACCAGTATCATATCACTGCAAACTACCATACCATACGCCATCCATTAGCACCTCATATCGTCCCAGCTGCGCCATTTTCTACACCTCTGTGCAAGAACTCCCACATTCACCACCAACTCCATTAACGTTTATTAGCACAGCCCTTAAAGCACACTTTTGACACATTTTCGTCTGCTTGCTCGAGGTGATCTCTTTCTTTTTTTTCTGTCACCCCCTTTTTTACTCTTCTATCATTTCAAGTGTAAACATATTAATCACAGTATGTCATTTTATTCTCTGAATGAATGCTGTGCATAATGTGACCCTGCATCACAAACCCACCAAAAAGTCGCCAAACATGGATTTTTAGTTTAGGGCAGACTCTGAATAGAGCAGACCCTGAGCTTTTAAATGGTGTATAACTCCTTACAAATCAACTTTCCTAACCTACCTCAATGTAAAGAATGGGTACACACTCTGGAAAAGTGTGAAGTTCATGGTCTATTTATTGAAAGTGCTTTATCTCACCAAACTGTGCTCTGTGCAGGATGTAAAACTCTACAGCAATCTGAATGAAGGGATTACCGGTAGCAAATTAAGCTGAAATTGTGCAAACTAGACTAATGCATTCTTTCATGTCATATCCTAACTTTCAAAGCAGTTACATTTTCCTTGCAAAGTTATTGCATGTGTAGAGTGTGTAAAGGCTTTTAAAGAAATGAAAAGGGGTCTCAATGACATATCTAATCCAACAATTCTACCAAAAAAGCATTTCAGAAAACTACCAAAAAACAAAACAAAACAAAAAAAAAAACAAAACAAAACAAAACAAACACACCATTTCCCATTTGTTCTATGACCCCAAATTTAGGATAATGTAGAAGAAGAATTGCTGTTTCAGAAAATATAAAAGAATGAGGATTGACTAGGTTGACCTACTGGAACAAAAAACAGGATGTAAGCCACTGGAGCAACAACAATGAAGGGATTATCAGATTAAGCTGAATTTAAGCACTCATTATCAACACATTCTGTAAATGATTAATGTCAACTTTCAAAGCAGTAATATCATTCTTTCGAAAGTTACTAGAGTTGGAAGTAAAGAGTATGGACAGAGTTATTAAGAAATGAAAAGGGGACTGTATAAGACACACCTCATTACACTAAACTGCTAAAAACTCAATTTCCTGTTTGTTTTATGATCCCAGACTTTAGTATTATGTAGAAGAGGACTTGCCCTTTCAGAAAATATGAAAAACTTAAGATTGGCTGGGTTGACCCATTTCACCTATTTTCAGTCGTCACACAAAATCGGTGCATGCGACTTTTTGTTGGTTTTATGATGCATGGTCACAATTGTACATGGTAAAAGCCGATTCCTGCTTCGCCGCTGTTCCTGTGGACAGTTTATCATTCAGGATTGAGAAAGTCACTTACCTTTCTCGCTGTCATGACTGAGTAGATTGTCCTGGGAAAGAGCAGCAAACACCAGCTGAAAGTTTGTTGACCTTCAGAGAAAACCCTTCTTAAAGGTGCATGTTAACCCGTTGAGGACGAGTCCCGAGTATACTCGGGCAGGTGCTTATGGGAAATGTGTGTTGGAGCAAAATCAAACCGTCCTCAACGGGTTAACATTGATTCTACCTTGATAAATCTCAACTGCGTGGTTCTGTACTTATGCTGCAAGTCTCTTCGATATTGTGTGGGGGGAAAAAAAATGGTCATGGGGGAAAAAAAAGCTACTGAGAAATTGAAACAGACTTCCAAAGTGATTGCTGAATTGGTTGAAAAATTAGATAGTTGTGCATAAACAATCAATGCTTATGCTTTCCCCATGGACAGCTGCATTTAAAATGAACCATTCAGATATGGGCACAGCAGGGTGATATTATTTTGTTGATACTTATCATGGTAGTGACGGGTATATCATCAAAAACTTTCACTAGATTGAGCATTCCCTCCCCCTCATTTGACCATCACTTCATAACATACCACTTGAAGCTCAACATTTGTTTTTTTCCAAATCTAGCTACTACAGTGTCAAATAGAGTCTTTGAAGTGTGATGATCATGTGACAGGCAGTTGTTACATGGTGAAATGAGCGAACTTCTGTGGAAACTTCCTTTGGCTGAGTCACGACAGGTCATTATGTGTGGAGTGCCTTGGTCAACCAAATCTCTAAAATCCCCTTGTAGCTTCCTGTGTTATCTGACTTTTACTGAAATAGATAGTTTAAAGGGATGATTTATTCCTCTCCCCCCCCCCCCCAAAAAAAAAAAAGATAAAGGGATTGTTTTAGTTCAAGTGAATACGGGAAGGGTTGTGAAATATTATTTCTCCTGAAATAGATGTGTTAATGGAAGATCTGTTCCCCCCCCCCCCCACAAAAAAAACCCCAATAATAATAAAAAATAAAGGGATTATTTGTAGATGAGGTGAATACAGGAAGAGTTGTGAAACATTCTTTTTACTGAAATAGATGGTTTAAAGGGAAGATCTAATCCCCTCCCCCCCCCCCCCCCCAAAAAAAAAAAAGAGAAAAAGATAAAGGGATTATTTGTAGATGAAGTGAATACAGGAAGGGTTGTGAAACATTATTTTTTTTTTTTTACTGAAAGAGAGGGTTTAAAGGGAAGATCTGCCCCCCCCCAAAAAAAAAAGATTAAGGGATTATTAGCTCACCTGAGCCAAAGGCTCAAGTGAGCTATTGCGATCGCCCTTCGTCCGGCGTCCGTCGTGCGTCGTCCGTCGTCCGTCGTCCGTCGTCCGTCGTGCGTAAACTTTTTACATTTTCATCTTCTTCTTGAAAACCCCAAGACCGATTTTCATCAAACTTGGCAGGTAGCATCCCTAGGGGGTTAGGAACTTAATTTGTCAAAATGGGCACCATGCCCCACCCAGGGGGCCCCAGGGGGGCCCAAACCCCCCAAAATTAAGGAATCTGTAAAAATCTTCTTCTCTAGAACCAGAAGTGATAGAGCTAAGTTAATACAATGAGTTAGTACATTGATGCTTGTAGTTTCAAGTTTGTTCAGGGCAGAATCAGGGGTGCCCCCCTTGGGACCCAGGGGAGGGGGGGTGGGGAGGGGTCCTAATGGGGCCTAAATTGTACATTTTCATCTTCTTCTTGAGAACCCCTTGACCCATTTTCACCAAACTTGACAGGTAGCATCCCTAGGGGGTTAGGATCTCAATTTGTTAAAATGGGCACCATACCCCACCCAGGGGGCCCTCAGGGGGGGCCCAAACCCCCTAAAATGAAGGAATCTTAAAAAAAAAATCTTTTCTAGAATCAGAAGTTATAGAGCTAAGATAATACTATGAGTGAGTACATTAGTGACTGTAGTTTCAAGTTTGTTCATAGCAGATCCAGGGGTGCCCCTCTTGGGGGCGGGGGGGGGGGGGGGCCCTTATTGTACATTTTCATCTTCTACTTGAGAATGCCTGGTCAAATTTTAGTAGAGCTGTGAATTATTTAGATTAGTGACTGCGTGAAAGGGGAACTTGCGATACTCAGGTGAGCGCTAGACCCGCGGGTCTCTTGTTTGTAGATGTTAGTGCATACATTAATGTTTGTAAAACATAATTTCAGTGAAAAAATGTATGGGATATTGAACGATCTATTCAATAAGTTGTGAAATTCTCTGCTTTGGGTTGATTTGGTCTGCCACCCTCATGTGTTGAGATCTGTGTGTATCATCTTTTTCAGAATAGTGGAACAGTTAAAAAAAAAAGACAGAGATGAAATTTCTCACAAGTTTTATTTACATTTGAAAGCACTCATTCTCGTGACTTGCACCTGAGGCAAATACTGTTCTCCACACCTTGTGGAAGAGCTAGGTTAAGGAGATGGTCTAGTTTTTGGTTGAAATGGGGATTCAGATTTTAACTCTTTGTGAGATAATTCGAAACCACATACATGAAATATTAAAGAGCATACAAAGTTTATTTGTGACCCTGCATCACAAAACCAACAAAAAAAGTCGCCAGACAGTGATTCTTAGTTAAGAGCAGATTCTGAAAGAACAGACTTTAAGCTTTAAAATGATACATAACTCAGTTCAAATGGATTCTCCTAATCTATCTTAATATTGGAAAGAAAGCACACACTCTGGAAAGTATGAACTGAGAAAAAAGGCTCTGAAGTTCAAGATCTATGCAAGCGCTTTAATAATCTTTAAGGCAAGCCGTGCTAGCTGTGCAATGAATGGAACAAAAAAACAGGATGTAAACCACCAGAGTAACAACAATGAAGGGATAATCAGATTAAACTGAAATTAAGCATCTTCTGGTAACACGTTCTGTGGATTATTAATGCCAACTTTCAAAGCAGTAGCACCATCCTTTCCAAAGTTATTAAAGGCCTGGTCCCACTGCACTTGCGGATGCAAAGAGGATGTAAAGCGTACAAAAAATCTTGCCATCCGTTGGAAAACGCTACGAATCCGCTGTGTACCCATCGCATACGTGTTTCATCCGCTCTATCCATCGAGCATCCGTCCACTGTGATTTCATCCGCGCAAAAAGTTTTAAGCTGCTTAAAACTTTTAGAACGGACGAACTTTCCGCTGTGTACGATGTAAATCCGCGACATACGAGCAACAGACATTGTATGTCCGTGCGGCATCCCTTAAACGTCCGCTGCATCCTCTCTGCATCCTCTGGGCATCCTCACAACTCACATCCGCTGCAGCTAAAAACGGAAAGAGGGAGAAAAGATATGGTACGTGGAACGTCTTTACATCATTAATAGCAAGTTAATAGAAATGATGTAAGCGTCTGCATCTCGTATATAAAGCATTTCGAAAGCATCCCCTCTGCATCCACTCTGCATCCGCTCTGCATCCACTCTGCATCCGCTTTTTCTGCTATGCGTCCATTTCGCAATTATCTCCGGTAACCCCTTCGGAGCTGTCATCCCCTTCCATCCGCTTTCATCCGCTAGGCTTCCAAGGAACATCCGTTTAACATCCCCGCTACATACTACCCACATCCGTTCTATTTCCGTTCTGTTACCGCCAATTTTCGCCAATTTTGTCAATTCCTGGAGCGGATGAAAGCGGATGAAGCCATCCCCGAAATTTTGCTCGTCCGCTGTGTCCTTTCTGCGTACGCTTTGTGTCCGTCGGCCAGTGGGACTGGGCCTTAAGAGTTGAAAGTGAAGAGTATGGATAGCATTTTTAAGGAATGAAAAGGGGATTCTATAAGACACACCTAATAACAATATTCTACCAGAAAGTGTTTGAGAAAAGCTGCTAAAAACGCAATGTCCTGATCATTTTATGATCCCAAACTTTGTATAATGTAGAAGAAGACTTGCTCTTTCAGCAAATATGAACAACTCAAGATTGGCTGGGTTGACGCATTTAACTTATTTTCTGTCCTCACACAAAATCAGTGAGTGCGACTTTTTGTTGGTTTTGTTATGCACGGTCATATGTGATGACAATTGGTTTTGAAATGGCTGAGATACCAAAAAACAAAGCAAAACAAAGTGGTCCTCATAAAAGTTGGGTCCCACCTTTTTTAAGGACCTCTTTTTTTCTGGATATCTTAGCCACTACAAAACTGATATTCATCAAATAAACTTCGAATTCCTCTTAGAATTGTATGCTCTTTCATATCAAGTTGTCAAGCGGATTGTCTCACAAAGAGTTAAAACTTGAATCACTATTTCAACCAAAGAAAAAAAAAAAGTTTGGGACATTCAGTGCATACTTTCTTTAATCATTCACACACTATGACATCACAGATTGTTGTAGATTTTGCTTCAAAAGAGGGCAGCACATAGTTTTTTACCAAAACTTTACAAACTGTAAAACTTTTGAACACATTGACAGATTTTTCTCAAAAATTTCGCCAAGTGCTTCATAAATCTTTTTGCATTTTGCTGAATACCCATATATGTTCGGTGAAAATTCATCATTTAAAGGTACCATCATGTTATCCTAGGGTGCAAATGTTGTCAGTGGCTTCCAAATCCTTCTCCTGCAGTGCTCCTTGGTGTCCATGGGGGTGTTTCATGAAGCTGTTCTTAAAATTACGAACGACTCAAGAACGTCTTGAACACGTCCTGGTGTGCTATACTTATCAGAATTTCAATAATTCAGCACAAGAACTGATCACCAATCGTTCTTAAGTCATTTTTTGTAAATTTACGAACAGCTTTATGAAACACCCCCCATGTAACATGACAGATTTTTCGGAAGGGTTATTCGAAATCTTGACCTTTCTCACTGAAGGAAGCCATAAATGTCATAACTCATCACACTGTGTAAGACAAATTGCTTGTGTAGACATGGAGATGAACTTGCTGAGGAAGATTTTTTTTTTTTCAATAATCTTTATTTATTGACATTCAAATCAATGCAAATATATCAGCTGATGCCGCGCTGTACAAACAGAAAAATCACACTTTTTTGACGCAATACCAACAGTGTTCTACCCAGGAGGTACTTCCTTTCTTGCGTAAATAGCACTTTCTGAGTGTTGGAAACTAAATCTAATATTTCAACACCTGGTATTCCAATCATTAAAAATTGATCATTGAAAAGAGAGAGAGAAAAAAAAAACACAAACATAATTGTACAGTAAAGCAGAATGTCATCATCAAAAGAGAATGTCATCATCTTGTAAATTGCCCAAAGAAATCCACTTTCCCTGCAGCTCTCCACAGCTGCCCCTCCTCATCCTGTAATTTTTTTTTTTATTAGTCTTCAACAGGTTAAAACAAGGGCTGTAAGTTGAGATGTGATGATGGAGAAAGATTTGACAGGGTTGCATTTGTAACGAAGCTTTGGCCAAACCGGTAATTACCCCTTGTTTGTTTTAGCAGTAGACATAAATCATGTGGCCTTCTCGATGTCAGGGCTTGAAGAGTGCTGTAATGGTCAAGTGTTATAGATTGCTTGTGTTCAGCACTTTTTCACAGACCCCTGTTCACATCCCAACCTCCGGAAGGTTGGAATCAAGGTAGATTCAAGAATGCTTAGAACATGTAATGTTAACATGTTTAGAACAGGCTAATTTTGCTACAACACAAATTTCCCATAGACCCTTGCCCGAGTATACTCAGGACTCGTCCTCATCGGGTAAGACAGGAACATCCCTATTCGTTGAGCATGTTCTGGTCAAATATAGCATGGAAACAAATGTGCTTCCAGTAGCTGAATTTGGAGAATTTATTTCATTATGTATTATTATTCTATAAAATGTTTATTGTACATGCAGAAGTTGTTTATACTATTGTGACAGGATATACGTTGAATACAACTAAAGTAACCTTTGGTGTTTTCAACATTTCTTCATCTTTGCCGATACATGCAGGAACTTGTTCATTTTGTGAGTGTGAACAGAATGCAACTGAAAATTTAGCGAGAGATTCTGGGTCTGGGTCAGTGTGAACTTTTGCCCAGGGTGAACAAACTTTCTTTCCTCGGCTGCATCTGCTCGTTGGAGAAATGTAATAAACGATCAGCCGCCTATTAGCATCCATGAGCAATGGAGGACAGAAGAGTTGGAGTATATTCGGAAAAAGATTAACCTTTTAGAACTAGGGAATCTTTACACATATTAAAGTGTCTTCATAATGCACAAACACAAGCTTATTGGAACTGTGGACAGCGGGCCCGTATAAAGTTAGCCAATAAAACTTTCATACCGTAGTCCATTTGCTGACACTCGTGTTGTCGTAACGCAGTTATTGTACACCCTGTTTGAACCAAAGCTATTATCACATCACATTTGGGAAATGAGAGGAAATTGAGGAGAATTTAGATTACATTTGAGAAAGAGGATGAAGATGAACAGGTGGCAGCAAATGGAGATTGGGACAAAGGAGGAGGATGGAGGAGGAGGATGGAGGAAGAAGATGAGGAAACGGGACAAGATAAGAGAGAGATAGAGAAGCTGAAGGACTGGGAGACTAAAAAAAAGAAGAAGAAGAAGATAGTTTGAGAGTAGAAAGAGGAAAAGGGGAGGAGGGAGATTTCAAGGAGGAGGAAAATGATGAGGGTGATGTCATAGATGATAAAGATGAGGGTAGATGGGAAAACAGAGCCAGAAAATATGGAGGGATATGAAGCCATGAAGTTTTAAACCTAGGATGGGGGGGGGGGTGGTAATGTAAATTATGATATGACCTGCAAAAAGACCAGATCTTTTTTGGCTTATATTTGTTTTATTAATATATTTTGTGTATTTTCTCTGGAAAGTTTTCGAGATCTACAATAAATCTCTGAAATATAACTTGATTTGTTGTTATTTTTCTACATTATAATTCCACTTCAAGATAACCATAACAAATTTGTACACACAGGTCTTACTGGCTTTTTTTGTATATACCATTTTCCATTTCATCACATACCTCTGTCCGCTTGTGATCTGTAACAATTTGTATATGTGTAATCTTGTTTATATTTTTTATTTGTATGTATGATTGTTTCCATATCTTATCTTGTAACATTGGATGTTTTATGTTGCTTTTTATGATTTGAAATGGAAACGAACGAATTGAATTAGAAAAATGATAACATTAATATGACACTTTAAAGGGCATCACAAATTGAATTTAAAAAAGATATGATGACATTGATAGGACAGTTTAAAGGGAATCATGGGCTGCCTGATTGTAGCAGTCTTCAGTCACTGCCCAAATGGGGTGACATTTGAAAGTCTCAGATAGCACCCATCAGGGAATTCTTGTGCATCAAAGCATATAATGCACATTGGTAATGGTTGACTCTAGCCAAGATTCTTCAGCTGGCTGTGTAGTATAGAGATCAGAAGCTGTACACGTTTTGATGCGGGGATTCTCAAACACATTCAAGCTGGGTCAACCTTCTCACTCTGTGGTCATAGCATCCCATGCTATCGGGTCTTTAACCCATTGAAGACGAGTCCGAAGTATACTCGGGCAGGTGTCTATGGGATATATGTGTTGCAGCAAAATCAAACCATCCTCAATGGGTTAATTATCAAAATTATGCTTAGATATGGAACAGGGATAAGACCAGAATAAGGGTGGAGAGATCTGAATGATGATAAAAAAAAAAATGTTGCACAAAAAAATGAACTGAAAAAAACAAACTGATGCCATCGTACAGATTAACCTGCTGTTGTTTAGAACTGGAGTTATTATACATCAAGCAAATAGGGGATAATCAAATACTGAAAGTGGCAGATTAGCGAGTGTATGATATATGCATGCATGGACAGATATATATTTAACACTCTTAAATTTGACCCATTACTCTATCTCTGCAGTGTCGAAGACGATCCTCGGTGGTCTGACGGGATGTTTCATGCCAGGGGAACTCATTGCCATCATGGGCCCCTCTGGTGCGGGCAAGTCCTCCTTCATGAACGTGCTCGCCGGATACAAGTAGGTAGCACATGATCCATCATTACCTCCCCTTCTCTCTTTTATCACTGTCTTATTTTTCCTTATTTATATGTTTACTGTATATATTTCTTCCTACTCTTTTATCCCTTGAGGTACATCGACGCATCTTGTGGCTATACGTTTGAACATATGCGGTTGTGTTTGTGGCTTTTATGTAGTTTTATGTGTGGTTGTGTGTGCAATTATGTGTGTGTGGTTATGCCTGTGGATTTGTGTTTTTGTGTGTACTATTGTACATGCTTTTCTGTGTGTGTGTGTTGTTTTTTTTTTATTTGTATAATAATGTGAATATGTGTGATTATTTATGTGTGTGTGTTGTGTGTGTGGCTGTGTGGAGCTGTACATGTGTATGTTTGGCTGTGTTCTTTGTGTGGTTGTGTCTGTGGCTTTTTATTGTACATGTATCTGTATGTGTGTGTGTTTGTATGTGTGTTCAGGTCTGTATATCAGTGGGTGTGTTCTGTGTGGCATTTGTAAGTGTGTAGGCGTATGTGAGGCTGTCATTGTGTGTGTTGGCTGTGTGTAGGCCTACATGTGTGTTTATGGTTGTGTGAAAGTACACTATGATTATGCTTGTCATTACGGAGATGAAATATTATCTTAGCAAGTGTCAATAACTAAATTAACTTGGGGCCCAGCTGTCAGTGTGTTCATATCAAGGGGGCTTTTCCGTGTAAAGGACTTTTTCATTAGAGCACATTCAACAAATATGACATAAGCAAAAAATTCTTACAGATAGCAACAACAACAACATGCAAGTTATGCATAAATCAAACATGTCCATCCTTTAAATGCTTCAAATTACAAATGATGACTTGTAATTTGTGCTTATGTGTCCCAAAATGAGAAGTATTTCTTACTGGTAAGAACCTCAAATTTCCAATAAAATTTGATGCAAAGAGACTGGTATTGAAAATGACTGAATCAGTGACAGAATAAAGAGCTCCCTCCTGGGCTCTTATCTTTCAGAGTTTTCGATCATCATTTTTACATTTGGTGAAATTCATTGTTGACAAACATCCAAATATCTTGACAAATCAACTGAGGCTATGATGTTGTAATGATGCTGTATTGTGCTTGCAAACACTAACCTGAAAATGTAAGGCACAGTGACTTCCAATCTGTGTGAGGTAAATGGTATTGAAAGCTTTGCTCATCACCCTTTGAAGAAGTGAAGAGTTTGTTTGCAAAAACCAGTAAGTCCATATTTGCCAAATGGAGATATTTGCGATTAAAGGTCAAGAAAAATAAAGAGAATAATCAGAAATTTTTTGCTTCTTTTGACCATAACTTCAAGAATGTACCTTTATATGTAGTGACCAATATATCATTTAAAAGGTATTATTTTGTACTTTATGACAGAGACCATATTTCAAAATCTTCAAAAATGGACTTATCGGTTTTTGCGAACAAACTCTTCAAGTTCATTTTTTGTTTCCTGCACGCCCAGCCAATCTCCATCATATTCATCCCCATATCCATATCTGGTATCTGATATGACTCTTATATATTTAGCTTTTAACAGAAACTGCCTGCAGGGATGTCGGGCAGATAGACACCCATCACTGTAAGCTAGTCGTAGCTGCTCTCATCAATTAAGTAAACGAAAATGCTCCAGCGCCCTCCCCTGGAGGATGGGGGATATACACAAATCTAATTAAAGGGAAATGAAGTTACGTGACAACATTGATTTGAATCATGTGTGCGCAGCACATTCGCCTTAAGCATCATCAGTTTAAGCTTCCACAATGAGCTTATCACACTTTAAGAACATCTTCCACTGTTGAGGATATCGTCCTCGGGGGCGCCCTTCGGTCTCTTTGTGGAAGGAGGATGTGTGTAGCAAATGACTGGTCATTGCACTTTTGTGCTATTCAAATTGTCCTCCAGCTCATGAAAGATAGTGGGTTACCCTGGTGCTGAATTTCCATTGCTGGACAGCCGAAGAGACATAATGTGTAGTTGTCGTGAAAGTGTATCAGGTTGAAGAGGAAAAGGCATGGGGGGGGGAGATAAGTTGGGTAAAGAGGTTGATACTTTACCCCTCTTATCAATTCCCTGCTAAGTGTGAGTCACAGGTTGATTAAAAGCAGAAGCACTATAAGTGATACAGCTGTATGTATGTTTGATAAAGTTCTGGACTCTCCTATTCGGGCTGCATTTATAATCTTGCCCATGTTTAAAACATGTTTCAGTACTGACTATCAAAATATGTTTGCCAAAGGCCTTTCGGATCACATTTCTGGAGGTGTTGCATTTATCTTCTCTGCTGTGAGTCGAGAGGGAGGCCCTGTCACTGCACAGCTCCATTGCACAGTTTTATCCGAGGAGTGGAGATGTGCTAGTTTGCAGTGGTGGGCGTGAGCAGGTCGGAGTTATAAACACATTTCGAAACAACTTTGTGTCTATCAATGCGTTTGTCATTACTTCTTTCTGGGTTTTTTTTTTTCTCCATTTCAGAAATATGTGTCTAAACCCATAATAAAAAGAGCTTTGCCATTTTGAGTATCGACTGCCCAAATCTCCCTAAAAGCTGTTTTGAAACCTCAATTTTATGCCAGAAATGAGTTGATAAAAGCACCCATGGTGACCCTCCACATAGAATCATAACTCTCTAGTGCCTTAACCCTTTGAGGACAAGTCCTAGTATAGGAAGGCAGGTATCTATGGGAAATGCATGTTGTGGTGAAATCGGTCCATCCTCAGTGGGTTAACCATCTAAAAGTAAAATGATGATTCTACACATTATAATGTCTCTTCCCCTGGACACAGCTGTATTCATAGGTACCTGCCGATGAAGGCCGGGGTAATAATGGGGGCTAGGTCCTCTGGGAGAGCAGTACAAACAGTAAAGAGACGTCCACAATGTAAATAAGGCTATATTCTCATTGGTGATGGTGGAAAGTGACCTACTTTTGTTTGCATTTGTACGTTGAGTAATAGGCCATTGAGCATGCCAATGAATGCACCATCAACCATTATTTCAAGGTTTCGTATTAAAGTCATTAGAGCTTTGCCATTTTGAATATCGACTGCCCAAATCTCCCTAAAAGCTGTTTGGAAACCTCAATTTTATGCCAGAAATGAGTTGATAAAAGCACCCATGGTGACCCTCCACATAGAATCATAACTCTCTAGTGCCTTAACCCTTTGAGGACAAGTCCTAGTATAGGAAGGCAGGTATCTATGGGAAATGCATGTTGTGGTGAAATCGGTCCATCCTCAGTGGGTTAACCATCTAAAAGTAAAATGATGATTCTACACATTATAATGTCTCTTCCCCTGGACACAGCTGTATTCATAGGTACCTGCCGATGAAGGCCGGGGTAATAATGGGGGCTAGGTCCTCTGGGAGAGCAGTACAAACAGTAAAGAGACGTCCACAATGTAAATAAGGCTATATTATCGTTGGTGATGGTGGAAAGTGACCTACTTTAGTTTGCATTTGTACGTTGAGTAATAGGCCATTGAGCATGCCAATGAATGCACCATCAACCATTATTTCAAGGTTTCGTATTAAAGTCAAGGCTTTTTTCCCCCTTTCTGATTCATCAAAACCACAGCTCTACAAGTGCAATTAACTCAATATTAGACATGGGAGAGGGTAATGACCCATATACATGTTTGTGTTACATGCCATGTGTGGTGTTGAAACCAGTGAAAGATGTGAGGTATATGGAATACACCACTAAAACTATCATTCCCTGTGTTGGTTCCCCAGCAGTCCATTATAGATTGACCAGTATTATGTGCATAGTGTATCAGATCAACATTTGTCTATCTATACAGTTGCTGTAGTATACACACACACACACACACACACACACAAAGAAATGAATGAAACCCCCTAGGCCCCTATGCTCATCTTTCAGTGAAGCTATGTGTTTAGTGGGATTAATTTATCGCACTGGTCGGTCGTCACATTGTCCGTATGGGGATGGACCGCCCACGGTAATTAATGAGGCTGCTTGCTGCGTCACAAGAACACTTTCACTGATAGTCCGGTGAGATGGAGCATTTATCACTAGTTAGGCATTAGCTTACTCTCCCAGTGACGCACTTTATGTCCCATGCTTCAAACTCGCAGAGGGGTAGCTTGGATGATGAAAGTGTATTTTGAAGGCAATCAGAGTCATAGGACTTGGTGAAAGCTCTTGTGGCAGGCATACAGTGTAAATGTCCATAAAGCATGGGATTATACTGTTATGCTGACCATTATAAAAGCAGGCTGACATTCAGCATTTGAAGCAGACACACATACACACACACACTCACACATCATGTTCAGTTGCAAAGAGCTCCAATATTGCCCATGCACAGCACCAACACACAAAGAAAGGCAGCCATACTGTACATCCACTTACACAGGTCATGTACCTCTTCTCCATGATCTCATCTCCGTCCACCATTCTCCGTCTCTGTTCATTCCCACATCCTGTGTTCTCCCGTTTCCATTTTCCTAGTAACATCGGCCTGGGCCCCAGTTCATAAAACCATGGCTACTTTACTTTTAATGACCACTACGTAAGACTGATTGAAACTTTTTATGCCTCCGCCACGAAGTGGTGCCGGAGGCATTATGTTTTCGGGTTGTCCGTCCGTCCGTCCGTCCGTCCGTCCGTCCGTCCGTCCGTCCGTCCTTCCGTCCGTCCGTAATGAATTTTGTGGACAAGGTAACTATCGAAACCTGTTGAGGTATCCTAATGAAACTTGGCATGTATGTGTATTAGGGGGTGAAGTTGTGCCTATCAACTTTTGGGTGCACATGCTCAAGGTCAAAGGTCAAAAGGTCAAGGTCAAATACATAAAATGTCACTATTTCCAACATATCTATTGAATGCCTGAAGATATTTTCTTGAAACTTAGTGTATACATGTATTACCCAATTCAGATTCTCTGGTGAAAGTTTGGGTCATGAGGTCAAAGGTCAAAGGTCAAGAGGTCAGGGTCAAAGACATAAAATTTCACTATTTCCACCATATCTATTGAATGCCTGAAGAGATTTTCTTGAAACTTAGTGTATACATGTATTACCCAATTAAGATTCTCTGGTGAAAGTTTGGATCATGAGGTCAAAGGTCAAAGGTCAAAAGGTCAGGGTCAAATACATAAAATGTCACTATTTCCACCATATCTATTGAATGCCTGAAGATATTTTCTTGAAACTTAGTGTATACATGTATTACCCAATTAAGATTCTCTGGTGAAAGTTTGGGTCATGAGGTCAAAGTTCAAAGGTCAAAAGGTCAAGTAAAAATATTAAAACTTCTTTTTTTTCTCCGTACCTTGGAAAATTGTTCAAGGTATCTTCATGGAACATAGCATGTACTGACTGGAAGTGATTATCTAGAGAATGTAGGATCATGGGGTCAAAGGTCAGGGGTCAAAGGTCAAGTGCAAGACTTCAAAATTTTACTATTACCCTCATATTTATTCAATGCCAGCAGGGTTATTTTTTTACACTTGGTGTATGCATGTGTAACCTAATAGAAATTCTCTGGAAAGTTTTTTTTTTTCTCTTTTTGCCTCAAAGGTCAAAAGGTCAAAGATCAAGTGAAAGTGCTGAACTATCTTTTTCCTCCATATCTCGGAAGTGGCTCAAGTTACCTTGAAACTTAGTACATATTATGCATGTTCTACCTGAAAGTAATTATCTTATGAATTTAAGGGTCAAGGGCCAGATGAAAATGGTAACAATTTACTATTCAATTCAGAAATTGCACTTTTTCTCCACACCTGTACCTTGAAAATTACTCAATGCCTAAATGTATGAATGGGTCAAAGTCAAGTTAAAGTCCTTAAATCCCTAGATACATGCTCTCTTATTCATCCAATTAAACCTACGTCAAGGAAGGTGAACATTCAACACATTTGTGACAAACTTGTCATTCCAATATTTTGCCAATTTTGTGGAAATGTAATCACACAGTGTCCACATGTACTATCTAGACCTATTGGGAAAATCATGCATTATGGCGGAGGCATACCAGTCGCCAAAGCGACATTTCTAGTTAATTAATGGTATAAACTATGCAATCAATGGTAATTATTAGTTTCTTGCCTTTATTGGCTATGGAACTGTGTTGCTATTGTAATTGCCATTGATTGCATAGTTACCATTAATTTCCATAGTTTTATGCAACAGGGCCTTTGTTTGATTTAGCTGTCATAACTTACAGGTATTGCTTTTAGTATGGGATGATTTTTTTTTCAGTATTTTTGTGAGTAATTAGTCACCATTTCTAAGGCATTATAGATATGACCGTTGTCCAGTTCTAAATTATTATTGTCAAATAGTGTGAACGAAGGGTCTTTCTGGGATAAAGACCTATTAATATTCTATTCATTCCCCACTTGTATAAATATCATTGTGATTTTTCCACTCATTTACTGTCCCAGTATTAGATTTCATGTAAGCAAGTGAATGCAATTGCAGGTTAATTCAATAGATCTGCATTCCAGGAGTAGTGACCATGTATAGCATCAGAGGAAGTAGAGCAAAGTATTATAAGGGTACGTACATGTAGCTGTATTATGCCAGAAGGGCTGCTGTATATGGCTCAAAGGGTAGCTGTATCAGGCCAAAAAGGTACTTGTGCGGAACTCAAAGGATGGCTGTATAAGGCTCCAAGGGTAGCTGTACAAGTCCCAAAGGGTAGCTTTATAAGACCCAAAGGTAAGTTGCATAAGGGCCAAAGGGTAGCTGTGTACAATCTGTGATCCAAAAGGGTAGCTGTATAAGGGCCAAATCGTACATGCATAAGGCCCAAAAGGTAGCTCTAGATGACAAGGATAGATGTGTCAAGGCCCCAAGGGTAGCAGTATAATCAGGCTGAAAGGGTAGCTTCATAAGGACCAAAGGGTAGCTGTGTATGTCCCAAACGATGGCTGTATAAGGCATAAAGGGTAGCTGTGTATGGCCCAAAGGACAGCTGTGTAAGGCCCCAAGGGTAGCTGTATAAGGCCCAAACGGTAACTGTATAGGACCCAAAAGGTAGCTGTGTGTGGTCTGCATGTACACACTGTACAAGGCCAAAAGGGTTTCTAAAATAAGGTCTAAATGGTTGCTGTGTAAGGCAGCTATATGTGACCCTGCACCTCAAAACAAACAAAAAGTCGCCAGACATGAATTTTTAGTTAAGACCATATTCTAAAAGAGTAGACTTTAAGCTTTAAAATGATGTATAACTCAAATCAAATGGACTCTCCTAACCTATCTAAATATTGGAAAGAAAGCACAAACTCAGGAAAAGTGTGAACTGAGAAAAGAGGCTCTGAAGTACAGTGTCTATTCAAGCGCTTAATCTTTACCAAACCGTGCTGGCTGTGCGATAAATGGGACAAAAAACAGGAAGTAAACCACCAGAGTAACAACAATGAAAGGATTATCAGATTAAACTGAAATTAAGCACGCCTCATTAACACATTTTGTCCATAATTAATGCCAACTTTCAAAGCAGTAGCACTATCCTTTCAAAAGTTATTAGAGTTGAAAGTGAAGAGTGTGGACAAGGTTTTTCAGATATGAAAAAGGGATTCAAAAGACACACCTAATCACACTATTCTACCAAAAATGTTTGAGATAAACTGCTAAAAAACACATTTTCCTGCCCGTTTTATGATACCAAATTTTCGCATAATGTAAAAGAAGACCCGCTCTTTCAGAAAATATGAAAAAGTGAAGTTCGGCTACGTTGACCCATTTCACTTATTTTCAGTCCTCCCGCAAAATCAGTGTGTGCGACTTTATGTTAGTTTTGAGGTGCACAGTCACATATAGAGCAATGACAATTGAGTATTCAATTTCCAAAAAGAGACAGGATTAGAACTAATGTAGAATCGGCCATAAGATGGGTGGGCACCGATTACCAATGATAATGTCAGGGACACAGATTTGAGAATATAAAACATTGCCATCACACAGATCACAATTGTCAGGGGGTAATGACAAAATAAACATTTCATGTTTGTGTGCTGGTTGAGTAGGAGAGCTCATAGTTGCCTTGGTAACAGCCTTGCACATGCTTTGGAGTGTTTGCCTGTATGTGTGACATGCATTATCCATGCATTTCAAACTGGAAATAGCCACATGATTTGTGAATGTCATTTTCCTTGTACCTTTTTTCCTATTTTAATTTTTAACAATACAGACACTTTAAAGGGATGGTACAGTATTGGTGGAGATGAAAATTGGGCTTTTAACTTTTTGCAAGATACCAAACACTTGTGAAATAGTACAGAGCATACAATTTCATTCAAAGTTTATTTGATGAAAATCGGGTTTGGAATGTCTGAAACATCCAAAAACAAAGTAAAACAAAGCGATCGCAATAAAGTGTGGGTCCCACACTTTATTAGAATCGCTCTTTTTTGGATATCTCAGCCATTTCAAAACAAATTTTCATCATATAAACGTTGAATTCCTCATAGAATTACATGCTCTTTCATATTTCATAAGAGGTTTCTCATTATCTCACCAAAAAATGTTAGAAACCTGGAATTAGGTCTCAACCAAAACTATACGACCCCTTTAACTGATTCTACCAAATGCTGTATTTTTACCAAATTCTACTTAGTTGTTAGATTCTATCCTGTCTTGCATTTTTCCATCTTTTTTATGATGGGTTGTCAAAACATGACTAAAGTTGGCATGGAGAATTTGGATGACTAATCTAAAATCATGATTTTTACAAAACCTCTTTGTTTCATCCTTGCTGTAGATAGTCACCCCACTGAATTCTAGTAATGTCTTGCGGACATCACCGATGATCTATTGAAATGATATATTTTTGTGTCTGGATGGATTTACAAGAAATGTCAATAATTTCATTTCAAACTGGCATGTGAAAACCTGTCCATTACTGATTTGATAGTATATTTTTGCATCTTCCATTTCTTCAAGAGTTTTGTTTCATGCTTTCCAGCCCTCATAGGCCAAGCATTTATGTGTGAAGAACAGTAATTCTTTCAGATGTTCACTGAATTTGCTGTTTCTGTTTGGTTTTACATACAGCAGTGGGTAGACAGATAGATAGATAGGTAGGTAGATGGATGGATAGGTCAGTGAGTCCCCAGCCATTTCCAGTGTAACCGCTCATAACTGGGGTCTCTAGCATTCAGTTATCTCACTCATTTACTGAAAAAAATATATTTGCTACAAGTTTCTTATCTATTTATATGTTTTTTATCTTTGTGGTATGATGATATTGAAAATATTTCTGTGTGTCTGTGTGATTGTTTTGTTGAAATTTTAGGAATTACTTTTTGTCATTTTTTGATTTTGTGACTTTTAGTTTGAATTTTTTTTTCTTTAATGTAGAAATGAACTAAAACCAGTAGATCCATCATACACAGGTGCCTTGATGAAGATGGAGAGAGAAGAATGACCCAAATCGACAGCTTCCAGCTGACTGGAGAATGAGATTGGAGAACTATTAATTACTGTCAGTCACCGGGGTGGTATCCATGGGAACCAGAAATTGTGGGTCAGTGAAAGTCGGGTCAGGAGAGGAAATGATGAAAATGCTGTCAAGAGCATTGGTTTAATTTGTGATGATTGTGGTCAGGGTGCTTAAGTCTTTACAAATTTTGTCTCTCCCCCCCCCCCCCCCCCAAACTTCCAAGAAGCTGTAGATGAGGTTTGTTTTGTCATTAGTGTTCATCCATCTGCATCAATGATGACCCCTCGTCATCCCCCATTTCGTTTCCAGGACAACCATGACCAAGGGGACCGTGCTGGTCAACGGGGAGCTACGTGACTCTCAGGTCTTCCGGCGGATGTCGTGCTACATAATGCAGGACAGCCACCTGCTGCCCCATCTCACCACCCGGGAGGCCATGTACGTCGCCGCCGGTCTCAAACTGCCGCGCCGGATGAAGTGGAGCGAGAAGAAAGCTGTGGTAAGATGGAGGAGGAGGCTTAGGGAAGAGGAACGTCAAGATGGAGAATCAACATTAGCCAGAGAAAGATATAAGAATGAAGATAGAAATATGAGGGTCTGTTAACTTGGAGTCAATTGAATAAAACAAAAGAACAAGTGGTAAGATGGTATTGGGAATAAAAATGGATAAAACAGATAGAGAAAAGGAAAGGACACATACAGAGAAGGATATAAAATGAAGGTAGAAAGAAGAGGGTTTTAAAGGGGAAAGCTAGTAACTGATCAGTGGGAATCAGTGGAAATGCTGGGAGATGATTGTTCCAATCCTTATGGGATTCATTCAAGAGTTCATTGTATATCTATTGTTGTGTGAAAATGATTTGCTTCAGAATGGTCTCATATTCAAGTAATGTGCAGTTTAATGCTTCCAGGTTAGCGTCCCTGGTCAGTGACGGAGCATTAATCTGCACATTACTTGAATATGAGACCGTTCTGAAGCAAATCATTTTCACACAACAATAGATATACAATGAACTCTTGAATGAATCCCATAAGGATTGGAACAATCATCTCCCAGCATTTCCACTGATTCCCACTGATCAGTTACTAGCCTTCCCCTTTAAGTTTGGTGTGAATTAGAATTTAAAAGACAATAGGTTAAAGGGATCGTACAGTTTTGGTTGAGACCTAATTTCAGGTTTCTAACATTTTTTGGTGAGATAATGAGAAACCTCTTATGAAATATGAAAAAGCATGTAATTCTATGAGGAATTCAACATTTATTTGATGAAAATTGGTTTTGAAATGGCTGAGATATCCAAAAAAGAGCTATTTTAATAAAGTGTGGGACCCTCACTTTATTGCGATCGCTTTGTTTTACTTTGTGTTTGGATGTTTCAGTCATTCCAAACCCGATTTTCATCAAATAAACTTTGAATTCCTCTTAAAATGGTATGCTCTGTACTATATCATAAGTGTTTTCTTGGTATCTTGAAAAAAGTTAAAGGCCGAATTCTCATCTCCACCAATACTGTACCATCCCTTTAAATGGTATTTGGGAGTGGCAGATGGATAGGAAAGATGAATAGAGAGAAGATACGAATACAGACAAACAAAGATTGAAAAATGAAGATATAGACATGGAGGTTTCTAAATTTGGAATGAATTAGAATAAAAAGAAGATCAAGTGATTAGATGGTATTTGGGTGTAGAAAAACCAACAGAATGAGTGGATAGGAAAAAAAGATAAGAAAACAAAGAAAGATAGGACAGTGAAGATAGAGATATAGGGTTGTGTTAATGTGGAGTGAATGTAATAGAATAATCAAAACAAGTGGTAAGATACTTTAGGGAAATATAGAAAATCGATGGAACATATGAATGTGAAAAAAAGAAAAGATATTAAAGAAAACAGACACAGAAAGATAAGACGGAGTGAGAGATGAATAGGAAGAGATTAGGGGAAAATTAAATGATAGATCCAGGAATGGAAAAGAAGTGAGAGAATGCTGGGGTGTGAAAGAAGATATGGAGCTGACAGGTCACCAAGATGTTGCTGGTGATTCCCTGAAAATTTTATACCTTGTCATGTCCTGACAAGGTAAGATTCGACAGTGTCCGTGACTTGGGAATTGTTTTCACCAATGGAGTTGCATGTAATTTCGCCAGTTAGCTTCTCCTGGATTGCTCTTTGGGACCACCAAGACTGTGAGAGATGTGAATATTTGCATTCTCAGAAAGAGAGAGAGTGAAAACATGTTTTCATGAGACAGAAGTTTCAAAGTAGGGCACTATTTTGTAGTCGGGAAGTTAGCCCGATGTCAAACTAACCCGCTATTTGTGCAATGAAGACGCAAATAGTGTGCTGTTTGATCAGAAGAATTTGTGAATTTGTGAAGTCAAGGCCATAGTGGAAGGATTGGGGTGAAAGTGAGAAGAGGAAATTAAAGGAAACCAAAACCCAAAGAGAAATGTGGATTGAGTGAAAGCAGCAATTCAGCATGCTCTCACTTTTCTAGCATAATGAAAAAGCATTTGTGACCCGCTACAACAAAATGATCCTAAATTCGGGCGAGGTCGATTATTTGAAAATTGCATGATATAATCCCCTAATCTTTCTGCTTTAAATTGATATATAACACATTTTAATAAATAATTGGCTGCGGAAATATCGATGTTTAAAAGAGAGCATGTCGAGACGTCTGGAAAATCACTATTTCGAGAAAAGCGCCCTAAAAGTCTTCCTTTCGACGCAATCGCGATCAAGGGACACGCAAGTCAGTTTTCACCTCTGGACAATAGAAGGTAAGCCCTAGCAACCCCCGAAGAGTTCATTCAAGCACATCAGCGTCGGCAGTCTCCTCACCAACCAATTAGTGACCAGGATGTGAGAAGCAGCTAAGCATAGCGCACCCCACCCGCACGCACCAGTCGACTGGGCAGTGTGCGAGCTTCACGCTTCGGTTAACAGCAAGCAGCAAACTGACCAATGAGATCACTCTGGTCGTTGTTGGGGCGGAACCTATATGTGGCGCTCAATCCAAATTTTTGAACCAGTTTCTGCTTCGTTGAAACGCCAAAAAAACATGGCTCAGAAAAACGCTATTTTTTGGTCTTTCCTTTGATCATTTTGCTTTAAAATTTCGACAGATGATAGAAGACATGTTAGACTCCAATAATATATCAAAATCAGAAAATCGTAAGTTTTGACCAATTTTAATGCTCTGACTTCAAACTCGATTTTCACGGCTTCAACCGTGCGCGACTTTAGGACCTTTTTGTTGTAGCGGGTCACATTTGACTAACCGCTTTCAGAAAGCAGGGGGAATAATATTACTACCCTTAACATACACATTGTATATCAGTATCAACTTGATGGAATTTGTACTTTTCCTGAAAAATGATTTTTGGTGGAATTCTCTTTATATTTTCTTTATATTGTTGTCCACACTGACGTCATGAACTCTAGTAGTCTCCTTGTTCAGTGGTTCCAACACCAAAACTTTAAAAATTCATAACTTTTGCATCGATTGTCTGATTTTCCTCAAGCTTTCACTGGTGTGTTCTACTAATGTTGTTGCTTTCACTCAATCCACATTGCTCTTTGGGTGTGGGCTTCCTTTAAAAGATAAGACTATAATAGTGATGAGATGGCTTGGGAAAGAAAGAAAGAAAAATGGAAGGAAGGAAGGAAGGAAGGAAGGGTAGAACAGATGAAAATTATCTACCTTTTCTCTTATCATATTGTGACATTTCCATAGAATTGACACAGGCTCCAACAGTCTCCCCGTGGGGGAGAGTTAAAAGGGTATACCTTTGGGTGCAGTGATTTAATGAATTCTCAAGATATCACATTTGATGCATATGTGTAGGTCTGTTGTATCACAAAACATTCTACCATATAAAGTTTCCACAATAAAGCCTAAACTATAAGGAGATATCAGTATATTTCTAAATAAACCATAACTGTAGATGGTTTAGTCTGGAAACATTTTTATTATAACTATTGTTCACATTTTGTGTATCTAACAATACTTAAAAATCGATGATACGGATTCAAATTTTTACAGTGGTTGTTTCTGTCCATACCTTACATTTTAGAACTATTTTAAAGCTCTAATGCAGCATTTTTGTTTCATCTACAAATGGTAAATTATGCCTTTGAGTCAGATTTGAATGCTAGTTAAACCTTTTATGTGCCGGGGAGTTTGGACATTGTGTGCATTGCTATGGGGTGTTCTGTGCCAATGGGTACTTAAAGCCCTCAAAGGCTTATTGAAGAGCAATGGGAGACAGAAACAAATGAGAAGAATAGATTGGGTAAAATACATTGAAAAGATGAACATGAAAAGCAATGAAAGAAAAGCACGCAAAAGGTATGGGATGTCATGCAGAAGATATGGAGGGATGCTGAATATACAGAGCTGGGCAGGAATGAAGCATGAAAAAAGCTTTGGGACAGAGTGTGTAAGATGGGAAGATTTGGTACTGCTGACAAGTGTGAATATTGGCAGATAGATGGCTCTTTTCATGTTTAATGTACTGCTATGAAACGGGGAAAATCATACCATCAATATTCAAGGCTGTCTGCAAAGTGATCCCATGTCCAAGACGTCCCTCCCTTTGCCGCAGATTTAACCCCTTGACTCCCAAGACGGAGTGGTTCCCCAGTTTCCCCACAAGTAGTGGGTTAAGGAGTGAGTGGAGAAGAGGTCAGACAGATAGTGACTGAGATAAGAAGGAGTCACTTTGCAGTGAAAGGCAAGCGAGACAGCTTGAGACAAAGGTACAAATAAAAAGGTACTATCTGGCAAAAGTGCTATTTTTTACATGGTACAGTGAAGAGCAGCTCAATATTCGGCTTTTTTTAGGGGAGGGTCTCTTTCTTCTTACAGTTTAGATCTGAAACATGGCAGAATTAACTCTTGCTTTAAAATACCTTTGCAGCTTTGTGAAGAACAATGCAAATGTTGGAGGTGCATTTTCCTTACGTGACCCACGAAGCTAACAAACTACTACATTTAGCTCCGGAAAGCTCAAGAAAGGGGGGGGGGGGGACTAGCAGCCAAAATCCTTGGTAGTATGATGTAGCAAGCATGTCAGTAGATATTGGAATTCTGTCATATGCAGTATTGTGGCATATTAATGTCTTGTCGGTATGATTCCCGTCAGAAAGCGTGCTAGTGGAGGCGGCATGGACCGGGCATAGACTCAACATCCGCAGATCAGACTTGATGAGAAGACCGGAGTTTGGAAGTGGAAGGACGAAGAGAGATGATTGGAAGTGATGGGTAGAAAGAGAAGAAGGGAAAAGAACACAGAGATGGGAAGAGACAGACAGACAGACAGAAAAAGTGGAGAGTTGTAGTAGAAGAAGGTGTGAGAGGTGCAAGTAAAGATTTAAGAAGAGAGGGAGAGATAAAGGGGGGGGGGGGGGGGGGACAGCAGGACCGGTATAATGGGGGGGGGGATGGATGGGGGAGCATCAGAAAAACCAGAGCACTTTTTTTTCTGCCAGTCAATGAAAACCTGGAAGTGGTAGAAGAAGTGCAGGAAAGGCCTTTTTTGTTGTTTTTTGTTTTTGCTTGTTAGCTGACGAAAACCGGAAGTGGCACCAGGGTGAAACGATAGACTGCCCCCCACTTTAACCCTTTGAAGATGAGTACCGAGAATACTCAGGCAGGTGTCTATGGGTAATCTGTGTTATAGCAAAATCAGTCTGTTCTCAATGGGTTAAAGATGTGGTGCCTTCCATGAAGATGTGAGGAGCTGTTAGAGATGTGCGGAGGAGAGAGAGAGAGAGAGCAAGAAAGGAGGAGAGCAAGAGAGACAATTGTGTGTCTCAGTGAGAGAGAGAGAGAGAGCAAGAAAGGAGGAGAGCAAGAGAGACAATTGTGTGTCTCAGTGATGAAGTGGGGGAGTTGAGGATGACGCTGAGATGCAGCTACGCCTTAGGCATCATTTAGTGGTGAAGGATGGAGGGTGGCCTGACTGTAGATTTAGAAGATTAGAAGATAAAGCAAAAACAAACAGCAATGATGGGATGGGGAAATGATGCATTGGTGATTTTGTTAAGTAGGAGGGGGCGGGGAAAAGAAGTATTAGAATAGCAAAGATCAGAGCATATCATTAAATACATTGTGACAACACTATACTGATAAAGCCTACATGTATTCTTGTCCTTGCATACATTATGCACGGTATGGAGGGTGGAAGTGTCTGTGAATATGGGGATATTTGCCATGACTGAAAAATAGCCGCTCCAAATCAACAAACTGAGGCAGAGGCAATCTTGTGTCAGAATCATGACAGCACCACATGCCAGTGTGTTTTGCTTTATACATAATTTTCACTTCTACAATTAATACAGTACAATAGTTAACATTTATCTTTCTCCTTGTGATAAAATGCAAAGCAATTGTTCAGGAATGACTCCAGTCTTGCAGATATCAGTGAAGAAGTTCATGTGTCAAAAAGAAATGTAGCCATAAATGTATGTATGTATGTTCTACAGTTACGGCACATTGCCCAGTCATTAACGTATGTATGTATATATGTTTTACAGTTAACTCTTATGTGCCACATTTGCATGCCACATTTGCATGCCTTACTCGGTGTGCCAAGTGTGCCAAGTTCACATTATCTGCCAAATTGCACAAACCCGCCCAAACCGATCGATAAATCGCCAAATTCCACAGTACAATGAAAGCGTTCCAGGCGATGCTATTCTTGTCACACATAGCTTGCATTTTATGTGGTGATTAACTTATCAAGTGATGTTACATAAGGGTTTGTGACTTTTATAAAATTTAGTAAATTATAAGATTCTGTCACTTTTTTGGTGCCTCATGTTTTTACAGTAATGAAACTACTGGTCATTTGAAAGAACAGCAGTCACAGATCTGTCATATGAAATATACACGTATCAAAGCAAAGCTTGGCTTTTTCTCTATATTTTTGCTTATTATGTGTCCATCATGAAAAAAATAAAAACAAATTAAAGCTACGTAGATAAAAAAAAAGAGAATGTTTTCCCAACTCATGACTATGTTGCTGTCTCAAAATAATGTGTTGTTTTTTTTACACTGTGGTGCATAAAGAGTTAAAGGCATAATTGTCCTCAGATTTTGAGCTTACAATCAAGTTGGGAGAAGAAAAAAGAAAAACTAGAGAAAAGCTGCTTGTATTTCCTGTGGATTTCACTGTGTAATTTTTGTGTGTTCTGTAGGCTAACAGTTGGGTGTCCATACAATGAAATGGCAGACATACAGAAAGTATGCAAAGGATATTCCCAACAGCATGACATATCCATTGTAGTTGTCAGAGAACAGCAGGCTTAGAGGGAGAAAAACTTATGAAAAGAGAGAGAAAGAGAGCATAAAAAAATTGTTTTTGTTCCTGAAAAGCTCCCCTGTTTCTCTATGGCATGTCAATGTAAACCTGCTATTCTTCTCAAAAGGTTTGATCCATTCATATGTCATCAGTTGGTTGAACAGGGGGTTCAGCTTTTCAGCTCAGTGATTTTTATCAATCTTTGCTGAAAAGGAAATAAAGATTGTGACTACATAGTACGTTTTTGAAAGAGTGAAAACCCTGTTGTGTATTAGAGGCAGAGAAGTATATCTCCCCCCCCCCCCCCCCCCGTACTTTGTGATGTTTAACTGGAAATATGTGACCTTGCATCACAAAACCAAAAAAAGGGTGGCACCCCAAGATTTTAGGTGAGATTTCAAGTGAAATGTGTTAACCTAGTCAATTCTTAGTGTTTGGATTTTTCTTTGGATCTTTCTTTGGATCTGATTTGCTCTTTATGCCAGTTGATTTGTGCTGAACTGCAATTAAGATTTTTGATTTACACAACAACATCTCAACAGTTATAATGGAGCTTTGAAAATATTGACATGGTGCAATGCAATGTCAATATAAAGAAAGGAACCAGAAATTTGCACACACATGCAAGTTGCATCTGACACCCTTAGGAATGCTTCATTCTTACGTATGTTCCATACACTGTATATTTCTGTGTCTGTGTGAATATACTTGTAACTAAAAAGATATTATTTTCCCAAACTTCATCAAAAGTAATCAATACCAGTAATGTACAATCTAGTCATTACACTGCTATACATTTAATGAACAAGGATATTATGTTAAAGATATTATATGATAAACTACTGCAATGGCATCATATTATTCGTCCCTCGATGATATATTTCCTACATGCTCTGGATAAGTTTCTAAAGAGAGTTTTGAATTTGGCCTATCCAATTCTAGCAATTTTGATCTCCTGTTATCTCCACTAACTGCAGATTGAAGAGATCATGAGTCTGCTGGGCCTGATGGAGTGCGCCAAGACGAGAACGTCGCAGCTCTCCGGCGGTCAGACCAAGCGGCTGGCCATAGCCCAGGAACTGGTCAATAACCCTCCCGTCATGTTCTTTGACGAGCCCACGAGGTAAGCTTTGATGGGATTTCTGTTCATGACCTGGAAGGAAAGTGGAAAGTGGGGATGGTGGGGTGGGCAGAGGAGGGTTGAGGATTTACCAGTGGTGGATCCAGAGGGGGGCACACCGGGCGCATGACCCATCTTTATTTGTTACTAAAACACAAGATATAACATGAAAAGAATGAAATGAAACCCAGAAGTAGCACCAGAAATATTTTCTGTGCCCCCCTCCCCCCCCCCCCCCCTTTACGGAATTCCTGGATCGGCCCCTGCATACCCTCAGGCATATGTTTCAATGCCAACTTTGTACCATTGCAATGCCCTTTTGATACTCAGATGATAATGTGCTATCAACTCTTTGTGTGTTTGAATCAAGCAACATGTTGGTGGTGCATGATTCAAATGCTCAATCCAACTTTCAAATTCATGGTACGTAATACAGAAATGTTTCACTGAAGTAAAAAAGAAACACACACACACACACACACACACAGAGACACACTGAAGATGTACAATTTTATGGCAATGAATGCAAAACAATAGCATCAACTTGAATGCAGTTCACCAGAGTACAGCAAAAAACATTGGCTGTCGAAATGTGACTATCTTTCTCATTGTGGATTTGTTTATTTTGTTTTCTTGTTTTACTCAGTGGTCTTGACAGTCTGTCCAGTCTCCAATGTGTGTCACTCCTCAAAAGTCTGGCCCACGGTGGCCGGACGGTCATCTGCACCATCCACCAGCCCAGCGCCAAGCTCTTTGAGATGTTTGACAAGGTTGGTCCCCACAGCATTGCTAGTGTTCTCTTGGTGTAGGGTTCTGCAGATCTCACTACCTGGGAGCAGCTGAAATTTAAACCGTTGAGGAGCAGCTGATTTTAGCTATTGCACACGCTTCCCCTTGACACCCCGTCCTGCCTGTGTGTAATTGGGGCTAGACTTCAAAGAGTTAAAGTTGGGGAAAATTGAATGAACGGGCATTTTAAAGCTCCAAGTTTTGGGCCTTTTGTACTTATTTAGTAAGTAGGAATGAAATATTTTTAATGCCCTGATGTTGTTTATCTTTCATGGCATGTGAAATCAATGATTTAGCAAAGGCATATATGCCAAGACCAAAATATTCTTATTAAATACTAGTAACCATGAGTTAGAGATATACAATACAACTTAATACAACCCTCACAATCTGTAAACTGATTTGCATATATGTGTTATCTCATGTTATTTTTGTTTTGTATTTCCAGCTGTATATTCTGGCAGAAGGTCACTGTCTTTACAGAGGGACTGTCCACAACCTAGTGCCCTATTTGAAGAGCAAAGGTCACATATGTCCTCCCTACCACAACCCAGCAGATTATGGTAAGAAACTGATTGTCAGACACAAAAGGTCTCAAGTGCTTCCATTTAAAGGAAATCAAAGCCCAAATACAAATGTGGATCGAGTGAAAGCTACAATATTAGTAGAGCACATCAGAGAAAGTTAGAGCAAATTGGACAATATTGATTCAAAGTTATGAACTTTTAGTGATATGTTCTATTAATATTGCTGCTTTCCCTCAACCCACATTCCTTGATATTTAGGTTTGGGTGTCCTTCATATATAATATTCAACATCATGATCAAATTGAATTTGAAAAATAGCAGGGAAAAACCAAAATTTAACCCGTTGAAGACGGTTTGATTTTGCTACAACACGCATTTCCCATAGACGCTTGCCCGAGTATACTCGGGACTCGTCCTCAACGGGTTAATGGTAGAGGCATTTTACAATTCTAAACCTGAAATAGGGAAAATTATGGAATGTTAAGAATTCAGATTTTTGCACCACACAGTGACATTAGTTGCAGTGGCATATCTTACAAGAAGTGGAAAGACACTGCAATATTGTGGAAGCTCACATTTGAAGCTTGCCACTCTGAAGATTGCGGAATCCGTGAAGTCATTGCCCAACAATAAGTACCACCGTATGAAAAGAATCTGATGTTTGCCTGGAAGAACGATGTGAACACTGGTGAGGCCCATAAGTATAGCACGTGCTTGCGTGCGTTCGCATCGTTCTTCTGGGCACACCTTTCTTGAATCATGTGCATTTGTGTCATTCTTCTGGGCATATGACAAATTTCTTTGTTAACCTGTTGAGGACTGGCTAATTTTGCTACAACATGCATTTCCCATAGACACCTGCCCGAGTATACTTGGGACTCGTCCTCAAGGGTTTAAAGGTCAGTCAACCTTGCTTAAGTCAACTTCGCACAAGTCAAATAATCGTCTAAGTCGAAATGTTTTCAAGTTCTCTTTTCTTTATATTCTATTGAGTATAATCCCTCGTAAGTCACATTTTCTCGAAGTCGAATCTATTTCTTCAATCCAAATAGATTCAAAATCTAAAGGCAAGGTTGACTGAATACTGTATTCTGCATGAATGGTTTCTTTTACCTGTGATTTCACTGGTCATCTCTTATTTTGCTGTTACCTCCTACATGCAGTTATAGAGCTGGCGTCTGGGGAGTACGGGGCGGCGGCCACACAGCTGGTCAAGGCGGTCGAGGATGGACACTGCGAATCCTTCAGCAGCAACACCAGCCAATCATCAATATCCCAAGCCCAGGGTGACCCACAGGGGCCCCAACGGGGAGGGATGGGCCAGGCCGTGGGCAATGGGCACTCCCCTGTGGCCTCCCATGCCAGCAACGGGATTGCTACTGTCGTTTTCAAAGAGTCCAACGGGTTTAGTACAAAGACTATCGCAGTAAGTGTACTCTATCTTTATGTGATGTGGTGCGATGAATATGAACTGTTTCTGTTTTTGAACTCTTGTTGACTTCTTTTTATACCCCCGCCAAACAAAGTTTGAAGGGGGTATATAGGAATCAGCGGACGGTCGGGCGGTCGGTCCGTTGCAAATCTTGCGTCGCGAACTACTTCCTCAGTTTTCAACCGATTCCCAGAAAACTTGTAGATGTGCAAGACGTATTTTTTGACAGTACCCAAAAGTACGTTGCCATGGTAACGGCATATTATGGGCAAAAATGGGTACAAATCTTGCGTCGCGAACTCCTCCCACAGTTTTTGATCAATTTTTATGAAATTAGGTACAGATGTTCATCTGAATATGTTAATGTGCAAGACACATATTTCCGCTGTGGCAAAAAGTGCGTTGCCATGGTAACGGCATGTTATTGATAAAATATAGGGCAAAATGCTTCATGGCAAAACTGCTTCATCAGTGTTCTTCCAATTCTCATGGAATTCATACTGAATGTTTGTCTTAGGATATAGGTCAGCATGACACATTTCTTGACAGTGACAAAAAGTATGTTGCCATGGTAACAGCTCACATATTATGAGCCAAAATGATGGAAAATTTTGTGTTGCAAACTACTTCCTCAGTTTTTGCCCAATTTCCATGAAACTTGGTACAGATGTGTGCCTTTGGTTGTAGATGTGCAAGACGCATTTTTCGACAGTACCCGAAAGTACGTTGCCATGGTAACAGCATATTAATGGCAGAAGATCAAGGAAAGATCTTGCAGATTTAACTACTTCCTCAGTTTTTTGACCAAAGCTTATGAAATGTTGTTTTGACCAAAGCTTATGAAATGTTGTTTGGCGGGGGTATAACCAGTCGCTGTAGCGACATTTCTAGTTTTTATTTGAAATCACCAAAAAGTTACATTTGTGTTCAATCTAATTTTTTTGTCAGAATAAACCAAAATATTATATTTAGTATGTGCCAGATTGCACGATTTACAGTTTAAAAATGCTGAAGTTGCTTACTGCTGCGAATAATACTCTACGCATTTTGAGAGTGGCGTTTCCCATGGACACTTGCCCAAGTATACTTCGGACTCATCTTCAACGGGGTAATTTCTGGGGACCTTTCATAGAAAATAAAGTGTTTCAACAAACACCGAACTATATAGCCACTATTATAATACTACAGGTAGGCATAATCATTATTATATGTTCTGTGTTGAATTGCTCTTTCATTTATTTTGTTTCTTTTTTTCTATTGTAACTTCTTGTTTCTACCTCTGCTGTCAATCAGACGGAGAACAAGTTACCAGATTTCCTGACCACCACATTTGGGACGGACATCTTTATGCAGTTCTGGGTCCTCTTCAAGAGAACGCTAATAACGATCTCAAGAGATCCGGTGAGTGTGAACGTCCTCGGACTCACTTATTCTGTTACACCACTCTGCATGGAAACAAGAAGCACTGTGTGACATTAGCTTGATAGCGCTGTGTTCACATTGCAACAACTGAGTGACAAAGTGCCCTTCACATTTTAACCCTTTCTGTGCTGATAAGTCGACATCACACAAGTTTCACACACAAACCTATGGACAGGAAATAAACTTGGCATAGATAGGGTTTATAGTTTAAGAGTGTGCTGACAGGGTAGTAACATGTTCACTGTGATGATTCTTTCTGTAACTGAAAGCTTCCAGTAACCATCTATAGAGATACAATGATATTCTTCCACTTGCACTTGGAAACAAAGCCTCCTAATGATGTTCACTATAACCAGAATTACCAAAAAGAGTCTCATGCTGAGCTTCTATCCCCATTGCCTATACTCATTTGGAAAGGACATGTTGTCCTCTTCTTCTCCCTTTTCCAAGTTTGCTGATTTATTTGCATTGCAGCAAACATTGTATGTTGTTCTTTGGTTTTTTTGTTATTGTTTTGTTGTTGTTGTTGTGTTGTTGTTTTTTGCTAGAAAACATTAGATCAGTCAGATTGACAGCTATAAGATCTTTATTGCTACTATCAGTTTGTTTGCCTGTAACACAGCACTATGGTTGGATTAGTAAGCCAGGCTCAGCTGCAACCAAAGTTCTTTCTATACTGGTACACGCTTATTATCTTTGGGCTGTACCCCATGTTTGAGCCTGTGCTTTAGGTGTAACTGGAATCAAATAAGGTGCTTGTAATGTCATTATGATAATGGTTACGTTTTATGCGTGAAATTCGGTAGATAAATCAAAATCAAACTGTGATAGTATCACAAAAGAAAGAAGGAAAAATTGTGGTCGTCTATTCTTGTCCCCCCCTGTAGACCTTGACACACACTCGATTCTCGTCCCACGTGGTGATCGGAGTCCTCATCGGTCTCCTGTACCTCGACATCGGCGATGACGCTGGGAAGGCCTTCAACAATGCTGGCTTCCTCTTCCTCTCCATGCTGTTTCTCATGTTTTCAGCCATGATGCCTACAGTATTATCATGTAAGTCTGTCTACTTTGTTATCCTCAAACTCAGCCAATGACCGTACATCCTAGGTAATCTCTGATGCCTACAGTGTTATCATGTAATTCTATCTACTGTGTTATCTCCAAACTCCACCTGTGACAGTCCTGTGTAATCCATGATGCAACACCAAAGTTATCATGTTTACCCAAGCTTGCCTTTCTTTTGCAGGACATTTCGCCACTTGTATGTCATGCTGCTTTGCTAGCTTTCCTTCCAAAAACCTGTGATAAGTTTTTGTTTTTTTTATGCCTCCGCCACGAAGTGGTGCCGGAGGCATTATGTTTTCGGGTTGTCCGTCCGTCCGTCCGTCTGTCCGTCCGTCCGTCCTTCCGTCCTTCCGTCCGTCCGTCCTTCCGTCCGTCCGTAATGAATTTTGTGGACAGGGTAACTACCAAAACCTTTTGAGGTATCCTAATGAAACTTGGCATGTATGTGTATTAGGGGGTGAAGTTGTGCCTATCAACTTTTGGGTGCACATGCTCAAGGTCAAAGGTCAAAAGGTCAAGGTCAAATACATAAAATTTCACTTTTTCCACCATATCTATTGAATGCCTGAAGATATTTTCTTGAAACTTAGTGTATACATGTATTACCCAATTAAGATTCTCTGGTGAAAGTTTGCGTCATGAGGTCAAAGGTCAAAGGTCAAAAGGTCAGGGTCAAATACATGAAATTTCACTATTTTCGCCATATCTATTGAATGCCTGAAGATATTTTCTTGAAACTTAGTGTATACATGTATTACCCAATTAAGAATCGCTGGTGAAAGTTTGGATCATGAGGTCAAAGGTCAAAGGTCAAAAGGTCAAGTAAAAATATCAAAACTTCTTTTTTTTCTCCGTGCCTTGGAAAATTGTTCAAGGTATCTTCATGGAACATAGTATATACATGTACTGACTGGAAGTGATTATCTAGAGAATGTAGGGTTCATGGGGTCAAAGGTCAGGGGTCAAAGGTCAAGTGCAACACTTCAAAATTTTACTATTTCCCTCATATTTATGCAATGCCAGCAGGGTTATTATTTTTTTACACTTGGTGTATGCATGTGTAACCTAATAGAAATTCTCTGGAAAGTTTTTTTTTTCTTCTTTTTTTGCCTCAAAGGTCAAAAGGTCAAAGATCAAGTGAAAGTGCTGAACTAACTTTTTCCTCCATATCACGAAGTGGCTCAAGTTATCTTGAAACTTAGTACATATTATGCATGTTCTACCTGAAAGTGATTATCTTATGAATTTTAGGGTCAAGGGCCAGATGAAAATGGTAACAATTTACTATTCAATTCAGAAATTGCACTTTTTCTCCACACCTGTACCTTGAAAATTACTCAATGCCTAAATGTATGAATGGGTCAAAGTCAGGTTAAAGTCCTTAAATCCCTAGATACATGCTCTCCTATTCATCCAATTAAACCTAGGTCAAGGAAGGTGAACATTCAACACGTTTGTGACAAACTTGTCATTTCAATATTTTGCCAATTTTGTGAAAATGTAATCACACATTGTCCACATGTACTATCTAGACCTATTGGGAAAATCATGCATTATGGCGGAGGCATACCAGTCGCCAAAGCGACATTTCTAGTTTTGTCTTGCTTCCTTTCCAAAACCCCATGATGGTGTCCCTTCCAAAAACCTGGGATAGGGGGTCAAAATCCTAACCCCTGTCCACCCAGAAAGGGGGCGTCTTTAAGAATCTGGAACAAGCATAATCCTATGTATAAGGTTGGCAGCCTGAGTCCGGGTGGGGTGGGGCATTGACATGTAGTTACATGTACTTGTTGAAGCTGATAATTTTTTTTTCTTTGTTTGATACATGATCTCACCTGCAGTCCCCCTTGAGATGAACGTGTTAATACGAGAGCATCTCAACTACTGGTACAGCTTGAAGTCTTACTACATTGCCAAGATGATGGCTGACCTTCCATTCCAAGTAAGTCAGCCATCAATGGAACAAATTTTGCACAAACATATGGAGTTACGATAGGCCCGATCAGACTGGCAAAAGATTGAGAAGTCTGAGATCACAAAGTCTTCATGATCTTTTGTGATCTGGTTACACTGGCAAAAGATCCAGAAGTTTGGCGGGGGTGACGTATAGGGGGAAATATCCCTAGTTGGAGTGGGAAGTTTCACAAGAAGTTTCGTGGGAAGTTTTCAGTCATACTGTCAAAACGTCGAGATCTTAAAGATCGTGATCTTAAACTTCTTGATCTTTTGCCAGTTTGACAGCGCCTAATGAAACGCGTCACCAAAAAATCCTGCTTTTAGTCATAATGTACTCTTCAGATCCATCTTCAGTCTTTGTCTCTTCCTATGTGTGTCTTATACCAGTTAACATTCTAGAAATTGGCACAAAAACAATACAAAAGCTGGCAATACCTACACATACCTACAGTTTTATGGAAATGTACTCTGAAGTTAACCCGTTGAGGACGAGTCCCAAGTATACTAGGGCAGGTGTCTATGGGAAATGCGCCTTGTAGCAATATCAAACTGCCCTCAATGGGTTGTTAATAGGCAGTTGTGTGTGCAGGGGATTAGGCATGCAGACACAATGGGGCAATTCAAAACATGATGCCATTGCTCTGTCAAAACGAAACTGCTCTGAATCCTGAAGCATTCTTTGACTTTGTTGTTTTGACAGGAGGTACTTTGTTCATCATACTTGCAACTTTTAAACATGAAACTCCATGTTTCATCCAACTAAAATTGATTTATATCTTTCTCAGTTTTTTCTTCATCCTTTCTTTGAATAGGTTACCATGGTGACAGCTCACTAATTTTCATTCTCAGTTTATAGTCTTTTTTTTTAATTATTGAAAACAAATTGGTAATATTGTGTAAGCTTATTGCTCTCTTGTAATAGTTGGAATAGGGAAAACACATATCGATGCTGAGGTAACAAGGCCTTGTATATCAGTTTTTGGTGAAAATCATATTTTTGGATTAACTGCCAGACAATTAGTTCAGTGCTGTCCTGGCCAAATCCTAGCTGTCGTATCCCAAAAAAGAATCTACCATGGCATGTCAAAGGAAAGGCAATCCCATTTACTGTAGTGCTTCGTCTGCCTGTTTCTTAGCTCTCCCGATCCATATTGACTGATCTCAATCTGAACGTTAGTTTGCAGTGTGAAATGTGCACATTAACTTATAGATCCCTAACCCAGCATAAGGGTTTTTGTGCTGGTATTTGCCTGGTGCTCCAAACTAAGCCAATAAGATTTCTTTTCTAAATCAATTATCATAATAGTATGCAGTGCAATTCAGTAAGTATTTTCTTTTATTTAGCCTTCAGAGATAGCACAGGCACTCATGAATATTTCTATCATGTGCTAAATTTTCTTCCAATAGATATTAATGCCTACGGTGTACTGCACCATAGTTTACTGGATGACGGGCCAACCAAGTGAGGGAGGGCGCTTCACATTATTTGTCGCCATGGCAATAATGACATCATTAGTTGCCCAGTCCTTGGGTTTGATCATAGGTGCAGGATTGCCACTGGAGGTGAGAGAAATCTCTTTTGTTTGTTTGTTTTTTAATTCTTTTTTTATTCTTTCATCCCTTTGATTCCTAAGAGGTTTATCTAATTTCTTTTTGATCAAAAAGGTAAGCTGGTCATCGGCTCCATTGCAATAAGAATATGATCTTAATTACTACACAAATTCTATAAATTTGCCAAAATAAATTGCCAAATTTCTCTGTTTTTGCAGGAAGTCCCCTGAAAACGTAGAAAGCTCTTCCTGTCTTGATAAGAGAACCCTGATTGCACTCAGAATGTTACCATCTCTGATTGCAGTCAAAATGTTACCATGCCTTATTGGTCTCAGAATATAAGCATCACTGATTGTACTCCTCCCTGATTGTATTGTATTCCCTGATCGTACATCCCTGATTGTCCGCATTTGTGATTGCACTCAGTTGCAGCAGCCCTGATTGCACTCAGAATGTTACCATCTCTGATTGCTGTCAAAATGTTGCCATCCCTGATAGCAGTCAGAATGTTAACATGCCTAATTGGTCTCAGAATATTAAGCATCTGTGAATAACTATTTGTCAGCATTTGTGATTGCAGTCAATATTAGCAGCCCTGATGGCACTCGAGTGTTAACATTCCTGATTACACTCAGAATGTTAGCAACCCTGATAGCACGTGAATGTTAGCATTCTTGAATGCACTCAGAATGTTAACAGTCAGGATTACACTCAGAACGTCTGCATCATTCTCTGATTACACTCAAAATATTAGCAGACCTTCTTAATTAAGTACAATGTTAATTTAACATTTCAGCATGAAATAAAAGGAGAATATCATATTGCATGATACAAAGAATGTGGTGATTGTAGGTGCACGCTGAAGATGAAGTCTCCAGGGATAGATAGTGACTCTGGCAATCCTTATCTATTTTGGCCTATAGGTGGCAGTCTTCGTGGGTCCTGTCAGCAGCATCCCCATTCTCCTGTTCTCGGGTTTTTTCGTCACCCTGGAGAACATCCCGGACTACCTCCAGTGGATGAGCTACGGCTCCTTCGTCCGCTACTCGTACGAGGGCGTGATCATCTCCATCTATGGACTGAATCGCAGTGCCATCGCCTGCAAGAGCGGCTCCGTCTGCATCTTCGAGACGGCGCAGGACATTCTAGACGAACTCGACATCGGCTCGGACAACCTTGAGCTGGACTTTGGTGTCCTCCTGGTTTTCTTTGTGGTGCTGCGGTTGATCTGCTACTTCATCCTCCGACTGAAGGTGAAGAGACTGCTGTGATCGGCCGGAAAGAAAACTCTTTAACAGTGATGCAATAGACCAAACACTATGTTTGTACCGTAGGGTAAACGCTTTTACAATTAGGGCTTGCTGTCATTCCAAGTGATATTCAAGACTCTTTTTGAGGCACCAGCGCTGAGGAGAAGACAGGGTCACAGTGTACGATATGACACTGAATCATTCACAGCTGTTGTTTGAGAGAAATTTGTAAATTTCTGACTGTACAATACATGCCATTGTGCACAATCTATTATCACAACAGTGTGTTATGCTGCATACCTAGTGTTCATATTGTCAAAAAAGCACATGCTCACCAAGAATTACACTGTGACAAATACACACTGTGATGAGCACACACTGTGATGTGTACACACTGCGATGAGTACACACTGATGTGTACACAATGTGATGAGCACACACACTATGATGTTTACACACTGTGACTATGCCAGCACAGTGTTCCGCTCGATGTGTATTAATGTTACTACAGTGTGTTCAGCTTTGCTGGCTGTATGGAACACTCACTGCAAATCATAATTCCATTGAAGTGCTGTAAATTAGACCCACTTTTACTTAGGGGAAGCACCGCTGTAATTCGTTGTGCTCACTTGTAGGTCTTAATGTGTGGCTAATCAAGGTACCTCACTCAGAATGAGTTCTAGATTGAGAGCCTCAGGTAATGTCACTGAGAACAAAGCTTTCAGCAAAAAGGGGGATGATGTTTCTTCAGTGGGACCAATATAGTAGATATTGTTTTGAATAGTGTGTGATAGATTCTCAGCCAAAAGTGTGTGGTCATTGATTGATGGACGGAATTTCATTTTGAGGCTACACTCATGGGACACAGTCAACACTCATCGTCTGCATGTACACGTATACCCTCTTACCCACATAGAACAGAGAGAAGGGTGAGAGTTTGTTTGTTTTTTTCTCTAATAGGCTTATGAATATAAATTCAAAATATACAGTTATGTATGCCACACAGAACCAAGACCATGTGACAAGATGCGAGCAGGAATAATATCTCATTTGTTATGAATAGGGCCTAACTATGCAGTTGCCTGATACATACACTTAATAATTCTGTTCCATGGACAGAATGCACATTGGTCTACATGAAGGATTCCTATACAAATGTAACCTGAATATTATCCTGAGCAATGGCTTCTGAGACTTTCTTTAGGGAAAAGAAAGTGAGTAATTATTCATCCAGGCCTTGTACACTGATGCTCATGAACTGGACTTTGCATGCTCTTAACTGGATGATATTTTGTCAACAGAATCACTCGTTTTGCGATGAGGTACCAAATATTTCAGTTGAGATGTCCAAAAGTCTACTGTGATGTCATGAGTGTCATAAATGCTTTGCTCATTTGTAGGAAAAATCACCTGTAGTTTCTTAGATCCTTGGTCCCCTTCCTTGGTTCCTTATGCAACAGTAGGAAAGATCTGAATTCTCTTTCTTTCTGTATATTTTTTTTGTTTCTGTTTTTTTTTGTTGTTTTTTTTTACAATTCAGCCGTAAAATGTGTATGCTATGCAAGGTGTATTATTCTTAAGCACACATTCACAAAATATCAGTGTTTTCTACCCTTCAGGTCATGATAAGCGTGGGCTCTGCTATGATTAAAAAATGAGAACATTTTACCACCTTTTAGAGAAGACTGCACTGCCTCTATGGCTACAGACAACTCTATCATTATTGCCACAAAAATCTGTCTGGCAGTTCATGTCAGGCATCTCACAATATTTTATTTTTTGATGAGGGTGGGGGTCAGTTGTATTCCAACTTTTGTTTACCTGTATTTCAATGACTTAAGAGACAAGTTCACCTTCATATACATGTGGATTGAGTGAATGCAGCAATATAAGTAGAACACATCAGTGAAAGTTTGAGGAAAAATGGATAATCCGTTCCTAAGTTATGAATTTTTAAAGTATCTGCACAGTCACTGCTGGATGACAAGACTACTACAGTGTATGATGTCACATGCGTACAACGATATAAGGAAAATGTAAAGAGAATTTCACAAAATTGTACTTTTTGAAAAAAGTGCACATTTCCTAGACTCGTCACTGATGTATGTTAGAGGGTAATACTATTCCCCCTTGCCTTCTGAAAGAGGGAAGTCAAGTGTTCTTTAATTATGCGGGAAAAGTGAAAATATCTTGAATCTTCTTTATATTTTCTTTATATCGTTGTACGCATGTGACACCACAAGCTGTAGTAGCCTTCTCATCCACCAGTGACTAAGCAGAAACTTCAAAAATTCATAACTTTTTAACGGATTGTCCAATTTTCCTCAAACTCTCACTAATGTGTTCTACTGATATTGCTGCATTCACTCAATCGACATGTAGAGTATATGAAAGTGGACTTGTCCTTTAACAACTCTCTCTTGCACCTGATGAAGTGAGGCTGAAATTTGTGATTCATTCGCTTGACCACTGCAGTATTTTCACAAACCTCATGGTTGCATTCTTTACAAGGTACAGACACTCGGCAAGGTGTAGAAGCCAAGTGATATTATGCAAATTCACCAGTGATTAAAGTAGTTGGTGCAGGTTTTTTTTTTTTATTTATTCTATTCTTTTTTTTTTCTTTTTTTTTGCCAAGCCATTGCAGCAGTACTATCAGCATTTGTGTTGCAGAAACCAAGTATCTTCCAAGCATTTTTTTTTTCTCTCTCTCTTTGTTTTCGTTGTGGATGAGGTTGGGGTATAGTTTTCAAGGTGTTTACCTTCAGGCTGAATCATGGGCAAAGTTTGTTGGGCTACTCGCGAAAATCATGCACTGTGAATAGACAGTTTGATAGTCATCAACATGTTCGGTGTGTGTGTATGTGTGTGTGATTGTTTGTGTATGCCAACTACCTTAGTCTTAAGTAAAGGAGCTGTTGACCAAAAATATCAAACAAACAAAAAGCAAGTAAAGATCAACCCAAAACAACAAGAAGAAAAAACACCAATGACAACAACAAACAATACATTTCCTCTTTTGGACCACTTTAAGAATGCTAACCATTCCCTGTTGCGATAATTTGCCACCATATTGCTATTAAATTCTTGCAATTTTTTTTTTTTTTTTGTACCTGATATAGATGGTGTACCATTGTGTTTTATCTGAGTGCACTGCAATGATTATGCATTGTAGTATGTTACTCTTTTATCCAGTGTTAGGGCATGATTATTTTGATATGGGCAATGTCTTTGAAATGATAGTGAAAATTATGATACTGATAATGATACTACCATTAATTCTTACACTGTGGTGTTGCAGATTAGCACGGATGTCTCTAAACTAAATGCCAGTTAAGTAAATAGAGATTACCTAATTCCCATAACCCCAATGTGTCACAGTGACTTTCCTATTGAATTGAATGCATTGTTATGCCTTGGTAGGCTTGCTGACCTACATCTTGGTCATGCGTTGATTATGTTTAAATTAAGGCAAACAGAAAAAAAATGGCAATTTACAGTCAAGTGCTTCCAGGCATAAGGGGCTGAGCATATTGCAAGTGATAATGATAAGGATAGTGACAATAATCATAGAGAGTTGTAATATTATTGTCAATTTCTATAACAGTGATAATAATTGAACATTGTTATGCACCATATCTGCTATACTCTGACATTGCTGAAAACAAAATGTGGTAATGATTTGATATCACTGGATGTGGGAAGACCATTGATATTTAGTATTCTTGCAATTTTCTGTAAAGTATTCCAAAGGATCAGTTTAATAACTGCACATCAAAATGGCATTACACTAGTCACATATTATGCATAAAGTAAGTTGATCAACTGCCTGTGATATTATCAACTAAAAGATTTGCAGTATACAGGATATCATTTTGAGTCTCACCATCTCTAAAGTGATTTTCAGAATGCAGTTTACAAATTGAAGACAAAAGAAAAAGATGCAGAGCAGTCCGAGAAACTCAGTGGCTGTAATCATGACTACAAAAAGAACAGAAGCAGAATAAAATCCTGCTGTTCTGTCTGGTTCATAGTTTATGCCCTCAGATGAATGGCATTGGATTTCATGTTGGAAATATAGTCAATTGTAACAGATTTCATCAAGAAGTAAAAATCCAAAGGAAATGTAAGTGAAAATGTGACTCAAAGTATGTTTGCCTTTGAAAAGAAACAGTAAACGGTAAATTACCAGTTTAACTTTCAGTGTAATTCAATACCAAGTAATGAAAAGCGAAGAGCTATGTAAATAGACGAGCAATATGTAATAATTTAAGATGAATGTGATGTGTGTGATGAAGCAAGGTTTTATTGTATCAAAAAGATTTTAAGAAAGAAAACAGAAGTAAGATATATACATATATGCACCTAGGAAGCTGAAGCTGTTGTGTTATCTTTATTATGGTAGATTTCTTGTCTAAATGGTGGTGTCATTTTATAGTGTTTGCTATATAATGCCGTAAAATTATCTTATTTTGGTCTGTGTGATAATTGGAAATGTTTTACCATTCCATGAGAATCTATTATATGCATAACCTGTTGTTAATCTTCAGCATTGCACCGTAGCAGCTACAATTCCCCAAGTGTCCAGTGCATATTCATTGCAGAGAATAATTATATTATTTTCCTCCAGAAAACTACAGAGCACAGTTTAGTATTTTTTCCTAGAATGGATTGCAGAAGCAAAATGATTTCTATTTTTGTATGCAAATATTATCGCTCACGTTTCTGTCACTCACTGTGTTAATATTCTGTGTAAAGTGTAAAGTGTTGAAGGATGTGTTTAGCAGAAAGCATGAAGCATAATTGATGTTTAAAAGCTATCTCTTCCGTGGTAATGAAGACCGTCTTGTTTAACCCATTTTGCATGAAGTTGTAACAGCTGCTTCATTTCAGAATGGGACACGCCAAGTTCCCAAAATCAACGGGTTGAGTCAGTGTTTGTGTAGAATAGATTCTACGGCAAATGGAGTGTGAGCCTCTTACATGCCACATTGGCACATTATCATGTCAGTGATTAATTCACACACACAAAACTTACACACATTGGTGCAGATGATAATCGAAAATGAACGTTAGAGGACGCTATGTTACATTTTCTGCCGGAGCCGTACCGTATAGAGATACTGCTCTGCTCTGTGTGTGTGTGGTGATTTGCATTTTGATAGTGGAAACTTGGCAAAAAGAGATTGGATATTAGTTCTAAGAAGATAACTGATAGAACAAACTTTGTTTCTGTGATGCCAATGTAACAATTGCTTTTGGTTTTCGTTAACTGTTCTTTGTTGTGTCCCTTGAGCACTCAGAAAAAGTGGTAAGGGTCATTATTAATACCCTATAATTATTCTTTATCAACCGTTACTTATTTTGTTGTTATTTTTTTTTCTTTCTTTTTGGTACTGTCTGTGAAATCTGGAATACAATTTCCTTGCTCCAAAGACTTACAGTCTTTTGCTTTAAATCAAGTATCCACTGTTATCTGTGTAGAGCTTGGAAAATTATGCCAAGTGATCATGCTACTAATTTTCAGTAATCTCTAATTTCATTTGTTGCATTCTTCTGATTAATGTGGCTGGCAAGATTATCTTTCTTTATGACAGCATGCGTGTTCAGTTGTGAGCGTTAAACAGTCATAATTTATCTTTCTGAGTTACTTGTTCCCCTAGAGAGTTTTATGTTTTATATCTCCATATTTACATATACATGTAGTGAGCAATTGAGAGCTGGGCTCTCGAAAACAGATGAAGATTATATTGGAATCGATAATGTTTAATTATTATTCTGTTTGGAATGTGTAGTATTTTGTGTGATAAAAATATAATTTGTAATATGTGGTTTAAGGCTTAGCATCTGTGTGGCCTGGATTTTGTTTTGTTTTGTGTTTTGCTTCTTTTTTTTTCTTTTTTTTTTGAACAAATTGTGCACAGGGTTCACTTGGCAAAGGGAAGGTATAGAATTTTTCTACACTGAAGTGAAGGGAAAACATGCTTTATCAATCATTATTATTGAAATCAAAATATGGATTTTTTTTGTTTTTTTTTTTTGTTCATGGAAATGTGTTTTTCTGGTGGTCTGTGTATCAAGTCTATGTGGATGTCAGAATTCTGTATGGAACCGGTTAAGAAGAAATGAATTGAATGAGCACTGATTTTATGTTTTCACGCATTAAACGTCACTGAATATTTTTATATTAGCATAATGTAGGCACTAAAATCACTGTTCAACGCTATTTCCAATGTGAAAACACACTATTTTAGCTTATAAGCACCATTTTCAAATCTTAAGTCTATCATCAGATAGAGCAAAGTAAAAACTATCAACAGTACCTCACTTGTTACTTAAGAAGAAATATTCTTGAAGTCATAAAGAAATACCCCATATTTCATATTATTTTCTTTGTTCTCTATCAGGTTTAGTCACATATATTGCATGGGTTTTTTTTTTTTTTGCAATCAAACTCGAAATTATTTCACAGATCTCTTGATGGCGATAAAGTTCTCACCATTTTTTGTATAAGAGAGAGTTTTGTTTTGTTTTGTTTTCTGAGGTATTGGAATAATGTAGTTTTTTTCTCGGTTCAGTCATAGTGTTAATCAATTTGTTTTGTTTTGTTCTGTTTTGTTTTGTTTTTATAAAAATGAAGTATGAGAATAAGTGGAGTTATCACGTCAAGTCGGAGATATCATTTATGTTTCCTATTATGATAATAATAATTGACTAATGTTGGCAAATCCTATAATCCATTCCAACGCTGATGTGATAACCCTCTGTGAATTAATATTCCACTGTTGGATCCACGTTCAAAATGGTAATCTTCTCATGTATTTCAGATCACATTGAATTTGATTTTACCCCCATTAGCCATCATTACGTCAGGGATGATGTCCTTACGTTTTGATCACTTCTGACTGGAATTGGAAAAAAAAAACACTTCCAAACAAATACAGAAAGATTGATATAAGCGGAGTATATGCGTATATATATGTATGTAAGTATATATATATATTTTTTTTTTTGGGGGGGGGGATTGATCGCAGAGATGGGCAAATGAATACGCATTTGAATAGACATTTGGTACTTCTGTAGATAAGTGTTTAAGTGCAGTAAGCAATGTTGATTTGGGAATGAGAAAATGGATTTGCAGTTGAATGAAAATGGTGCGTACGTGGTATTTTAGAAGTACCAAGCTGTTTTGAGTTGTGGTTAGAAGAATTAAATGAGAAAAAGCTACCTGAATGTGATAAAGCTTACTGTGGCCATGTGGAAATCCACTTTCGTAAATTTAGTGGTTGGGAAATACAGCGTAAAGCACATCAGTAGGTCTAAACAAAGGAAACAAGGGAATGAAAATAACATGACTAAACATCATATTCGTGCTACGCATCATTGTAGGATATGCCTCGTTCTTGCTACACATGAATATATGAATGATATTTGATTCACGGTATACACTGTTGAATAGACAGCCAGACAGACGTACATACTTTGAGTGCAAAAATAGATCTATACTACTTTTCCGCCAAAATTGTTTTAATGGTGTAAAGTAAATAAATCACATTGCTCTTTTTCTCTCATTTTGATCCACGCTTCTGTAAACTTAATCTGGGCTTCCATGACTATCAGAGGTTCAGTGTGTACAATCTCCATAAATTGGAAAGAAAGGCAATCGCCACGTTGGTTGTACATGTATTCACGTCGAAAGACCTCATGCCTGTCTGCGATTCTCTCGTTTTCATGAAAGATGTGAATCGAAAACGTACGGGATTGTTTCATGACGTGTCAATCAGTCTTTACGAGTTGAATGTGTTTTGATCCTAAGTTTGAATGAAGGAAAGTGTTGTGGCTATAGGTATTGACAGTGATCGAGTATCTTGCCACGTTTAGCCAAATGCCAAGTACTATTTATTTCGTTTGCAGGTGATTTTGGTCATTATCGTGAAGCAAAGCAGTGTGTTGTCGCTTCGTCGCGTTTTTTTTTTTCTTTAATTCCAACTACGATAACTTGCCGACAACTGTGACCTGTGGTGTGTGTGCACGTGATCGCATAATTTACGCAAATCAATCTTGCCATTGTTTTGATGAAAGCGAGCAGGAAATCGATATTGAATATAGATTGAATACATTCTACATGTATAACTATTATCATTTTTACTTATACAAGAAGGTCTGATATTGATCAAAACGCGTACGCTACCAACGTGAATATATTGTCAATGTGACGTAATGATCTATCCATTAAGAAAAAGAAAGGTTGTAATTCTGTGCCAATACTTCTGTAAGCTTCAACGTCCTCGTCATTCTTTATGGAATATATTTGTCTCTCTATATACGGTAAAGAATATAATACACTGTTTGTTGAAGATCGGACTTTAAGATGAAGATGGTAATGGATTTTCTAATGCAGGAAGCTGTCTATATGTAAAGGTCTTTAAACAGTATTAACTCATTCTGGTTTTTGTTCGATCAAGCGTTGTGCAGTTTTCTTGGCACAGTGAAATCATTGGAATGTCTGGAGAATGAACTCTATGTATTGGCAATGATGACTACCTCAAAGACGCTCGTTGTTTTAACATTGTACACTGTATATCGTTTACCTGTAAAGGCAGAACATAAAGTAAGGCACTTAGATTCACAGTTCCCTGTAGCCGAGATCCCGGTATACAATGAAACATGAAATCTACAAAAATGTTGACAGTTGTGAGAATATCGGTGCTTTGCCGTAGCTTGCTTGCGTTATTTAATTTGTATCATGTAGGACTAAAACAAAATGAAACGAATAAGAGTAATTTTTTTTTTCTGTAATAGTGGGTAACCTCACAAATTTCTGCGTTGACTGTAACAGGTCGAGGAGAGAAAGAAATCGAACGAAAATGTAACAGTACGAATTCCATTGAAATCGGACCAAGAATAAGGACGTTGTGTAATTCTATTTAACATATTAAACATGCAATGTAGGCAAAACGTGACGTCATCACTACATAATTCTATGATTGGTCGGTTCGCAGAAATATAGGGAATCGGGATCCCTGTCAAAATTGTAGCGGCTGGCCAGTGAGGTGTCAGTGCTAAATCATTCACCCTCTTATATCGAAGTTTAATGTAAACGATATGGTTCTTGTGGGATTGTTGGAGCCGGGCACCTTTAACTATTTCTACAGATAGGACCTAAATGGTGCCGTATAAATCAGTCAATCAATCAGTTCTTTTTTCGTGAATTTTTGTGTGTCCCAAAGAATTCAGGGAAGGTGTGTGCTTAAGTAAGGATATTGAAAAGTTGTGAAGTCATAGCAAGATTTCATCTGATTTGCGGAATGTCTCTGTAAATGGTCTCACTGATGGTATGAATTCTAAAATATGATTTGCGAAAATTGCATATGTTTCACGTGTAATTCACGACTATCATTGTGATTCGGCAAGCCCTTATCACAAAATCAACTGAAGAATCGCGGAGCACAATCTTGGTATAAGCAGACTTAATCTCAAACGATGTAGAGCGCCAACCCTCCAGTTTGTGCTATTTATATATACTTCGGGAGAAACATTCAAGATTAATGTCAACATTAAATTATAAATATTTCTCGCACAGGACAATTTACCATTACGCACGGTGCATCGATATTAATTATAATGCGCATAATATATTGAAAGGGTCATTGTACACTTTTTTTTTGGGGGGGGGTTGTTTGTTTATTTTTTAAAGATGAATTAGAAGAATGCATGTTGCATGTTGTTTTCACTGGACTGATCAATATTTTATCCGCCATGAATAAGCATGTTATGTATTATTACTAAAAGATGATACAGTGTATTGGTAAATTTTGCATGAAACACAGTCGATTTTGGAACATTGTAATGCGCTTGGTTACTCTCTCTACCGAGTTCCGTAGTATGACGCTGTGGTAAGGTTCACTTTAAAGAGAGTCAGATATTGAAACGTTGATTTTCGAATATTTTATTATTGTCAATGCATTGTTTTGGAAGTTGTGAATGTGATTAATTATTGATGTATTTCTTGTAAACATGAAAAATGGAGTCAGACCGGTACACTCCGTATTAAGTATGTCGCTACTTTGTTAATATGATTAAAAATGTTTCAGCTACAATCAATCATTACTTTGCTATTATGAAGTTTGTTTTCAGTGTCTCGTGTTTGTTTTTGTTTTTTTTTTTTCCTTCTGGAAACAAGACTACTTGAACAAATCGGAAAGTTATCGTTCTGTGCCACTGGGCAAGAAACCTGGCTTCACCGGAGTGTTACACAGTCAACCTCGCGTAAAACGATTTCGCTCAAGTAGAAAATTGCCTTGATTGAGTGAAAGAAAAATCTTCCCTGCGATGAATATAAGAGTGTGCTTATTCTAGTGTGTAAGTTGACATTTATATTTGGTCCCTCTGGATTCGTCTTAGGCGAAGCTGACTGTGTAAAGACAATATATATACAATGACGAAAAGGAAGAATGAAAATGAAAGCGCGCGTCCGCCTACTATGGGATAGCTTCCTTGGAGTTATTATTATTATTATTTTTTTTTAACAGGTTGCTGCGTGTTACGCCACATTTTGGTAAATTGCACACTTTTGGTAAATTACCAAAATGTGCAGGACATACACATTTTGGTAACATTCTGCTCCTCCACAATCATCACAAAAAGAAATTAAAACTGTATCGCCACCCATGACCCAGTATTATGAAAGTGCCATGGCAGCACAGGGACTCAATACAATGACATATCTATGCCAGAAAAATGCCCCTCCCCCTTCACAAAATTACTAGCACTGGACACTAGTCCTACCTGGAACATTTATTAGCTCACCTGAGCCAAAGGCTCAAGTGAGCTATTGCGATCGCTCTTCGTCCGGCGTCCGTCGTGCGTCGTCCGTCGTCCGTCGTCCGTCGTCCGTCGTCCGTCGTGCGTCGTGCGTCGTGCATAAACTTTTTACATTTTCATCTTCCTCTTGAAAACCCCAGGACCGATTTTCATCAAACTTGGCAGGTAGCATCCCTAGGGGGTTAGGAACTCAATTTGTTAAAATGGGCACCATGCCCCACCCAGGGGGCCCCCAGGGGGGCCCAACCCCCCCCCCCCCCCCAAATTAAGGAATCTGTAAAAATCTTCTTCTCTAGAACCAGAAGTGATAGAGCTAAGTTAATACTATGAGTTAGTACATTGATGACTGTAGTTTCAAGTTTGTTCATGGCAGGACCAGGGATGCCCCCCCCCCCCTTGGGACCCAGGGGAGGGGGTGGGGAGGGGTTCAAATGGGGCCTAAATTGTACATTTTCATCTTCTTCTTGAGAACCCCATGACCCATTTTCACCAAACTTGGCAGGTATCATCCCTAGGGGGTTAGGAACTCAATTTGTTAAAATGGGCACCATGCCCCCCCCCCCCCCCCCCCCCCAGGGAGCCCCCAGGGGGGAGGGGGGGGGGGGCAAAACCCCCCAAAATTAAGGAATCTTTAAAAATGTTCTTCTCTAGAACCAGAAGTGATGGAGCTAAGTTGATACTATGAGTTAGTACATTGATGACTGTAGTTTCAAGTTTGTTCATGGCAGAATCAGGGGTGCCTCCCTTGGGATCTAGGGGAGGGGGGTGAGGAGGGGTCCTAATGGGGCCTGAATTGTACATTTTTATCTTCTTCCTTAGAAACCCATTTTCACCAAACTTGGCAGGTAGTATCCCTAAGGGGTTAGGATCTCAAGTTGTTAAAATGGGCACCATGCCCCACCCAGGGGGCCCCCAGGGGGGCCCAAACCCCCAAAATGAAGGAATCTTTAAAAATCTTGTCTAGAATCAGAAGTTATAGAGCTAAGATAATACTATGAGTGAGTACATTGATGACTGTAGTTTTGAGTTTGTTCATAGGAGATCCAGGGGTGCCCCTCTTGGGGGCAGGGGTGGGTGGTTGGGAAGGTCCAAATGGGGGCCTGATTTGTGCATTTTCATCTTCTTCCTGAAAACCTCATGATGGATTTTCGTCAAACTTGGCAGGTATTATCCCTAGGGGGTCAGGATCTAAATTTATCAAAATGGGCACCATGCCCCACCCAGAGGGCCCCAGGGGGCCCCAATCCCCAATAATTAAGGAATCTTAAAAAATTTGGGCCCTTATTGTACATTTTCATCTTCTACTTGAGAATGCCTGATCAAATTTTGGTAGAGCTGTGAATAATTCAGATTAGTGACTGCGTGAAAGGTAAACTTGCGATACTCAGGTGAGCGCTAGACCCGCGGGTCTCTTGTTATTGATCACCTTAATTTAATTCTTACTCCCGGAATGCTAAATCTCCTACCAATGCACTTGACCCACACTTACAACTTTGGGACCCTACCCCCTAAGAATGATCCTCACCAAGTTTGATTGTCTGAAATCCGCCCACTGGTTCTGAAGAAGATGAGAATGTGTTTTACCCCTTGCCCCCTCCCCCCCCCCCCCCCCCCCTCCCCCGGTCTCCAAGGTTGATACCCTATGTATCCCCATGAACAAATTATACAGTATACTTCAGCTGTAAAGATATCCGCGTACAACATATCTTGCGTGTAATGCTTTTTGGTCTTGAGCACAATTTTCTACCTATTTCCCCTGGGGGGGGGGGGGGTGTCCCCATGGGGGCCATATGCCCAACAGGAACAATCTTATTACCCAACCCCCTAAGGATGATCCTCACCAAGTTTGACTGAAATTCGCCCACTGGTTCTGAAGAAGAAAATGAAAATGTGTTTCCCTCCTTGGCCCCCACCCCTCAAGCTTTCACTCCCATCTAGGGGCCCAAGGGGGCCCCTTAAAACGAAAAGCGATCGCTATGTGAGCTAAAAAGTGTCTTGTCTGTCTTTATTGCAGGACCATGTCACCTTAACTCCTTGACCGAATCAACTCTCAAGCCCATCCGTATATTTTAGTTCAGTTACCAAAATGTGCAGATTGTCCAAAATGTGCATGCAAATCCACTTTTAACTGCACATTTTGGTAGCTGGCAGTTGATCCCGTCAGGTATAGGTGCACACTATCGGCACATTTTGGTAACAAATTTCTTTTACCAAAATGTGCAGTTGTTACCAAAATGTGCCGTAACATAGTTACGGCACATTTTGGTAAATTGCACATTTTGGTAATTTACCAAAATGTGCCGTAACACAGTGTCATCGATATCCCAGCATCGTCCAGTCATGATAGTTACACACCTTTGCTATCGGGGACGGGGAGGGTAAATCGGTTCCATAACATTTGCTCCTGCGGCAATTGCTCCCATGAAATATTTGCACGCCAAGCCAAACATAAATTCTACCGGCAAACATAACCCTAACCCTTATCCTAATCATCACATTGAAACTAAACCTAAAGCTTAATCACAACCCTAACCAAAGGCCCGAATTCACGAAGGTGGTACAAACTTTGTCCATGGTTTCAACAATGGTCAAAAACCGTAGTTTTGTATGGGGCGCCAAGTGTCGCATGGCCTATTTTGTAACGAAATAGGCCTTACGAAATAGGCCATGAGACACTTGGCGCCCCATACGAAACTACGGTTTGTAAAAAAAAAAAAAAAATAATAATAATAATAATAATAATAATAATAATAATTAAATAAATAAAAAATGTACTACCTTCGTGAATTCAGGCCTAAGTCTTTGGAGAAAAGACGGGAGCAATTGTCGCAGGAGCTATCGTGTCATCGGGTAAATCATATTGTCCAAAGATGTGCCAGCGAAGAATTCAAACCCGGGCCCATGCAGTACCTTATCCACATTATTGCACCGCACACTAGTTCAATGCCGAATTTCTGTCATGATACATCCAACCACGCCTGGATCGAATCCAGGATGAACCCGAGAAAATTCTTCGACTTACTTCGACTTACACAATAAAATGACCGGTAGGACATTTCTTTGACGTAGCCAATTTTCCACTTGTCCATGTTATTACGTTTATTGTAGTGATGTCCAATTGCTGTTTGTGTATATTGCTTGAAATATTGTAAAGCGAACGTGATATTTTCCATTAAAAAGAAAATCATGTAGGCCAAATTCTTTTTCTAAAGCAACACCCGAGACAAAGTGACTTGGCTGTTGCTTCATTCTTCTTGTAGAACATCAAACGGATTCCTATACATGTATTATAGATCAGAGGTAGGAAAATGTAAGAAGCCAGTTCGGAGTTCCACTTTGCGCATGAGCAGAAAAAGGTCATTTGTACCAACAGGGCAAGTTGGTGTGAACTTATCTCAGTGAAATTCACTGAGATAAGCATCTGTGACGTAATGATTATTCAAGTATCCTTCTAAATGGTGTTTGCCATCACATCCACCTGACAGCAAAAGAGGTATTTGGCAATATCAATACGAAAAGATTGTTATACCTTCAATGCCAAATAATGCTATGGATGCTTTCACATGACTGTGTTGATCATGGATGTTTCTGGCCACCTGGTGTACGCAAGTTCAGCCTTTGTTCGAACATGATTGAAGAATTCCACGTATTGTTATGTCGGGAAAGCTACAAATAGCTCAATTTCTTTGAAAACAAGAGAAGTGCCTAAGGTCATTTGTACCCATACGTGCACACAAGCTAATTCTGAACTGGCTTATTACTATGTATGTTTCGGCTATTTCTCTCTGATACACACACACACACACACACACACACACACACACACACACACAATCACACACACATACACAGAGTCGTGCAGATTTCATATTACTCACTGAAATTATATGGTTGCCGGGGGAAAACAGACGTGTTCGAGAGTAACCTAACCCTCAGTAGTTTGTCGCCATCATTAACTGAAACCCACTTACTAAGTGAGTATGTAGCTGTAGAAGTCATCATTATGTTTGAATTCAGTGCTAAAAACAAAACAAACAAAACAAAACAAAAACAAAAACAAATAAATGGGCTTTAACTACCTTCCCGATTCCTGTTTTTTCCTATTTTTTGACACAATCAAGAAATCAAATTCTTGATATCAAGTAAACTGTACTCAATTTTTGATATGAGGAATTTCCATCTGTTCACTTCAGAAAATTATCTTTCTTCCATAGCAATTCAAATTCTAGATATCACCAAAAAAAAAAAAAAAAAAAAAATGATTATTGATATTAGTTGCAACAAGGAAGTAAAGCACATACACCGCTGCAACTACAAGGATTAGCATTACTTACGTACGCACACACACACAAAACAAACATAAACCGTTGTAGCTCGTTTATCAAATGGCATGGCCTTTAATAAACTAATTTCTTTTGTATTTATCATTTTCATTTACAATGGTGTCTGTTTTTGTGTTTTTTAACATGTACAATAATATAACTCCATACACAAAAATAAGAATTGATTATCTGCGTGTGAAATAAAAACATACTGTACAAGGAAACAACGTACGTGACATAAAATACGAGTCTCTTCCAAATGCACCGTTTACGAGATGAAATATGATAAATGCATTTTGACATTATATCGTTCGGAAAACAAGCAATTGATCAACAATGAAAGAAAGAATGCATAATGCGTTGATGACAGCATGCCACAAAATATGAATCGGGTCGTTTGCTAAAAAAAAAAAAAAAACACTATTCCGCATTAATTCAGACCAAATTTTTATGACTTCCCTTCCGTGGGGAAAAAAAAAAAGAAGAAAGAAGAGAGAGAACACGAAATAGAGAGCTTATTTGAAAAGCGACCTGTTCCATACAACATAGTCACGTCATAGTTCATAGCGCGGACATAATTGTTGGACCAGAAACGCATTGATTTGCAATGCAATGATATCCAGATATGAAAAGCAATACACGATACACTGTATGCCCATATTTTTTTTTTTTTTTTAAATCAACATGTGCATAAAATTTGTATTACTACTACATCAGATGCTAAGGTATATTGATATATAACGCAAGGGGTGTCTTTAACATTTATGCCTCGTTCGCGTCATGAAACCCGAAATATACCCAATGAGTTTGTTGCTTGTCAAATTCATGTAGAGACTTACGAGAATAATTTTCAACGATTCCATCAAAACAATTTCACAACAAACAAAGCATTTTCTTACTAGATACACGAGTAACTTAGGGATGCGGGTGGGAGTGGGTGTGGGTTGCCGGCTCAAACATCGAATCGGTAAAGCGTTAATCACAATTCACCATATCAACAGACACAAACAACGTGTATCCCGATTGAGTGAATAGAAAAGTGAACGTTGCGCTTCACTGTGTGGCTTTGTGCATGACTGTTGTAGGTGGACGAGTTGACATGAATGTGACACAAACGGTTAATTCGTATCTTTTATTTTCCAGCAATGTTACAACATGGAAAACAATGTCATTCACCACATGGCACAGAAATACGCAACGATTTCCCTATCTAAAAAAAAAATTCTTACAAGATTCTCCACGACAAATTGTCCTTGAGTTGCTGAAGACGAGAAACATAATTACGAATTTTTACCGCACACCGCAGTATTTTCGACCTCTGCCTCACGGAAGAAAAACTCACGGTCATTTTGCTTCTGCAACATTTTACTTGCTGGTTTAACCATTCATCTACCATTGTCTACGCTCAAATATGAGGCAACAATGAGAATGAAAACATATCAATGGAAAAAAAAATCTAAGTTAATGGGCACACCTATCCTCACTTAGCAGTCGACTGGACATCACAACATTTGACTACACGACACTTATTTCGACACTAGGAAAATTTGGATTATCCATTTCTTTGTTGTTGTTGTTTTTTTGTTCAAGTTCAAAATCACTTCTTTTGAATTTTGATAATGTCCCATAAAATTAACCGGAAAGACTTTTCCTTGCAGCACCAGAGCGCAAATGTGACTATAGCCAATGTTTTGTTGACATGCTTCACGAGGAAGCAAATTTTAGCGCTTAGAAACTTTAGTAATATTAAGCGCTTTATAAATGACATTTATTATTTATAATTATTATTATTATTATTATTTCAATCTTTGCACAACGTGCAGTCAAGTGACAGAGAGAGAGAGAGAGGCAGTACGGGATAAAAATAGAAATAAATAAAATACCAAAATAGAAAAAAAAAAATGATTCCATTCATGATGCGTAACACATTTACCATAGGACCTAATATACTGTGTCGGGGGGATAAATCCAGTGGCACTACGAAGCCGAAATGGCGATGCAACGAGACATTTTCATCGATCCATCGATATCCAAGCATAGCGTAGCAATTGCCAGAAAAGACAAAATGTTTTAATGATAGCCACACACACAAATGAGAGACTTCAGAGGCACAGTCATGGAATTAGAATGAGAATCAAACACGCAGGATCAATGCAACATCGAACGATCCCCTGACACGCTCCTAAACGTTCTAAGCGTGTACACAGCCCGGGTGAGCTCTACTTGTGGCAAGAGAGCGGAGTGCAATCACAATTTCAACTTTTGTTATTGTTTCTTGTTTTGTTTTTTCGATAGCACAAAGGACATGACACAGGTCTCACGAAGACACTGTCCAATGTGCCTGCAAAGAGGGCGCTGTACTTTACTTAGGCATGTTTCCATAGCAACGCGGTACATATGTAGAATAAGTTGTCGTTTTCAGTGGGTCAACTGCCCTGGGAAATCGCATATGACCAGACTCTAACCATATTATTTTAGGCATGTACACATAAACACAAACACCAATTATCACATTACGTTGAGCCACTTCTTTCCGACAATCACGTGCATCGATCTTATCGCCATCATTACAATTGTACCTTGTTTGAAAAAAAAAATGACATTATACAGATTCACTCATTATTTCAATTCCATGATAATGTAGAAATGAACACTGAATAATTTACCCCGACACGTCAGACTTCATTATGTGACCTTTACATTGACATTGTACGAGATTTTTCCCTAAATCGTACCCGTTCGTATCTGCAATCATTCATAACTAGGAAATTCAAATTTAATTCAAATTTAATTCAAATTCAAAATTCGGTACAAAAACCAGAAATTTTAAAATTACTGAAACATCTTTGGAATTTGTGAAGTTCCTTTTTCACCATAATCAGATACTTTGAAACAATAACAACAAAATTACACGCTCATTGTTTAATCAACATCTATTGGATTGATTTAAGGAGCTCCTTCAATTACTCAGAATGGGGAATGTTGACCCTGTGACCTTTGATCTTTGACTATAAAGCTTGATTTCTCTCTAAAAACACACACATACAAAACCTGTCTATACTGACATACATATACATAGTTGCTTCATTACGACATCTCAAATTGTTCTCCGAACTTAGGATGACCACTTTGAATTATCATACTCGCATAGACCTACAGAAAGACAACGTGTAAACACGATGCCGTAAGAGGCATAGAAAAAGGAATAGAAAAGCCCTACTATCACATCAAAAGCAACTCGCATCGGGACATCGGGGCATGAAGACGTAGAAACAAAAGCCATTTGGAAAGTCTACGTTAAAAACTTAACGTCGTCAGCATTAGGTTTTGCGTAGGGCCTGTTTCATGAAGAAACATGCAGGTATACCAAAGTTTAATGTCATGGCAGCTGCCACGGTGATGACTAAAATACTCGCAGCTGATTGGTTGTTACCCAGCTGTCACCATGGCAACTGTAGCTTATCCTATACACAACGATTACTAACCGTTTCATGACATGCGTCTCGGGGGGGGGGGGGGGGGAATAACGTTACGCCAACGTGTCACTGGGGAATAATTTCAAGTACCTCGCTCGAGAAATTGGAACAGAATAATTTCATCGAGTGATTGTTGCTGGAATCGGCGAATCCTTAAAAATCACACGGGAGTATTAATAACGGGGGGGGGGGGGATTTCATTGAGAGAAATAAGCCTTAGCGCTTTAAGGTTTCAAAAGGAATATTCTTACACTGGAATTGGTTAATTCGTCAACATGGCATGCGAGTATTAAAATCAGAGGTAAAAAAACTCACAGAAAAAAAAAGCCTTAGCAATTTAAGGATTCTAAAGGAGTATTCTCACACTGGTCTTTAATAAAAACACTGCACAGATCTAAAATTGCTCTTTAAAAGACGTCAGACACGCGCTCCAACAATGGTGAACCTTGAAATAAATCTAATGCATATTTCATATCCATTAATCAAACGTGTCAAAGCCGTTATCAATATATATATATCTCTTCATAAAACTGATCACTTATAGTCACCAATAAAATTGAATGGAAGCCACATAAAAACAAGACCAAATCAAAAACAGTAAGATATAAAACGCTACCCACAAGGGTCAATCAAAGTTCACATGCCGTTCAAAATCGTTCAATTGACGCATCCAAAACACAGGGGATATTTTGAATGACCTAAAAAATAACTTCTTTAAAAAACAACAATAATGCCATGATAACACTGTATTTGAACTTTCCTTATGCATATATTTTTCTTTAATAAAACTGCATGATGCCCTGTGAAAAAAAAGAGGCTAAAATTCACGATTTGAAGGGAATAGTGGAATACCAAAATATCGACACTTTACAAGGCATAGTGGTGATATGCAGCATCGTAGTCACCATAACGAATAGAATTACGAAGACTATTCAAATTAATCACATCGATAAATGAAATTCAATTCGCTGCGTTCACACTGGATTGTTTGACATGTCCAGGACCGTGTTCGTTTCTGTCCCTTGTTCAGAGCCACAAAACAACTTTCTTTCACTACAGTCAGCAGTTTTTAACCACAGATGCATTTTGTGGGGGGAAAATATGCATAACGTATTTTGAATTTCGCTGGTCTGAACGCATTAAATACATAGTCGGCCTCAAAATACTTAAGGAATACTGACTGCTTTCACTGATGTGTATTAACCAAAACATCTCCGAATTGTTATTATTCTCGTTTTGAAGAGCAAAACCGCCCAGCATGGCTCAGCAGAGCGTTGGCGTGTTTTTGCAATTTATTTTACAAGAATATTCCACTAAAGGACTAGAGTTTTTGTAGTGATAACGCACACACACACACACACCTAGTCAAAGCAGTCAGCAATTGAAATCATTATAAACAGTGAAATGTTCTCCCACCTTGATCGCTCAACACCTGTCGTTCTACACCTGTCGTTCGACGTAATCTCGAATAGGCACGACACATGTTTTCAAAATGACATACCATCTTGATGAACAAAGATACGAACAACGTAGATTAGCTCGACGTTTAGGCAGCGAGCATTAGCGCCTACGACCTGCAAACTGGCAAGTGCAGTCATTAATATAAATAAAAAGATATCTCTCTACTCTCTACGATTCCACCACGCAAGGGGGGAATAGACGTCAATTAATCTGGGCTAGTTTGGAGACATGGAGGCGTCTTCCTTTGCGGACGAAGACGGGGTGTCCTCTTTACTCTCGCCGCTACTCTCGCTGGCGCCCGAAGTGGCGATGCTGGGCGCACTGCTCGAGTTGCGCATGTTGAGGACTGGGCGCAAAGGCTCCGATTTGGATATGATGGACTCTATACTCAGACTCAAAGCGCTCCCCTTGGGTCGCCTTTCGGGTTCCTGGAGTTTCTGGCTCTCCAGAGCGGTAGGCTTGGTGTCGAAATAGTAGTCCCTGAAGCGGCGTAACGACTCCTTCTCCTTTTCCTTTACCTTCGGGGAAGTCAGGGAGGACGGGGACTCGTGTTCCGTCTGGGTTTCCATGGGACTGGGGAACTGAAAGAACGTCCCCATCTGGCCCCGTTGCGTAGGCGTGCAAGGCAGGGAGCGGGAGGATGGACTCGAGTCCAGGAAAATCTTGGGCGACTTTGTATCGTTCTCGATGAACGAAGGCGGTCGCGTGCTGTCGCGGTTCCACTTGCGTTTGAATCGCAGCTTGATGGGTATTGACTCCATGCCACCAGTCGCTGCCTCTTCCGCGTCCAAGAGATCCTCTTCGGAGCGACTCTCACTGCTTGTGTGCACGATGATACGTCGTGGCGGCGCCGGTCCGAACTTACGCGCCTCCAGCCGGTCGTTGATAGGCGGTGCGCTACTAGGTGGCTTACTATCGAACAGGAGTTGTTTGGAGTCCACCTTGAGAGGAGGTGGAGGCGTCTTTCGGCGCGGCTTGTCCCTGTCGCGTCGCTCTTCGGCATGGCTAGGTACAGCGCATTGAACTGGTTCTGCGGTCTTGCGAACCGGCGAGTTCGTCACAGTGCGGTCGTCGATGGTGATGGCGGGCGGGATGCGGCGTTCACTGGCCTGCTGCTCACTGGCATGCCGTTTTTCAGTCATCCTGCGCTTGTAAAGCTCGGACTGCAGAGGCCGCTCTGGAATACGGATGGAGAGTTCTTTCTCGGGGGACTTCCGGACCCGTTGCTGCTGCTCCAGAGCTTGCTGCTGTTGCTCCTGCCGCTTCTGTTGCTCGAGCCGCTCAAGCTCCTGACGCTCGAGTCTCTCCTGCCGCTTCTGCTCTTCCTGTCTCTGCTTCTCCGCCGTCAGCTCCAGATTCCGTATACGCATCTCGTTCTCCGTGTGCGTTCGCCAAAGCGTGCCGGGGGACTGCGGTAACAGCGGAAAGGCCCTGGCGCGGAGCTGGGCTACCCGCTCGTGTTCCAGCCGGGCGATTGCAGCCTGGGCCTGCGCCTCCTGGTGGGCACGCTGGATCTCTGCCGGAGTGTATGTGAACCGCGGCCCGTGCGGCGGGTGTCCCGGTGCGGAGAGGAGCGGGCTGATGGTGGACGAAGGACTGGCCAGAGGCGAGATGTAGCACGGGCTAGCCGGCAGAGAATGGGTGAAGAATGGACCCGGGCGCATCACCTGCAGGAAAGTGTTGGGAAAATCATCAAATTTTTGTGGGAAATGTCTTTTAATACAAACATCAGACTTCAGAATGATATCAATCGTTTACTTGTACGACAACTTTAAGAGAAACTGGTCCTATGATATCTGAAGAGCATTAATTTTCGATTGATCTTCTTTAGTTAGGAAAGTCATCTAATATCGACATCACAAATCAAAAGACAGATAAAGACAGAGACAAGGGAAATGAAAACTAATTTGCCCCATTCTTTCCTCCCGCACAATCGTAAATACGTTGTCAATGGACAACTAGAAAAAAACCTCTATTGTGTCCCTTTTTACATCTTTCCTCTTGCCGTTCCAATTTATGTGTAAACCTGCACAGTTTTTATATAAAAATTCGCCTCTCGCTTTATTCATTTTTTTTATACGCTTTCATTTATGCATTGTTCCATAATAATTTTGCACTGAACAAGTATTAATTGTATCTATTTGAAGATGAATTCACATTGTTCTTAGACTTTCAGACATTGTCCCAATCCTAACCAAAACAACTTGCATGATCTAAAACACGAAATGCTGATGTACAAACATGTTTTAGCGGCAAAGCAGTACCTGGAATGCTGCACCACTGTAGTTGGGCCGAAGGTTGGGGCTCATCAAACCAGCCAATGGTCGGTCGGGTTCACTAAGGCCTTGCAGAGTTTGCGGTTGAGGGGCGGGGTGACTCGCAAGAGACGAGTTGGGCTCGGTATCGCCGAGGCTGTGCGAACGATGCCGTCGACTGTTCGGCTTTTCGTCGCCGTCCAGCGACTCGCCCGAGTCGCTGCACGAACCTTCCTTCGTGAGGTGCGAAGGCGTGCTCGGCTCATCGTCCATGTTGAGGTCTTCCGAAGCCGAGCCGAGTCCACCTCGGGAGGCCGGTACAAATGGAGGCACATATTTGAGATCGGTTCCCGGGTAGTTCACCAAGATGAGCTTGCTGAAGTTGAACTTGTACGTAAAACGTTTACCTTTGGTCTTGTTCAAAATGCGTTTGTTGTAATAGTATCTGTCGGAGGGAAGGTAGACCATAAGAAAATTACCCAGTAAGAGCATAGAATGAATCAAACTCAAATTAGCAGAAGTACTTTTATACTTGGTTCTACGAAGAACCCAAAGTGTTACAATGTCTTTTTTTTATAAAGTATTTTATATTTTCTGCCAGAAATTAAAAGAAATCATTAAATTTTTGCCAATGTTGTCATTTACTAAAGCAAGCGATGGAAGTAGATGAATACATCGCTGAAAAAATGAAGGTTTTGTTTTTTAATAACTGGAATCGTATTAATTTTATTTAGACTATTTTCAAATTGTCAAAATTAATCGTATTATCTGTTTTATGGATCACATGTGACATTTATGTGTACGTGAATGTTGATTAGTGAATACTTTCTCTTAGTAAAAAAAAAAAAAAAAAAAAAAAAAAGGAGCACATAATAACTGAAAAAAAAAGAACGTAGATAATAGAAAGATAGAACACCGGGTTCTATCAAAGAAAAAATGAGGTCTCGTTTTCGACAATCATAATAAAATGGAAACTGCATGAGTGTACATTATAACAAATTAATGTCCACAAACTTCTGGACATAGAGTTTATAAGCTCAGAGCGGGACATGCAAGGCTTCCATAAATTCTAGAATTTCAAGGAGGAAAAAAAAAATGATTAGCAGATTAAGACAAAAGGAGATAATTTGCTCGAGTTTTCATAAACATTTGTAAATTTACTGCGCTACTTTTACTCAAACAAACACAGCCTTGGATGTCAAAGTATCTCGCATAGACTTGAGTAGATTTTCATCATCAATATCATATCTTCATTAAGTATTGTCGTTGAGGGTGTACTCCTAGTCAACACAAAAACTACGTTTCAGAGTCACTGATCTCTGCAAAAGGTATCTGGATATCTCATTGTTCCTTTCACGTTGTACAAAGAAGTGAAGTCGTCGCGCCGCCATCTTACCAGGCACACTATGGGGATTGGCACATATTAGCTCTAACAGAGACTGTTACCAAGATCACGTGTTGTCGTGAGCTCCGTTAGCAAATGTATGGATGACATGCGCGGTAAGATGGCGACGCAGTGGCTTCAGAGTGATTGGCAAATGGAATATTCAGACAATTCCTGTAGAGATCAGTGTATCCGAGTGCGTTTCTTACCGGAGCGCGCGGCTGAGCTTGTCATAGTTCATGTGCGGCTTGCACTTGCGCATGCCCCAGAGGCGCGCCAGCTCGTCGGGGTCCTTGATGAGGAATTCCCCGTAGTCGCCCTGCCAGGCGATGACGTCGCGAAACTCTTCCTTCTGCAGCAGCTCGAGGATGAAGTGCCAGAGCTGGATCTGCCGGCTGCCGGGGCTCGACTCCGGCTTGTAGGCCCAGTCTGGGAAGGCAACACCACCTCGGGTTGAGGCGAAACAGGAGAAAGACTTAGAAACGACACCAACCACGACACACTTTTTCGGCAGAGGGGGCAAACACACATTTATACATCAAATTCAAGTAAGCTTCAAAGTGCAGTCATGGAGATACTTGTATATCGCATACATCTCAGGGTGCAAAATTGACTCCCATTAATAAAGGGTGCTTTTACCAGACCTTATGACTTTTCTGACTGAAAAAGATATAAAAGGTTTGCCTCAAAACTAGGAAAAAAAAGAAGTTTCCAAGGACGCGTGTAGTAACATTATTAAGAAAAAAAATAAGAAACTCCTATTGGAACATCAGCCGGGTATGGTCAAAATTCAGATTCTTTCATCCAAATTCAAAATGGTTGGGATGTCTGTTTTGAAATCTCTCGTAAGAACACAAAGAAATCATATTCAGGAAGTTTTCAGGGAGCCTCCTGTAGAATCATGGTGCCTAGCCATGTTCATATCAAGCACAATCTCAGCGTTTATCACACGGGAAACATACCGGAGAACGAGAGGCTTTATCAGTTTATTCAGATTAAATCATTTCATACCCATGAGACCCTTGTACTAAACGATACATTCAATTTAGCATTTCCTAATGAAAACATGATCAACCATTTTGGTTAGAATAAGTGGCAAAGAAATGGCACACTTTAAATCAAAATTAAATTTCTCGTTTCCAAAAGTCCATGATTATAATCATGACCATATTCGAATGTAATGATACATTTTTATAACACAGTGTTTTTATGATACTTCTAAGAGAATGTTAATTGTTATAACCCCTAGTCTTATGGCTCCAGTAATGGCGCGTAAGCACAATAGTCCCTATGCACACTAACGCAGAAACAAGGCTAAATTTATGGAAGTACAAGTGTAGAACAATTGTAGGAAATAATTACTGGAATTCCACATGGGCACGTTGGGACTCGCCAAGGGGCCCGAACTCGGCTGCGGCGGGCCAGCTGGGTGGTGCGAGTGGTGCGGCGGCACTTGTGAAGGTGGTCCCAAAGGCGGCTCCATCCGGCGGTACTGCATGAGCATATCGCTGTGCGGCTGCAGCGGCCGGTGTACTGAGAGTGGCAGGCCCGGAACAATGCTGGTGACTGCCGCGGTGCAGGCAGGGGAAACCCCAGCGTTGGGGGCGCTGCTCAGGGTGGTGGTGGCTGGCGGTGGACAAGGCATCAATTAATGGTGTGCACGGGGGATCGCAAAATAGAAACGGGTGAATCTGAAAAAGCGAAGAGAGAGAGAAAAAGAAAAAAAAATAGAGGTTAAATGACAGATCTGTTTAAGTGAACGCTGATAATGAAAGATAATGCTGTTTCTCTTTAAACAAGGGGAAAAAAGATGCAAAATGTTACAATGACTTTGATAGATAAAGTGAAATAATTTTTGTTTTTCATGTTAGAATCGGACTTGGAATACAAAAGTGAAGGAAATGCAGTAATTCAGCTCTCCATCACGATAACGAACAGAGAGTCCTCCAATTCGTTTGGAGAAAAAAAGGAAAGTGCACAAAAAGAGGATTATCATACAAATCATGTTTTCCCGTCGAAAAGTTTTTCCCGTAACATAATTCAACACAACAATCACATGACAATGTTTCAATGTTTAAATTCCATTTTTCCTGAATCTTTGACACGTCAAAATTAATCCAAAAAAAGGACGTTTAACGCAGTTGTGGTTAGGAGATTGAAAGACTTGAGAGGTAGTGACGTCATTGCCTCATCTGATTGGCATTATGATGTGTTTGATATAATATCACTATTAGTCAAAATACGACGTGAAAGTCTGTGACCACTGTCTTGCTTGCCTTTAAGGCGACTTCAAATCTAAACATGTCCCACAAATGAAACAATTTTTCCAAACCAAATTACAAATTGTCGAATATAAACGTCTTTTTTTTTTTCTGGGGGGAGGGTGGTTGACAAACGGATTGAGGGCAATTGCTCCTTACATCGCATACTTTGTTAAATTCTGATCTGATTCGTGTACTAGTGTGTTTTTATAAGGCTACTTCTAGCTTGGAAGGTATTTTGACACAAAGCTTGCCCACAAAGGCGTTAACATGTTGGTAAACGAAATCTAATACTTATACATACAGTACGTTTCTACACTATACTGGAGAAAACAATACTTTCTGAGCATGCAAGGTACTGTAAAAGTGATTTCTTTCGCGGTGGTTTTATTTCGCGCTTTTCGCGCTTTGAGGTTGAACCGCGAATTGAACATCACGCGAAAATGTTTTGAACTCGTCGCTTGTACAACGCCATCATTACCGACCGCGAATTTAAACACACGCGAAAAAGTCCGCACCGATGGAAACCGCGAAAGTTTCTGTACGCGAAAGAAACCACTTTTACAGTACTGTTATACACAGTATCGGAAAGAAGAAGCGGCTAAAACAGTAGAGAGGAATGAGAAGATGGAGAGGAAGGAGGAGGAGGAGGAGGAGGAGGAGGAAAGAATATAAGGTGATGATGGAGACGAAGATTGGACATACACATCTTTTTGCCAATACGACTTGTAAATTACCTTTGTAATCATTACGGGCAGTTTGACACAGAGACTATTATTCCGAGTACAGTGACTCTCAACAGATTAAATCATCATCTCCACTTTATACACCTGTCTTTTTTTTTTTCGGGGGGGGGGGGGATTGGGTTACGAAGTGGCGTCACAGTAAAGAGACTCCATTCTTCCTTCATTTTTTTTTCTCGATTCTTTCTATGTACCACTGTCTCTCTCTCTCTTATGGCAATATAGCCACCGTATAAGATGCGTCACGATAAACTCTTGACAATGCCGTGACATTTCCCAGTCCAAAAGGTGGAAATATATGGACTGAAGGGAGTATTACAAACGTATATACCTATAGAGAAACATCTAAAGGGAGCTTGATCCTTTCAGGGAATATAGCAGCAGCATTGTCGAGGAAGTTGCGTTATAACCCCCAAAAGGAATAGAAGACAATGAAACATATCGAGGGACTACCTCCGACTCTGAAAAGGGCCAGGAATATACAATCCCCAGGTTGGTGACTTGCCGAGCAAAGGGGTGGGGCGGGAGTAGGGGAGGTAAGGTACAGAAGAGGAAAGACATGACATTATCGTAATAATATTACAGCATGGATTCATGAAAAAACACCACAGCGGAGCGCAAAGGGTTGTAGCGGGCGGGGGGGGGGGGGGATTTCATGCGAAGAAACACGTTTGACATCGGAAATGCACAGGATCGGAAATACGCATTCTGACGCGACCTTTGCTTCTCCCAAGAACGCGCTGAGGACAATGCAAGTGGCCTAGTTTGCTGCTGGGTAAGGATAAGGTTGAGTTTTTTCCTAAAGGAGTAGAAAAACATAAGGTGGAATTGGAGGGGATACTGCAGTACTGGCAAAACAAAAGCAACGAGAGAGAGAGAGAGAGAGAGGGAGAGAGAGGGAGAGGGGTGCTGATATTCTATAAGAGATCTTAAATTCGCCGGCAAAACGTCTTCCCGTTCTTGGTGAATAGTTAAAACATACGCGATGGTTATTCATGGCATTTTTATCCGCTTATTTAGTGGCAGGTTATTTTTGACTTGAATCGATGGATGTAAAACCCGTAGTTTCCCTTTTCATGGAATGGCGGGTTGCTACCGATGTCATGGGAACACCGACCGAGGATTGATGGTTGGCAGATTGGGGGGAAAAAACACGGAAAGGGAAATAATAACTTGCCGGTTGCTATTCCTGTTTTAGTTACGCTCTTGGCTGTTGCTATTTCCGCACGCTGTTTATTCACGGCGGGAGAAAAAAGCGGCTTGAGTCGGCTCAGACGCAAGTCACAGTCGTTCGGTATCTCTCCTGATGGTTCATTACCACTGTCCGCCGCCTATTGCAGCGCGGCGCCACGCTCACTGCGCCGTAGCCTGTGCAGGGAGGCTAGCTATGATCACAGCGGTGACGTCAATCTAATTTACATACGAGAGAAATACCCCTGAACACACGGGCGTGCGGAGACTCGGAAGGGAAATGCGTAGAAGATCTAATTTTAGTTGCAAACAGATATCCAAGGCTAAACTTATCTGTACGAACGCCATGAATAAAGATGAGAGGAAACAAATGCGTGTGCGGACGAGAGAGGAAGTATTTCGCGCCGAGAACATTGTTTTAAACGTTTGAGCCTACTAATAGAACAGGATTTACGGGCTTTCGACTTGCTTCTCTGTGAGGCGCTTGCGGAAACATTACGATTATAATCGTAGTTGTGGAGAATCAAAGAGAGTCTCTATAAGGCAAAGGCACTTGACGTAAATTGTTGAATAAGATGGTGAAGGGGTGGGTGGGGTTAGCGAATTATCAACTTCACAATTTTGCTTTGAACCATGCTGCGGAGATGCGGTTTAAAGCGCTTTTCTTGTTTTATTTCACGTAGAGAATGACGAGGTTATCTCCTAAACACTGGAAATACTTATGCCCGACCGTGTCATGACGTAAACAGATCAAATCAACGCGTTAATCTAACCGGTTGTATACAAACAGAATCATTGTTTCCGTACAAGGAAATGCCGACATCGTTTTTTTTTTTTTTTTTAATGCGTGTGTTTTTAATTTATCTGTTGCCATTGCATTTACACGCCACATACAGACTCATACACACACACACACACACACATAGATTTACAATCTTATTATGATAATAATAGCCTCTGAAAATGAAATGGCAAATGAACAATTTAAATGTCACTCCGCGAATCTTTTGTTTATATTAAATTCAACGCTCAAAATGTTGGGATTCACAATTGAGTTAAAGGATGAAAAAGATCCACGATCCAACATTTTGGTGTTAGATTAAACATTTCGAGTATACAATCTGACATTACCAAAATATTCCAGGAGTAACAACATTTAAGTGGGATTTACCATTTTATTTCTAGAGTTTATACAGCTGTCTGCAAAATATATACCCACGATTTTTTTTTTTTGGTTTATATCATGCCAATTAATAAAATGATTGAATTTTGCCGACAACCATCTGACAAACATCAACAGGAAGTCAGAAACCATGTCATTTTCTATTTTTCTGTATATCTTAATGTTTTTACATATTTATTATACGTTTTTGTTTCAATATATTTATTACATTTTTGTTTCAACTATTATCTATTACATTTTTGTTTGAACATACGGTTAAATTCATATTTATATTTTTTTAACATTCGTACCGCAGTTTTTAATGTGTAATTTGGGAAATTTTTAATTATTGTAAAGTATCAACAGCAATTCAGCCTGTTGGCTGCTGTGTTTTACTGTGCATGTTTTTATCAATAAACCAATTCAATTGAATTCAATTTACTGTGGCACTCGGGCACGGGTTCGATACCGTATCACATTGTCATAGTATTAGATAGCATTGCATTTCCAATTCCATTTCATTAGCATAACAAAAGAAATGTAAAGATTATTATTCCTTTTACAGGCTTTACAAACTTTAACCCAACTCGGATATTAGTCATCAATATTGATCACAAGCCATTTCTTTGTGTCAACATTCAGTACACTGGATTTCTTCACTTTCTCAGCGAGAATTCTTACATTCCAACAAAATTACTAAAATATGATAAAGGACACCTAAAAATCTGGAAATCTCGATGTTTCCATTGTTATGTCAATGGAGTCAAACCCAAATTTACGTTAATTGGTACATGTAGATGACACCTAAATAGGTCATGTATATCAAAGCCATGACGAAGTACGATCATTCCATCATCAACTTATCAGAATAAAAAAACACCCAAAATGTTTCAGGGTATGAATAATCACATTGTGCCGACAACATTACATACAATATTATAACATTACATGATGTATACATACACAGGGCAATATATAAACATAAACGTTTTCAAGTGAAGACATTTGAATCATTAGGTCTACATCACGAATCACACTGAACACATTCAAGATAATTAATCTATCATAATTATACAAGGATGTTAATATTTGTCTCTTCCCGCCATCGTGTAAATCTGGCCACCGTCTCGACACATTTTCTTTCTTCTTCTTCTTCTTTTTTCGCACCTTTCCCTAATTCCTTCTCCAACACCGTTAACTTCATCCCCGCTCCTAAATTTTCGTTACTTTTGGCGGTAAAAAGTACCAGGCTCAATCACTTCCAAACACAAGAAATAAGCACGATCGGTAATTCTCATGAAATCGCGGCTATTCTCTCCAAGGAATCGCGCAACACGCCCTAGAAATAGTCGACCCCGCGTTAACACTCGGAGAAAAAAAAATCAAGAACCGCAAAAAAACTCGCAAGAAAAAAAAAAAAAAGAGTGAGAATCTTCAATCGAATACGTCCACAACCTAAATATGTCCTAGAGTTACTAAAAATTTCCAAAAAAAAATTAGTGCACCCATCCAAATACAACCCTCTTGTAACGACCGATCCTCCTCAAGTTATATACGTCGGACGCTATTATCAAAGCGATATCTGGATTGATTTTCGCGGGACAGAAATACACTGAACAGTCTGCCGACGCACACTCACTCTACGACTGATACCCGCGCTGCGGCTGTTGCATGCATTTAAAAAAAAAAAAAAAACACACACACACACACACACAAACACAAATACAAAGAAATGATAATAGAAAGCGGGTTTGGGAATGATCTCATTTGACAGACACACCATTGTATTTTCCTGCCATAATTTCTGCTCATTATAGAGAGAGGGAGAGAGGAAGAGACGGTGACGGGATGTTCTGAGACAACCTGAGATTTACACTGAGTAAAGGAAGACGTAGGAACAGACACACAGAGACGTGAATGCGACAAGACTCAGGTGAAATGGGAAGGGGGTATTAGTGCAGACAAGAGATAACGGAGGAAATTGACAACAAGGCATCTTATATGAAGGCCGCTGTTGACGATGATGGTGATTTTTCAGTGTAATGTGAGGTCGCGCCGCCGGTAGTTAAGCAGTAGACGGGGCAGAAACCCAAGTAGAAAAACTGACAGCTGTAAGACATTATCATCAGTGGGTTTCCTGTTTTGATTTGTCTGCCCGCTGAAAATAAGACTAGCGACATTGCGTGACATTAATGATTAAAGCTAGTGGTTTTCACAACAGCGTGTATAAGAGACGGAGAAAGATCAGCCTTGTTTACAATCTGACTTCTTTTATTATACAGATGGATTTGGTGCCTTATAAGTCTGATATATTATTATCATTATTATTATTATCATCGTCATCATCATCATTATTGTAGTTGTTTTTGTTGTTGTTGTTGTTACTGTTGTTGCTGTTGCTGTTGATGAAGTACATGAAGGAGAAAAATATATGGCGGTCTGTGGCCTTGTTTTTCGTTGATATTTCTATCGGCTGAAAAACATTATATAGCACTTCATCATCATGCTGAACTGCTGAACACACACTCGAGTTCATGACCTACATCTTTCTATAATATACATTGTTGGTGTGAGATCATTTTGTTGAGACTTCCCATAATAACAGTCGCGCTACTACAAATACACAAAACATCGGGAATGTTAAAGGTAATGTTTACCATTGGGAGCAGTGATGAAAAAAAAAATCAAGTTATCACATCTGATGCATATGTGTAGGTTAGTTGTATTACAAAACATCCTACCATTATGAACATTTCGCAATGAAGCCTCAGTCATAAGGAAAATATCAGTAAACCATAACAGTAGGCGGTTTACTTTAGAAATTAAGAATTGTATAACTACTATCCACATTTTGCATATTTGCAATTCTTAACATTGATCGCAGCGATTAAAATTTCTACATCCGTTGTTTCTATCCCTAAGTCACATTTTGGAACTATTTTGAAGCACTTTAATCAATGATAATAAAGCTGGGTTTTTGTTTCATCTGCAAATGGTAAATAATGCCTTTAAACATGGCATGGACGTGGTGCTCTCTGAATGCCTATAGATTCATGGTTGCCGACTTCGGTTCCACATACACAATGTACCTCAAACAAGGTGTACCATACGAGTCCAGTCACTACATACATAACTGTAATATTGTTTACGATTGCCATTGTTATACACTTCTGCCTGAACTATGGACATAATCCTGACTCTCAACGTCAAGATAACTGCACTTGCCCAAAGTCTATAACCACCTCTTGTAAAAACTGTTTGAAACGACACAAATCCCCAGCACACAATGAAGGACAGGTTTACAAGAATCATGAGTAATCTAGAATTATCAATATGCTCAAAACTTTACTGACCATATCCGCTAAAGGGATGTGCGTAAATGTAGCAACAAGAAAAGAACCAGACAACGGAGTAGAAATGTAAATTTGACCTTCTCCACTTGTTAAAAGAAAAAAAAAAACGAGAGAGAGAAAAAAGCGACTTCGCATCCCTCCTCTTACGAAATATGAGAGAATGGGATATATTCACAAGTCCTCACTTTAATATGCTGAAATTTGATTGGCATCTCTTCCCCCTTTTCAGCAAAGACGCTCCAGATTAAGTCTAAATTCTCGTCAAACCGAAGAGGGAGAGAGGAGGACAATCACTAAATCTCCGATAATACTGACGCTACAGATCCGACTGCTGGAATGAATCAGGAAATTACACATTCATTGACTGTAACGGGAACAAACAACTCGAGCGAGGAGAAAGGAGAGGGGTGGGAGGGGGAGAGACGGGTGAAAGTGTGGGAGGGTAGGTGCATATTGACCTGCTTATGCAAAATTATACGTCATTCCACTGCGGAATCAACATTTTTTTAATGTTTTTATTAAACAATAAACAACGTATGTACAGAATGGTTATGAATGTACTTGAAACAGAGCAAAACAAAACAAAACAAAAAATACATAAAAATGAAAATGATATTAAAGGAGACTTTTCGTTTGAACCACCATAAGTTGACTATATATACTAGATACAGAGTTTCAGAATTTATAGTGACTGAGGTGAAGAATAAGAATGTTTTTCAAAATTTGTAACAAATCACAACGAAAAAAGGATGATGACAGCCAAGCCACTCAGAGTGTAGGATTAATAGTACAACTCACAATGTAAATAATATGTTTATGGCGCATAAATTCTACGGGTTTTTTTTTTTTTTCCTACAGTATTCTCACTGAAATCAAACGGAAAGTGGTTCTTTTTTTCAAAAAAAAAAAGATATACAGTAGATGGATCTGTACGATAAACCAATGTATATAGAATCATCAGCAAGTGAAGTCATATCACGTGAGCTCAGCATCTATACAAAAATTAATTTAACATAACCCGTGATACATTGCCAAATGATTTACTGATATCTACAAGGTTTGATTAATATTGTTCGACTACGTTTGAACCTTCATTATAGAGTTTGATGTGTTTAATCTCTCGTCGCACACGAAAAACGCTTTCGTGCGAGAGGGTGGCACTCTGATATCGAAAAGTTCTATGCGTACAGCCGAATACTATACAGAGCAGACAATACCGCTTTTGGTGATAACTGCCAAAGAAGCGCGCAAATGGCAACATAGGTTTATACCTCCTGCATACGCACTGTCATTATATAAGATGGATAGCGCGCTGTCAGAGTTCCCGTACATAGTAGGATCTTTACAGGGGACATTATATCCAACAACAAGGACAAAAGCACCCAAAAGGTGCTTTCGTTTCCCACCTGAGGTGGTGGTGCTTATTTTGCAAAAACGTTCTCGAGTATCACTTCTCACATGACAGTAACATATCACCAAGTATTTACATTATTGATTCAATTTATCATTCTCAATGCAATTGTGCAGCTTTAACCATGAAGAGAAAGAGAGGGAGAGAGAGTGGGAGACCGTGCGTTTTGTTGTTTTCTACGTTTTCCATAGCCTGACAGCATACCAATTAAATCTATACAACTTCTTCGTATCTGCACACGCTGAAAATCTTTTACTGTCGATTTCTCTCTCTCTCTCTGAAGCAAAATTCACTGAAAAGGAGCATTCAAAAGGAGGAAGAAACATACAGAAAATGCTTCCTTTTTCTTTTCACGTTATATGCAAGTATTCTGATCATGATGGCTTTACAACACGGATGCTTCTCTCTATGATTTCTCATTTATGGCCCACTCTTTTCTTCTTCTTTTTTCAATGTTCGGCTTAGATAAAAGAATCCCTATGAACAAGATCATGCAAAGATTCACTTTATCAGTTTATGACATGCTAAAAAGACGCTCATTTCGGAGGTGTTTCAAATACGCCCATGGTCAATAGTATTCTACATAAATAGTACCACCATCACCATCATCGTGTATAATGAACAGCATCACAGGTCTTACTTAAAGCGTCGATTCCGCCACACAAAGCATGAAGATGAAAGGGGGATAAAAGAGGAAAAGAAAAAGGGGGAAAACGCACACACGTGGCGGACATTCTCAAGACTTGAGGAAACAGCAAACGGGAATACTTCCCGTCTTACGACAGCCAGATCTGGGAGGAAAAAGAAGAGAAGAAAGGCGATTCTCTGCTATACAATCCTCTTGACAAGTTCAGCCGTCTCCCCGGCACACAGCGCTGGACGCACGAGACTCAAGCAGCCATTATATTTATTGATGGGGAAAAACGTCGGATCGATTGGTAATAGCGGGGCGGAAATTACGACATCGCAAACTCATTAGCGAATGAATCAAAGACGTCAGCAAATTAGGGGTGGGTCGCTTTTCATCGTCTGCGGATCCATTCACAAAACATCCTCGTATTAAAGTACAGATTATCAGGACGAAGATTCTCGGAGACCTTCTTGCACATCTTGCAGACACCAGTCGCGACAACGGGTTATAAGTCGAGCCATCTCTATACCATGCCTCGTGGAGTCGTGCTACATAGGCATGACCAATCTGTCTGAACAAATTCGCAAGTCCTGCTATTATACAGTGTACCGGGAGGCATGAACACCTTTGGAAACTACGCACGAACTTTCAACTTGCAGCGCGCTTGGCATAAATTGGCGGCTGCCCCTAACCCCCTAAAAAGGCAAAACAAAACAAAACAAAACAAGAACAAAAACCATTCAACGTAAAATAACACGAAAATAAAAAAGACAGAATAATAAGAATATTACAGAAAACACAAACAAATGAAAAAATACACATACAAAAACAAAACAACGCTGCAAAGTCATCTCGACTCTCGTCACCTTCGGCTATACGAGAACGCCTTGAGCAGGGAAACGAGACCGACTTCCCGAGAGATCATGCCTCAAGTCAAATACGGGGTGGAAGTTTTACTGGGCTGTTCATCTCCATTGTCCCATCTCATCACTGCTATTAATCACAAGTGTACTGATCACCTTATCAGGTCATTTATCTTCACTAAATTCGAAATGCCGCGACTGATTTCCCGTCCGGAGAGGTGGGCAATTACGGCCGCCTGTCACTCGACAATTTCGCTCTTTGTTCCGGTGACGATACGAATTATGAACACAATTTACACACTTCGACGTCCATTCAAAACACTAAGTAGACCTTTGTTTTCTTGTTTATTCTGAAAATCTATTATACACCGCTGACATAGACCCACAGAGAAGACAGGGGCTGAGGCCTTTGGTAAACAAGTTGTCACTGCGGAAATCATGCCCAATGAATAACAACGTCGCACGTTTAGTTCCTCAAAAAGAATTCAATTTCCGACACGTGGCGAGTGGGGGTACCTTAGCGAGCGTGAAGTAGAAGGATAAGAAAATATTCATTTGCAGTAACTATAAATGATCCGCCTTTTTGTTTTCTTCGCCGTGTGGAAGCCATATAACTATCCTATTTGAACAATTAATATCCACGTCTCGTACATCCCTGAGTGTTCTTTATTTATATTGCTGCTTTTCTGAATTCGTTTACAATACACCAAGTATAATTATGTGGACTGTTTCCCCCCCCCCCCCCATATTTACCTTGATTTCTTGTGATTAGAATTCAGAGATACGCTTTTCAATCAAAAAGGCTCTCTCTCTCTCTCTCTCTCTCTCTCTCTCTCTCTCTCGAAGAAAAAAAGAAACAAAGAAAGCAAAGATTCAATTTGAGGCTCACCAACACCTACCAATGATTCGCGCTGTGTCATATATACACTGATCTCTTCACACATGTTCTGGTGTCAAATCCTCTTTTGTGTAAGTGTATCTATACAGATTCGGAATGATCTCAGTCAAAAGGATTTTGAACAAGGTAGATTAGATGACATCTCAAAAATATCATCAATTTTTCATTAAAAAAAATGCGTTGATTAGCAAATTGGCAGCAATAATATTGTGATTTCTTTGCTTTGACACAGCTTCAGAGAAATTAACGTTTTAGAGGCAGGTGAAATTATAGTACTACGTGGTTTCAAAAGGGTCTCGATGGGAAAGATAATATTTCAAGACTCAGGTTAATTCCATGTACGGCCTCGTTCATACAGAGAACAAGATTCACATATCTATATATATATATACAGCATGATATATCCTTCTTTAGGCGCGTTGGCATTATCTTGCTCATTATAGGTTGCGTTGCATTATCTTCACTTGCACTGGTAGCAAATAATCGTATGTTACTTCAGCATCAGTAGTGTATCCGTTTCTGTGTTCTATCTTTCGAGTTATTTCTTATCTATACCGGTTTAAAAAGAAAAACAACAACAACAACTTTCTGGCTACTACACTAACTTGCCATCAAGCTATAGCTAATTTCAGACTTCGGATTTGTGACATAAAAAAAAGAAACATAAAAATAGGCACGTCTGTATACCGTTCATTACATTTTGCATGACAACCATAACAACTGCTACTTAAAGCGAGTAACTCATCTCAATAACAATCTGAGGGCTTTGGTAGGGAGTTTCTTGAGATAAAGATTCGTCCGGGTATCCAGACTGTAAAGAAAACTTAGGCTTTATTGCGTCTAAAAAAAAAAAAAAAAAAAAACATTATCATGGACATTCCGTTCGATTCCAAATGCTATTCTCTATTCTGTCTCATGTTTTGCCCACAAATCTTCTAAGTATCAGTGGTAGTTTGATGTTTCTCAAGTTTTTCATATTTTTCTACATGTTTGATTACATTTTATTTTGAACACGTTGCCAATTCTTGAGAATTTTGCATAGCGCTTTGCTGACTTTTTTGAGGATGTTGCACAAGAGAATGAGCATGTTACAGCAACATGCTAAAATCCCTTGTGGACCAAGCACCGTGGTTATGGTTTTATGCAAACTTTCACTGTTACGGTTACTAGTATATGACTTCAATCGCTCTATAACGTCTACTTTTGAGTAAAGTGGGTTTCCATTTCAAAAGACATAGCCCATTGTTTTCAGGCTCTTTCTTGCTCAAGTACACTATAGCTATTACACAAGAAGATGGCGACAAAGCTCACGAAAAAAAAAAAAAAATCCAGCGGAAACTGTTCTTCCGGTTGGCCGGCAAGAACAAAACGCGCTGATCGAACGGTGCGTCGTCTGTATGACGAGTGCCCACTGGATTTCCTTATTTACAGAGAGATACTAAATCGAGTGTCCGTGTCTCATTAATGCATGTATGTATGTATGTATGTGGAACGCACTGCCGAGGAGGAAGCCGTTTTGCGTCAAATCGAGGACTCGTTAATTGTTTCAATTTCAAATGGGGTGTATTTCTTAAACCGACATCTTAAACCATAAAGCCTGAGCAGTGAAGAGGCAGATATACTGCATAAAACGCGGATGCAGAAACGTCACAACAGTCGGGTTGCTGTGACAATTGTTTTTACATTTTCCTTACTTGTTGATTCCCCTTTCTCTCTTTCATTATATATATATTTATACGCACATGTGACATATTTCGTATTATTGATATGTATATATATATATATATATATATATATATATATATATATATATATATATATATATATATATAATACTTTGATAATCTTTGGGATAAACTTTGTCTATCTACGTTTCAAACATCTCTCTTTTCGTGTTGTATGTAATAGAAACTCCCAATGCGCAGCTGAGAGAGGTTACACCAAGGTCTAGCTGTTGTATACACGGGAAAGTTGAGGCAGGGGGCCGAGCACCTAATTCCACTGTCATAAAGCGGCCGCTGTCAGCTTCCCTCTTCGGCTTCGCAAACTTTATCAGTTATTGCGTAGACACAACGGGATAACAAGCAGCCCATAAAATGATCATCAGCTAACAATGCATCCTCAATCATGTCTATAGATATGGGTAAAGATAAGTATGGGTTCTTTGATAATAATTTCTTTGGGAAAGAATGATTCAAAGTATCACCCAATATAAACTTGGTCCCGCTCGCGTTCTAAACACTGGAATGAGTAGTAGGGATGCTAGATCATCTGGGAAGTGAAGATTTACACGTGATGGTAGTAATGCTGGGTTCAGTGTCATGAAATACGAGAAAACACTAAAAAAAGAGCAAGAATTTCGAAGCTGAATCTGTAAACACTGGCAAGAGAGAGATCAGCAATATTTTACCGATATCTCTCGTGCAAATTTAATACACACCCGGAATTGTTATGATTATTTAACTTCCACAAGCGACATCAAACCTTTCCTATTGACTTTCCAGTCGCTAAAAAGTCCCGAGTGGCAATCGTAAACTTTGAGGTGATGAATAATTTGCTACATTTGCTTCGTACTATTCAACTGCAGAAATAAAGCTTTCACCTCCAGAAATCATGATTTGTCACGTTTCCAATAAGCAACGAGCAGATGACAGTTTTTACTTCTAATATATTGTAAAACGGAGTGGTAATTGAAGTGTTCGAAGAAAGGAAGGACTCGCATCGCGCGTTTTGTTCAACCGCATGCAGCAAAAGGTAAATTACGTTTCTATCACAAAACAAAACAAAAACAAAGCAAAACAAGTCGCCTATGGGATCATAAAAAAGCACACATACACACACACACACACCAAAGAAGACATTGTGAAAAATTATCTTTTAACGGAGAATGTACTTACCACAATGTGAATTCCTCTTTTCAACAAAGTCGATAATGGATGCGGGTTTGAAATTGCAAGCTCAAGACGTATGGGCCAAATATCGCACTGTCGCTATAGCGCCGAGGACGGTTTAACAAGTTGATATCTACTGCGGATGACACACACCGCACAGACTGTGATCGGAGCGAAAGCACTCGAGTTAAACACACCGCGTTGGCGCGGCGCTCGGGCGAACACGCCGACAGCCGCGCGGTGAGTGTACACACATGTGTCAGCGAACGTGTGTGTGTGTGTGTGTGTGTGTGCGTGTTTGTGCGTGCAAGTGGTTCTGTGTGTAAGTTGTGTATACAAGTCTCTGTGTGTGTGTGTGTGTGTGTGTGCGTGTATACGTGAGAGTGTGTGCAGGCGACAAAATTAGCGTCGTGTCGAAAGCTCCGCAGCGCACGCCGGGTCGCCTGACCACTGACTGAGGCGAACAACTGCCTGTTGTTGATATTTTAGGCGCGATCAGAGGGAGAGAGCGATCGTGCGAAAAGTTCGGGGTTGCTACTTAAGACCGCAAGCATCTGACGTCATCGCAGTTGAGACCCACGTGTGGCAGTGACTTTCAATAGTACTTTATTTACAGTCGTCTTCATGCATTATGTCAGAAATTATACTATAATAGATATTCGTCAGGTTACGGAATATATACGATTATCAAGTCCATGCTATTTTGGAATTGAACTTTACTTGACATCATGTGCGATTCAAGGACAAGCGTGTGTGTGTGTGTATCTCTAATTGATAATACATAAGACCTCAACGAACAAAAAACCAATCAAGTTTCGATTTTAACGTTTAAAACACCGCAATAAAACAAGTGATATGGAATTAAGACAAATCAGGAACTTACACGACGAAAAAAAAAAAATCAACTGAAAATACCGAGTACGAAATTTTACCACTTTGACAACGCGAGTCTTTAAAGTGTTTCAATGAAGATCTCAAATGCATTATGTCGGTTGTTAATTGACTGTTAATTGACAAAGAGATATGAAAAATGTCAACAAGCAATTGTAAACAAACAAAACAGAAAAGATTCGGCACAAAAATACGTTGGGTTTTGCGAAAAGACAAAACCTTGCCGTCGAAAAAAAAAAACTGGTACGTGGATTTGAAATGAAATACATGAATTTTATTCTTGCTCAACACACACGCACACACATACAGACATACACACAACGCACGCAAAACAACACACGCGCACACGCACACACACACACACATACACAGAGTGAAAGTGACTACCACCGAGAGATTACACGCAAGGCGGTGCGAGGATTCGAGTAAACCTAAAAAACACACGAGCTGTAAAGGAGCTATTTCGAGGGGAAAACAAACTAAATTGGAAAGGAGGGGGTGGTTAGAGAGGTTCCTCAAGAGAAACGTCCCTTTTTTTTTTCTTGCTTACAAGGACGAATGGAGAGTAGGCATGTGGAAACATGGTAGATATTCACTCAAACCTCGCATCGTTGTGATGACGTTTACACGATGATATACACAGCTATCTAGTCCCAAGAATAGCCGTTGCCCGGTGGACCGGGGCCACTGAAATCTGACGTGTCGGCCCACCAAAATGTCAAAAAAGTAGGCCTTACCCTTTTGCTTGCCTGATCGCAAAACTAAGATTCCAAATGGATGGTTTGCTTTTGTTTCGAGCCACCGCATTTCTTTTCGAGCCATCAAATTTCAGATTTCGAGATTTCAGTGGCCCATCAAGCCAACAGAGAGAGAGAGAGAGAGAGAGAGAGAAGAAAGAAAAAAGTGATGAGCCCGGGCTATACACTACAGAGGATTGAAAAACATGAGATAATGAGTTTGAGAAACTATGGGTCGTCTTACAGTGTTCTTACTTCTCTTCACAAAGGGAGGTGTTGTTAGGTTGTGAGTTCGGAAAAGTAAAGCAAAGAAAAGAAAAGAAACGAAACGAAAAGAAAGAAAAGTCGGTTTGATGGTAACCACAGTGATAATCAGACCCGAGAGTTTAGGAAGACTGGGAGGGGATCGGATCAAACCATGTATAAAATCTGCAACAAAAAGTACGAAAGTCAATACACACATCAAGAAGATTGTTCAAACATTATACACTCGGGAAGAGTCTCGAAAAGGATAACATAATATGAGCTGCCCCCCTTTCCTTTGTTGCTGCTTTTTCTTTTTTCTCTCCTTTTTTCTTAGTCTAGACTTGTTTCTGTCCACTGATTTCCGGTAAAAGAAGAAAAAACTGGATTCAAATGAATACTACAAAATCTATTTCATTCATTTCATTACGAAGTCATCAATTTCGTCGGATATGCGGCACACACGCTCGCGCTGCTTGTTTTCTCTTTCTTTCTGTTTGACCTACGGGTTTTGGTTCGTCGCGGATCATTCGATTGAAAAATATTCAGATGTTTATTTATGTCTTCAAATTACAGTTCCCAACATGGAGACCCTGATATCCATCAATCTATTTCACTTTATTGGCTTTTGTAATTTGCTGGCAAAGCCTACAATATGTCGTAGGGAAGGAACGTGCGGTTCACTTTCTTTTCCGTTTGTTCGCCAACCGTAATTCCTGCATACAAAAAACTCGGGGCATATATTGAAAGGAAAACTAATATTAAGGGTGTACTATTGAAGAATGACGACCTTTCTGCCTCTTCGACCGTATATAGCCGTCCTCAAATACGAAAGGACATTTTGCGTCTGTGACTTCAATATTCGCTAAATGACTGCGTTTCCAATATCGTACATAAATGTTACAAAATATTCACTATGCGCTATACTACAAGCATGATGCACTCCTCTGGTTTACTTTTCTAAGTAGGTTTTCACTTGTTGCTGAGTTGTTTTTATTGGGCGGTTATTTCTTCAAAATCCAATCTGTTTGTTCTTGCCTTTGAAGGAAAACTATAATATGTGGAACTTTCCATGTCCAGAAAGACATCTTCTGCAAGTGTCTACCGAAAAAAAAAAATGTATTATCCGTAGAATCAATATACAGACGCAGTATAAAAAAAAAGAACAGTTGTCATTGATTGCTGTAAATATGGTTATGCGGAACAATGTAAGCGCGAAGCAGAAAAGTTACTCGCGAAAGTTTATAGTAGAAATGGATGTGAAGAGATAAAAATGTTGTAATACAGCCGTTGAGAATCATTGTGTCTTTTCCAATTTCAAACATCATTTTATCCATTTAAAATCAAACATCTTATTTCTTTTCACCATATACGTAAATTTTGACTACATCATAAGCTTTACTGACTTTCTGTTCAAGTTTCGTCACATTTCACAGGGGTCATAGTGGAATGATGTCTTTTTTATACGAAAGTATAAAAAATCACAAAAATGTAATGAAAAATAATTGGTACATTGCTTATTTGATTTATATATTATACGCTTGTCTAAACACATCAAAAAGATTAATCAAGTGAATCTAATTAAATCGAGCATAACAGTTGTCTTTAATCATGCACACTGAAAATGAACTGAAACACTGAACTGAACACAATGAACTGAAAGAAGATGAAATCGTATCAAAGAAGCAGTTTGTGAAAAGAACCATTGTGACAACGAAAAAATCATCAAAGTAACTTTATTTCAAACAGATAGAAATGCACACACATACACATACACACACACACACACACACAGAGAAAAAAACACCTTCGAACAAAGACGACAATCGGCCAGTCGATCAAGTCAGTTGATTTCAACAGCACAGCATTCTGTTTGGCCAAAAAACAAACAAACAAGCAAACAGAAGAAACAAAACAGAACAAAACTTGAGGTCCAACAGTATGCATGATCATTACCCAGATTTTGAACTTCTATTGTTGTTCTTTCCCGTCGTCAAGTAACGCGGCGCGCACTAAGTGCTTTCAACGGTGTGATGGCGCGATTCTCGAAAATCTCTCTGAGATTTTTACTCGGATGGGCAAATTCCCAGAATCGCGCCCTCACAACGTTTGCCATTGTCACGTGGTGAGTCTGGCGCTACGACAACGAAAAAAAACAAACAAAACAAAACAAAAAACAAAAAACAAAAAACAAAAAACCCAAGCACACAATATAAAAGCCCAAGGCCCTGTTTTGTTTTGTTTTGTTTTTCCAAAGATATAATCGATTTTGAATTTCCTTAACACACAGGCTGCCATAGACTTATGATACAAATCAACTTTATAATCAATTCTATAGCTCTTCAAAAAACAGGGCCCAGAATCTCAACTAGCAGTAACACAGACCGAAACGTTTTTACATTACATGGACCAATGGATCAACGTTCACAAGAAGTCACAACGTATACCAAGAAGCTGCCCCGAGTTATCTGAATCTTTCTGTATTATACTGCACTTTCTACTCGACTCATTAAATCTCGTTGTCTACTTCACTGTTTCTGATCAAGATGAGGCTTCCTCTTATTAAGGCTTGATAGAATTGTGTGTGCATTATTATCTTTTTTGGGGGGTGTCTTGTTTGTCTTACCGGAAATACTAATGCGATGGGGGGGGGGGGGGTATTGCTCCTTTTGACGAGCGCGCTTAATGAGAGAAGTAAGAACCTTGAACAAGGTCAAGAGGTGTCTAGGACGGACGTAGGCCGAAGATCTCGACAAATGATTAATTCCATCTATATTACAGTATCGAGATGGTCAACTGATCGACGGGGGAAATATGGTGGGAGTGACAGAGATAAAGCAGGAAAGAGTGCCGGCGTACAGATATGAAGAAAAATAGGCTATAAGGAGGGGAAGATCGACAGTCCACAGGTTATCAACTAAGATCAAATTCACTATACGTCTGACCACTACGTTGTAACTTTACAATGTGACGTATATATGGAAGGCCGATGAATGAAATCATTACAATAAACTTGATTACACTGTATCATCTTTATTTCAAGCGACATAATTGTTGATATCTTTATCCGAAATATCATTAAAGTGTAGTCATAATTATCTTTTATACCTTGCTCTTTATCGTAACTATATGACTACATCAAGATCATTCATCTTCAAGACGTTCCTCGTTTAGATCTATTTTCTATTCCATTAATGGTATATGTCATCTCAACGTTGTCGATACTGTTAGGTCGTCCACTTTCCATTTCGATGAGGTACATTACTCATAAACAACAAAAACACGGAAATCATCCTCGGTTGAAAGCTAAGTAAAGAAAGAATTGTTGAATTAGCAACTATCATTGTTGAATTGTTGAATTAGCAACTAGCAACTAGCAATTAGCAACTATCATCAAGTTTCTCATCTCCCCCCACCCCCTCTTCAATTTCTTACTATACTTCACAGTATACAAGAAACTTATTACATACACACAAATACACTGGTACGCATATTCACATACAGTAATGCTTGAATTATTGCAAATGACTGCGTTCTAATTGTTTTCGGATATAATGATGTCTTTGCTTGAAATATTCCTGTAATCTGCATGCAAAAACAGGCGCATTGTGGTCAAACCGCGTCATCCTGTTTTTCATATATTGATTTGATTATTGTTGTCTACCAAGATGACGAATGAGTAGGCCTAATATTAATTTGCTATATACCTAGTTCACGTCACCAACCACGAGATCACATACAGAGAACCTTAAAAGGGAAATAATGCACACACACATACACACACACCCATCACGGATATATAAATACAAAGGTATATAGATAGATGAAAAAAAAGAGAGAAAGAAAGGTAACAAAAACAGAAAAAGAAACAAGGAGAAAAGAGGGAAGAGAGGTCGAAAATAGAAACAGGAAGAAATCATGCAATATCTTGCTGTGCCATCGATAAATCCATATTCTGATTGGACCATTTCGTCCCCCATCAATTATCACCGCCCTGCACGCCGTCCCCTCGCCTAAAATAATAACAACCAAACGCAGACAAACAATCCTATTTTTTCTCTCTCTCTTTTCAATGTTTCTTTCTTCTAACGACGTAAGTGCGGAGAAAACGACATGTCGGTAATTTGTTTTTTCGCGAAAACAACGCGCATTCGATGTTGGCCACGCCTATTCTAAAACCATGACCACAACATCCGCCGATAAGTGAGAGAAAGAGTAAAAAAGAAAAACAAAAAATGTAATAGTATTTCGTTAGCCGATTTAACACTGTTGAGAAATCAAATTTGCAGATCGATTCATGCGACAGCTGAGGAGAGACGTCCACTGAAATAGAATTATACTGTGGAATACCTTCATTTCCATCAATACCCCTAAAAATACAGGCATAAAACACAGAAAATCACAAACAAATTAAATAAGAATTATGATTAGGCGGAAAATACAATTACAATATACCGTATCGGCTAAACCAATCATTTTATTGGTTAAAGACAGAAAATAACAATATTGAAGTTGCAAATAACAAACAAAAAAGTGTGTATGTGCGTGCGTGTGTGTGTATGTCTTTTGAGCCTGAAAGTGTGCAAAAGAGAAGAACAGTACACGGAGAGCTCGCATAATGAGGAAAGACTTGGCTGTTGAAGCAAATCACTTAAACAAGAACGAAGCCCTACATTTTACTGTTTGATCGCAATTAAGATCAACAGGGGGGAGGGGGGAAGAGTGTCCCGTCCGTCCAATACAACATCCGTAATGAGAGGACAATGGAGACATTCGTTAAGTTTCTCATCTCCGACAATGTCGTCTCATGACATTGGTAACTGCCAGGTCATTAAGAAGCAACGAATATTCTCGAATGTGACACAACGCTAGATTGACGATAGCACACGGACTGCATGCAAACCAGAAAAGATGCCTCATTGCATAATAGATTATGCACATGAGCATGGTGACCATTTACGTCGATTTCTGTCATGTCTGTGCCTGCTTTTACGATCGTATTTATTTTTCTGAAGACATGTAGATAATGTCATGATTATCTTGTTCTGGTGATCGTATTAATCATACTGTAGGGCCTACGCATGCAGGACGCGGGGCGTTTGGCTTTCCAGCATTACACCGCGTTGTCAAATCCTGGATTAAAGCAGCCGGCTACTTGACAAATCATAGAAGGTAACCTTCCTGGCATGAATCCTTATAGTGTCCATGACGATGATAAGGGTAATAATAAGAAGACACTTCTTCTGGTGCCTCGGATAACCGTAAAGCTAAACGACCTCTCGCGACGCGAAACGTCGTCACCAGCATTCGGTCGGCTTACATACTCCGCATTCAGGGGAATCCCCGTTGGCGCCCGTAGAATGCGACGCACGAGATTTTTGTCAACGCCCCACGACAGCTGTGCTGGTGGTGAAGCCAGGACTTTGGTGGAGCATACGGTAGGGTGCCGGTAGAAATCACAAGCTTCTCTCACAAGAGCATGGCGGGATATGGACATTATATTTGTTTGTTTATTTGCTTGCTTGCTTGCTTGTTTGTTTGTTTCAGTTTCCATTTTAGAATGGGCTGGTCAGTCCATATTCAGCTGCACTAGCTGGTCTTCCATGGGGTCCAGTTGGATGTATTAAGTTGGGACCACTTCACCGGGTCAAACATCCTGCTGAACGAATGAAGCGGGATCTTTTACGTGCATATTTAAGTTGTGTCCCTCTCACACACCTACACACGGGACCTCCATTTCATATCCTATATCCGGTGGGCAGAGTGTTCGGCTTCTTAGTAAAGGGAACAATATGATTACACACAACATCCCCACTACATTGTAAAGATAGACTCGAGAATCCAGCTACATGTAGGGTGATATGAATTGAGAGGCACACAAATTCCCTACACCGTTCTATCAGGCGTTCGTCAATCCGAAATGAGAAAGGGTTTGTTGATGCGAACATTACTTGTGGTGTTATTCTGACGGTTCGTTATTCAAAAAAACAAATAAAGTTCATGTCGAAGGTTTGTTAATCCAAAAATGAAATAAGGTTCTAATCCCCCTTCCCCTTCCCCCTCCCCCTCCCCCCCCCCCACCCCCCCCCCCCCAAAAAAAAAGAAAAAAAAAGTGCGTACCAACGGACCTTACTTCGTTTCCGACTAACGAACCTCCGGAATAACGAACCTTTTTCAGTTTTTTGATAAGCGAACCTTCAAAAATAACGAACCGTAATTTTCTGATTAATGAACCTTCGGAATAACAAACTGCAACCACAATATACAAAGTTTGATAAGCGTCGCCATAATATTAGGCAGCTCTTTTGTTTTCACACTGAATGTTAGACACAAGAGAGGGGTAAATCTAACGATCGTCACAAGAAAAAGCAAGTACAAATGTAGCTGAAATTCAAGTAGGGGAACCTTGAGCTAGATCTTTACAAACAATAAGGAAATGGCCTGAAGGGATAGTTGTAACGCTGAACGTGGAACAGAATAAAAGCATTTACATGACTTCAGCGTTTGATAGGATTGCGGGGGGGGGGGGGGGCTAGCATTAGAGAAATTGCTTATGGAGAAAATATGCAACAGAAGTTTGGAATTGAAAGGTTGAAAAAAAAAACACTGTTTCGTGAAGGGCAAGGAAATAGACGAAGTAATGAATCCGTAAAGTCGTCAATAATTGCTCCAGGAATTGATAATGCGGGTGCGGGTGGTCTCTTTTGGCGCGATGCGAATGGACTAGGGATTTTCCCGTACAAATATTACGGTAGGCTCGAAACAAGCGTTGCCCTCATGTTTTGTCCACCCCTCCCCCCCCCCCCCCCCTTCTCTTGAGAAGAACATATCTATTCACGCGACGCACATCGTGTATAATACGATGAGCTGAGAGAGAAAACATAATATAAAGGCTCATAAGATTACCTGGAGTCTCATAAAAGTCCCGACAAACGAACCTCAGTGTTCTTTTGGCACCTGTTGCTAATTTTTCTCCGCCTGCCCATAGCCAAATCTCCTGCGGGGTTATAATTCAAATTGCATTTTCCATTGTCTTCGAGTGGACCGCTTTTTCGGCGTTCACTGACCCCGACGAAGAGCCCATCTTTCCGTGCACTCGGGGGACCACTTCCACAATTTCGGCCGAATGGTTGAATATATTGGTCCCACGTACACGATCTCCCGTAGGTACAATAAAGGGTTGTACGCTCAGTTAGTGTTCGCCGAGTGAGGGGGTTTGAATCTCGAGCAGTCCACACGGGGTTTTGATCACTCGTAAATCACGATACTAAGTGGGATATCTTTCTTTTTTCTGTTTTGGTTTGCCTTTCATTTCTATCCCTCTTTTTCTCACTGTGGCTCTTATGGTTGGGGTTCAATGATTGCAGTCTAACCAAACCTCGTTACAAACACTACCTAAGCCGAGCAGATTTTGATTTTTTTTCCCCCCTTTAGATAGTATGTTTTGTGGACGTAGGAATTGTTAGCGCATACGCATTTTCAAATCATTTTCAGCTTTTAAGATAATCCGACGTTCTTGGTAAGCAAGAGTTCGAGTATTTCTAATGTCACACAGTTGTGCATTTCATTTCGGGATTGTTTTATTTGTTTTGTTTTTGTTTGTTTGTTCGGGTTTTTTTTTTTTTTGTCAGCCAACTCATAAGTATGTACAAAGTTATAATCAGTGTTTCGTTGACTTTATCCGTCATTTTTAGAAGCCCGGCTACTGGATTCATGTTACCTTAATTCTCATTTACAGGGGAAACGAAGGCAAAGATTTGCTTATTTGTTTTTTCTTCTCATTTCTTTTCACAACGTTCTTTGACACTGGCAAAGACAAATTAGTAGTTTCTTGTATTTTTGGAAAGCCCTACTGGCGCTTCCAGATGTGTGTATAGTCAAAAATAGGAACATTCGCACATACGAGGTAAAACAAACAAAGAAAGCTGATGCTCGGATCTCTACGATGCTTATAATGGATCCCACTCAAAACTTCACTGTTTTTGGTATATGCTTCTAAGGGCCAAAGACTGGTAAGATTTTTCGATAGTATAACCGCTATCTTTGAGCAAAACACACTTACACCCTGGCCATATTTAATAGCCACTGACTTTCAAGTCAGGGTTTTATGGTTTCATGCATGCTATATCTCAAACTCCGAAAGGTACCATGGGGTCGAGAGAAAAGTTGAAACAAATAGTAACGTTGAAAGTTCAGGAAGTTCACAAAACTACTTGGTAGCGGGGATGATGATGAATGTGTATACGTGGTAAACAAACAAACAATCAAACAAATTTGAAATTTGAATTGAAAATTCTTAGTCGATGTAAGGAAGACAAATGACACGCACACGAGGATAGACGTCCACACTTCCGGTCATACGCGTATCATACAATGCGGTGGATTAGAACGCCAACTGCACCGTCGTCAACTGCAGATATGAACTTATTCATTTGGCGACGCGGCACTCGCTATACTATAGCGTAACCTCGTTTGCACCCCGGGAGTTTCTCCTCGGGCGCTTACCTCTGGACGACCGTCCCTGAGGTACACTTCGAACGACTTCTTCCAAGACTCAACAATCCCTCCGGGAAGAAAGCCCTTGCATTACTCACGTAGGCCCTACTACGACAACTGGGATGGGAGCAACAGTCAAAAGGCCACTAACGTTTGTGGTAAATCAGTGGATTCTACAACACTATATACGCGCATGCGCGGAAGGTTGCGAGATAAATGCTCTGACACGAGTGGACACTGTCATTGTTTAGTAGAAGGCGTAAAACGGACGCCGTTGGTTTACGGTTTGATACAGTATACTGTCATGCTACGAAGGGCTCTAATATACATACATCGTCTTTTTCGTGGGGTGTTGGTTTTTTTTTTCCTCCAACAACCCGACCAGAGCAATTTTTTGATCTTTTTAATAAATTATTTTCACTTCTGAAAGTCAATGTCGTAGATCATTAACTTTGGAGGTTTCCAGACTGACTATTCTTTCAAACGTTAGAATACTTGAAGAAAAAAAAAGTTATAGGAAAAAAAAAAGAGAAAATGTTGTCATGTTCAATAACCTGGACGGGATAAGTCGTCAAATGCTAGTCGTGTCAATGGAAGTCTTTATTTCATCCCTGCAGTAGGTAGCGTCGCCGGCACAGCCAAAAGAGACTAGAATGGAAGACTACGGAGGATCGCGTGTCTGAGGTAGAGGTTTTCATTGACTCCGAACCTGCATAGGAAAAGCATTGAGAACAAAAAGAAACAGTTACTTTCAGATATATTCTTTCTTTATGCTGCTGTAGAAGAGTTCAGTAACATGATGAATTTACCAGGTTTGATTTTCTCTTCAATGTATGAGAGCAAAAATAGTTCGAAACCTCGACTATATGTCATCTGTGTACGCTATGTTCAAAAGTTAGGAGCAATGATGATACAGTGTACTGAAGAAGAGTGATGATAGAAGTGATGGAATGCTATTATCTGATCAGGCATACCGTTTGTTTTTAACACTCAGAGCTTCCGCGACAACTCAATCTAGTGGTATGAAAATGTTTCCGTTCATTCGAAGATTCGACTTTTGAATCTGATCACCAGTGGTAAAGTGACACGGCAAAAGACCTATGATGTCACAATAGCGTCACATGGAGAGTCAAACACCACGTTTGCGACAGCCGTTCTCCCTCGAATTCTTGTTTTTGTGTGTGTGTGTGTTTTTGTGTTTTTTTAATGCATGATTTGTGTCTTTAGATATGGTTTCTATTTCTGGCTAGCCATTGATGAGTGATGCCATAACAAACATTGTCTTTAGAAAAAAAAAAAACTTAAGCACATTAAATATACTTGGAAGGAATTCCTACAAATAAGGGATTCTATACGTAATGTTTTCCCAGTTAAAATCAAGTAATTCAATTTAAGCAATAGGTCAGTTGACGGGAACACTTTAGCGATGACTCCATGTTTTGTTTAACACATTGAAATGCCTTACGAATTACGAGAAAACAGTTTATTATACGTTTAAAAAGAGACATATCATCACATACATTTACTGAGACACACATAATTCTTCACATTAACGCTTTAAATGTAGAAGTCGTCCTCGCATACTTGCTGCGTCGCTTCATACACACTTCGCACTACTAGTATATAGCGTGGATAAGTGAAGACATGATAAAATCTAGATCTTATACTGCATCGGTCACACAGTAAACACGTACATCGAATTCGACACAGATAATACATTTACTTGATATGGTCATTTTGCATTCATTTCAACTTCTCGGTTTCAAGAAAGAATAGACAGAGAGAGGGAGAGAGAGGAGAGAAGAAAAAAAAAAAGACCAAAACGGAAAAGGAAAAAGGCAACAATGCGCGTCACTTTTTGCCCCGTTTTCGCCTATTCACCAGGTCTAGAGATGACTGTATCATAAGGGTGGAGCTAAAAGAGGAATATGGGCCACCACGAAAGGTTGTCATGGAGACCAATACGCGCTGGAGGATACAGGCACTCGCAGCCACTCGGATGCGAATCCCTGGGAACGAAAGGTCGGCTTCCGGGCCGCTATATACTGGCATATAACTGGTGGCGGGAGAATGAATTGCAGCGATGCAAAATGAAAGGATTGCAATCCAAGACCTGGAAACGCATGACATCTGCTGCAAACGGCGTCGTTTTTGTTATATCTTTTTATGTACCCCAAGGTATCTTCAAGTAACACTGTAAAAACATGAGCATTATCTGACTCACATTAAAGGGACATTCCAGAATATTTTTATGATTTCATATTATGAAGTATATATAATCGATAAAAAAAGGCGATAGTGTCGGGTGTAGATTTGTGGAATTTATTCTGGCCCTGGAGCAGATAAACCAATAATCTCAAAAACTCTTATATATATTACATAATAGACATATCATCCGGGTATTACACTAAACAAGGATGATGGCATATGACGCTTTATAGTACTGTTAAATCTACTAGAGTACCAATTGCTCGACAACTTCACCTGTGTCGATTTCACGCATGCTTTCTTCTTTGGTCTGCTTCCTTGAGCGCCCAATCATGCATTATTATGTGAAGCTGCTACGTCATCATCCTCGTTCAATGTGATTCGTAATGAATTCTAAAAACATTGTTATTCCTCATCCAAATCGCTACAAATTCTAAAACACAGTTTCCCATTTAACCAACCTATGTGATAGACGTTAAAATGCTCAAGTCTGAAACTCACCCGGAAGTTTCCTCTATATTCAGTGTAATATCTCGCATAACGTGAGACGGTTTCATATACATTCTCAAAATGTGTAATGCAAACTCTGCAATATAACTTTCTCACACTCTCTTCCCATCCTTTATCCCCCCCCCCCCTCTCTCTCTCTCTCCCTCTCTCTTACTCCCTTTCCCACTCTCACCCACAGTTCATTGTCTGATAAAATTTTGACGTGAACACAAAACTTCGTTTCTTTTTCCATTTTCTTCACTTTGTTTTCTTGCCTGCTGTATTGTGTCTTATTTCGTCTTGCTTCTGCTTTCTTTCTTTTGTTTTTTGTTTTTAAAGGAGGGAAGGGGAAGTGTGCTTGTTTATTGCTTCCATGCTCCTCCCGAAACGGAACGTGACCTTTTGAAGTCAAGGTCTCAGGATGCCAAAAGGCAACAGAATACACTGCTCAGCTGAAATACGAGCCGCTTCGAGACATAACGAGCGGTTAAACAAAGCGTGTACGCACATCAACGCTACGAGTTGCCCTGGAGCTCAATTGCTCGTACGGAATCACTCGTGCTACTGCAATAGTGACAAGTGCTCTTTGTTTCTCTGCTCATCCAGAGTTTTTTTTTTTTTTTATGTATTTCTTTTCTGCCGTTCTCCTCTTACGCCGTCTTCGCCATGTCTCTTCCTCTTCAGCGGTCGTGTTTTCCAGCGCGGATGTTCATGCGACTACACGACCCGTCGCTCTAGGATGTTTCTTTACCCTTTGTGGCAAAATCTGGGTGAGCATTTCCTGTCTAGCAATCGATCCATTGAATAAATGCATCACTTTTTTCTTTTCTTTTTGGCTTCGCCCTGCATGATTCTCTTCTCTCTCCTTCCGTTTTTTCCCTCCTTTCTTTTTATTTCTGGATCGCTTTATCTGTCTTTCTACATTCGGACATCACGAGCAGCACACTTTTAGAAAATGGACTATGGTAATACATTAAATTAGGATTTTTTTTTCCACGTTCAGGCAATATCCCCCCTCACTAATGACTCAAGCCCACAGCATCTACGCTTTGCATGTCTTTGAAAGGGAAATGTGACACATACGTATATACCTTTGAAATACGTATAATTTACCCTAAACTGCTTTAAAAAGAATACATTTCCAGTCTAGAAAGAAACAAACTGTTTTCTTTGTTTATCAAATGAATACTTTCCGCACTACTTCTAAATATATTTTACTGCACAAGTTTACACTACATACAAACTCTAAAATCTAACATCTTTTCTCTGACTGGACTGTATCTTAAAAACAAAAACAAAAAACAAAAAACAAAAAACAAAAAAACAAAAAACCTCAAATTTAGTGTGTCATGTCTTAGCCCCGGGTACCGTCCGGGTAACGTCCGGTCCGGGTAGCGTCCGGGTAACTTTTTTTTTTATATATATATATATAAATAACCCTGTCTGCTACAACGGTTCCAGCAAAATGTTGCTCTGACGTTGTCGCAGTAACTTTTGCCAAATACGGGTCTAGGGCATTTACCCCCTGGGCAATTACCCCGCACCCTTCCCCTGGCCCTAATCCTAATCCTAATCCTGAACCTAATCCTATCCTTAACTCAAACTCCTAACCCTAACCCTAACCCTAACCCTAATCGTTACTCTTAGCTTACCACTAACCAGTATTTAGCCGGGGGGTAATTGCCCTCTCGGGGTAATTGCCCGGATACGGCCAAATACTACCCTAGCCAGCTACGGTTAATTACCGCGACATTACCCTGACATAACCTGGGTATCGAACCCTTCAGTAAGAACGCAACTGCAGTTACATAACATTCCTTTGATACACTCAACACGCATGTGCAACATTGTAAGACATAGAATCGGCACACCGCGCGCCGATCACGTGCATGGATTGTATAACCACAGATCTCTCTATGGCTATGGAGCTATAAAGCTCCATGATATACATTGAGATCAGTGATTGTAATCACATTTTGTTGAGACGCTCCGCTACCCGGTGGGCGGGGTATTTGCACCCCATTCGTACCTCCCTATGTTGAAACCTACCCTGAGAAGGTTTTTGGTGTGTGTCTCGCTCTCTTCTGCGGGTTTATTGCCCGGGGTAAGGAATTTGTTCTCCTGACGTTGTCGCGACATTGTGGCGGTAAGATCTGTTAAAATGGAGACTTAAATGTTTAAAACACGACTCCTTAGAATGACTTAGGTTTTGAGAGACAGCACACGCAGTGCTTATAATAGTAGAATACATTACGAGATCACACACACACACATACTTATATTAAAAAAAAAATGTTTATAATATATTACGAGATCACACACACACACACACACACACACACACTTATATGAAAAATGAACAATATTGGAACGACTGCCCCCCCCCCCCTCACACGTTAAAACTTCCCATTCAGCACGATTCCACTGAGCAATCAGGGAGATATTGAATGCATTTGTTAAACGGGCCAATATACTTCTCAAGCAAGGATATTTTGATATTCTCTCATCCAGACATGAAAAGATATTGACATTTTTGGGAAGAATTTTTTACGAAGAAGGCTTGGCAGCTCTGCAATCCTCCCATGCCCATTAGATATTTATGTTATGTAGCTGCCTCTGGTAGTGAAACAGATAGCTTTCTCATTAATTTTTGTGATCTCAAGTCTGGTGAACAGAACAGGAAGGTGACGTCTCTCTCACGTCCGTGTGTACGATTGCTTTGTTTTTGTTTTGTTTTGTGTAGCTACAAATCTCATGAAATATAAATCATGATGTACATTGTAATCTCCATTATCGTAAGCGAACTAGTGGAGGTAAGTATTTCATTGCCAGATTATTGTAAGACTTCGCGTTTATTCGGAAACGAAATACGAAATTTCCGTCCATTGCCAAGTAATGGCATTAATCATTCACCCAGAAACGTGACAAACATTCGGCTATATAGTAGTTACGACTTCGCGTCATGAACTTGACAAACTGCTTATTCATTCTCCTGCAGCGAAAAACTAAAAAGAAAGACAGGCTTTATGAAATGACTTGCAACACACACACACACACACACACACACACACGAAAGACAATGCGTCAATATGGTGTGTGCATTTTGGGGTTGTACACTTCAACAGAACAGTTCCGCTCTTATATCAACAACCCTTTGTATTGCCTCTTTTTTTTTTAACTCTTTGAAAAATTATTCCAAGCGACGATATCCGCAGTGCCCAAAATGGTATCTAAAATAACACTGTAATAATCACTACACACTACAAAAGCTCTCCGGGAGCGCAGACCTCTTAGTTGGGGGCCTAAGGGCTCAAAATGGGTTGTTTGGTTCAGATTCTTCCAAAAGCACCAAATTTGGCTCATAGGTGGCTTGTACCATACTCTTTCGATTTTTGATGGGCGCCAAGACTAAAAACCCTTGGGGCCGCCATATTGGTGAAATCCAATATGGCCGCCATCCGGATTAAAGGTCAACTGCAGTTACAAATTGAAAAGGTTGATTAATGTTATGAATCCCATGTGGAAGACTTTACGGGGTTAGAGAATGTGATTCTAAATATCATTTCTACAATTCAAGGTCATTATCACCTCTCAAGGTCACTTTCAAGGTCAAATAAGGGTCAAATCAGGCATTTTGTGCATTTTTCGAAATGGCGTCTGAGAGCATTCAAACTGCAATTCACTGGTACCCCTATTTTGTCCCATTTGTCATCTCTTCCATACTCCTTCAATGGTCAATTATGGCCAAGAGCGGCTCCATCCCCCTACCTATCAATAATGATGACAAATAAATGAAAAAATTATATTTAAGATATAGATTTTATATACATATAAATTGAAATCTTTGAGAAAACGGGCTTCCATCGGTTTCATTTTCTTTTCTCATTTTCTTTGCTCAAAGTTTTCACCATTTATCAATTGTTTCTGGTCAGTTTTTCCTTTCTTTGTTTCAATATATATATATATATATACGACCGCCATCCTATTCCAAGGTGCCCAATCAGGGTGCAGTGGCAAAGAGGGTAATACACACGCCTAATCTTATTTTAGCTCGATAGCCCGTATGCAACTAGCTGGTCAGTTGTATGTACTTGGGGTGGACCACTTTACCGGTTTATACACCTTGAGTTTTCCGATAACGGAATGCCGATTCGGGATCATTTCATGTGTCTGGGTTTGTGATTCTTTCACACAAGGGACTTCCACTTTTTATATCCAAATGATGAGATGCAAAGTGTTGTGCCTCTACTAGAGGGAACGGTATGACAACACACACCATTGCTCAGCTAGACTTGAGATAAAGTGGGCTTCGAACCCGCGCCGGAACACAAGTCTTTAGACCGCAAGCCATACGCTACCGACTGAGCCACCTCGTCACCTTTCATGGTCAATTATATAACTTTCCAGCTGGCAAGCGATATGATTCTCCTCCTGCTGAAATTGGTGTACGCCTGCAGCTCTCCCTTGACAAGACAGCGTCTGCTTCTTCAGTGAAGGAAGCAATGGCTGAAGCTTCCTCGGAATCGAGCTCCTCAATCCAGGTCAGACCAATATTCTAGGGGCAGTTAACTAAATTCGATAATTAAAGTCCTTTAATGGCAGTCTCTTATCAGAGTAGGTGAAGACAATTCAGCCGAAGTTTTTTTTTTTTATCTTTTTTATTCTCTTTTTATCAAACGAAACCGATTCTTTACTGAAAGCGCAAATGACTAGGGAAACTGAACACCTATTGATGTTGTATGGGATACTGATCCTGAAGAAAATGATCTTAACATTTTTGCGCAGCAACACTGTGCAGTCCTGTGACAAGAGATGGTGATGGCACCACTCAAATCTCAAACTATGATTGGAAGAGCGTAGCGGCTTCCTGAAAAATAAGAACTGCCCTCATTTATCAGCGCACAGATATCCAAGAATAAATGGGACGGACAACTCATCCTGAGCACCTGATTCGAGACGGAAATATCCAACAGGAATTGTGATCTCACAACCCTTCAGCTTTCCAACAACTTAGATGCGATCTATACGCAAAAATGACCTTACAAAGGATGACATGTTTTCTGAAAGCATTTTCTGAAAACAGTATATAATCGCACGGATGAGCATACATCACATTTTCGGTAGTGTGCTTTTTTTTTTTAATCCTTTGATCTGAGGGAGTTACGGGTGGGTCGTGGTATTGAAAAGATAAAAGGCCTTTTCAGCTCTTTCCTGTACAGCATACCTCTCTTCCAGAGCCCAACATCAAGCACTGACAGGGTGCGACATTACTTCAGACTTGCTTTGATGTGGCATGCAAAATGCCTAAGTAGTATGGGTCAGCAAACCAGAGCTCACTGACACATTAACTACTTTAATAATCGTGCTCATGTCCAGCAAGGACTGATGAGCAACAAGGTTTATGGGGCAGCCAGCGTCAACGAGGTTAGGCATCATCTCTTCATAACGTGGGAGCGGATCATCAGAAACCCCCATATCTGCTCAAGCGGCACTGTATCAACATTAAATTCGAAGATGAGTTCTGCTGCAAGTGAGTTTCTACTGGAATCATGACAGCATGGGTCATGATGTGACCCCTGACTTCAGGGAGTGGAGTTGGAGGAAAGATGGCACAGGTACATGGCAATTACTAGCACTATCAGCCACTCTCCGCAATAAGTACCAAATTTCATTCTTCTGCATCACAGCTGTTTCAAGGCATGCATTGGGAGGTAAAAAACATGGAAATGGAAAAAAAATAATGAAATGAATGAATGAATGAATGAATGAAGGTAAAAACGCAGAATGTAGAGCAGGTGTCAGACGAACCATGGTCAGTAGTTTGATATTGCTGCAAACTTAAAGTGGGGGTGGGGGATTGAGGGCATATCTGACGGGAGGAGACATTGTCGCAATGCCAGTGTCTCGAAGAAATTATTTTCGCTGTCACAACTAACGCGATTTCCAGGGCGACGTCCAAGACGTCTTCAAACAAAGGGACAACTTATTTGCTTGGAAGTCACGGGGATGTTGGCACGGCTTTTGCAGTCGCAGGGCCTTATCAGAGATGTCTTTTCTCGACGACATCTCCCTTTCGTCGCCATTATTTTATTACGGTCTCCACAAGATGCGAGGAAATCTCGAAGATGTTGCAGACAAATTTAGTCCCTACGACATGGCCACAGTGATGGAGACTTCGCAGAGACGTCTCGGAGACAAGCTGGAAGACGGAAATAGTCTCTGCAAAAATCGAAATTGTTCAATTCTCCTGCGAATCCTGGAGATTGGGCTCGTCTCCAGGAGACGTGCGTCGTAGAGATGTTGCGGAGAGTAGAGTTGCAACCTATAGTCTTCAGACCAACGAGATACCAACTTATAAAGTCTTGTGATATCATACCAATTTGCGTCCAAGCACTTTGGATAGAATCTTAATAGACCCTAAAAGGTGTCATGAAAGTTGTACTATAGCATATCTAATCTGTACCCTGTTAATGGTGTCACTGTGGCACCTGTGAAATATGCTTGTTCCCTACATGGCGTCACCAGGAACGTCATGTTCTCTGAACGGCATATTTAGCTGTGGAGGCACACAAAATTTCGAATCGAACTTTCTTACACAAGTTCGAAAATAGCAAATTGATGCCAACCTGATGTATTAAAACTCTCTTAAACAAGACGGATTTTTTTTTCTTTTTTCATCCAGATTAGGAGTGATCTTCATAATCATCATTCCATTGAATTTAAATCTGAATTATGAATATCTATTGTGGATTGAGGATCCCTGAACTGCAATAGAGAAATAAAAACACTTCTCTTTTTAGTGGCAACGTCAAGGACGCTGCTAATATAGAGAGTAGCCCCCCCCCCCCCCTCTTATTGCTAAACTATTAATATATTAGGTAGCAATAGAATTCTATTTCTCATATATGTATGTTTTTATTGCATTCCTTGCAGATGAAGATGAAAACAATAATCCAATAATCAAATTTTGAAAACTTTTTGAAAGGGCATTACCCATAATTCTAACTAGCTCTTTTGGCTGTCATTAAAGCAAATGCAAATATATTGAATTCCGCAAATATGACCAGTCGGTGAGTGCATTTCCTCTTAGCGCCTGTAATGTAAAAATAATTAATGGAATGATTGTGACATGAACTATGATATTCCATAGCTTTGGACAGAACCTCACTTGAAAGCTTGTGTAGCCATATTATAACAGGCCATAATTGAAATGATGCAGAAAAAAATTACCGTAAGTAATCATTAAAAATGAAATTGAAGGGTTATCAAGTCTTCAAATTTAATTGTGAAATAAGGATCTGAGTAAAATCCCTTAAACCTTATTACTCTCAGAAAGGGGTTCTTATTCTAATTCATGAGTGTATACCTAGTGTTTGAAATCTTAACACGAAAGCAGATATATTGATGTTACTCGTGAGAAAGTCCACCTCTCTCTCTCCCACAGCCCTCAACAACTGCAATTCTATCAGTGCTGGCATTCCTCCTATATTGACTGTAGACAAGCCATTTTCTAAATTACCTATTGTGAATATAATAGTTTGACCCTAAATGACCCTTAGGGAGACCTTATAAAGAAAAGTTGACATCAGACCATTAAAAACAACTTCAGAATCGAATTCCTTGACCCATAAAACCTCTAAAGCTGATTTTTCAAATTATTGTAACACTATAAAGGTTTTTGTTATACTGGCCTTTAAACGTAGGTGGCAGCCATATTGGATTTTGCAAATGCCGCCCAGGAGGGCGCCCCTCACATGAAATACGCCTTTCTATCAGTCGTGGGCAATTGCAATTCTATTACTAAGGCTGGCATTCCTGGAATATTGACCATGGGCAAGCCATTTTTTCAAAAAACTGTTGTGAATACAATGGCTAAACCCCTAAATGAAGGTGTCCTTATAAGGAAAAATTGACTTCAGACCATAAAAACAACTTCAGATTCGAATTCCTTGACCCAGAAAACCTCTTAACCTGACTTTTTAAATGATTGTAACATTTTTATGTTTTCAAATGCAAGTGACCTTTAAACCTATATGGCGGCCATATTGGATTTTGCCAATATGGCCGCCCCAGAGGGCGCCCTTCTTGGCGCCCATCAAAAATCGAAATAGTATGGTTTGGGCCACATGTGTGCCAAATTTTGGTGCTTTTGGAAAGATTTGAACCAAAAATCCCTTGCGCCCCCCACTATCTGCCAAGTAAGCAGCTCATATCATTCTATAAAGTGATTTCCACTCTCCCCCAGCCCCCCCCCCCCAAAAAAAAAACAACAACAACAATAAAAACAAAAACAAATCAAAACAAAACAAAATAAAAACAGTAACTAACTAAATCAATGAATCAATTAGTAAACAAATAAATAAATAAATATGGGTAAAGATAATGATTAAGATCACTACCGGTACCAAAACTAATCATCTGTTCCTTGTGTCATTATGAACTTTTCCTAAAAATGTCAATCAAACAAACAACAACAACGCCGGCAAAAAAAAATAAATAAAAAAATAAATAAATAAAATACAGTAATCTCCGTGGCGGAGGTATAAGTAAAACATAACTTGATAAACTGTTATGTCTGATATCCATATGCAGTGTGAATTTTGAAGCAGGTTCTGCACTGGGTGTTGGAAAAGGCGGAAAAATGACAAGGTCGGAGACATGTGGGCCCTTTACGCAGGAAGATCTCTTAGCAAAGCAAATACATAACGAATAAACTAAAACAAACGACGACTTCACATAGCAATGTCTTCTGCTCTAGAGTCAATATTGTCAGCAGTATGTAATGACGGTCAGATTTCTTTTTCATTTTCTTTTCCTCTTTTTTTTTCTACAGTAAAGATACATGTTCCGACATTGCCGTAAGAACAACTGTAAGACTGCAAATAATTTTCCTTGTTCAATATCATATTGTTCGATTTCCTTTCGTGAAACACATTCAATTGCAATGCATAAAATTCAGGTTACTCGGCCAACCGCATTTCCATGGTAACTGAAAAAAAATGTGCTGCTGGTATTGCACAGAGCCTAAAATAATTCCGGAAAGAGGAGAAAGGGTGGATATTATGTTCTTATTTTCGTCTTCTTCGTTTCAGTAGCCTTTGTGCTGCATTCGCTCTCTGCAGAGATTTTGGAAATCGTCATGAAATATTCATGGCATGGCTTGCAACGACGAACACCATATTATGCTCTGTCGGATTCTAGCTTGATTCAGTGTTGACATTTGTTTACAACGAATCATCCTAAAGCTATTCTTGTTCGCTATGACGACAATATCTTCCCCTGAATGAAAAACTTCAAAAAAACACAAACGAAAACAAACAAACACACACAAAAACAAATAAAACTTCCTGAACTCGTTGCTCCTTCTGCGAGTTTGGTGAACTTAATATATTTAGTCCGGATACATTTCTGTGGTTTGACGCCGTTTCTTACAGTAATTTCTATATATACATCACATTAAATATGTAGGCCTATTCATATAGTGTTATACGTAGGCCTATATATATTTACCAGTTAACACCAGAATTTCATAGGGTAAAAATAAGTACCGGTACTTCTCCTTCATTTTGGCCCTCGACTTCTGTGGAATATTTGTACATTTCAGGTACAGAGTTAGTATTCATTTCAGAGGAAGATTAGAGTGGGCCCTAGTCTTTGTCCTTTTCTATTTCTTTGATACGAAACCTGACCACCCCCACGCAACACTGTCGACTTCTGAATACCAGGTACTGTTAAAGCAGAAATGTTCACGTGCACTTTAATTTCACGAATTTCGCGAGGGCCAAGATTCGAGAAACTGGAATACAGGCGAAAGTTCTTGTCTCCAAGAACGTACACGAGAACTAACTGCCAGTGGCAATTCGCGAAACTCTCATGCCGCAAGAAAGGCCTTCGGCTCTAATTCGCGAAAATATGCCGCTAAAATATCTTGCTTCCTAGTACAGTAACATGAACCTTCCTACAAGATCATGTCACAAAGGCAACATGAATTTACTCGGTTGCATGCATGCATAAAGAAGTGTTCAATGCCATAGAGCAGAAAACACAAAACAACAGAAAAGAATAATGTTTTCTATCACAATTTAAGCTCAAACTGCAATTTTAGGACAAGCGTTTCTCGCAACAAGCAGAACGCTTTCCCGAAGGCTTGCCCGACACAGCAAAGACGTGTGAATGCATAATAATAAAGTTTTAGACTTGCATATCATGAAAAAAGCAAAAATGCACCCTGTGTACGAACAAGAATTCAAAAAAAAAATCGGTCTGTTAAGGTATCGATATTCACATCTCATGTTCCCATCATGAATTTCTTTCTTTGAGTATGTGAGGTTAGAAGTGGTCGAGCGGACTCAACTTTTCACACACGCCCTCCTGTCCACTGGCGTATTTGTGTGTGTGTGTGTGTGTGTGTGCGCGCGCGCGCGCGCGCGCGCCTCTCTCTTTCTCTTTCTAGCGCCTTATGTGAAGACAACATCGGCAAAATTAATGCTTTTCTTACCTACCAAAAAGCTGAATAAGGAGGAACTCGCTCTATATATAAAAGGGTCATTTTAATATAAAAGTGTCATGTTAATATAAAAAGTGTCATTTTTATTCTTTTAATTTCAAAGACGCATTTAATCCGCGAGTCACTATTGTGACATATAAGATGACAAATGTGCGTTTCCTCGCAATAGGAAAAAAAAAAAACTCTTGTGAGGATGTTTTTGGAAGGCTTATCAAAGCGAAGTGTTGTTCGATCGGCGTTCGATACCTGTCTCATCCGTTACCATGGCATCCCTACCTTACAAATGTGACTGCCATAGTTCGACTGGTACTGAAAGGGGGGAGAGAAGCAGATTCAGTCATATAAACAATAAAATGGTACAAACGCCTCTATTCGTCTCTTCCAATACATGTGTCAATACAAAGCATCCGATCTTTCGCATCATTCTTTGTAAACCTAGCGAGGGCGAAAATTGATGTTGGTTATAACCAATAAACAGTTCCTGCGTCACTAGTGACGTCAGAGTTATGTGTACACACAATGCAAAAAGAAAAGGGGACAAAATGGAAAGAAAAAAATGCCCCCCACTTCGGAAGGTGAAGATATGTTGGTAAGATTCGAATCTATTATGATTATTTCTTTCCCGTCTTGGATGGGGAACGGCGCGAATGGAAACGTTTACGTCAGGGAAACATCTAATTACGTCACAGAGCAGCCAATTCTTCTCCCCCCCCCCCCACCCATTCTTCTGTATCTCAGTAGACAATTAATGTGACGATGCAAATGAAAGCGTCACAGAAAAACAATGTGTGCTTTGTGAGATAACTGTCATACCTGAAGCGACCGTCTAGAAAAAAAAAAAAAGTACAAAGGTTGCTGCAATGTGTGGCGGCACAATCTACGTCGGTCGGCTGGCTGGCTGTTCATACGTTGCCACGAACGCAGTTGAACGACACTCACAGGCTGTAGATTCCTTAGCACTTGCCGTCTGACCGGGAAATGACTATAATGCTCATTTCACAGTGTAAATATCATGCACTTAGAACACTGTCTACCAAGAATGTAAAGTGGCAATTCGTTGGTTGGTCATGCATATTAAGTGTGTGACTGTATTTCTTTGGAAGTGAAAGTAAAAGACAAGTACATAAACACAGACCATATCAGTTACTGTGTAATGGATTTCCGGGTCGCCACAGAACAATGCGCTCTTGACAAAATTGCTGTTCTATATTTGACCACCGTATGTTCATGAGAAGTAGAATAGTTCCGGTTTCTGAATGATGTGCTTTTGGCAGTCGAATCGCTTAACGGGAAGTATCAAGTGGAAACGACTCATATTAAAGCTGTTTGTCTTTGCTAAGTAATAACGCGACGATTAATATCACATTACAATCACCGCTATGGGAAAAGCATAAAAACTTGAATTTCATCATGAAAAAAAAAAGCAACTGTACATAGCATGGAGTGAAATTTGTCAGTTTTAGGGGCTTTATCAGTATGTTGCTGTTTTTGAACACGCGAAGAAGTATGTTCATGTATTATCAAAACTGGATTTAAAAGGCATTATTTGTAGAATTCCCGAGTTTTTGTTTTGTTTTGTTTTCAAGAGTACAATCTCGCTATATTGTATCTGTTCGCGCATATACCTGAACTTGTAGTGCAAGTTATTGTGATCAGAGCTCGACAGGTTACTGCATTATAATGACAAGTTCACCTTCATATACATGTGAATTGAGAGCATACAGCAATATCAACTGAACGCATCAGTGAAAGTATGAGGGAAATCGGACAATCCGTTCAAAAGTTATGAATTTTGAAGTTTCAGTGTTATTATTGGTGTATGAGAAGATTATTACAGCTTGAGATATCACATGTGTAGAACGATATAAAGAAAATATTAAAAAAATCAACATATTTTCACTTTTTTCGCATTGTAAAGGAGCACTTGACTTGCCTCTTTGAGAAGGCAGAGGAAATTATCCTTACATAGCACACATCAGTGGCAAGTCGAGGGAATGTGTACTGATTTTAAAAGAAAATGGAATCTTGTTAAATTCTCTTTATATTTTCTTTGCATCGCTCTACACATGTGACATTATATACTGTGGTATAATCTTCTTATCCACCAATGACAGCACTGAAACTTCAAAAATTCACAACTTTTGAACGGATCGTCCGGTTTTCCTCAAACTCTCACTGATAACAATCATGTTCTACTTATGTTGTTGCGTTCACTCAATCCACATGTCTATGAAGGTGTACTTGTCCTTTAAGCTCCATTTCAACCGAAACTGTATCATCCCTTTAATGGTAACACAAGATGAGGCTTCTCTCCTTCAATTCCGTGATATCCGCGCTCCCTTGAATAACTGCCAATCATGAAAATTCTCGCCAGCTATACCCCCCCCCCCCCCTTCTCTTTCTTTTTCTCCTCTGTCGATATATATCGTCACCTTGTTTGGAGGAGTGAACAACATTGATTCGTCTAATGAGTGATTCGGTCACTATATAATGACCATCGTCACGAAAAACAAGATGATGATTAGCCGAAATCATGTCTTACGTAAACTGGAACCTTGAGTATATTTTCTCCTTTTCTCTCTCTCTCTCTCTCTCTCTTCATCATCATCTTCTTCTCATGCTTTTCGAATGTTACATGTCTGACCAACACCCTGAAGACACTGGCATAAAAGAACAACGACAGAAAAGTCGCTGATGCCCACAATCATGACCACTACGGCTAAAGAAAAACAAAATCGCGTGAACTAAGCTCAAAGTCGTGACATCGACAGCGACAAGAACATTTCGCGCGTCAGCAGGAAAACAATACGAATTTTGATGAAAATACCTACAACATACAGCAAACACACACAAACTCAAACACACACATAGGTAGAAGACAGAAAAATTAATCTGTCTTCTCACAAAAACAATACTAAATTCGATGCAACATTTGGAAAGAACGGATCTTCTTTATAAAATGGTAACATTCTGAATAACAAACACCACTGATTTGGTGACAGGGAGAGTATGACTACCTTTTGACACTGAGTAAACAAAGCTTGCATGCATCCATATACGAATACCGGCGGAAATTACAGGAGCTTAAAACACACACACACACACACACACACATAAACACACACAACGAAACTAATAAAAGAAACAGACTTAAAGGGGTCATACGGTTTTGGTTGAGACCTAACTTCAGGTTTCTAATCATTTTGGTGAGATGATAAGAAACCTCTTACGATATGCGAACAAGCATGCAATTTTCCAAAATGAATTCAACGTTTATTTGATGAAAAATGGTTTTGAAATGGCCGAGATATCCAAAAGAGAATGATCCTAATAAAAGGTGGGACCCACTTTTTATTAGGATCGCTTCCTGTTTCACTTTGGTTCTTTAATGTCTCATCCATGTAACAAAACCGATTTTCAACAAATAAACTGTGAATTCCTCTTAGAACGGTATGCTCTGTAATATTTCATAAGTGGTTTCTTGGTATCTCACTAAAAGTTATAAGCCCAATTCTCATCTCCACCAATACTACACTATCCCTTTAATGCAATAACAATACTCAAAACGAACAAAAATAACTTCTTTATCACGCTCGTTTTACATTTCTTTTTTAACATTAATTGTGAAAATGTCGTTATGTAGTTAAAACGTGCCTGACATAGAATCAGGGAGACTGGAAATTTGGCTGGCATATCGCTACACAGTAATCACAAGCTGCGGGTTTATTGCTACTGGCAGAAAGTCTACTTCCCAGTTCGTCTAACACCACTACGATCATCCTGCGTTCAACCAGGGAGGTGGAAGAGAGACGCCTCCCTGGTTTGACGTTCTACGCGTTTGCATTAAAGGACGTCGATACACATTCACTCACTTAGGAAATTAATGGACTGACGAAGTACCTTCGCAGCGACTTACAACGCTTTTAAAAAGGTGTCTAAGTTTCAGAGAAATCCACAGATAACCGTTATCTTTTTTCCTAACTGTAACACTCACGTACACCACAGTAAAGTAGTTCCAATAAAAACAGACACATTATATGCTACGAATGCGTAAAGAAACTGTTTCTACGAGTAGTTACATGAAACGAGAAGACAATCAAAGAAAGAAAAATGCATCCGATGCCATACTGCTTCATACTGTTTCATGTTGTTTTCCAGCGGAGTACGGGGTTTTAGAGTATTTTAATTGTCATTGAAAGGTGGTGGGTTGTTTTTGTTTTGTTTTGTTTTGTTTTTTCAGCCGAAAACAACGGTCCGTTGGTCGACATATAACAGAAGCAAATAGCAAATGTGCTATGCACCATCTTATAAAACACAGAAACAAAACAAACAAAAAAGATAATCACTTCAGCCGTGAGTGCAAGCGATTCAACAACAGCCTCCCAACAAAAACCGTGGACGTGCGCTTGCCATATGAGAGGAATGCCAAGCGTCAAAGGCGGCGGCCTGCGCAACATGGGGATCACTGACTTCCGTCACCCTTCAGGCTCATCGCCAAAGGGGCCTCGAGAAGAAATCCGTGGCGTCCGATCGAGTCAGCTACGATCCAGCTAATTTTCAGTGATAACGCCATCTTTCGGTTTAAACATTACAGTAATCGCTGAAGAGAGGCAGCAGATGTAATCGTTATTATCGACGGCGAAATACACCGAGGTGAGGGAGCTCATTTATGGTGCAGGGAGGTGCCCTGTATGGTGCTGTACAGAAAGTGCACTGTGGTCCTTGGGAGCTTTCTGAATTTTGAGCAGCCACTACATCGTGTACAAATGAATCTGTTGACAAGATAGAAAATAATGTGGACGCCAACGCGGAGACTTTCGGGTGCATTAATGAACCTTGACCTCGCTTAGTGCTGTCCCGTCTCATATTCTACAAATTGAAGGTCGACTCTCGTTTGTCCCTTTTGCAGGATTATTAATTTCCGTCTTCCTCCTCACTCCCTCCATCAAAGACATTTGATCTTCTGGGTTCATCTCATAAACTAAATCTTCTCCTTGAATTAAAAAAAAAAAGTACTAAGCTTGACAAAATATCAGTTTTTGTGTTGTTGTTGTTTTTTTTTCTGGTCAACAACTGTAAGGTTGATTGAACTTCAGAGCATGACATCTCATTTCTATTTCTAACACGTCATCAAAAAACGGAAAGCCCCTCACCCCCCCCCCCCCCCCCAAAAAAAAAAATGAATACGCAAGTGATTATAATAAATGAAAGTATTACTGGAATAATTAATCATTAAAACGATCAAGCAATAAAGATCAAGTAAAGGTAAAACACAAAGGAAACCCAGGAAGTACATATTGCCGATCTATAGGCCTATAGATAATTATCAAAATAATTACAATAATAGGCCTATAGTTCAGCACACCCAGCTTTGTCGCACCGGGAGGGTGTCGGGGTACTCATCACACCTCACTGGTGTCACTGAGGGCGGTTCGGAAAGATGAAACGGGCGACTTTCCTTGAACACAGATATACGATCGCTTGACGAGATGTCACGGTATAAGATGATATTCAAAATTAACAGATGGTAAAAGAAATTTAAAAAAAAAATGTGAATGTCTCCACATAGATAGCAGAAACCCGTAAACGGGACTGCTACAGTAATAGCAAGTATCGTTTCTATAATTTCATTTGTTGGATACCATTACCAGTAGGTCCTATATCGATATTTTGAGAGAACGTGTTATAAACGGAAATTTAGGTTATCACAATGCAAACAGATAAACCGCCTCATATCATAAGTGGTAATGGTAATTACGATTATAATGCTCTCTTCCTCCTTTCCCCCTTTTAACACTCATCGTTTCCCTAAACCCATCTTAGTCTGAAAACAAGACTAGATGTGAAATGTGACATTTCCCGCGCCTTTCTTCGAAACATCGCACTTCGTCGTGGCTGTGGCACATGTTGTGTGCGCGGCCCCGTAAAAGGGCTGTTAGCATAAAAAGAAAAAGTACATACTCACTCACACACACACACGCACACACGCACACACATAGTCGCGTATACACAGGAGGTGAAAAGTGTTATGTCACGATCGTTCCGCAGAAGCGCTCTCTCGCGGAGATCGCCCGCCGTCATCACCGCTCAGACAGATAACAGCGAAAAATTAACGCTAATTAATTACGAACGACGAGGCCGGACCCGCGCTTACTCATCGGCGGCGCGCGTCTCATAGAAGACCGTCCTACACGCAGTAAAATGGTCCTACGTAAAATCCGACAGTGCTTGTATCCAAGTCCTCGTTGCTTCGTTTTTGACAGTGCGAAACTGAGATATTCCATCCTTTTTAGAACGACCTGGCATCAAGTAATATCTTACGACGAATGTGTCCACCTGTTCTACTGTCATGACTTTGACAATGACCTTACTAAATAACAGTATGAATTGCTTAAAAATTTTGAATTAGGTGATGACTTACATCGCCACTTTTACCCTTACTGAGATTAATAATAATCAAATTAAAAAAAAAAGCCTGAGAGAAAACAAGAAGGTCGAGCTAACATTCAAAAATGAACTGGACTGAATGAATAAATTAACAAAAATATGTACATTATGGATTTTATGTATTTTATAGATAACAAATGCATGCATTATTTATTCACAATTGAAAATAAAACGGTCACTGCAAGATAAACCGCTTAAAATCTTTATTTGAGTCACTGCAGAATACGCGTTGTTATAATCCCCATAGCTGAACCACCTTAAATCTCTCCCTAACCACGGAATTATGGGTAAGCCTGCTGTGGGCGGCAGCTTTAAAAAAAAAAAAAAAAGTGACACTCGTACAATGATGTTGACCGCTGCAGTACTCATGCGAGGTAAGGGTTGGTCCCTGGACTATCCTCCGAAAAAAATATTCGCGGCCGGGCACCCTGCTATTACACGGGGGATCACTTCCAGGGTAGTCACTGATGTCAGTGACTGCTGTCCGAGTGGATTATTGCTCTCAGACTCGGGGGAAAAAGTTGTCCCGATGTAATACTGTCCAGCAGGTTAATTGTCCGTATAAAAAAGACGTCAATACGAAAATAGAGAAACAACCAACCAGTAAAACAAAAGCATAAAACTGAAATGAAGACGAGACCTACATTATGAAATCAATGTCACACGCAAATGCTGTGTATGCCTACACACTAACCTGCTTGTCAGCTGGTAGCGTGGATTAAGCAGGAATTAGCCCGCCCTCTTTTGTTGGATACAATAAAGTTTTCACATCAAATCTTCTTCATTAGAAGATTGATAGATGATGCACTAACAAAGCTTTTTAAAAAATGGAAAATTTATTAACATCCATTCTTTTCCTTACGGAATTAGCTTCTGTCATAATAAAATCAAAATGAAAAATTGACCAGTATCAATACCAGTATTGACAAAGCGGACTCTTACGAGGGCGGGTATAAGGGAGTGGGGCAAATCAACTAAAATCACTCTAGGAAATATTGTTTCAGACAAAAATTTTTACGTTTCATTTTCCTTTTTAAAACCGGCACCGGATTATAGTCCGACATGCTAATTTTCGCTCGATATCCCCCATCCTCTGTTAAAGACAAAAAAAAAAAAAAAAAAACGATACAAAGACATGGAAACTTTGACTGAACATCATACATAACTGGTATACATAGGATTACTACTTTTTCGGGGGGGGGGGATTCTTATTTTCATTTTTCTCTTTTTTTTTGGGGGGGGGGGTTGTTTGTGTGGAGCTGGTTTGTGTTGGCTGGTTCATTGGGGTTTTCAGGGGGCAAGGTGACGGCAAATGGGGCTATAACCAGGGAGGTGGGAATATAACAGTTCTAGTGGGCCTAAGTCCTATGTGTCGCACTGTCATCTCAGGGTGGAGGGGATAGAGGGAAATAAGGGGGGGGGGGGGGCTAATATTGGTCCGAGGCATGCAGAGTTGTACTATTGCGACTTGAACCAATGACTCATGCTGCCTTGATACTCGCCGAATTTTGATTCATGGTCATACGTGAAATGTCATTTGCAGATCGGAAATCGAACGCCTTCGCCGAGGAAATCGGAAGGCCCTCGAGCAATCGACACGATGGAGAAAGAAGCTTGGAGCACTAGTGTGAGAGGATGAAATGCAGCTACAGAGATAGAGAAAGAGAGAAAAACAAAAGAGGACATTCTATGTCCGAAAGCCAAACACGAAGGCCCTGTGGTCTGAAATAAAATGACCTGTGCTATAATTATCCGAATGACGATCCTTGCATGAAATATGCAAAAGGGATAAGGCACAAAAACGATGTTTTAGGTCGCTCAGCGCGAAAACGTCACTCTTATCAGGTCTTGCGGCTAATCACTCCACAGTTCCTGTCTACTGTAGCCTGCCTCTAAGGTGTTTTGTTTATCATTTTCACGTCTTCACGCCCGTTTGGTTTGCACTTATGTTGGACTTGGATGAAGAATAGAAACCTACGTACCACAGCTTATGTTATGAGCTAACAATAATGCAAAAGTGTCTGGGAAATTATAGACCCTTAATATTCAGCATAATTCAAGGCTGAATCTAAAATGTTTGAATCATTCCACAGGGTATATGAAAGGGAAAGAACGGAATTACTGGTTGGGAGCCTGGACGCAAGGCTAACTTACCTCAGCCCCTCTATCTCCGACTGTTCCCCTTGCCCGCCATAGCGGCTTCCCTGGATAATCGGTTTGCGGTATGTAGCATATCGGTTACACGGCGAATTAGTGTTAGGCGCGAGATGAAAATAGAAGCACTTGGACGTGGGCGCTAAAATAGCGCCGAAGCCCCCGGGTACGGATGATTTCATTCGCTGCATCATCAGCGACGCATCGCGAGATCTAACGCGTGTCTGCCGTGGCCGCTAACGTCACAGCCGCCCTGGTGAGACACCCGCATCAACAACGGGTCACCTCGATGATGACCACGGGGACTGCCACCTAGAGCACATTGACGTGTATCCGTTGCTCGCCATTTGCCGGCCATCGAGAAGATTGCACGGGGACGGAGCGAGAACAGAAAGGTAACCTGACTAATGATGTATTGATCGCGGAGAGGTGAAACGTTAAAGGGAAACATCTTCATCGGCACGTGCTCGTTTTGTTCACGATAATGACATTTTGAGAACAGAAACCGACTTACCAAATCGTGTGTCAAAAGTCATACACAATAAGCAGTTCTGTATCTTCCAAAGAAAGAATAAACTCTTCCCTCAGTTTACAATAGCATCAAGCGGCTGATGATGCATCGAGAATCCAATATAAAAGGGACATTAATACATCCAGATTTGTGCATTCTTCTTCCTGAGAACTAGTTACAGACTTGTCAAATACCCTCTTCCTTTAAGAAAACCCCTAATACTTAGAATCCACTTTGCATGTACGCTTACTGGTTGCTGCTACGTAGGGCAAGGCTCAGCCACTTTTCCAGTGGTCATGAACAACCTTCATTACAAAGACACACTTTAAGATTTGCATCCTTTGAAATAGTCAACTACTACACTGCAAAATATATCCCAAAGCCTAATCATCTTTGTTCGACCATGGAGGTACAATAATGCATATCAAGTACCCCTTGGTTTAACTCGATACAATATGTCTGTGAAAGTTATCGGTTATTCAATTCAAACTTGTTTTCTACAGAGTATACAAGGTTCACATCACCTCTAAAGCAAAAAAAAAAAAAAAATCTACATTGTAATCCTCACAGCATTTCATGTATGAATTATAGCGATCCCCCCCTCACCCACCCACCCCCCCCCCCCCCCCCCCCCCCCCGCTAAGGAGTGAAATGCAAGTCAGGATAAAGAAGGCTGAAAACGAAGACTAATTAGGATGACGAGGGGTTGCACGTCAGCGTCTCTGGAGCCTGTGGGCTCCGATCAGGACAAGCATTCCCAGTAACTGGTCTCGGGGATGAGTCAGGAGGACCGCCTCGGAAGCGTGTGGTCCGCGGATAGGCCGCGGTGGCGTGGGCCCTGGCAATCAGATGCCTGGCCGAGTAAATACTTCCCCATGCCCGACGATGGATGTAGTCATGTCGATAAAATATGTGTCCCTACCTCGAATATAGTGTCCCAGCGTTTCTCGAAAACTTGCCCTTGCCTGACGCAGTACTTTCCCGATCCGTCTCTCCCTTCGCCCTTGTTTCTCTCCCACTTGTACTTATACAATACATACGTCTTCCTCCCTCCATTATAGGCCTATCGCTTTTTTACGGTGTACCAGTAGGACATTAATGTGATGACAATGAGTTACAAAATAGTAGGTTCGCCGTTCAGATGTCTGTCATTTCTATAAGTTGAGCAGAACTGACTAACTATGAACCGGAAGCAGGGGGAAGAACTCCGTAAGACTTTTTTTTTTTTTCGTTTATTTCCGGCTCTCCCATCACGCCCATTCCCGCTGAGCTCAAATAGAAAAACAATTAGGCTCCTGCATGTATCTAAATGTGTTGGAATATAATATTGCCAGGTGCATATAACGAAAATAGAAACCAATGTTCCCCTGCAATCATGGTATCACACACACACACACACACACACACACACACACACACACAGTTGCAAAGGCAAGTTGCAAGTTGCTAAGGCACACGTGACCTGTGGTGATACCGAGGGAGACAGCGCTCAATGTGACAGAAACTCATGCGACTTTTGGCACTTCGCGGATCGAGTCGCCGCCATTCTGACATTGAACCCATCGAGAAGTGGGTTAACTAAAGCGTGCGAGCGTGCTACAAAGATGCACATGGAGGCAGGAGCTGGAAAGGGAAGCGTTAAGTAACAAACGGTTGGGGAGTAATTACCGACATGAGAGAAAAGTGATGAGAAGGTAATCCACAACTTCGCAATATTTCCCACGACTTGTGGCGGGACTAGCACACATACTGGAAATGTAGTGAAATAGAATGGTAAACTATATAATATAATAACACGCACAGCATTGATTTTAGTGCTATAATATACACGAAATATAATATAATATAAATGTCGATGGCTGCTGCACGCAGCCTGGCCTGCATCAGTAAAGACAGCGGGAAAACGAGATTCTCTCGAAAGCATTTCGGGAATACTAGCCTAAGTCTGAGAAGACAACGGGTATGTGACGAATTACCCCTACATCGCATTAAAGGAGCGCGTTTTTGTTTTTTTTTTCCATGTGGCACGCTAGTTAAACAAAAGAGTTACCTGGGTGGGGGAAAAAAATCTTGGAATAAGGTGCGCGTGTGTATAATCAGCAAGTGTGTTACCTAGTTAACCTCATTGCTAATCATTTAAATTGCCAACATCGACCCCAATCGACACGTATTATAGCTTATGATCTACTAACATATTTTGAATGTCATACCACTGTGTAGCGCATGGAAGTCCACGTGGTATGGTATATAGTTGTACCTGAAGATGGTGATGATGAAATTACATTCTCCCATATACCGGGGACTTCCGACAACCCGGTCTGAAATCAAATCCGGCTGCTCTCCGCCGTATAAGATAGAAGCAATGAAGAACAAGGGTAGCAGGGAGGAGGGAAGGAGGTCCCTGAAGGTACGCACTATGATGGTCAGAGTTATAGGCAGGTGCATCCGGAGATAGATAGCTACCACTTGTGAGCCCTGCAGACTTCCGTAAACGTTCCAGCTGCCACTGGCGACTGTCCTCAGAATGCCATGACTTGCGTCAAATGAAAATCATATTAAACGCCAAACTGAGCAGTTAAAAAGTAAAAAAAAAAAAAAAAAAAAAAAAAAAAAAAAATCACAATCTCGTAATGATAAATAGAAATGCTCAGTGAATTATACTTTCAATAAAGCGCGTCTGGTATCGGTAATCCTCTAGTACTGCAATTTAGGATATGTATCACTACATGAATTTGGGGAAAAATCGTAAGAAGCTGGTACAACAGACACACATGCACAAACACCCCTACTGCCAACTGTAGGCAAAAAAGAACATTAAAAAGTCTGAAGGCGAGACTACATCCAACGTGACAACTCCATGACTCTGCGCTTACGCGACGACATCGCACGATGCGTATGGACAGGCGATATCCTTGGCAATGAATTGACACTGGCATTGACGTCTCGTAGACACTCCTATTTTTTCTCGGAACATGCTGAGGGACGCTTGACGCACGTTGCACCACTCAGTACCGACCGCTTGCCCGCTATATCATTGCAAATGAGAATGACAATGGTTTGTGATTGTGCTTGGATTCATTTTTACCTGGCCACTCTATGAAGAAGCTGCTATTGGACACGCGGCCGACGGACTAGGTAGAAAGAATGAGGAGTCCTGTTTGGGAGAAGATTCGAACCGGGGACTTCACGACTGAGAATCCATTGAGCCACAACGGGACCTCACTGGGAGGGAAGTTCAGATACATTGTAGATGCCGGGTTTATGGAATGTGTAGTAAATTGAATACCTAAATACAAGACAGACTATTGTCTATAATTTATTGAATACTGACTAGAAAGATTTCGAAAAACAACAACAACATCCTATCCAATGTTCATATCATTTTGTGAATGTTATGTATACAAATAGATTTTGAGTGATTATTAGTTCCATTACATCGCCAGTGGTCTCAAAGATGATAGCTTAATTTGTGCTTGGGTTGCTCTTGTATTCCGTGCATTCAATGAGATATTGTATGGTTTTCATTCGTTTTTGTTTATTCCTTCTGCGTTTCATTAACTGTTATTTCACTTTCACTGATTGATTGATGGAACAACGGAGCTAGCTCCATGATTGAACGGTTTGTGTATTCATCAAACAATACAATTCATCGATTCTCATCCACCACCACCCCCCTTACATTTACGTCATTCGTTCACAAAGATTAGTGTTTTTATAATAGCGTGTGATTCATTAGAATCACCAATCTGTAAACAGATGCACGTACACTTGGATGCCCATCTCTTTGCAATGAACATTGTTTTTGCTTTCTTTTAGCTACATACTCTCTTTCGAAATGACGTTATCTTATGGCATCAAACATCCACAACTGTTTTTATACCCAGAAATAAGTATTGCATACAATCAGTAACGACATACAGCAGATACGATATTGGAAGATAAAGGAATTCAGATCTGTGGCTGTAATCGTGATAATAATTACAGCAAACTCCTCACTACAGCAAAGATGCGAGCGAAATCAAACTGAAACTGGACGAGCAGTAATCAATGTGATTAAACGCTACGTTTCCATTCCATTTCGTGTGTGGGTGTGTGTGTGTGTGTGTGTGTGTGTGTGTATGTGCGCGCGCGCAAGAACATCATTCAGCCTGGAGGCTGGGTGCAGCAGACTACAAAATCCCCAGGTACTCCCGAACACCGAATCGACGTCCCTGGATCTCCTAGCCTGGGAGAGGTCACTGACCAGCGAAGGACTCGACTGCGCGCAGGCTCCTGGCCGATCGATGGAGCTTGAAGGAGAGAAAAGGCGTGGGTGTTTTGTTGAAGAGGGCAAACTCTTTTTTCATGTGATGAATGGGGGGAAAAGCTGGTCATTGGAAGGAGTGGCCGATTAGCTATAAGGTTTGAGGTCCCCCCGTGGCAATATTACAATCGGAAGTTGGGAGTCGAGGCTCCGGATGCTCAGACCGCACCCTGGCCGTCCCGTGCGAACGATTCAACATTTCCGAATGCCTCCAACGAACTCCCTCAATCCCCACACGAAGTCTGGCTTCGCTGGAAAGAGTGATCTCCACAAGTATGAGAATTAAAGGCTAACGCTTTCAAGTGCGATCCAACTTCTATCCAACGTTTCTTTTGTTTGTTTGTTTTTGTTTGTTGTTTTTTTTTTTTTGTTCTTTTCCTTTTTGTTAGTATTTTCCTCCGTGACTCGACGAATGCTATAGAAATACCGATTTGAATCGCATCACGATAGCCATGTAATAGCTGATACCTCGACGGGAAGAGATCTTGAGGAATGATTTCAATTTGGCAACAAGCCTTGATTGAAGTCAGCCCTCCCCCTCCAACCCCCCCCCCCCCTCTCTCTCTCTCTCTCTCTCTCTCTCTCTCCGAAATCATCAGCGGTACATCCTCTCAACCACTTGGCGCCATGCCGGTATGGGGATGATCTTTTAACAGGTACGAAACGTCATCACATGACACGGCAGAAAGAATCGGATCTCCGTGACATTGCCAGAAACTAGATTGCCTTCGGCATCTGGCGATGAGATTTGAGCAACGTTTCGCCGTTTGCTAGTGTTTCACGTGAAAAGAAATATGAATCTAATGAGAGGAGAGCAGGAATTTTTTAACCCTCTCATGAACCCTCTACGTCAAAACGCCGTATAGACAAAGCATGCAAACATGCTATCAATACTCATGCTACACTTGAAACGAAATCCAGCTCCCTGACGACCATCAGGCTGGCCGATCGAGCTAGCCTCGGGCAAGGCGGCATTAACAATATTCTAGAAGCAAATAACAGCAAGAATGGACACCGTATGATTTCAACTCGATGAGCGAATCGAAATTCGCAGAAATCCATACAGCAGTGAACAAGAAATTTGTTGGGGGAGCTAACGCGGCGGAGCTGAGGGAGTATTGGTAAAATACACCTCTCGTTTGGTTTGAGATTCGGATAAAGAGATTTGGCACGAAGAAAAAAGAGTGATACAGCAAATGGCAAGGAGTATAATAAAACCTCCAATGATAATTACAGCACTGAATCCCCCTTTTGTGCGACGGTGGAATTCGGGGACGCGGTCATTGAAAAGAGGGTCTCGTTTGTTCTTTCGTCTTCTCACCGCAGCTCAACGACGAGTAGATACGAGACGGGCGCGCGTTCGATTGAACAAGTCTCCGTTATTTACAATCATGAAATACAAAGAGTAAACGAGCACATTGGAGAAGAGGAGCAAGAAGAATGGAGGCGAGAGAGACAGAAAGGGGAAGGAGGAGAGAGAAAGAGAAAGAAAAACACTACCCAAAAACCGATCCGAAAAGGATTGTTGGAAAGAAAGTAGGGCCTTGTGTACAGAAATAACCCCGCAGTGATGACAATGGAGATAATACCACCACGTACAAAGAACCAGCCACGGAGGAGCACAGCGGACCAGCAAGCTAGTTTGGTATCGCAGACCGTCAATATATTCGTCTGTTTCTATCGGTGGACAACGGGGTTAAAAGGAACCCAGGAATAAATTCTGCAAGAAGATCTACTGTTTCAACCATCATTGGCCACGGATTTTGACGACTTTAAAGGCATAATTTACCATTTGCAGGTGAAAGCATTAGTGCTTTAAAATAGTACTAAAATGTGAGTTAGGCATAGAAACAACCACTGTCAAAATTTGAATCCGTATAATTGATGTGAAGTTTTGTTAAATACACAAAATGTGAACAATAGTTATAATAAAAATGTTTCCAGACTAAACCGTATACAGTTACGGTTTACTGAGAAAAACCCTGATATCTCCTTATATTTTAGGTTTTATTGCAAATACTTCATATGGTAGGATGTTTTATGATACAACAGACCTACACATATGCATCAAATGTGATATTTTGAACATTTTTTAAATCACTGCTCCCAAAGGTAAACTGGACCTTTAAGAATGAAACTGCATTTGCAACTTGTCGTGTCAATGCAAACGTTTGACGTACCATGTAAACGAATGCTTGATCTGCAGTAAATGTTGTGCAGTAGCCATAATCCAGCGGAGACAAGTGAAGTCAGTTATAATCGTCGTGATCTCAGCCAGACAATGCACCGAATCACACCTTTTTTCATCTACTTCGCATTTTCATAACATCGTAAGATACAATAAGCCTAAGTACCAAAAGGAGGAAGAACAAAAATGTTGTGAAGAGGAGAAGACGTCCAAAAATTCAGGGAACATTAGGCCCACTTTCCGATGAACATCAACATCTACTGCAATATGTAGGCCTACTGTATTTCACACAAACCTCGGTCAATATCAGGGAGGTGGAAAGAGACCTCCCACCTCCCTGGACAAACTTAAATATTCATCGAAAATAAGCCAGCACTGGTAATCGGGAAAAATCTTAGAAATTTTCCGATGATTGCTACTTTTAAGAGAAGAAGAAAAAAAAACGTGTCATAGAACAATAACAATTCAAAGTAGTCCATTGCCCAGAAAGGACACTGCTCCTGCTTAGGCACTGATTCAGGCACATTGACAACATTGAGTTGATTTCAAAAACGAAAATATCGACAACCAGAAGAACAGTAACCGTGTGGTCATTCTTGCGAACGAGAAAAGCCAAAGGTAAAGGAACATTATGTGGCCATTCCAGTGAGTTGCGACATTCACGGATTCCCCTATTTCCCATGTAATACCCACCTGGACATCAGGAGAAGTGTCACGTGTATACTCGGACTTCGCCGATACTAGGGCGCCGATGCCGTCTTTCGTGGCTTTTATAAGACGTTCTGGCTTAGGCCTATTATGATTTATTATTATGCCACTTTGGCACGACACTTCATTCAACAGTGATCAAAGTATAGGCCTACAGGATGGGTAATCAAACTAGATAAAGATTCCAAGTCGGAGGAACCGAAAAAAAACCGTCCAGCAGCTGACGGTCTCAATGATAAGGACGCCGAAGATCCTGGAACAACACGTAAAACGTAACGAAAACGAAATGACGCCATTCTGAATGCGCGTAAAATATTGCCTGGGTCCCGTTGCATAAAACTTTTTTAGCAACCTTAGAAAATTCAGGTTGGGATTTGCCCAACCTGAATTTTTTAAGGTTGCTTATCTAAGAATGTAAAATCCGTTGCATAAAAACTCTGGTTGGGAGCTTCCAACCGGAATTTTGTGATTTCAACCGGAAAAAAATCCGGTTGGAGTTTTATGCAACGGGCCCCTGGTGTCATTACTCCGTTCCAACGGGTCTGTAACGCGCAGACTAGGAACTGCTGGTGAGGTCAGTCGGGTTGGAATGCGAGTCGGGGGTTTTTCCTCGAACGGCACACCTTTGTCTGCGGTCAGAGAGGAGGGTAAACGGTGACATTGTTCGGGCGGGGCGGTGACCCGACGACTGTCGGCAGACACCCCCTGTCAGCCTGCCCCACTTACCGCAGGCCCAGTCCCTGATGACTCCATTCTTTGCTCATTCCATGGACTTGACTCTGTCTCTCCTCTACCACTGGAGTGAAAAAAATAAACTCGCAGTAGAAAGACAAGGAGGGAGAAGAAAAAAAAAAGAAAAAAAAAGATGTGTGCGAAAAGAGTTCGCTGAGCAATATAATAAGTGTTGCCCTTGACGAATCTCCTTCATTCTATGGTTCTCCACGCGCTGCTGCCACTGGTGAATAACAGAGCAACGATCCGCCTCCCTAAAGGGTTCAAACACCACTCCCCTTCCCGACACCCCCTCTGCTCTCTTGTCCTCCATACAGACAAGATGGCGTGACCACGGTATAATCCGGATGGTTCGGGAGTCAAGAGGATGCCCTACATTCCAAAATGCCATTCCATTTACTCCTGTCCACACATAAAGAGAAGGGATTTTTTTCCCCTATACTTATAACTTGAGGAAACCTGCTCTGTGCTATAGGAACTCATCAATTAGGACGGCAGGAGCTGGCTTTCCGATGCACTTCATGCACAATGAACTATACGGAGACACAATATATCACCATGTATGTTCCGCCGTGTTCAATACACGGGGAAATTGAGATATGGGAAGTTCACCTGCTGTACCTGCCTGGGTAATCCCCGTTCTTTCGCGTATCCTCTTCGTATACGATATTACATATTTTTCACAGGCACTGTCAATGCTACCTTTAAACTCCTGAAAAAAAATAATAATACATATTCCTACACATTTCTGGGAAACGATATCGATGTCAGACCACAACTACCTGACATGAAATAGTACTTAAATTATACAAAGCATCTTCGTACTCTGTATACGTTCTGTACTTCAATAGCGCTTGGGTGATGTATCAAAAATACATTTTTTCTTTTCTAATCCGTTCAATTTATTCAAGGATGCGAGAATAAGAAAAAGACAATAAACGCTATAATTGATGAATATGTCGCAGTGCTGATATTGTAAATTAGCATGAATTCCATGACTTACTAAATCACGCACTATCAATAGTAAAGTAATGTTGTTGATATAGCAAGACAATGGGATACTCACGTGTTTATTGACTGATGTGAAGTGGTACTTGACGTTTCTCCTATAAAAGAGATTTTGTGGACGTATCGGTCGCGTCGGTAGAAGTCAGAAGTCAGGAACCTCTTATTAATATTCAACACTCCGTAATATCTCCGTTATCGTTCGCAGAATGTTTTCATAACACACAGAACAGTACTACCACTTGCACACGTGCGTCGTCGGGTTGTATAGGTAAATAGCGTAAGACGTCCATATCTGTGGATTACCGCGAGCGCGAATGATGTGTCACGAAGGTTTGCTTGATACCAAAAACCTGCCTCATTTCATTGAGGACCCGTGCCTATTCACGGCAAGGTTAACAATGACACTTACTATTGCCACCAAAATCGATACAATTATAACCACGGGCGGAGCGGCACAGCTGATCCGCTTAATGTGATACCAATCACAGTAAGCCCTAATACAGAGTCTTTATAGAAGAGCTCGCCGGAGCAAAAGTTACTAAAAAACAAAACAAAAAATGGGGGGGGGGGGGCATCCTGTTTGCTTTTACGCCTTGTTACCGACGTGCAGTACCACCATTTAGTAAACTGGAATGATATTCTTTCTCACTGCGAAATATAGCAAGTGCTGAATCATAAGAAAATATATTTTTTTCCGGGTGAATCTTTTTGATTCCAGATACGAATGTCGCTGGCGTTTCTCGATTTCTTGTTTCCACTCACGCTCCAGCATCTTCTGCATCCAAGAGCACGTGCTGTACCACCTGACAGTTGTGATAGCTTTCCATCTCTTTCCCTCTCTCTCCTTATCTCTCTCAGGGACTCACTCTTGAGATCCCTGACAACGTGACTGAAATGGGCGATGTCCAAACAGTTGGGCAGAACGACCGGCCTTTCTGGCTTGGCCACGCCTCGGAGTTTTCACACTCGAGCTCCGTCTTGAACGGCAGTTCTTCACGTCGACTTTCGCTTCTAGACGTCGCCCGGCATCCATTCAAGATAGCGAAGGTTTTTCGATTCAATTCAATTCAATTTTTTACTTTCCACTCATCAGTGCTCATGGGGTTAAACACACTCGTCAGCCAAAGGCTGGTTTTCAGAGGGGTATACACAGGTTTAAAATATTTTGCTTTTTTATCTACATTCATGTTCTAAACAATGCGATGATCATTAATAATGTGATATCACTACAGGCTGAACTGTTAGTCGATTCCCGTGGAGATATTTTACACTGGATTCTGAAGCTGCATTCGTTTTCACGATCTTTTACTTCGCTCTTGTTCGGAAGCCCTATCCCAGAGCACCTTTGCTGAGTGCGTCATCGAAGACCAAAAAGGCGCCAGTCTGATGGCCTAAGTTACATGACAAGTAGGTATCGAGCAAGAAAGCTTCCATCGTCATGGAAAAGCCCGAGCCGTTGCCACGGTGATCGCGATGAGACCACTACCACGCATCAAAAATCACGAAGGTCATCTGTCATGGAGTAATTATCAATAACGTATCTTCGTATCATCGTCTGCGAGTATCCCGCGTGACTCGACGGTAATTGCGCAATTCTTTTTCCTTTTCTCCGTTTCATTTTTTTTTCTCCTCTCTTTTGATAAGAAATCAACGATCTTAGTAAATCATCCGCGGAGATGAGTAAAATGACGAAGAAGGTACTTCTGGTTGAGGTAGTAAGTGTACTTGTGAGGTGGGGCGACTTGATTCGAGCATCTGACACGAAATATCAGACGCCCGGAGGATTACGCCGCCAGATCGTTGTTAGCCACGCGGCTGATGACGTCAAATCGAGCACTCTTTCGTAAGCAGAGCGTTTGATCCGTGTGGAAATCCTTATTGGCGATTATACTGATGCTTGTCATAAAAGGTTTTCGCTACGCGATTCATATATATATGTATATATGCATATAAGTATATAGTAACAAAATTATATATATATGTGTATATATATATATATATATATATATATATATATATATATATAGACGTTGATTACTGCACAAGGCGAAAGGGGTGGGGTGGTTGAGCTTTCTTCGCCCTCTACTGGACATTGATATTTTTATCTTTTCAAACTTCTTCCAAGCGATTGCTGATATGCACGGCAATTACGCATTTTCTCCACGTGCTTTACAGGTAGGTGCTGCTGGAGGCGAATATATTCCAGTCGATTTTACACATATACTGATCAAGATTATGTTTTAATTCGCTCAATCCTTTTTTTTTTTTTTTTTGACTCACTGTTCACATTATGCCATCCTTACACAGAATAATAAAGCAATAAAATACTAAAGCTGCAACTCCAGACACGCACCCTAACTCACCCTATGCATTCTTGATGGATTCATCCCCACCCGGCAAATGAAATTATTTGTAATGATACGAACACACCTTATGTATTCTTTGAGGTCGTCATCAAAATCGAGCTTCTGCTTAAGGTCGCGGTCCCCTGCATTTTGTTCTTAATAATTTGATTGAATGGGTAATAAAGAAAATTCCACAAAAATTATTTTTCATGAAAATTACAAATTCCATTAACTAACACAGACATATGTTAAGGGGGTAATTCCCCCTGCTTTCTGAATGTGGTTAGTCAAGTGCTCTTCCATAATGCTAGAAAAGTGAATTTTTGTTGAATTGTCTTTATATATTCTATGTATTGTTGTCCACTCATACGTCATGACCTCTAGTAGTCTCCTCATTCAGCGGTTCCAACACCAAAACTTAAGAAAATCATAACTTTTGCGTCATTGTCCAATTTTCCCCCAACTTTCACTTTAACGATTTTCTATTTGTGCATACATGACTACTATATTCCATGATTGGTATATATTCATTCTTTGTTCAATGAATGACTATTTCTTCAAGAAAAAAAAAGAAAAAAAAATTATGTGTGTACAATATTAAACATATACATTGTATATCATATACACAATTTGTGACTTACCGGAGTGGTGCTCGATCGAGGAAAACCATGCACTGTGTCAGGTATCCATGCTGGTTCGTGGCGCACAAAGTCTCAGGAGATGGCAGCGCGCTGCGCCGCGACACAAATTGGATTCGGGCCTTACGTCCCCTCGCATGCAGGGCGGTCTCTTAGCTGGCCGGTGCTGTCGTTGTGTAGCTAATCCTTTTTTGCTCGACGTTCCTCGAAATCTTTTTCGTCAACTAGGCGTAGAAATTACCTGTGGATAGGAAAAGAGAAGTTAGACAGCGAAGATGGCAAGACGATGGAAGAAGTCTTGAAAAAATAAAAAATAAAGTAGCTTAAGTATCTTGCAGAGAAGACCGAAACGGCCAAATGATATCAAGTGAGTCAACAAGACGACAACGTTATTACCGGGCTGACGAACGTTTTCTTAACAAAGCTTCAAAACCATGCGGAATAATCTCATTGGACGATAGAAATAAGATTACTGCAGACAATGCGATACACGTATCTTATCAGAGGATGATTTGATATCACGTTCCTTCGACAAGCATCGCGGTTTGACAAGTGATATTATCAATATAGGTGACAGGCGACATACCCTCCCCTCGCTCCAACAAAGAGAGGAGAAGACGGAGAGAGGGGGAGGGGGAGGCCGGTGCTGCGTGCGTCAGATACAAGTAATTGATTAATGTGGCAAATGATATAATTGGTTTGTCACGGTATGTTCGGGTGTGTTGGATCTGACACCCATGTCGCTTTGTTCACTTTTGATCAATATTCTAATTGGGTTATGGAACATGGCTGCACGTGATTTGAGAGCACTCTGCGTATAGTTCTATGACCGCATAGTGTGTCATGTTCACCAATGTTGGACTTGGTGTGGGCTAATTTCGAGGGCATTCATCAAACCGGCCACGCTTTGCACTATAAATCCACAATACATCGACAGCACAAGGGTAATGACAATTAATCAGATAGGAGATTGATATTCACAAACGAACTTTGCGCCAACCATGCTGTGATCTTTCATTGATCCCTGTCATTTTATGGCGATTTCTATTTTCTTCAAACATTAATTTACATTGTTCCAGAAGGGCTTTGGATTTTTTTTTGTTTTTGTTTTGTTGAAATAATATCACTCCAGCCAACGTGATCTAAAATCACATCAGTGCAACTTTCGTTTTCGTCAAAATTTGAACCGACGAGGATTTGACCCCACTCGCACATTCTTTGTTCGTTTTCCACCATGAACTCTTCCTCCCTCCCCCCCCCCCCCCCACCCCATCCCATGGCGCCCCATGATGAATCAGCGCTATGCAAGTATGGCGACGACACCAAATCACGGCATCCAATTAAAGCAAATTCGCCCCAAAATAGGGGGAAAGGAATTAGGCAAATTTTCGTTCGTCAGATTTGCATCATATCAGGGCATAAAGATATATACACTGTGACCCCGGCGAAGAAAGTGCAATGCGCACACGGCGATCACTGCGTCCCTTAAATTAATGGGATTCGAAGTATTTGCTCAGAAATTCAAATTCGCTGCAGAGGATAAGAAAGCACCGAGATGACGGCGCGGGTTTGAAAGAGAACAGCCAAAAAGGAAATACAGGGGGTTTGAGAATTTCTGAGGGGAATTAGATTTGTACGATTTGTGATCCACTTAAACAAGCCGAGGCAAGTGCTGTGTTTCCCGCCAGGACTCGTGTACTTATACTCCACAGACACGACATCATCTTAATAGCGAGGGAAACGCAAACGGAGGGAAAATAATAATGAAATAACTGGAGTCGTGTTCACATTATTTTCTGCACGAATCCGAGAGAGAATTAAAAAAAAAAGGGAGAAAGCGGGGATTTCCGAAACAAAGAACCACCCGCGATCAAACCCGAGCCGCAAACCGTTCGATAATCCACAAGGAACGGTAGCAACCTAGTTTTAAAGGAAAAGTACTGATATATACGAAAAGTCCTAATCAAGAAGATAAGAAAGAATTGTATGTTTTACTCAAATTGTACACGAACAGACACAGGCTATATTTTGTGATTTTTATGTAATAACCATGCATACACAGACGACAGAACTCGTCCACTGATTGTTATAATGCGGTAAATCTTTCTCTATCAATAAATCACGAAATACAGAGCAACACGGAATATTCACTCCGTGTTCTACTTATCTACGATCAAAAGGGGAAAATCAAATATTATACAAGAGAATATACAAACAAGAAGATATTGCGATATCGGATTTTTCTTCCCATTTCACCAAACAATTAGTTGCTAGTCACATTATAGCATGATGGGTATAATGGTGATTACGTTCATCATAATAGAAAGTGGCAACACAAATATTTAAAACTTATGTGGTTGTAAGGTTTCTTTTTTGTTTTCTATTTCAACGTCATCGCACATCTTGAGTCCACAATATTTTATTTAAAAAAAAAAACTGAAATGTTGAACACTGCTTTCAATATCCACTATAAATTGATCATTGCAGTCGCAATCAAATCACCACATCACTACATCATTACTTTGTGTTGTGAGTGCGTGTATAAAGGACGTACGAGGAGGATGGACTGAGATGAAGACAACATTTCTTTTTAAAAAGACGGTGAATTCATTGTCGGTTCAATCGATGGTTCAAACGATGGTTTGAATGCTTTTGTTATACTCAGACCTGACGCCAAACCTGACGCTGGGAAAACGAAATTCCTGAACGAAAAGCCTTTGTGAAAAGTGGCTTCGGCGAGGAGATAGTAAGATTCCACGTTGATTTGCTATTGCCATGGCAACGCTTTAATCGTGTTACAAATGACGTGATGGTTATGACCATTCTTCTGATACAGGTAAAATGAAAATGGGGGAAAAAAACTCTCACTCTGATGTTCTCCCATCCTTTCCCTCTGTTCTCTTTTCATCTTTCTTTATGTCCACCTACACTCGTCCCCCTTTCAGTATCTCTTTTTTTTCTCTTCTTGTGAGGTCAGTGAAAAAAAAAACCGCAAACAGTGGTTTACTCCCATCTCTCGAGTGAAATGCCTTGTACATAACGACAGAGTGAGAGATATTTAGCCACGTAAATAAATGAAATATAAACATGTTTTCCCCACCATTTAATTTTTCCCATACGTTTCTGTAATAGAGTTATATACCGGCCGTGATGGGCTCGTGAACCACGCTGGCGTCCATTCGTTTCGTTAAAGTCTGGCGCGAAGGGAAATGAAATATGTGGATAGATATGAATATAATAATTACATCATGGTTGTCACGTAATGAGGAAAGGAGTCCATCCGTCACGTTTACGAAGCCTGTCTGATGTTACGAAGAAAAAATAAAGTGCTTGCTGGTTTGTTGTTGATTACGATAAAATTTTGATTCAGAAGTTCAGGCGGCGTTTTGATTTCGTCCACTAGGGATATTGCTGAAAAAAAAAAAACAAAAAAAAAAACATATGGCCATTTTTACAATCAGTGGTGTAAAACATGGTTTTGGCACTAATTGGTGTATAACTTTCTTATACACTGACAGATATGCATTATTTTTTCTCATAAACTTACCACCCACAGTGTCTACCTTGGGTACCTTAATGAACTTTCCTCTCTTTTTCTTTCAGATGTGGCATGCACTTACATGCTTGAAATCCAACACTTTTGGTGTATGCACTCTGACATGGTTTTTTTGTCAGACCTAGCATATTAAATTGTTTATTCCTTTTCATTATTTTTGTTGTTGTGGTGATAGACAGGTATCCAAACTTAAGAACTATTATGTTTACCAGGTTCTGCTTTGTCTTCTTTAAAGACTGAAATTGTCCAAACTTTATGTTTCGGAGGTGACATTTTCCGTTAACAATTAACCCCTCTTTTGAGTTAGCTCTTGCTCACAATTATAAAATTCAACTTTGCTAATTTCCATCAAAACAGAATAGTAATCAATCTGACTTAACTTTGATCCAAAGATTATTTGATTCAAATAGCTTATCATTTTTTGGTGAGTGTTTATAAATTTATGTAACTTTTCCGTTAACTTTTCTGTCACCTCCGAGACAACAGATTTATGTATTTGATTTTTTTATTCTTGACATCAGTTATACATTACATTTACAAAAATGTAACATATCCCCTCACATTATCTCTGAAGGAAGGTAGTAGAAATATAGCCTGTTGTTTTCATTTCGGAGCAATTTACAATTTTCCGTTAACACTTGTCACCTCCGAAACAATCGTCACCTCCGAAACAACAAGCGTATTATATTTGATAATTTCTCGAAGACAAAGCAATTTTGTTTGATTCTGTCCAATTGACAGGAATCTCTTTTGGATGAAAATAGTAATATGGCTACAGGAAGTGAAAATTTTCTAGAGATTAATAAAAGATCTAATAAAAACTAAGAATTACTGTTTCGGAGGTGACAAAACACTGTTAACAAGAGTTTTTGCTCATTTCTATTGAAGAGAAACCATATCATGTACACCAATGGTTTCATTTATTTTAGTAACATAAGTCTCAAAGTGGAGAAATCAACTAACACACTCTCACTCTTATTTTTATTACTATACTGTACGTTTTAGGGCAAATTTACAAATTTTTCACTTTTTTAACAAAGAGAACGCACAAAATACACCCATCTGTTGTATATATAATATTGTAATCAAGATCAATTCTCCAGCTTTAATTAAGTAAACATATAGATGCTTTCATCTTAGAAGCTTGATTTCCAATTTAAGCAATTTAGTTGTGAAGATTTACCAATCACAGCTTTCCATGTAGGTTGCTTTTTCTTGTGTTTCGGAGGTGACATTGTTTGTTAACACCATATTGTTATGTGATAGTGAAAGGCAAGACTTCAGTTCCTTTTCACTATCTATTAACATTTTCAAATACATTTAATATCTACAAAATCATCACAATAGAAGTGACTTCTGTATACCTAGCTCACCAGAATTCCCTTGATACAAAAGTGATACATGTGGCAGTTCATGCATGCCCTAGTCCACAATCTTAAAAAAATCATAAAATAATCAAACTCCACAAAAAGTCCACATGCCTATAGCTGGTGCACAACTTGTTCTTGAATTCTTAGTTGTTGTTTTTCCATGTACAACGTGGTAATCATAAACAAAATTATGTTATTTTTTTTTAATATGACAATAATTATTACATTTTCCAAGTTGAACCAACTGTTTATGACATTGTATTTTTTAAGATTATTGAAGTTATCTGACAACTAAAGTGAACAGAGGAACAAGTCCCCAGGACTGGAAAGGGAAAGATCCAAAAACAAGATTTGTAGTTCTATCTCAATATAATTTTGATGACATGTTTACCTTGTTTTGTTATTATGTTTTATCTTAGAATTTGGCTTTAAGTACTGGAATTTCAAGGAAAAGAAAATGGTTTCTTGAAGGACAAGTCCACCTTCATATATACATGTGGATTGAGTGAATGCAACAATTAACATTAGTAGAACAAATCATTGAAAGTTTGGGAAATTGGACAATCCATTCAAAAGTTATGGTTTTTTTTTTTTTAAATATCTATGCAATCACTGCTGGATGAGACGACTACGACAATGTATGACGTCACATGCATACAACGATATAAAGAAAATATAAGTGAATTTCACAAAACTTTACTTTTTGAAAAAAGTGCACATTTCTTCAACTTGCTACTGGTGTATGTTAGGGCAATATTATTCACCCTGCCTTCCAAAAGAGAGAAGTCAAGTGTTCTTTTGTTATGCAAGAAAAGTGAAAATATGTTGAATTTTCTTGATACTTTCTCTATATCCTTGTACATGTGTGACACCACAAGCTATAGAAGTCTTCTCATTCAGCTTTGACTGAGCAGAAACTTCAAAAATTCATAACTCTGGAACGGATTGCCTTATTTTCCTTAAACTCTCACTGATGTGTTTTACTAATCCAATTGCTGTATTTACTCAACCCTCGTGTCTTTTGAGGTGAACTTGTCCTTTTTTGGTCCCTTATAGGGTTATTTGAGACCAGTTTGTGTCCGGGACCTTCTGTGAAGTTGATGGGTGAAATTACTGAGCTAAAAAAAAATTTCCCCATAAGTTCACACAAAAGCATTATGCTGCTCTCTTCCACCAAACAAAATTTAGAAGAACTGTTGTCTTAACCAAACTGTAAAAACTTGCTAAAGATTAGTATGAATTACAATCCAAAACAAAATATGAGCTGGTATTCACTATCATGAAAGAGAATAACTAAACAAAATAACAAGTAAGAACTGAAAGAAAGAGCTTATATTTGAAAATTAAAGCCATGAGGAAAGACATGAATGTTCACAATTGTATTAGTTAACACCTGAGAAGTTGGGTTGTCTCTGTGTTGTGTCACCTCCAAAACAATAAAATGATTTTTTCTTATCTTATACTTTTTACTCTCAAAAGTGACTAATATATATGATTTGCTGGTAATTTTCAAGCAATTCAGAAAGATACATAAAATATATTTTAGTAATGTCAACAGTTTAAATGAATCTGGTATATAGAAAATTTATCCTAGATGAACCAAACACATTTCACCAGTATTATAACATTTGTATGGTGGCTATCAAGAATGATGAAGAATTCATGAACATCCTTGAATTAATCTATTTATTATACTATGTGCAAAGAAAAACATAATACAAGTCAAATAAGAATTTTTGCTTTTGGCATTCATAACCTATGTCCCCACCAAAAAAAATTACAATGGTACCCTCCGCAACGATAACTTTAAAGATAGTGAATCAATCTAAAATACAATTTGAGGGATTGAAACTATAACTCATTGCCCACACCTTACAGAAAACCCCATTCAATTTGCTTCAGAGGTCAAAGACAAATGAGGATTTTTGTAGAGCATATCAGGAATCCCTTCCCTCCAAGTTCTGTATATTGTGTTTACACATTAATATGCAGTTCCAAGAGCATCCAAGTGCTAAACTTGGAAGAATCAGACTCCTGACATCCTTTATAACAATCCACATTTCTTTGAGACCACTTAACCAAATTGACTGGGGCTTTCTGCAAAATAGAGCTAAGATGTTATAATTTAAGACCCCAACGTAGATTTTAGCTGATTTAATCATATTGGGTGCTATCAATGCAAAAGTCTGATTGTATTTTTTTTTTTTTTTTTGGGGGGGGGGACATACTATATGAATACTTGAACACAATGTTAACATTGAATGTCACCTCCGAAACAAGGTTATTCTTCCCTGGTGTTGTGGAAAAAAATGTTCTGAGAGCAAAGAAACATTACTAAAATGATCTTACACACTCATTTCAATTTAAGGTAGAAAATGGAATGCCATGTTTCTTCAGATTACAATATCTAGCTTTAAATATGTCCGTCATATTCTTACTGTAAATGAATATTTCATCACAATGTTAACATTGAATGTCACCTCCGAAACGAAGTGATTCTTCCCTGGTGTTGTGGAATAAAATGTTCTGAGAGCAAAGAAACATTACTAAAATGATCTCACACCCTCATCTCAATTTAAGGTAGAAAATGGAATGCCACGTTTCTTCAGATTACAATATTTAGCTTACAACTTTCGTCCAAATGGAAGGCAAACTACCGGTGCCCATGCTAATTAATGAAGTGTAAAAAAACACTTGTTCTGTGTGGTTTATCTGCTTGAAACAGGAGTTAATCTCTTGTTCTCGAGTTATAATTATTAAAAACATTGATAAAAAGAAGTTTTGTGTTATTGTCACTTATTCTCAAAAAAGAAACTGAGTGTTAATATTAATGTCACCTCCGAAACATTCTATTATGTTAACTGTCACCTCCGAAACATCCATGTGTGAAAAATCCAAGATTTAAAGAAATGATTGGAATTTCATTTAACCTACATAGGAAGGTAGCCCTTCTTAAAGACTTGTTATAGTATAGTGTTTGACCTGGCTTGCCCTCCATTAAATAGTTAAAATCTTCAAAATTGCATGTCAATTGGTATTTTTACCAAAAATTTATAAATCTCATGTATTTTTTTTTTAATTCACTTTATATTCAACCCCCAAATAGTTTTGATTCACAAACTATATATTGTTGTTAACCATATAAACTTTGCATGGTGAAGTTTGACTACAGAGTTTTGTCATTATGGTGCAATTCATGAAAACAAAATTTTGCTTAAATCTACTCCAGGTGCCCGGGTTTTCCTTAAATTACACCGTTATTTTTTCAAAAATTTGAATACTTTCCAACAGGAATCAAACAGAATAATGAAAAAAATATTTTGTTTGAAATTTTGACCCTCTGAGTACAAAAGTTACACCACTGATCGTAAAAAAGGCCATATCTTTTAACTCACCCAATTTCTATATACCCAAGCCCTCCCATCTCGTTTTTGTTTTCTACAAGAGTAATTGTACATGGATGCAAGAACGTTCTCCTCACTTGTTTACCTTACAGTTTTTTGGGTTTTTTTAATGGATCAAATTAACAAATATATCACACAAATAAAACTAATTATATACAGTATATGATTACACAATTCTGCTACATGTTTTGGTTTTGTTCATTATTTTGTTCATCTTTCAAGGGTAACAGTTCTCTGTTGAAGGTCCCTCCAAAGCATGGTCAACTTAATCACACAATCACGGACAAATTTCTTATCATTTCCTTTCATTACTTATTGAAGGATAAATTCTTCCTTCGCCTGTATTCCGTACGAAAAGGACGCCATAATTACGAACAGAAAAGTCGGGAAAGGAACAAGCAGTGACGCCGTATAGCCACTGGTTTAAAATGTCATCTACGAATTGATCCCTTTTCCCCAACAGGAAAGGGAAAGGATTTGATCAAATGAAGGCTGCTTGATCCCAGGTTGCCGTCCCTACTCGACCGCGTTACATTCTTAGAAAAAAAAAATTCTTCTTCTTTTTTGTTGTTGTTGATTTATGCGTCATCGAAGACATTTTGTCCTTTTCTGTCCAATGACTGAAAGAATCATCGCATATCTACGGTGCGATGGGGCACTGAGCGTTCGAGGCACATTCCAAGAAACGAACAGAATAATGCGATCGTGGAGACGGCTATTAATCACCGAGGCCAAAACGCGGACGGGTCCGTGACAATGACGTAATGTGGCTAGTCTCACCGGACAGGTTGACGCACGCGTCTAATAATAAAGTGATACTGATAATGACAATGATGATGATAACGATAAAAATGTAAACGACAGTCGGGCTCGGAAAGTAACGTTTGAGCGGTACAACAGGCTTTACGTGAGACACAGAGCTGAGTCTAAAAGGTCCCTAACATTCAGTGGCAGTAAGAATCAGCAGATTCTGAAGAGATGTTAAATCGGCAACACATCGTAATCCATATGAACAAGGAACCACCCCAAAACGATTCCCGTGTGAATGCACTGGTTCTACTGACTGAACCAGCCAAAACTAACAAACTTAAAGGATTTTTAAGAAGGACCACGATCGCAAGATGATACAAAAAAGAAATAACGTAAAATAGATTTTATTGCAGTATAACGCAAGTATGTCATATCAGATTATCATAATTACGATATGACATATTGCGTTATACTGCAATATAATCATACTTCATGAAACATATTAGAACAATGTAGTAGAGTTGGACGAAAAGGATAGTGTATGACGAATATTGGTTACCAATAAGCTTTCCGTTGTTGTGTATAAAACTTCAATGTCAGTTAATTCAACAGTTGCTACAGCCATTTACCAACCCCAAATTGTTGTTGAACATTTCATACTTCAAAAAAAAAACAATGTATATGTCCCTATGAATAATTATTATCTTTGGTGATACCGAATAAACTACACAGAAGGCGGTACAGGTGTTTAGATAATCCGCGCACAATTATTATTATACCCACGGTGCATATAGGCTGTGTCATCGGTAACTCTGCATATTACTATGTATGCGTGAGTGCGAGTGTGTACGGCAGGACTGGGTAAACGCGCTGGCGAGTGCTTGCTTGCGCGCACGAGAGTGCAGGTGTCAATACCAGCAATGTACAAAGGGGGAACCGCTCTTTGTTCTTTTGATGTACACCCAAGTATCGGCAATACCTAATCTTCATCAAGGCGGTCGTTGTTTGTCGGGCGTGGGTACTGTTACGAGGCCTTCAATCACCGGGATGCTACTATGAACGTAAGGGGGTCTTGACCTTGACGGTGCTTCGACATCGCGCATCAGCGATCGAGAAGAGTCGGTCAAACGATACGCGGTTTGCGTCAAAACTCAGCCACTCAGCCCCGAGTGGATCCCCTAACGGGCTCGACATGGGGCAGATATTGTCAGCTGATGCCCAATCATTTTCGGGCTCGACATCCAAAATGGCGCTGAGGCTGAGAAATCATGACGGTGAACATTTTGAGAACAGCGGGGTTAAGTTTGAATCGTAGTTGTTCCTATTAAAGCGATATCCAAATCCGCTCAATCTTGACAAATCGTGACAAATCTACAGCAGCAAATCAAGTGCGCATGCGAACATAAAATTCCACCATGAAGTCATGAATAATGACGTAAAGATGTGCGCAAATCAATCACCTGGATATGTGCTTACACTGGAATAATGGCGAATCTTCACGTGCTTCCTTACAAAAGCATAGACCTCCAGAACACCAGCACTGTTGTGAAATGTTTCACGCCAACTGCTGGTTGGTGAGCAAAGGACCAAAAAATAATAATAAAGACTGAAAACAAAAATCGAAAACAAGATAATATCAAGAACAGCCTTATTGATCTTCAGATAATCGAGGCCACATGCTCGGGATGAAAAATTATATCGGGTCTAAGGGGACTGTGATATATAGCAAATCCTATGCGTCATTAAAGTGGTGTGATTTGATCAATAGCAAAAGGTGATCAATTGTTGCGCGTGCGCACTGCTTCGAAGTGACGTCGTATTTATGAGTCCACGCGTACAGTTCGAAATATCATGGCGGCATTATAACTAGGCATAGACTCGAGCGCGCTGTCGCGTTTGCATTGCATCAGAAAGCGACACACTGCCATCATTTAAACGCCACAAATTAGAAAGTAAGCCGGTTTATTTTCGTCTTTCATCGGGCACGCCGCCACGCAGATTTATGACATTCGATATGTAAACTCGATTTGCTTGATTTGTCTCGTTCCCCGGGGAACTCGCGCATTATCGTCGCTGATTGTTTTTTGACAATACAATACACACGAGCCTTGCTTGCAAATCAGTGACTTCACAAAATTGTGATTCGTTCGCTACGCTCACGCACGACGCTTACGACAGCTCCACTCGTCGTACATCACCCAAACTGTTTGTTGCAACAATTACCATAAACACATTTAAGTTGGCGCGTCCGCAAACCGGTATGTGCAGCGCCATATCAATTAGATTCGTGGACGCGCTGACGTAAAGGTCAGACAGTTTGACGGATATTGATGGGCGGCTCGTCTTCCGTATTGATCAAGGGAGGGACAGGCGATTTCACGGTCACTGGAGTGGCGACTGTAGCGTCATAATAGTAGACCATGCGCGACATTTATCGGCAGTTAGGCGTAATGATCGTCACCCAATATTGTTTTTCCTCACGATGGTGACACCCGAAAACCCAACGATCTTTTTTGATACCCCGTCTCTATTCCTCTCTTTCTCTTTCTCTTTCTCTCTCATATATATATATATATATATATATATATATATATATTCTCTCTCACTGTTCTAGGCCAACGGTGAATGCCGTTTTGCGCAGTATATCATGTGACCAGGGAGGTGAGACACCTCCTTGATGTGACTGACTGTATACTCAAAATAAGTAGATCCTGTGTATGCTCCACAATACTGATATGCTGCAATGCAAGCGTTGGTACACGGTGGCGCGTTTATTTCCTTCGTGCTTTGTGTCTGCGTTATAACCTTGCGTTTGGGAAGATTTCACATTCTTCACTTTTTCTTAATCTCACAGTTGTCAATATCCATGGAAAGACGCACGACGGCACTCTAAAGAGCCCTTACACTCAGGGTCAAACCGGAGATGAAGGGAAGGTGGTGATCTTTCCACCTTCCTGGGGGGTGTTTCATAAAGCTGTTCGTAAAGTTACGAACGACTTACGAGCAACTGGTGATCAGTTCTTGTGCTGAATTATGGAAATTCTGGTAAGTATAGCACATCAGAACTGATCACCAGTCGCTCGTAAGTCGTTCATTACTTTACGAACAGCTTTACGAAACGGCCCCCAGGTCATACCAAGGAGGTTCTATAGGCGAGCTCGCCTAGTACCTCCTTGGTCATACCAGGGAGGTTCTTCCACCTCCCTGGTCATACTGTATTATCAGAGAGGAGGAGAGAGATCTATAATCTCCTTGGTCAGACTTGCACAGAAGTGAACGCAGAGTGTGGCGCCATGTACAAATATCATATACCGCATTTGTGTTTCACTGATATACTGCAATCAGACATATTATTTTTCTCATACTTGGTATTTTCATATTAATATAGATTTGTAAGCAATTACGTATAATATGTGTCTTATGTGCTTCGTTTCATTTCATTTCATTCATATTCGATTTCTAACACGCGCACACAGACACACACACACAAATTATATACAATGTGTGTGTGTGTGTGTGTGTGTGTGCGTGTGCGTTGTTACGTTATCTGAATAATCGTAGGTTTTGCATGAGGTCCAAAGACCAGTAGTCAACATGCAGGGACGTTTTAGCAGTGTGAATGCATGGAGATCAATAGTATTTGGTAGCTCCATGGTGAATGTAAGGTCCTGAAATATTCCCCTAAAACATTCCCCTCACCAATAAGCCGACTTTTATTAAACTAAAAAACAAGCAGGCCAATAGCTGCCCCGAGGCCGACATTGATATTCTCGGGCAGCAGCAGCAGCGCTCGTTCGCTGCAACGCCAGAGACTATTCTGGGAATCACGGCACCACGTGATAACAACCCTTTCCTTTTACTTTCTTTAGAATTCTTTTACACTCTCTCTCCGCCACCCTCCCTCTCTCTCCTTCTCTCTATTTCTCCCTCCACTTCTCAACTCATCTTTTGTGACGTATCCGGTCATGACATCTTCATTGCCATGGCCACTTGTTCGCCTGCTCGTCATCGCGATACATCTCAGAGGGTTTGTGTTGCCTGCTTGATGTGTGCTGTTCCATTTCCCATCGATTCCCTTTCCAATATACTATATCCTCCTTTTTCTTTTCTACATCTCTCTCTTGCCTCTCGCTCCTTCTATTCTTGCGAACAAAAGTTGCCTCTTCAGTCCGCCATTCCGTCTCACCTTACCGATGCGACTCCCATACTGGGAGGATGTTCGTGAGGCAAACGCACGTAAATAGAAAACGATAATTCGAACAGTCCAGGGACCGCGCGACATCTCCGGTTGTAGACTCTGGGATTTCATCGTGCGTAGGGGTACAAAACCAATATTTTTTTTTTCCTTCGGCATCGTTTTCGAGGGTCAAAGCTCGGCTAATATAGTAAAAATGGTCATTTTTAGATCAAGCCACGCACGTCAAAATCATATACATATGTCGAATGAACGTGTATAAATTTTTCATCCAGTCAAGGGGGGGGGGGGGGGGGGAGGCATTCAGTAATCAAAATCACTATATAGGTCACAGGTGTTTCTCTGCTGGCTTACATTAGTGCCGTCTTCTTGATGTCTTGTCAGTTTCAAGGAGTTTTTTTTTTTTTATCTTTCGTGATGACACCTAGATGTTACATAACATGATACCGTAGAATACTGTAAATAATTATAATTATGGTATAGTACAAATTTAGATGATGCAGCTTCCATAGAGTTCAGTACGTGAATCGAAACAGGATGCATAACCTAAGTAGTAAGTAGTGTGTAGGATACCCCGGAAATTCGCACGGACTGCAACCCTTTCCTTCATACTTAAGTTGTACAGCCACTTTTAATATCTCGGGGTTCATCAGCATGGACGGCATTAACCTGCTTGATGTCTGCCGGGTGGGAAAGGTGTAGGCATACGTACAGACCTGACGCATGAATGTTGACGGGGTGTGTGTGTGTGTAGTAGTAGTAGTCGTCGTAGTTAGTAGTAGTAGTAGTAGTAGTAGTAGTAGTAGTAGTAGTAGTAGTGGTAGTAACAAGGAGGTACGTAATTCCTCAGACTTGTATTTAGTATCCTTAGTAGTGACAATATTGTGATCGACTAATGTGAGTACGACCAATGAGGTCCTTGGCAAGAGTACCTCCTTGCTACGACCTTGAAGTTCCATTGCACCACCACGGAGGAGCTTCCCGCAAGCACCTCGTGCTGTCAAGTGCACAGAAAGTGGTCAATAATATATGCAAAGTACGTAATAAAGGGGACACGTTTGTCACCCCAGGGAGGTGGACCCGTATTTTGCCTCGGCTACGACGCAGCCACCTCCGCTGAGCGTTACTTGTATACCCTGAGGCGGCCATCGCTGAATGAGGAAGGGGCGTGCGGAGTGAGCGGACCAACATCGGGGGATTTCCCGAAACAGTCGCGACGCTTGTTTGAGCCCATACAGAGCAACCCCGTTTTTAAAGGGGAACTCCCAAGTTTGTTAAACAATCGGTTAAAATCCCTTCCCTGGAGAGAAATAGAGGGGTAGTGGAAAACAGAATCGGACGGTTTGTATAAATATAGCCTTCTACTTGCCTATTGTAAAATGGTAAACTCCCCACACCGAGCAGTTATAATGAAACGGCAAAGTAAACTTTATTCCACTAATTTTGAATGTCTGTCTCAATGCAAGGGAAAATGCATTTTTATCATCACCACTGACAAAAAAAAAAAAAAATGATTATAAATGATGACCTTGTTTCATTCAGGGTAGTTTCTTTAGTTTCTTCTTTCTTCTTTCTTACCAGTGCTCTTCATGAAAGCCCGGATAACAGGTTTAGCCGTGCATTTTACCATAGCAGGTTACAATAAGGAGGGACATCGCGGGAAAAAGAAATTGCCGAGGGTTGTAAGAACTGACTATAGGACTCGGAAGGGGCTACCTTCTGCTTGATAGTCCAGAGCCTTAGTCCCTATATCATAAAAAGATGGATCAAATCCTAATCAAATGATTGGTTGAGAGCGCACGCAATATTGCTTTTTTTTTTTCCATGGCCGGTCATTAGCAAAGTGTAATGACCGGTCATTAGTACTTTCAGGTCGCTATGGTGACTGGGCGAGATTTCATCGCTCTATTTACTCGCGATGAGGCTGATTTGTCGAACGACAAGAATCTGCTTCATCATTTCATATAGGCAAATATTACACATCACTTTGTCATTAGTATAATTACCCACACTCGATACCTTCGAAAAGTCCCACCGCCCCCGGAGATCGCCTCAGGTGTGCTAGACTTGTACAATTCAATAAACGTATTGTGGGTAATTCTTAATAATGCCCTCCCTGGTGACACTATTCGCATATCAACCAACGGACCCCCTCCCAAGAATTAAAGCGAAGATACCAACATCGCAATCCATTGCTGAGATGAAAAAAACCTTTCCTTTCATGTTCTAACACTATCTCGTATATGCTTTCACGCTTTCCCCCATGACGGTATCGGATAGTATAGGGGCCTATAGGCCTACCTCAGACATAGCGTTCTTATTGCACAATACCATGATAGACACAGAAAGACGAGATATACTTAGACATGCTATATTAAGGACTATGTATCTGAAATTGCAAGACTGTTTACTCATCTGTCCCTTTTATATAGCCCATGATCTCACAACAAACTTTAATCGTTCTTCTATCGCAGTTTCAAGGCAGATACTTTTGATGCGATTAGAATGCACTTGAATTCACATGCTGCTCCAGGTTAGGATAGTCACACCTGAAATGCTGGAATTCTGAAGGCGTTTATCATGCTTATGTCCGTCTGAATTCTTGGACAGAATTGGCATGTTTCGTCTGCCAATTGCATTTATACTTTTCGTGTAGACTCCTGAAAATCCTTGCCCTGGGGATCGATATTTTATGCATGACAAACACGATGGGGGTGTTTCGATAAAGGACAAAAATGAACATTACCAGACACAGCATAGTCCCTGTATTATAGTGCGGAGTTTGAGATAGAGATTTCTGTAACCCTAATATCTTGCCGTGTGTCCGTTTATCCCACACCTACGGAAAACCACTGTACATTGTAGGTCCACGGGAAAACTAATTCGGCCATTCATTTGTGCCGCGCTGGGAATACATGTCGCTGAGCGCCTAGGCTATATTATATCGTTAGGCAGTTGAAAAATCGATTTTGTTTTCGTTTCGAAGAGAGCACCTAGTTTGGAGTTCAGGCGCTTCGTGTTGGCTTAATCTGAGTGAAAAGATGAGGTTACTTAACTCAGGTATTTATACTATAGAAAAAAAAATAACACAATGGATTATAGACAGGCTGCGTTAAAGGTACTAGCCCACATTTGCAAACCCACGAAAATCAAAACTGCATAAAACAGGTCGAATATGACTTCAAGTACAAGTTATAACAGTAACATACCTCACCTGTCGCTCTTTGTCTATACCATTCGATAAAAGAGAGAAAATCATCGTTTTAAAATCAATTTTCAAACCGGGTCAACCCGACCCAAAATCGAATTACGAGCGCGGGCTATAGCTACGTACATTGTACATTGTACCGGAGCTAACGAGCGTTATACGCATGCATACGGATTACGGTGCATTTTCATTTATTTTTATGAAAGTAATGGACTAATTGGAACGAAATTTTGCACAGGTGTTACTGCAATCATACCCAAACTCCATGCTCACTATGAGACCAATTGCTGCAGGTTTACAAATGTGGGCTAATACCTTTAAAGATTCTTAATTTCATACACAGTAATGCTCTTGCTCTGTGTGTTTGATCGATCATCTTCCAGAGTATTTAGACGAGGAGCGCGGGTCTGGGAAACTAGACTAAAGAATTAATTCTACAAAATACACGGAGTTTCTTCTCTTTAGCCTCGTTCAAGTTCAACGTTTTGTAGCCGCATGGCTCGCAAGCGACATGTATCTCATCTGTTGGCCGTGCCTTTACCAGGGTCTCCTGTTTCACCGCACCCAAGATTTTCCTGTAGCATCTCAGGGTCTTGAGTGCAAGGCATGCAACTTGGAGCGAGTCTCCGCCACACGCTGTTTGATAATGGACGAGGTGAAGTTAAAACACAGCAAAGCATCCTCTTTCACTCCAGATTAGTGACAGGAATGAATAAAGGACCGCTGGGGCAATAATGTTCACAGGTCACGTGACTACATCGCCACTTTCACTCTTCTAGGACCACCAACCAGTAATACGCCATTGACATGGAATGTAGTCATAATGTCCCTCATGGTTACGGGCTATAGTTAATCGGAAATCGTCTTCGTTTCCTGGATTTTTTTTTTTTTTTGGGTTTGTTTTGTTTTTCTTCCTTTCTTTCTTTTGGTAAGTGGATGTGCTGATAGAGTACAAAATAATTAATGAATAATAAAACTCCGTTTCAAGAATACATAAAATTCAAGGCATTCTTGTGTCGGATATGATTACTATATTACAATTTTCGTCATTACTGTTATCACTATCAGTATTATTATACAACACCTTTAATTTTTGAGTGCAGGATGGGTATAACACAGCCGGTGACGCTTCGGGTAAGAAGAGTTCTATACCGGTTCCTGAGCAGCAGGACGCCGTGCAAGACGATTTTGGCGACATGGACCAGTGTCAAATACCGGTGCTTATACTCAGACAGTTTACATTTCAGTTTCTTATACAGAGCCCTATGTTAAATTAAGCCTGTGCAGTGATAGCATGATTATGAAAGATTGGTTTTTACTGATGTGGTGTGAACAAAGTTACTGGCAATCGCTGATTCTCTAAAATACATCCATTTTTTCTTTTATTTCTTTTTTCCGTCAGCCGAATGTTTTTACAAAACATCCCCCTGGGAAAAGGTTTTTGTCTCGCCGTCTCGTCAACATACACACCCACCTCACAATAAAGGGAAGAGAGATGCATTTGTACAATATTCAATTCCGACACACGCCCTTGACCGAGCAGCGGTACCACGTACTCACTATTTTAGCTCGCGGCATGCGGAGTGTGAAGTGCCAATAACATAAAAAGATATACATGTACCATTCCCTCAATTGCGTTCGTTCAGTAGCGCGATTTATTGACAGCTAGTCTTACAGCGGATCATTTCGCCGTCCTTCCCCAAGCGATTCAATTCTGTCCTTCAACCTAGCGGCAGTCACGAACTACTTTGTGAGGAAGTAGATCACGAATAAAAGCCATACTGGCACAAATCCGATGTATTTCTCAGTTTTGGGAAATGAACAGATTATCAATTTTCTTCATACAAAACCCCAAAATGACCGGAAGTGAATCAACAAAACTATGTATTTGACTATTTTGCTCTGAAATCTCGTAGACATCTTTGATTATGTAAATACGGTATGCAAACTTGCGTGGGCGTACACACACATACACACGCAAATGCACGAGGTCGTAGACTTGGTTGTAGACTTTATACATGGCTGCCCTTTTCGTTACAAAGGTGCGATAGACAGTGGAAACGAAACGAGACACAAATCGAAGTCTGATTCGGAACGACCTTCTCTCTTCCTCCACCGAGAAACATACAGACATTGTTTGATTTTCTTTTCATGTCATATTAATTGTTTGCACAAGGCGTCTATCAGCCCGCCTTACCCTTTAAAAATAATGTTTGATTTCTCACGAACATGCCACATGCTGACCATGAAACTAAACACGGCCATTACTCCATTTCAGTTGTGAGGTGTTTTTAGTGCTTTATACTGTTTTGGATTGTTTCCAGTAAGGCCGCGTTACTCCAAGTTTATTACAATTCCCATGATTCTGCTAAAGATCACGTACAGCACAGACTAAGATTCTTATGTAAAAAGCAACGATAAAAAACACACACACGGAAAGACGACTTTGTTTGTTTGTTTTTTTTTTTATTTTTAATCCCTTTATTTCATTATCGTTTAAAGAATTGCAATCGTCTCAGAAATCAGAACTCTACCTGTAAGTGTTGCCAGTTTAAACCGTCTTTCACAGCAAAACTAAATGTGACATCATTGCCGTTTTTAATGGCACGCTCCTGAAGAAACGTTCGTGCATCTGGAAAGAAAAAAAAATAAGAAAAAAAAAAAGAACGAGTATTTCCAACAGGCTGCTGAGGAAGATTTCTTCGGATCACCGCAAACATACACAAATTCATTTTCAAGAGTCCTGTTATCGTTCCAGAGGATACAAAATAATGAATAATGGGCAGATCACTATCGAATGTCGACTTTCGAGTGAATTTATCCGAGCGACGACCGAAAACAAGAGTTGCAAGCGAAAATGACCTAAAAGCCAGTTGAGGTTGTCGTATAGATAGACAATGACTAATATGCAGTAATCCAGTAATATATGCACGCACATTCCGAGAAATAATCGTCCACAGATTTGCACTGAATAGTTGTCGAACATGTTACTATTTAGAGGCCTTTGATGTTGATTCTCAATTCTTTATATTTGGCTCGACTGGCAAATGCGAAGAGAAAGAATCACAGCAAATCTTACCGCGAACAAAATATATTTTTCTATTTCTGTCCCCCCCCCCCCCCCCCCACCTCCCGAACACACCGTCTTTCAAACAGCTCACCAGACCGGGGTTGATGACCTTGTTAACGGAGCGGTACAATGCAGATGATGAAGAAGTTACTCCTGAATATTATACAATACATCTCCAGATTATTTTCATGTTCGCATTTAGGACAGCTTAAAAGATAAGTATTATTTGTGAGGCTGATCATGTCATATTTTGCAAATTTGCAGAAGCCTGAACAAGTTGAGTGTACTTTAGTCAAGATAGAAAATATTGTAACTCGTAGTGGTAGAAAAATTAAGCATCCAATGATACTCGATCTATAGTAGTTGTATGTTCCGATTGTTTGGTCGTATGGTTCATACGATTAGTTAACCTTGCTTGCCAATGTGTATATCACTGCACATATGTTTAGTAGGTATAGACTATTTTATATACATCATCGTAATATATCACAAACATGTATTCTGTGATATTGTAATGGCCATATCTGTTATGTGTTGTACTCTCATACCCCGGAATGGGGTCGGAAGAGTCAATAAAACCTAATCTAATCTATTAAAGTGTACCTTTTGCGTGACGACAACTAACGCTTGAAAACCAAGTCAAATTCACTGTCTACCATGCGAAATTCGACAGCAGAGAGGCATGTGAGACCTGTTAACCCTCTAAAAGCCTTTTTCCCCGAAATGGTCACGAGTATCTAACGCAATAGAGTTGCTAGTAGTACTCATAGAGGGTACATAGAGGGAAAGTGAAGGGGGTCATGTGATATGCCCAGTGTAAACTCCGTCAATCAATGCAACCGGCGCGTTGACGTCACGAAACAAACGGCAGGAGTGCGTGACGCAATGTTCGCTATGTTAACTCTGCCAGCCCTTCGTGACGAAACACAGGTTCCGTCGTATTTACATAAAGTACAGGTATGTCAAGTGGGCGATAAGTCCCATTACTGATCACACACACACACACACACACACGCTACAAGGGAGGACGGACGATCCATCATTTATGATACAGCAACACTCGCCCGACGTATCCACTTAGCTCCCTTAGCCTTGAACCCAGGCGCGTGCCTGTAATCGCAGATTACGCAATGGGAGTCTCAATTGAGTTGATGCGCAACACTCGCGGAAATTACGTCTCGATGGTAAGACATATTTATCGTACAGAGACAAACAATCATTATCAATAGTATTCTTCATCAACACTATTTCATAAAATCGTCCAACAAAATTACTGCTATAGATTGATCAATGGGATCGCAGAGCAAGAATGATCATTACACATTCAACTACCACCATGAAAACCCTTCACGATTATGAATGACGCTCTTTGAATCAAAACAGTTTGTAGGTTTGAAAAGCAAGGACAAAACGTAAATACGAAGAAAACAAGCAGAAGTGTACGTTTACATGAGTACAAGTGTATGATTGTGACCTTGTGAACGTCTCAATTTATCATCGGATAACACAAAACCACTGCATGGAGACGTAATTCCTGACAGTACCTTCCCAAAAGATCTAAATATTCAACGAGGAAACCAACATAATGCAAAATTGTTTTCCTTGTGGAGTAGACTCAGCAGACTCGGACAATTATAATCTTGGCAGTCTTGGTGAAAGGATTTCTTCCGGGAGGTGCGAGACTTCAGATCTTAAAGCACATCGTAATTACCAATAAGTAGGCCTACCTGCGGAAATCTAGGCACGCGTCACACAAACTTTTACTTGTCATACGGCACGAAGGGGGTCACTGAGGGGACACGAGCGTGCATAATGGATGAGTTGTTCACAAAATTATGGGCACTATAACGACAATCAATTAATCAGGTCAACTGGACCCGAGACGCAGCACCTGCCGCGCCTTGCGGGTAATAGTGAATCCAAGCTTTGAAAACTGCTTTGTATATAATGTAGGGCAACTTAGCAACCTAGATTGAGTGCACGCCACGAGTTCGACACCCGTACAGCCCACAAGTCATACGGCCCATGAGTTCGACACTAAGAAAACAAGGCCCACGAGATTAATGTCGAACTCGTTTTTACCCAGTGTCGAACTCGTGGGCCGTTTTTACCCAGTGTCAAACCCGTGGGCCTTGTTTGTCTGGTGTCGGACTCACAGGCCTTATGTGCGTACAGTGTCGAACTCACGTGCTGTTATGACTCGTAGGTTTTATGATTTATGGACCTGTTTTCTATGTCGAACTCGTGGGCTGTATGACTTGTGGGTGTTGGTTGATCTCGTGGGATGAGCCTCGTATAGGTCCCTGTGCTGAAATACTCCCCCGACGTGAACAAGCCTGTGGAGACGATATTCAGTAGGCCCTACACGGCTGTGGTTGAAAGTCGTTACGCATTAGCTCTGACCATTGACTCTGTTGAAGAGAATAAATCACATTGTTTAAGATCGTTTAAAAGAAATGACACCTACTCCCGTCGCCTCCGATATTTCATCTAAAAGAAAAAGAACATCATTGGAACGCAAGAGAATAGAAAGAAAGAGCTAGGAAGCGAAGTTCGGATGATATTCCAGTAAGTTCACGTATTGAAAGTCACGACATATAAACAACCTCAATGGAACTGCACAACGTCGAATGTCAAATCAAGAACATTAACACGCGCTTCGGGACGCCTTGAAAAGAATCAGGGAGGCGAGCCTCCCTTAAAAAATCAATTAGTATACAACTGTATTTTTTTTCTTTTCTTTTTTTTCGGGAAACTGGCTTGAAACACAAAAAGCCCACTAGGAATTTGAAGAATGTACGCCGCCACATTACGGTGAAAGGCTTCATATAGGCAAGGAGCTTCAATTGTGTCGACTTATCAGTGTCACTCGCTGAGCCAGTGCAAAATGAACCTGACCTCGACTATCAAAGGATTTTATGACTTCGTAGAAAGGGGAAGGAACCACCGGTATGCTTGCCCTGCGGCAGACGGCGTTCCACCGGCCTAACATCCCAGCCGAAAGGCGCAATCCAAATCGCTAGACCCCCTGCCCGGGCGGGCCAGCCCTACGGGCGAAAATAGTTCACGCTTACAGACAGTGGAATGTCGATGGATGTCGGAAGGTCGGATGAAATAATGGGGTTACCTTTATGGGCGACGTTGGCAACTGTCATATTTCTGACAACCATTTATGAAGAGGTGCGCATCCAACACACGTGATGCATTCGGGGGCGTCTCCAGGTCATAGCGAAGTCTAATCTCAGGTGCAATTCGAAAGTACACACGAGAACCGACCCCCTGCAGCGCCCTCAGAGGGTCCATCAGCGGTGCGGTGATCAAAGGAGAATCCGGATGATTGCTAGACTTTCGTATCTGAATATCTATAAAGTGGTTATACTGGGTATACAGAGTTTCAGAATTCATAGTGATCGAAATTAGGAAAAAGAGTGTTTTCAGAATTCGTAAGAAATTACAATGCACGAGGATGATGGCACAGCAGCTTCATTAATACAATGCGTGACCCTATGTCATCACCCTTTTTCAGTGTAATTTGTTTTAGGGTGTACAGAGTATTGGTTTATCAGATCAACGACCACAATTCAACAACATCTATACATGGCACTATCGATTTATGTTCTACATGACGAGAAATCATGAAAACAGTCTGGTATTCCCATTTGAGACAGTGGATCGGTTCATGTGTGTATTCACAAACGTTCCAAACACCCACAAAGCCTGATCCAGGCTTTCCTGTCTTCGCAACAATGAACACAAACTGGATTTCATGAATATAAAATGAAGGTCTACGTACAATGATGTATCATCAGAAAGAGACGAGGCGGAGAATTTGACAGGTTGTTGGTCGTTTGGACGAATATGTTGATAATCATATTGAAACATCGCTTTCTTGTGACGATTCCTCATGTTTCCTCATTTTTTTTAAACGTGGTAGAATAGCAAGGTCTTCTGTTGCTTGCAAAGTGTGGAAAGCTTCCTTCCTTTCTTTATATTTTTCACCCAGCAAAATTTGAGCCAACCTTTTTATAACCCAGTGTCCGAGATGTCGACTATAAATGTGAGCTAAATTCATACAAATGAGTAACCCTATACCTCACTGTTCCAAGTTCGTATTTCTGCACTGTAATATGACAGAATCATCAAGATCCCTTGGTTTCTTTGTTCGTCGGGAAGTCTGGAGATTCTGAGATGTGATCAGATGACACTTTCCCCGCGAATCGTGGAAAATAATGTTGTGTTCTCTCTCTTCCTCCGTCTCTTTCTATTTCTATTCCTATCTCCAGTTCTTATATTTCACGTCGTGTAGTTAAGAACACTCCATGAAGTACCGTTATGGGATGTCAGATGGGTAACCACAGCCTTCTCATCAATTAAATATATCCCCGCTCCTTAGCCCTCCAAACCGGCGACGAATTTCCCAGAATCCGAGCAGTCTGAAGAGGTGGAAGTTCCGTTTTGGCTAGACTGCCACACAACAACCAAGTACACAGGACACACAATAACCAAGTACACAGGACACACTACACCAGCACCCGAACTCGAACTTGTAAAGACCGCAGAGACTCGAAACGCTAAATAATACAGGGAAGTCTGCGAAGGTGATTTGCTTTAATATTGATCGGGAGAGTCGGGAGACATGCAACATGCATTTAAATACTGTGCACATAACGGGGGAAAGGATGTGGACTTCTCCTGTTCCGATATCTTTGACATAAGAGCATGGAAGTATATAAGTATACAGTAGTGTACATTGTAGGACTACTAGTAATTCGCTCTGATGGCGACACGAATGTTGAGAGATATTTTCCACTATTCAATTAATTTAGAATTGTGCGACATCCTCAGATCGTCAAATGGTGTGAAAATTGAAGGTCACGTTTACCTTTGGGAGCAGTGACTAAGAAAATGTTCATGATATCACATTTGATGCATATATGTAGGTCAGTAAGTTGTATCACACAAAACATCTTACATAATTATATATGAAAATTTTGCAGTAAAGCCTAGAATATAAGGAGATATCACTATTTTTCTCATTAAACCATAACTGTAGACGGTTTAGTCTGCATACATTTCTACTATAACTATTGTTCACATTTTGCATATTTGACACTACTTAACATCGATTATACTGGTTCAAATTTTGACATTGGTTGTTTCTATCCCTAACTCACATTTCAGAACTATTTTGAAGCACTAATGCTGTTTGGGTTTTTTTTTTATCTGCAAATGCTCGCCCTCAAATGCCTTTGAGGGCGAGCGACGAACGTCGTCATGCTTATAATCACACATTATGTTAACAATAATGCATCTGCTTTACATAAATCAAACTATGATCAGGTGTTGTTTTCGTCGAGGGACAGAGAAAGACAGAGCAAATAGATATTTGAAAAGTCTTTAACATTTATTTGTGGTATTTTGTTTGTCATCTGAATATTACTTCATATCTTTTACATTATTTCTTATGCAAGACGACTGTGAAATATTGTAATAGTATTTCGATGCACAAAGAATCAACGCATTGATTTACAAAACGACAAAACACATCTCCAGCATGAGGCAAGGAAAAGCGATCACGATTTGAATATCATAAAACAGAAATCAAATCATAATACCTTTATAGCAAGTCAGAGCAAAAAATAACACTTTTTTGTCAGGTTCACAATGCTATCGTGGACTTTAGGACAGACTGATGGTGCGGAATTCTTGGAATATAGAAATGAATATCAGGACGCTGGCTTTCTGTTATCTTATACCGACTGTAAACATGACAACAATGTGACAGAGTGACACGTGATCAGACGGTGTGATAAGTTTGTAGTCAAAAATCCTACAGATAGAAGACATGGAGGGTTGTGATTGTGAATCCGTATGCCACCCCCCCCCCCCCCGGAAAAAAAAAAAAGATGTCTTTCATGACACACACAAGTAGGCCTAAACAGTTTGATCAGTATACGTATTTACCAGAAGGACGACGATTGGTATGTACAATGTCTATATAAAAACTTATTCTTACCGATAACACCATCTACGTTGTAAACATTATTTGATTTGTTTCTCTTTCGTTTTTATGATACCATATATTGATATAAGAACTTATCTGTTGCTAGTTCGGCCTTGGAAATAAAGTTTTATCATGGCATTAAAAGGATATCGTAGGAAAAATAACAATATCAAATGACAAGCCTCTCCATTACACAGTCAAAAACTTACAATTTTATCCTGGGCCTCTATATAAGAATCGGATATTTGGACTAACGATGACTGAAATAGGTAATCTCCGACCCATTTTAGGACTTTGACTGGAATATCCTCTAACCTTGATTATTTCTTCGGATAATATTCAGCAATAATGACAAAAGATCGAATAAGAGGAAACTCTCAGTTAAGTTTAAAGAAAAGCGAGTGACCTATTCAAATGGCAAGAATGCCTACACAGTAATTGTTCAATAATCAGAAGTCAAAAATGTCTAACTTGTTCATTTTTATTTATTCACTCCTCTAGGTGGTAACCCATAAATTCAAGAAAAGGCAGGAATTTACAATCAAACGGAATGATATTTAAAGGTAGGGAATCCCATTTGCATGCATTAAATGAAGAGTTGCATAAACACAGTGGTATGTTGAAGAGAATATCATTTCAGAAACTCCCATAAAGTATTGAAAGTGGAAGGTAACATTTAGTACATTTTTATTGACCGTTAGATTTTGAATTGAATTTTTTTCGGGGCTCACCGTAAATTCCAATACATTACTACGATTGTTGTAGGCTACCTTTGCAGACCCATGCACTGCATGTGTGTCCATCATGTATATTTTGTGAATAAAGTTCATCAAAACTTACAAACATTTCTATATACATTCTTGCCACACACTCTATATGTTATTACATCAGCTCTTATACTTTTAGATTTGTGTTTATAGATAAAAAATTCAGAAGACTGCAACAAAAAGGCTTAAGTGTGGCTGACACACAGAACTACTGAGTAGTTGAGTTTTGTGCATTATTCAAATTGTAGATAACTGTTGACTTTCAAATTTCTAAGCAGTGGCCTAAACAAGTCCACTGAGGTTCATATTTAATGTTTTGCTGCATTTTGGGAGTTCTGTAAAAGGTATCCCCTACCTTTAAGGATATCTCAGAGCATTTTTGGCGTTATCACGCTCGCCTATATAGAAGACATGCAAAATAATGGTCCTATAGATAGCAGATCTAAATAACATGTCGGGACATTTTTTTAATGAAACATTATATGCATCTATATCTTAATGAAATATATAATAATATACATAATTTCCTAATCATTTTTAAGTCCTCTCTAAGGGGCTAAGGCAGGAAACAATTGCGGAAGTTCAAATGGTTTTAATCTTCGAATAAAAATTATATTGTAGAAAGATTCAGGGCAGTTTGTTTAGAAGCACCAACACGTCAGGTGGGGAAAAGAAAATCACTTTGGGGTATTTTAGTTGGAACAATGGTAAGAAATAGTATATTGTACAGCAGAGATTGTGTGATAAACTTGGTCGTCTTCGTCCATATGCATCATATCGTCGCATGTAAATATACAAGACGAAGCATGTACAACTACAGCTTAAAAACAATTCAAATGTTATTGTGTTAGTATGCTTCTAATTTTAACATTATGATTCCTTCTGAATATATAAGAGTTCCGTGATTACGGACATTCTTGTAGTCATGAAGGAATGCGGAATTTTCTTAGAGCAATACAGCTTCTATTCACTTTGTTACGTTAACACGACATTTACCCTGATAATCGACATGTTTGCACGACTATAGAAGCGGCGTTATTTCGAACATATACGGGTCAGGAGGGCACTTGAGTATGTCGTTGTAATCACTAAAACAAGGCACAATGCGACTCACAAAACGCGATCAATAATCACGGTAAATATATATACCCAGGTCTGTCACATTCCAAGCACAGGCGATCGATACGGCATCTTAAGAACACATGGACTATGCATCCGGAGAGATAAGGGCGAAAATTTTTAGTACGGAGTACACATAATCGCTCCATGCAGACAGGTACGTTGTAGTTCTCTACAAGACGGTGTATCAAACAATAAAAGCTTGCATTGCGAATAATCAGTCTCTCGACCTATAATTAGGGTGTGAAAAACGTCTTTGATTGCCATGTTTGCCTAAATACCAGGAAATCCGAGCTATTGATACTTCCGTGACGCATGACGCGTCGAGATAAATCAATTTCGTGTCAGCATTCCTCTATCATTACAACGGACATGTTCGGGCATGAATAATCGAGCGCGATCGTGTATTTCTAGCATAATATCCCGCACTAATCGAACTATCGGAACGTGTGTCACGGGTGGGTGTTCGACGACAAAGACTCGGCAACATTTTCTTTGCGTCGGAATCTGAGTGGCACGAACACTGAAATGACAGAAACAAACAAGGGGGATTTCGGCCAGTCCTACATTCACGTCATCTGCCTAGGCCTACATGGGTACGATGATCATTTCGTGTGCACGTTAACGTTCATTTTTCACTTGAGAAAAATGTCCCTATACCCTACGCGCCAGTAATCTTATATCATTTCAATATTCTTTGACGATTAAATTAAGTGGTGTGCCCCCGCTACCAAAAGAGCACATTACACATGCAGTGATGTCGGGGGTATTCAACCAAAGGAAATTTAAACGGAAATGTTAACAGCGACATCCATCGAAATAGTTTAGTTGGCCAAATCATTTTTACCCCCATGAACTGTCCCCTTACAGAACTAATGTTTCCATGCACTTTTAGTTCTTCCAACGCCTTTGTTCATTTGGGGCTTCCCGCCTATGGCACGATGCCAACTGCACCTACGTTTTTCAAATGGATAACTGGCGATTTGAAAGAGGAGTAACAACATAACCACCTTTAAGACTATAAACAAAGGAAACAAAAGGTAAAGTATGACAGCAACGAGACAGTAATAACTAATATAATACTTACGGAGAGGATGTGTATTATACAGTGTGCTAGTTTGGGCACGTGTGTCATAGCAATTATAATCTTTATACGCGACTGTCGCCGAAGGTTTACTGTTTCGCGACAAATTCCTTTATTTCGTCAAATTACTGTGTGCATCATTACTAAAAGGTGCTTGAGGTGTGCGCGGTGTTATCGCAGAAATATGTTTCATTGTTTGTTGAGGATACACGGGTTACGATTTTTAAGCGGAAAATCCCCTTGCGACTGTAAACAAATCGACGAGGCGTGCTTGCGCATGACGACCAGAACCACAGATAATGTGCGACGCATGAACTTCCGTGTGTGTCGAAGTCTACGTGTATTCTACGCTCCGCAAACGTATAACCACCTAGTAGACAAGTCATGAAGGTGTTTTACACTGGTATAATCTTCGATTCGGATCGTTGGATTTGTCATTGATTTACTTACATTGCTACCGTTATTAATGACAGAATTCTCGCTGTGCTGTGCAGGACTGTGTATGCTCCCCAACATTTTGTTGTTGGTTTTTTGTTGCCATTCACTAAAGTTCTATGAAACATTATTACCCTCTTCATGATCATGTTATAAACTCGTCACAACCAGTGAAAAGCACGGAAATATATTTCCATACCTATGAGAAGGTATACTGCTTATTCGTGCATTAAACCTAAGCAAACTATTATTAATGTAGTAAAGATGGGGGGCAAAATAACGATGAAGGTGAATACTCATACAGATTAAATGGTTGCACTGAATGATAAGAGTCAATTTAATATTGTGCTAAAAAAAAAAAAAAAAAAAGGAAACTGGGTCATGAACACGATCGTCACGTTACCCTTTTACGTTAATGCCTTGGCTCGCACTATGTAGGCCTAAAGGTCGTCTGTGTAATGAAAGCGGGCATAAATATCATGTAATAATTTTTTGACAATGAGGCAATCACAACGTAACGATTTTGCAAGAACTATACAATACACGCTGACAAAATGTTTGGAATAATATCAATGTCTGAACTCAATCCATCCTCCTCCGCCCATTTTATAATGTCTATGATAAAGTTTATGATAAAAGAAGTATTTAGTGTATTGTCAGTGGGATCCACATAACCAGGCATTGTTACAAAAAGAGGGAAAAATACACGCTTATTCAGTATAATGTAAAAGATGTACATCCCAAGAGGGCACTACGAGTTTCCCATTTCAATAAACCATAACATACCCACACGAACAAACGCACATACACACACGTGGGGTTCCTTTGCTATTTTCACTACACACTTTGACATCATTCCTATCGAGTTGACTTTTTATCAGAGACTTTCACACAAAACTGATTTATAATACTCACTCTATAATCTCTGGACAACTTTGATTTTGAATTCGTCCGCAGTACGCCGGCGACTACTTTCTCCCGATTTCCAAAAATGCAGAGGAAGACAAAATCTGACCCAATGCAGACTTTTCGATAATCGTATTCCAAGTAATATAATGTATCCAAAGAGACAGCGATTCCGAAAAACGCGTGTTAATAACACGCGACACCGACCAACAATACACACTCGGAGCGGGAGGGATCGCCGAGACCAACCGCACGAGGAACGGGCTTTGTGGTGCGTGAACTTCTCCGCGAATGAATGAAAATAAAACATTCCCTGTGACAGATTTTTTTCCTTCTTTTTCTTTTCTTTTGCGTATGCCCTCTCAGCTCACTAGAAGCTCTTTCTCTTTCGTTTTGTCAAAGTGCACTAGATATGACTAAGCCCAAATTGCTTTGTGTCGCGCTGTCGCGCTGTCACTGTCTTTGCCCCATCAATTATTTAATCAGAAACGGCTAGCCGTCGTTCAAGCCGCTGTGAGTCTGACCCCGCCGTCCAAGTAATTACTCGGGTCAGCGGATTGCGCACTGCGTCACGCCCAAAGTTCTTGAACCATCGGAAGAAAAAAAAAAAGAGAATAAAAAGTAAAATAAAAATAGTAATGGAGGAAAAGAGGCGGAATGTATTAAGTAGTCTGAAGAATTAGGCATTCTGGTCCTCATGTATTATACTCCAGACACAGCTGGAAGCCTATGCAAAGAGAGCAAACTCACATAATATGAGCGAATCGTCATGTACATCGCATGTGCCAACATGCAATGTGTTCCAACCTTTATACTATGCAATGGTGTTGCTTTTTGACCCAGTTAATCCATTTTACGTTTTGAACTGCTCCTCCTGCAAACATCCGCCGTTTTTGCTCTTCCTACTCACAGACAAGACATGCGATCTATCTACCCATGGACTGGGGTCCATGATCTACCACTCACCATTCAGAGTGGATGCTGGATCGCACTCAGCTGTTCTTCCATCAAAGTTTGTTGGATGTCACGCTAGACTGCACATGCCAATACTTTTCCATAAGAGCAATTCCACGTCCTTGAATGGCATACAAATGTGAGAAACGTGTGTGATACCTCCTCGGTTTCATCATGTCTCAGCTGACACTACTTCAAATTTTCGATTAAAAAAAAAAAAAAATCCAAAACATAACAGCCACGTAAATTTGGGTGAATCACTCCAACCAAGGAGGTTGAAGAGAAACCTCCTTGCTCCAACTGCATACATGCGGTACAACAGATCAGCGCGGTTTTCTGACACACAAAAACGGAAACCGATCGGGCAATTACTCCACTACCGAGTTGAACCGGGTCTGAAAAATGCAGACTAGAGAACAAAGTGCGCTCGCCAAGTCATGGGACAGTAGCGCCGTGTAACTGATACGGGGTGATGTCATATTTATCGCCAGGAAAACGATTTTGCCCGAATTGATGCGAACTAAATGAGAGACATCATGGTTCTGTCAAAAACGCCAAGAGTTGACGGTAGGCGAGTATATGTGCCCGGTATGTGTATACGTTATACGTAATGTATGTATGTACGTATGTATGTATGTATGTATGTATGTATGTGTGATTGTGAGTATACGTGTGTATACAGCACGTGCGTTGATATAGGAACGCGTGTGTATGTATGAATGCAAATATATACATTTAGAGAGAGAGAGAGAGAGAGAGATGTAAATAAACACACACACCCACACACAAAAAAAAAAACACGAATATACAAACATACGGCCAGACGACCAAGCGACAACACCAGACGGCGGCTTATCCCGCTGAAGCAGACACAGGCATACAAATTATGCGTAATAGACTCCATGAACTGTGATATTCATGTCACGTACATGAATGTGCTTTACAAAGATGGGCGATATAGAGTCTGTGACCCTGTCGTCTGTTCTCCTATATTATCAATGAAATGAGGTGCGCAGAAAATGCTTCTAAAATGATTCCATCATTACATTCATTACAATTCAAGTATAAGGGACAGTGATCTAAAGGTAAAAGCGCTGTTATTAGTGTTAAATGTACTCAACGTTCTCTCTCCCGGCAACGTCACGATATCATATACGAAAGCACAGTTACAGCAATGATAACAGGAATAATAACAATGATAATGATAACATATTACTTATAGAGATGACCAAAAATATAGGCCTACTGATGGATAACATAATAACATACAAATCATGAGGTAATAACAAATAACTTATGTTTATGATTAGAAATTGGAGCAAAAAAAAATAAGAGATCAGTTCAATAAACTTTAAGAAAATCTCACTTTTTTTTTCTTTTGGCTAAATTAAGAAAAAAAACTCAAATACCTACTGAATAACAGGCTTATAATATTAGCTGGCAGCTCTGATAACTTAAAAGAAGAAGGCGATGAAAATGATAGAATAGATGTAAAATTAGCAAGAGAAGAAAGAGTGGTACTGAATAACATAATTCTACCTTCTCATGAACTAAAGAAAAGGCATATATGAAAAATCTTGTGAACAAAGAACCCATCCCATTCATTACGACGCTATTCTCTAAACTCGCAAACGCTAGAACAGAAAAATAAAAGAAAATGAATAAAAATTACACAAAATTAAAAGTAACAAGATACAGACAAAATGTGTAATAATTGATCTTTCTTTCACTATACACTAGCCATCAGTCAAGCTTGGCCCCAGCGTGACGGTCTGTAACTTTCAAAGTTCAGTTCCGAATATGATACGTTTGGCGACTGCCAGCCATTTTTATCACCTGTCAACAATACTTAAAAAAAAAAAACAATAAAATAAAATGTTAAATTGGCGTCTCATAATTGTGACTTCTTTCTTCTCCTTTCTTTTTTTTTTTTGGGGGGGGGGGGGGGGTGTAAGAAATTTGAATCATACAAGGTTTCTCTTTGCCTGACAAGAGAATGTGTGTTCTCTGCGTTCATCTGATACTACCACTGGCGGACGCTAAACGCGATGAAGTAGACGGACACATCTCACAAAACAAGCCATGTGGTGAAAATGGCCCGTTCACAAACAACGAAAATCGAAATTTCAATTGCGATCCAAATTTCGATTTTTTTTTCGACCGTTCATACACAGGGAAAAATCGCACTTTGCAGCAAGGAAAGAACGATCAGTGGCCAAACTGCGCATGCGCGAATCTTGCATGACCGAAGACTGACCCCGCAGTCCCAATTGGGAGTTTCGCACGCGCTACGAACGATGGGATTAAAAATACCGATTTTCGAATCTCGATCGCGCTCACACACACGACGCTTGGCAAAATAATCGCGATTATTCTGAAAAATCGCACTAATAGTGCGAGTTGGATCGCGATAAGGATCGCGGTAATTAGTGAGATTTTTCTGTCCACACTGGAAAAAATTTCGAAATTTTGATCGCGATAAGAAAATCGATTTTTAAATCGCACTTTTTCCCTTGTGTGTGAACGGGCCTAAATGTTCAGCCAACATCGCACAAGACGTCAGACCCAGAGCAAGCTGGACGTCCACTCCAGCCATCCAGGGAGGAGCGAGGTCAGGAAACGCGTATGACGCAATCGTCGGCAGGCAATTAAAAACAACAACAAAGTATCCAGCTCCGTCGATGATAACGCGTTATTTACCTCATTCTATAATAAACGTCATGAAAATGTCCCTTCTCTATTACAGCTCCGATAATCCGATAATGACGTTTTGCGTTGCGCCGTGTGCATGAGACCCCACTCGCTCCCTCTACCGTCAACTGCCATTTGTGACGTCACGTCCCAATCATTTTTTTTTTTTTTTTTTAATACCAGCTCTGCTACCAATCACTGTGTAGATGTTTTGGGGTTGTTTATTATTTATTGTTGTTACTTTTTTTTCTCATCATTATTCCATTGTCTCGCCTGCATCATGAGGAGGCTCCAAGTGCTGATTATTTTGTGAACCTGGTTGAGTTTGATGCGATTTGTTGATGTGGTTAAAGACATTTTGTTGTTGTTGGGTTTTTTGTTTTGTTTTTCAATCGGCTTATTAAATTTTCATACTATTGATGCAGGTGTAGATTTCTAATAAGTAAGTTTGTACCCTCAGGAGAGACCATTAAATTCAAGTGGGTACCAAGCCCCGACCACCATTCCTTGTGAGTGCTGACTGCGTCAGAGGGAGCACACCATTACATTCTCCTCGAACTTGCATAGTGATCACGTGCTGGCAACCGATATAATTTCCATAAGAAACTGAAGATGAAACTATGACACTTTCATTTCTCGACTTTATCCTTTTCCTCTGTAAAGTTTTGATATTTTTGTTCGTAGATACTATTACACACAGAATAACAATTGAACATGGAAAGAAAATTCCCTCATGCAGAGCACCGTTGCGCGCTGTAGCTTCGCTCAAATTGAAACAAAATATTCAACAAAATAAGAACAAAATTATGTGAATACACATGTGTTACTGTCAAATGTGCACGTATTGCGCGAAGTGATGATATGAAGCACGTGTAACTGAACACTCAAAATTGTCACCTCTGATAAACTTCAGGGTGATTTCGAGTGTATCAGGCGGGTCGCTTCAAGTTCAGGAAAATTATTTACCCCAGCGACAAACGATTCGACAAAGAATTCAGTTTTGCGGTGTAGCCCTGGTGAACATCAGTACACATTGCTTTCTGGACACATCCCCCTTTATAGACCATGGGATGACCCCCCAAATTCAGAGAGTCAGAGGGCTTCACCAGATTTTTCTTTAACAATTTAGTTTTAAATATATTGCACTCAAAAACTTCGATAAGGTCACCGTAATATACATTTGGATTGAGTGAATGCAGCGAGAAACAACTCAGTGAAAGTTTGAGGTAAATCGGACAATCCGTTCAAAAGTTGTGAAGTTCGTAAGATTCTGCGCAGTCACCGCTGGATGAGAAACTACTAATTTGTGATGTCACATGCGGAGAATATCAGAAAAAGAGAATTCTACATTTTTATTCTTTTTTATGGGGGGAGTACACATTCCCTCGGCTTGTCACTGACGTATATGTTACGGGGAATATTATTCCCCCTGCCTTAATAAAAGGGAAAATATGTTGAATTTTCTTTATATCGTTTTTGTGACATCACGTATAGGCGTCTTCTTATCCAGCAGTGACTGCGCAAAAACTTTTTTTTTTAAATCATAACTTTTGAACGTATTGTCCAATTTTCCTCAAATAAGGTGAAGTGTCCAAGATAAAGACTAATTGCTACAAGTTTTCACCTATCTGTGAAGTTGATCAAGCATTTAGAGACAATGCCACGCATAAAAACAGGGAAAATCCAGAGGAAATTTGTGTGAAGGCGTGTATTGATTGTTGTGTATTGACGTATGTAGTGCCACGCGCATTCCACCCTGGGAATTTGCATAATTCAAACTATACTTTCGTAAATTTCAGCCTAATGGCCTACAGCCTTCATATACTCTATGTCCAATTTTTATAAAACTTTAATTTTGGTTATTTGAATTTCCTTTATCTATTACAGCGAACAAGCACGCTGAGCACGTAGCACAAGCAAGGAGAACCTTGTTGCAAGCTGAGGACCATCAAAAGTTCAGAACGTGCCGGTTTCAAAAATATTGAAAACTCTCAACATGCTATTGTAGTGTTTGAAGTTTCATCTCGTTTCACAGCCAGCGCTGTGATAGGAGGGAAGATCTCACAAAAGGTAATGGGAAATAATTGCCTACTATAATTATCCTATATCATTATTTGCCTTTGAAAGAAGGCGATGAACCACTTATCCACTAATCGACACGCACATACTCGGAAGTGAATTTTTGCACTTAGTCTAGAATTTCACTGAGGGTACTGTTTATACTTCCTCCCTTATTCATACAGCTGTGAGCACTCCCATTACGAAACAAAAACTGAACCAAGTTTGCATTGGTGCTGACTAATAACTTTGCAATAACAGTGCTTTGACGTATTTCCGGTCCATAACTTGTGATCACAATGGGTATATTGACCGGTAATTGGTCGACGATTGCGTCTATATGTGACTCTCGATTACAAGAAAAGCATCTCAAGAATGTTAGACAGTACTTGTTATGGATTGTAATTGTAACTGCAAAGTGGCATAATACAACAATATCAGTTCCGGTGTCTTCATGGTCTCAGAAGTTCATCTTACTTCTTGTACAGCTACTTTTCTTGTACAGGTTTTTTGTTGTTGATGTTGTTGCTGGTTTTATATATATATATATATATATATATATATATATATATATATATATATATATATATATATATATATATATAATTATCATGTATAATCTTATACTACATATGAAGTATACATTATATCCCCGGCCACGTGATACACAGCATACAATATTTTACAGCTATTGCATATAATACAACAACATCAGTAAGACAGTTCCGGTGTCTTCATGGTCTTAGAAGTTCATCTTACTTCTCGTACAGCTACTTTTCTTGCACATGATTTTTATTGTTGATGTTGTTACTGGGTTGTTTTGTTTTGTTTATTTGGTATATAATTATATCATACATCATAATTATAGTATATGATATAAAGCATACATTATATCCTCGACCACAATAATGATACAAAGCATACAATATTTTATAGCTATTGCATTTAACAACTGAAATCCAAGCGGGATTTAAATTTTCCCGAAGCGCTCAGCGCTTGAAAGAAAATAATGATCTCGAGCGGGGAAACATAACTCGAGAGGACTGTGCTAATGTGCCCAACTGGTCTCATGTGCTAACATCGACAGACAAGGCAACATTACGTTGCTATGTTATGGTCTACATGAATGCACATCATTTATTCATTCCAACCCCGTCGGCGACCAGTCAAATGACTGAATTGTAAAACTACCTGACGCGCAATGATGTCACTGATCGCAATATAATCATTGCCATCTTTGCTGCATTAGTCACGTGATTGCATCACGACCAATCACCGACCACTATTTTTAAGACCACTTAATACATTCGAGAACATTATTGTAAATGTATATCGAAAAGCAGTGGGAGAACTGTAGTTTAGTGGATCCAGCCTTTAACAGATAAGGCCGGGATTTGATTCCTGTCATTTATTGTATACATCTTTAAATACGATTTTTAGCACTGCCACTTCAGACACAGGTATACAATGAGTACCTGACAGCACTGGGATTACAATTAAAAAGTCCTTACACTAATAATGTAAGTCTGAGGAAATAAGACCATCATGTTATGTGGTATTACACGTTGAGTGTCCATCAAGTTGGAAACCAACACGTAAAGCCGAGGCATAATAACCAACGTGGAAATTTCTTTTTACTCGGGCAGCAAAATAATGTGCACGGATACGATACGATGTGTAATGCTGAAAAATTTGCTCAGAATAAAATGATTTAGAAAACAAAATGACTTATGAATCTATTTCAAGTTATGTTATTGGTTGAATATACCCACTCTTTGCCAAAGCGCACACGAGAGCGAGAGAGAGAGAGAGAGAGATGAAATTGAACCTAAAAGCGCCATCAAAGTGCATACTATCTCTCCAGCAGCATGCAGTGATATATACACACCTTGCCGGCAACATACTGTTGACGCCGACCCAGAACAAAGGAAATCCAATCCATGACATCCGCGTGTGAAATTAATGTGAAATTTGGTTAGCGAGCACAATTCGACATCCTACTGTAACATCTGTCGCTTTCTCTTTTTTTTTTCATTAGTCCTTCACACCCAAAAAAAAACAACAACATAATAACGGAAACAAAACCAACAAGCTGTCGCTTTTCTCTCGTATGTCCTCCTGCGGATACGGGGAAGTGAGATGTACAAATGCTGGCACGGATATATTACTGCGAGAATTAAAACCATCGGCGAGAAGTATACACTATACATGTATATGGGTTACTGAAATGCAGGTAGGCCTATATATTAACAACTTAATCATTACTTTTTATATACATCTCTCGCCGCTACCGTCTTCTTGACGTGCCCCCAAAAGCCAAGTGCTGGAAGATCGGACCGGTTGATTAAATATTGATCTCATGTTATACTTTGATTATAAAGGTACATAATAAGGACACATAAGTCAGAATACTTTGGTATACCGTCTTCATCACCATGCTGTATAAATCAGGGTATACAATCACATGCAGTGCTAATGCTGCTGTCAAACCAAGCAAAAAAGACAGTATCAACACAGAAAAAAAAATGTCGCTATAGCGACTGATATGCCTCTGCCATATCGCACAGTTATATCCCATGCATCCATACAATACTCGACATCGACATTAGAGCGCAAACAATACCACAGCAGTTTGATAACCCTAATGGGAGAAAATAGAATGTAATCTACATTAAAATCTTTCATATTGACCTGCTTTGTTCATTCATTCATTCAATGTACTGCAAGCCCTCGTTTTCAAAACGTATAACATGGCCATGCATTCTTGACTGACCATTCTGTTAGCTGTTGGGGGTTTTTTTCTGTCGCTGTGATGCGTAATGTGCACTTTCGCCACTTTTGAAATGGGAAATCGTTCCATCATCGTGTGAATGAAATGGGTTTTAAGTCTTTCTAGGAAGCAGGGCAGATATTGAAAAAGGGATTCAGAAATCCATGAGGATGCCCAATAAGGGCTTCTTTCATGCCTACCTACAACATTTTGACTTACACTTCTTTTGTATGGTTTTACGAGCGCGTAAGTAAGCCTTACACTTTAGTACCGTTGTAGGTCCTCTATGTGACAGTAGGATCACCTTCCCCCCCCCCCTTTCTCTTTCTCTTTCTCTCTCTCCCTCTCTCTCCCGCTGACACACACACACTCAAACACACACACACACATACAAATACGCATATAGGGCCTAAATATTCACATATCCCTCTTTTAATATTTGCCTATAGAACTATCTTTATGTTATTATGTATTCTTACTTATCTATATAGTTTCCTATAAAGTACAACCATGGAGCTACCGTTTGGTAGCTCCATGGTACAACACATAATAGAACTATCTTTATGTTATTACGTATTCTTACTTATCTATATAGTTTCCTATAAAGTACAACCATGGAGCTACCGTTTGGTAGCTCCATGGTACAACACATAATGTACAATGTACCTACAACTTGTGTATACGCATAGAGTCATTTCTCTTCCTGCTTTAAAAAGCTAATTGTTACTCTCAATTAAGGGTTTAGCGTCATGTTCTGTCAAATCTGCCTGTTTGACGCACTCCTGCTGTATCATAGACTATGAAAAACGAAACAACAAAAAACAACGATATCGAAATGTCCATCATCTCCACTGTAGTATAATAAGGTCACCATAATCGTTCAATCGCCTGTAGCTTGCAAACACGGTCTCTTTCAATCACCCAGCTCAATCCCTCGTCTCAAGGCGACACCGGACTGTCCTCGCTCACCCGTCGAATGTTGTGTGAATTCCAAGGTCGAAACCAATTTACTTGTTTGAAGTGCATATAGCACATTACTAATATACGTGGCATACCCAGACTTCCATCAGAGTCGCGTGTATTCACACAACCACCGACATAATGTCATAACGTTATAATATAATGTTCATATAATATGTCGTATGAAACTTTGATTTTTTTTTTTTTTTTTACAAATTGTTAATAACATGATTTTTATATCAAACTCTATACATTATATTTGTAGTGCCTCTTCTTGTTGGATGGAAATAAAGCAAAACTGAATTGAGTTGAACTGAACTGAATTGAATTGAATTGAACGATGTCAATCTCTTTCCAGATACTTCAGATTCGATGTGTTTTACAGACTGGAATAGGCAATCACGTATCATCCATCATAACGTCCGTAAGCCCTGCTCTAAAAACATGTTCCTTGATTTCTCGCTATATAATCATAACGCAGTGAAATCAGGGCACACGTCATATGCCGACCCTTTGTCTAAGGTCTGTGGGACATTACATCCTTTTTGTTTTTTAGGAGCAGACTCGATGGCCGAGAAGAGGACGGACTGGCCGTCGCCGGTCCAGCCGGGGAGCGGCGACCAGGTTTCCGCCAGGTCTGCCCTATCAACGGCATCTCCTGACATGGCTGATGATGATGAATACACCACGCAGAGCCCCATTGGTAATATATTGCTTCAAAACCATGTAAACTGCGTTTATGAACTCAAACTGTGATTGAGGTTGTTAGATTTGGGTGTTGGTTTTTTGTTTGTTTGTTTTTGTTGTTGTTTGTTTGTTGTTGTGTATGTTTGTTTTTTTCTCTCTCTCTCTCTCTCTTATGGGCATTTTACTTTTGCTGAATTTCTTCCTTGCAAAAGTTTTGATTTTGCTTTATAAATTCGAGAGCAGGGTTATACGGGGACATTTTGGGGAAAAGTAATAGAAACAAAGAATGTTAAGTGTAATAGCCTATGATGTGGCAGAATACGTCAATAGCTGATATTCCCATACAAAACAACGCACATTTCTTTAAAAACACTCTTTTAACCAATCAAACACTTTATACAGTGTTATACACAACTCGACGGCAGAGCGCAAGACAAACAAGAGACCCGCGGGTCTAGCGCTCACCTGAGTATCGCAAGTTCACCTTTCACGCAGTCACTAATCTAAATTATTCACAGCTTTACTAAAATATGACCAGGCATTCTCAAGTAGAACATGAAAATGTACAATAAGGGCCAAAATTTTTAAAGATTCCTTAATTTGGGGGCATTGGGGCCCCCTGGGGCCCACTGGGTGGGGCATGGTGCCCACTTTGATAAATTGAGATCCTGACCCCCTAGGGATGCTACCTGCCAAGTTTGACGAAAATCCATCATGAGGTTTTCAGGAAGAAGATGAAAATGTACAATTCAGGCCCCCATTTGGACCTTCCCACCCCCCCCCCCCCTGCCCCCAAGAGGGGCACCCCTGGATCTGCCCTGAACAAAGTTGAAACTACAGTCATTAATGTACTCACTCACAGTATTATCTTAGCTTATCTTAGAGAAGATTTTTGAAGATTCCTTCATTTTTTTTTGGGGGGGGGTTGGGCCCCCCTGGGGGCCCCCTGGGTGGGGCATGGTGCCCATTTTAACAAAATGAGATCCTAACCCCCTAGGGATGCTACCTGCCAAGTTTGGTGAAAATGGGTCATGGGGTTCTCAAGAAGAAGACGAAAATGTACAATTTAGGCCCCATTAGGACCCCCCTCCCCTGGGTCCCAAGGGGGGCACCCCTGATTCTGCCATGAACAAACTTGAAACTATAGTCATCAATGTACTAACTCATAGTATTAACTTAGCTCTATCACCTCTGGTTCTAGAGAAGAAGATTTTTACAGATTCCTTAATTTTGGGGGGTTTGGGCCCCCTTGGGGGCCCCCTGGGTGGGGCATGGTGCCCATTTTAAGAAATTGAGTTCCTAACCCCCTAGGGATGCTACCTGCCAAGTTTGATGAAAATCGGTCTTGGGGTTTTCAAGAAGAAGATGAAAATGTAAAAGTTTACGCACGACGGACGACGGACGACGCACGACGGACGACGCACGACGGACGCCGGACGAAGGGCGATCGCAATAGCTCACTTGAGCCTTTGGCTCAGGTGAGCTAATAAAAAGAAGGGGAATATTGTAACACTCAACGTATTCCTATCTCTGAGACCTGTTGCGTTTAAAAAGATAAAAAGAGAGACAGAATGTTGATATGTAGTCCTAAATACTTCATTTTGATTGGCTGAAAGTGAGTTACGTTTGATTTTATGTTTGATATCAAACGTAACTTTCTGTTTTTCTATGCAACAGGCCCCTGTATTCTTTTTTTTTTTAACTAGAAGTTTTCGAATATGTTTACACCCGAGGGGGGGGGAAATGTAATTTAAGTAAATTAAAACACAATCGTCACGTGCTTATACTCGATCTGTCGAGTACCGAAGTACTGATGTTTTGCGTCGCGTGCAGTCAGCAAACGAATCGGTCAGGATGTTTTGACATTCGATACCGACTTTGGTTCGACACAATCGAACGACCTCTTCTCCTGACGGCACGATTCCCGGAAACTTTCGTCACGGGACTGGAAAAAGTGCGGGTAAGAGTGTAGGAGCTGACCTTTTAAAGGGCATTATTATGTCTCTTTTTGTTATCATTATCGTAACAACCCTCTATACCATCCCCCCCCCCCCCCCCCCTTAATTTTGAAGCTGGTCTATCTGTATCGGGCATATAATAACAACATTCACACATAATACAAAATAGCGGTCGCGATCCAAATCTCTTGATTTGTATCCCGCTAATTTGCCTACCGTGAATCCCACTAATAATGCGAGAGATCCATAATCGGTATCACCAATATGTCATGCTGGTCATTGAAGAAAAACGTCACCACTTCCAACTCTAGTCCTCGTCATCCTTCTCATAGGCGTCATCGTCACTATCGTCGTCGTCATTGAGCATCAGCATTACTGCCACATCGTCATCTGCAACTCTGTCGTCATGATTTCTGTTTAATCAGGGAGGTGACATCTCCCTGGTTTAATATTCTCCCTTTCTACTGTTTCTATACATGAATTTGCATGATTCAGGACATTATCTTATCTTGATCTCATTATTTTGAAATAGATGCATGTAATGAATCGTAAAACATCGATATGTGTCAACGAGGATATACACAATCAGAAGCTATACTTGTGTATACCACTCTTCACAATAAGTAAAAATGATTCCAAAAACATGGCGAGTTCGGATTTTTCTTGTCACGACATGCAAAGATATTTTTACTTTCAGGAATACTGCTGCAGATCGGAGACTTGGCACCTCTGGCTTTCGGAAATCAAAAGAAAAGCAAACAGCATTGTTGGAAAGGGAGCTGAAATCATCGGGAAGATGGCAGGACATGATTATTTACTATCCAAATAAAACTTGTTCACAAGAACGTGCGACAATACTATTGTGGACGGTCGGGTCTTGTGTGTTTGTGCGCGTGTTCGTCTGTGTCTTAATATTGTAAGACCCAAATTGTGTCTTTTTCCCCACTCCTCACTTCCCACTGTAGATGTCCTTGCAGTGCATTATAACACAGGACGCACTGGTTTATTTGGAAAGTGGTCAGTCCCCACTGACCCATGCCACCCACCGATTATGAGCCCCTTTGTTTAGACTTCTCCCTAAAACACTTGACGGGCACATTCCTTTGTGCTGAGACCACTATTACATAATAGTGAGTTCATTCATAAACTCTCATGACCAAATATGGTATAAAGACTTTCCCCTTCCCAAATTTGGATTGCCTTCTAAGAAATATCCTGCATATGTATTAGTGAATAATAATCTCCTCCTTCATTTTATGTAAAGTACCAACGATAATATATTCACAAGTTTAAGTATAAATGTCCCTGCAAATCCATACTCTTGGTTCTTGTTCAGCCAAACTTACACTGGTTCGGCCAGGCCTCTTGCCACCCGGCAGAGGGATATCAGCGATACACTCCAGCCCCGATTGGGAGCATAACAGGGAGTGCCAAGTGTTCATATATTGAGATTGTACTTTCACCAAGTTCCTGTATTACTACCAATAAAGTATACATTCTGGCTGAACTGTACTTTCCTTCGCGTCTCTTCGTCATCATTATCATTGTGTTATCCAGCTGAGACTGTCATCGCACATTCTACTGAACTGTTATACGTTTATAGTAACACTCAGTTATACAAGTGTTACGAGTGGTGACTTTGCATTATTATCATCGTCGTGATCCTGATACTTATACTCCAGTGACACTCGCCTACAAAGTCCACGCATTACCAACAACTAATACAATCCAAAAAACACAAGAGAGTTACAGTGGTGACAGCGGTAAAGCGGAGCCATCTACCCGCTCGACGTTACTCTTGGTGGCAGCAGCAAAACGGTGACCTGCAACCCGTTGGCGTGATTGACTACTCGTCGTGCTGCTGATCATCCGGATGTCAACTTATATGATCGAGCCTGGTATGTTTCCTGCGTATTGTACAATTGTACGATAATTTTTGAACGCTATGCTGTTGTTGACTAACGCAGGTTAGTCAGTGTTCCCGTCTACTCTGTCTGTGTTTCCTGTTCAACTCCCTTGGTCATCTCTTCTCATCGACTTTCTGGGATCCTGTTCATCTTCTTCCTGTCTACCTTCGGCTTCTACCTGATGATCTTCTGTACCTGACGATCTTCTGTCAACCCATCTTCCCTCTACTGTGGTCATCCTTCTCATCCTGTCTCTGGACTTGTGCTACGTGAAGCTGCGCCTGCAAGGAAGCTGCCTTCGTGGGCTCCTCAACACAGTCTTCCCGGCAAACCTCGCCTGTTCATCTGTTACGTCTCTCCAGATTGTTAAGTCTACTTTTGAACTTTATTTTCCCTCTTTCTATATTACGTCTATTGTATGAATTATATTGCATTTTTGTGTGTGTATAAGACCATATGCTCTATTTTAAGTTTTTATGTTAGCTGTCATTATCACTGCATTCCATGATTTATACATATATAGATATAGGTATTGTGATAGCTTATAGTAGTATCTGTAGTTTGTTTTCTTTGCTTTACATTATACTACCCCTCCCTTTGTAGCAGCTGTTTTTATTTGTGTTGTCGGCAGACACTTTACTAAGCATAGTACATGTGATTCCATAGCTTTGCATTGCAAAGTTATAGTGCTCTCATCCTCCTTCAGTTCCCTGATCCGTTTTCATAGTTTTATTTCTCGTAGCCTTTTTGTCACTTACGTTATTTGGTTACTTTCACAATGCCTGACTCTGACATTGGTTCTACCTCCCCCTCCCTCCCTGGTGCTTTTGTCCCCATCCAATTCCCCCCATCCTTTTCGGGTGATGGCACCACTGATTTTCGCCAGTGGTGTCGACGCTTGGAAGTAGCAATTGATGCATGTCCCAGTTCAGATAATATTGATATGGCAAAACTGTTAGGGTCCCGTCTGCAGGGCGCTGCGTTCGCAGTTTGGGATGCTTTCCCTGCAGCAACTAAACAAGACTTCAAGAAGGCCAAAGAGCAACTTGAGAGAATTTTCTCAAAACAAGATGAGGTTACCTCTTTCCATAGAATGCTAAATGCTCGCCCCAGACAACCAAATGAACCCCTAGAAGTTTTTTTGTCGGAATTAAACCGCCTGACAACTCTAGCCTTCCCCAAATTAGATACTGCCGCCCGTGAGGACGAAATTTTTCGGAGATTTGTGGCTGGTCTCAGCCCAGATATGCAGGCAAAATGCCATGAGCATGGCGCTCGAAATACCGACGAAGCACTGAGCATAGCTCAACGCATTGAGCGTGCATCAGAATCACTAAAATTTTCCTCTCCTTTCTCTTCACAACCCAACCACAACCATGTTGCTGCTACTGCAACTGCTCCTTGCGATCCCCTTGACAAAATTTTACAACGAATCGACTCTCTTCAACTGTCAGTCCATGCCCTACAATCACAATATGACTCATTTCAGAATGCTCAGAGCGACGCATCTCGTTCCCGTCCTCGTTATCGTCCTGATTACACCCGGTCTCATTCTCGTGATCGTTACCGCTCCCCTTCTGTCCATGACCGTCATGATAGCTTCTATGGTGATACATATCATCGCCAGTCATACCCCCGACCTCGATCACCGACTCCTGATCGACGACATTATTCCCCTATGCCGCCCTCCCGCGGGCGAAGCCCAAGCCCATACCCCACTCGTCGCCATAGCAACAATTACACTGCCGATCCCTATTCGCGTGATTACCCTGCGTCACAGCGCGATTCTCCCCGCTACAGTTATAGCTCGCGTTACTCAGACGATAGACGTCATGACGATAGACGTCGTGACGATGTACAGTCGCGTTACCCAGAAGATAGACGTCGAGACGATGTCCAGTATCGTCATCGATCTCAAAGCCCTTTCTCCCGATCAATGCCTAGTGCAATGCGCCGCAATTCTCCTGCCCGCGTATCATTTCAGAACCAGGGAAACTAAAACAAGCTGAGAGCACGGGTCACCTGTCAGCATCCTCCACTGAGACCCAACCCCGCCCTTCCCCTCCCCCCGCTATTTCATCTCGTCTATTGATCTCCATTGGTTCAACTGCAATACATGCTCTTGTCGATACTGGTGCTACACTGTCACTCATTGATGAACAACTTCGCTTTTCTCTCCCCTCACTCTCTTCCCGACCATATCTATCATTGCCTACTCCCATCAAAGCTGTTACGGGTGATGTTGTAGATACATTAGGCTCTATTTTGGTTGACTTTTCTTCTCACTCGGCTCAATTTTCACACCATTTTCAGGTTGCACGTGGAATTCATCCTCAAGTCATCTTGGGATGGGATTTCCTATGTGCTCATCAGGCTTGCTTAGACTTGAATCAAGGCTCTATTTCACTGTCATCTATTTCCCTCCCTTTCGTAGAACCTGCCCTTACTGTTCCACTAGTTGTGTCCGCAGTCGTCGATGTCGAAGTTGTTATCCCTCCTTGGAGTGAAACAGTCCTCCCCATCTCCCTTGGCGAGACTTTTGTCAATTCCTCATCAGACATTGAAGGTGTGCTTGAACCTACTAACGAGTTGCCTGTTGTTGTTGCATGTACTCTCTCTTCAGTAGTTGATGGTGCAATCCCAGTTCGTGTAGCAAATCCGACATCATCGTCGATCACGTTGTACCCTGGGATGCCGCTAGGTGAATTTCACCCCCTCCTCGGCCGCTCTGGAGAACAATATTGTGCTTCGAATGTCACTCAACCTATCCCCTCTACCAACTCTCACACCTCTCCCTCATTCGATCTCTCTTCAACATCATTGACTTCTGATGAATGTGCTCAGGTTACTTCTCTGCTCAATGAATATAATGCAGATGTTTTCAGCCAGTCTGCTGATGATTATGGTCGCACTGATCTTGTTCAACATGTCATCCCTACTGACACCGCTCCTCCCATTCGACAACGTGCATACCGGACTTCTCCCAACATTCGCCAAGAAATCAAACAGCAATGTGATCGCCTGCTTGAGGCTGGAGTTATTGAACCTAGTTCTAGCCCTTGGGGCTCACCTGTTGTCATGGTGAAGAAAAAGTCTGGTTCATATCGGTTCTGTGTTGACTATCGCAAGTTGAATAGAGTTACATGTCCTGATTCCCATCCTCTCCCCAGAATTGATGACACGCTTGATGCACTTGCTGGAAATGTCTATTTCAGTACGATAGATTTGTCAAGTGGGTATTGGCAAGTTGCTATGGACCCGGATGACAAACCAAAAACTGCTTTCACTACAGGTACTGATTTGTATCAATTCACTGTGATGCCCATGGGACTTCGAAACGCCCCATCTACCTTCCAACGACTCATGCAATTAGTTTTGCGTGGTTTGCACTGGGATTCTGTGCTGGTCTATCTTGATGACATAATCATATTTGGCCGCACATTTGATGAGAAACTTGGTCGATTGCGTGCAGTGTTTGATCGTCTTCGGTCAGCTGGTCTCAAACTACGTCCTGACAAGTGTACTTTCTTTCAGAAGCAAGTTACATTCCTCGGCCATGTCATTTCAGCTGCTGGTGTCCTCCCTGACCCTACCAACATTGACAAGGTACGTTCATGGCCCACCCCTCGCAATGTCACTGAACTTCGAGCTTTCCTGGGTTTGTGTTCGTATTACCGCCGATTTGTGAAGAACTTCGCGCATGTAGCTCGATCGCTATATGCACTGACGATGAAAGGTGCCTTGTTTGAGTGGTCAGATGAGTGCGAGAAAGCATTTCGCACATTGCGAGACACGCTCACTTCACCCCCTATCATGTCATTCCCTGTCTTTTCTGAGCCATTCACACTTCATACTGACGCATCAAACTTTGCAATAGGTGCAGTATTGACGCAACGCCTCAATGGCAAGGAACATGTAATAGCATATGCTAGTCGTGCATTGTCGCAAACTGAGCGACGTTGGTCTACCTATGATCGTGAATTGTGGGCAATAGTTTGGTCTGTACGTCATTTCCGCCACTATCTGCTGACTTCCCCGTTTACCATCATCACAGATCACAAGCCTCTTGTCGGCCTCAGGCGGCTGCCTGTTGGTCACGACTCTGGCACGGCAACTTCACGACGTAGCCGATGGGCCCTCGAGCTAGAGACGTTCGATTGGGTCATCGAACATCGTGATGGTGCTCGTCATGCCAATGCAGACGCATTGTCTCGTGTACCACCTCCACCTGAACCACCTGAACCTCCTATCATATCTGTCGTCTCCATCCCTCCATCTCATTCACTACCTCCCCTCTCATCACCTCCACCTATCTCATCATCATCATGTTCATGTCACCATTCCTCACCTATCTCCCCTCCTCCTACCCAAACTGACAATCCTGCTGTCACAACTGACCCCACCCCCAGCCTGCCCTCACAAACGGCAACACCTCCTGGTAATCTTGATACACTGTGTGCATCATTGTTGGCTGATGGTCATCGTCTCCATCAAGCACAACAATCTGACCCCACTTTGAGCAAAGTAATGTCTTGGATTCGATCTGGTTCCATTCCCCCTCGATCTGCCATCCCTAGGTATGAAATTCCCCTGCGTAAATTTCATACTGAACTTGAACGCTTAGAAATTCATGACGGACTGCTATGTCGCATTCGACGCCTCCCTTCAGGCGCTATGAACAGACAAGTTGTCATTCCACATTCACTCATCCCATTGGTGCTCTCTATCCTCCATGGTGGACCATTATCTGGTCATTTCAGTGCTGATAAAGTCTTACAGAAGGCTGATCAGATGTGTTACTGGCCTGGAATGCGTAGCGACATTGCAGATTTTTGCAACCGCTGCCTCCCATGTCAGGTAAGGCGCAACCCTGTCCCTGCTCACAGAGCCCCCCTCAAACCCATCCCCTCCTCCCGTCCCTTTCAGCGCATTGGTGTTGACATAACTGAGTTACCCCTCACCCCTCGTGCAAATCGATACGTACTTGTCGTAGTTGACTATTTCACAAAATATGTCAACCTCTACCCTATGCCAAATCAGACAGCGACTTCTGTAGCAGACTGCCTATTCGACAATTTCATTTGTCAACATGGCATTCCTGACTCCATTCATTCTGACCAAGGTCGACAATTTGAGTCGAATCTCATGTCTACGTTGTGTGCAAAACTTGGAATTTCCAAAACACGCACCACCCCCTACCACCCTCAGTCAGATGGTTTAGTCGAAAGACATAACCGCACCCTTAAACTTGAACTTGGTAAACGCCTTTCCTCCGCCCTTACTGACTGGGACCTTGTTCTCAGCCAGCATCAATTTGCGTACAACACTACACCTAATTCCACTACAGGTTTCACCCCCTACTTTCTTGTCCACGGACGTGAAGCTTCCACCCCTCTCTCAGTCTTGACCTCATCTGACCCCGTTGCAACATCACACACACCAGATGATTACGCAACAACCCTCCTTCGCCGTTTGCACTCAGCGTTTGAGCACGCCGATGCAAAGACCGAACGAGCGCGACACTCACAAAAAGCGCATTATGACAGAACCACACGTTTCATCCCATACGAAGTAGGAGACAAAGTGCTTGTAACTGTTCCAACTCGTGAAAAGCTCTTTGCGAAATGGAAAGGCCCCTATCGCATAATGCGGAAAGATGACAATGGTATTCTGTACCACCTTTCAGATTTGTCTAATCCCAGCTCTCCCCCTAAAGTTCTCCACTACAACCGCCTCAAACCCTCTCTTGAACCCACATCACAACCCGCGCCCCCCTTCACTCCCAACCCGCCCTCTCCACCTACATCTGAGGAACAAGTTGTTTTTCACATACCTGTGTTTCCACTTCCTACCTACTCGTCTTCTCAACCAACTGCTGAAGCTCCATCTCCTCCTCCTCCTCCTCTTCCACCTTCCCATGATGCCCATGCCCGGAATCATGACCCTCACACCCACACCCGTAGTGGTCGGTTAATTAAGAGACCTGATTTTTATGGTATTCCCCTTTACTGAGATAATTACACGTGGACAATGGCTGTACTACGTTATTAGTTATGATAATAATGATGTAATTCTAATACTGATGCCTAGTTATAGGATATGTTTATCCTAAAAGAAATTGATTTTGCCTTAATGTTATGTCTCTTGATGTCTGCTGACTTTATATGATGGTTAATTTTGTCTTAACTGGCATTTCCGGATTAGGTGAAAGCTGAATTCACCGATTTCAAAGTTTTTCATACAACAGGTTAAGTCCTTATTGTATGATCATAATGTTACACAGCCGACAATTGTTACGATAACTTTCGTGTACTTGAATTACATTGATATTTTATGTTTGTCTTGTGTTTTTATGCCATTTTGTTTACTGTAATCAGTTGATTACATTATCATGTTTGTATTTATATCATGTTTCATATGTTGAACTATGTTTCCAGTATCAGTCAGTCAATCATTTTAATCAACGCTTTCACTCAGTTTGCCAATTTTGATTATTTTTGTTAAGATAATCACATCTTATGTGTTCGATTATACGCTTTTGAGATTACAATTTGTACATTCCCTTGCAATATTTAAGACTAATGTTTGTTTAAATTTCTTATATGAAACGAGGACGTTTCTTTTTGAAATGCCGGACGAATGTAAGACCCAAATTGTGTCTTTTTCCCCACTCCTCACTTCCCACTGTAGATGTCCTTGCAGTGCATTATAACACAGGACGCACTGGTTTATTTGGAAAGTGGTCAGTCCCCACTGACCCATGCCACCCACCGATTATGAGCCCCTTTGTTTAGACTTCTCCCTAAAACACTTGACGGGCACATTCCTTTGTGCTGAGACCACTATTACATAATAGTGAGTTCATTCATAAACTCTCATGACCAAATATGGTATAAAGACTTTCCCCTTCCCAAATTTGGATTGCCTTCTAAGAAATATCCTGCATATGTATTAGTGAATAATAATCTCCTCCTTCATTTTATGTAAAGTACCAACGATAATATATTCACAAGTTTAAGTATAAATGTCCCTGCAAATCCATACTCTTGGTTCTTGTTCAGCCAAACTTACACTGGTTCGGCCAGGCCTCTTGCCACCCGGCAGAGGGATATCAGCGATACACTCCAGCCCCGATTGGGAGCATAACAGGGAGTGCCAAGTGTTCATATATTGAGATTGTACTTTCACCAAGTTCCTGTATTACTACCAATAAAGTATACATTCTGGCTGAACTGTACTTTCCTTCGCGTCTCTTCGTCATCATTATCATTGTGTTATCCAGCTGAGACTGTCATCGCACATTCTACTGAACTGTTATACGTTTATAGTAACACTCAGTTATACAAGTGTTACGAGTGGTGACTTTGCATTATTATCATCGTCGTGATCCTGATACTTATACTCCAGTGACACTCGCCTACAAAGTCCACGCATTACCAACAACTAATACAATCCAAAAAACACAAGAGTGTTACAATATGATAAAAATCAAGTTCTTTACAAGTACGCGAGCACACACAATATTATCATTAAAGACATAAGGACAATGCAAGTCAATTTATTTGGCAACTTTCTCTGCTTCCTGTGCCGTATTAAAAGTGCTCTCGATGTAATAATTCATTTGGTTGATTACAACGTGACTGCAGAGAAAACAACATACCGACGTAAGAGTGGTCTATTGTCACAGCGAAATACTTTGGCTTACACTTTACAGATTTATAACGCATTTTGTAGTCTAGCCCATGTGGATAACGATTTAATAGATAAATATTGAGAGGGGTTTAGTTCGAAAAGACAAGAGCCAGAGAACGATAAGGACACGTCACAACATTTTCTATAAAGTACGCCGTAAATATCGCTGTCCACAGGAATGCACTGGTACTCTGAGCAGGAGGCCGATTTAGACCACCGTGACCGCTGACAGTATAGTCGCCTACAGCGGGCGTTGTTTCGGTAAACAGTATTGGTTTCCACGGAAACGTAGATTTCCATGTTTTAAGTATTCGCGCGAAAACCACCCTCAAAACTTGTACACGTATCTTTTTATCCTCAAACTCGCCACGGAAACCAAGGCGACAACAATCGCCTTTGTTTGCGTACCCGTGGCCCAACAGCGAGACACGCCCAACAGCTGGTTACTTTTCTGACGTCATACTTGTAATCGACAATCACATGCCAAGCGCTGATGAGCAAGAGAACAAAAGCGCTAGTTCATGTCTTCAAAAGGCCATAAATAGCGGCAAGGACAATGACTTGACAACAACTCGTCGAATCACGTGACAGGGTCACCATCGATGATTTTGTCGGTTGATTTCCACCTGGTAAAAACGATGTCTTTGCAAATGTATCCATGATACATACCCTTGACATTTCTTACGGGGCCAAATGCATATCTACATACGTGTCATATATTTCGTAATATTTTTGTTTACTATTTTTCTTCAGACTAATTGATGGATACGCCCACAAAAAAAAAAAAAAAAAAATCCCTACCAAGATTCTGCCAGTGATTTCATATGTCAATCATTGCTATAAAGTAAATGGTTAACAAAAGACATTGAAATGCACAGTACCAAAGACTGGGCATAACTTGCATCATGTTTCCATGTTACTGACATGATTGACAAAGGTCATTGCAAGGAAGCATGCAAGTTATGCTCAGTCAGAAGGAAGGTGCGCATTCCAATGTATTTTGTTAATCATACTGCCCTACTTTGGCAAAAGGAAGCAAGTGACAAAAGTGACATTTCTCGTAAAAGAGCAAAATGTGTCTGTCATTTACACTGACGTCAATGGACTATCATGATGATGTCTTATCTAACATATCTCTTATCATAATAGGATGAGTGTTTCTGCATGAAATTTGGCCCAGAAGAAGAGATTATTTTGTGAATTATGAAAGCATCAAAAACTCAAATTCGGATGGTATGTCACTTGCTTCCTTTTGCCAAAGTAGGACAGCATAATTAGGAGTGGTATAGCTACATGCACGTTTTATCGTTCATATTTTCGGGGAGGTGATCACCTCCCTGATGTATTCTTTGTCTCGGGCAAACTTGAATAATGAATAATTGAGATGACTACGCTTTTTTCGGTTCAGTTTATTTTTTTTTTTCAAGATTCGCATCGCTGTAGTTCTAAATACACGAAATGAATTATCGCTCGGATCTTTCAAATAGCACTGATATACAGAGTTTGATAATTATCGCAGTAAAGGACATTTACGAATAGCATTTACGAAAAGAAAATACCGTATAATCAATGCAATGTGTGGCAAAACATTACCCCTTGCAGCAAGTATTTGGTTGCTGCCTATCGGTTTGCCATGGGGTCTATAGAGTCATCGAAACCGATAATAAATTGTATGTACCTGTATGAGGAAATAAGGGGCCCATGGTAACGACACAGCGCCTCTTGGCTTTTCCTTTCGTCTAACCAGGGAGGAGCACCTTCCTGGTCGAACAATTGAAGCTCCTTGGTCTATTAGACAGGGAGGTGAACTGGTCTAGATAGCTTCATGGTCTAACTAACCTCGTGCGTATAATTCAAAATGTGAGCAGGAAGGAATGCATCTACAGTTAGTGAGGAGTGTGGGGGAGGGGCGAAATTAACAACAAAGACACGGACCTCAAGGCGGTTATAACAATTATACTCACCTCTCCGACAATCAACGGATTTATTTTTTCCCTTTCCTTTCCCGCGATAAGCGCATTTTCTTGGAAAACGAAGGGGGGGGGGGGAGAGAAGAAAATTCTTCTGAACTTATCTTGGCCAAATATGTACCAAGCTCCTCCGCCTCGCCGTTGAGGATATCGCGGCTTTTTAATGGCGATAAGTGATCGGATGGGAGCATTCATTAGCAGCGCCCTGGCTACCGTTTGCAGAAGATTTTTGCTTGGACACCTAACACGAGGTGATAAGCCCCGCTGCATGACTTCGCACTCTACATTATCCGTCCTGGCATGGCGGAGGACGACTTATGGTTATTTTTGGTTGAAACGCCTCCTTTTAAATGTATATAGCGCTGACTTAATCCATAAGTCAAGAGAGGGTGTGAAGAGGGGATAAGACCAGATGGAAGGTTATCACTTGATTTATTTTTAATCTTGAGAACCAATTATAACTTATAATCTCACTTGTTGCGACACGCAATTGAAGTTCTCTTGTTTGAACACACGTTGCACATCTTACTATATCTGACATATATTGCAATACGTCGGACTATGTCATCTAATTTACAGTTGAGGTTCGACTATCATCATAACACTATCGGGGAAATGTGTGAAACTTTTTGAGAGTTATCACGTGCTTGCTTTAATATCTGTTGTTGATAACGCTTCGACATTCCATGTTTGTTTGTTGCTGTTGTGTCTGTTTTTATCGTTTTACTCAAGCATTGGAGTTTCATCTTCCAAATGTCCTTCTCACGATGGTAAGTTAATTAAGCGGTTGTATAGCTGGAAGACATTATTGCCGAGTTTCCGTTTTTGAGAATATTGCAAATCACTGCACGTTTCAACTTTAAAGGGAAGATAAACCCCAAGAGCAATGTGGATTGAGTGAAAGCAGCAACATTAGTAGAACACATCAGTGAAAGTTTGAAGAAAATCGGACAATCGATGCAAAAGTTATGAATTTTTAAAGTTTTGGTGTTGGAACCGCTGGATGAGGAGACTACTAGAGGTTATGACGTATGAGTGGACAACAATACCAAGAAAATATAAAGAAAATTCTACAAAAATCCATTTTTCATGAAAATAACAAATTCCATCAACTTGATATTGACATATGTTAAGGGTAGCAATTATTCCCCCTGCTTTCTGAAAGAGGTTGGTCCATTGCTCTTTCACGATTCTAGAAAAGTGAATTTTTGTTGAATTTCCTTTATATTTCCTTTGTATTGTTGTCCACTCATACGTCATATCCTCTAGTAGTCTCCTCATCCAGCGGTTCCAACACCAAAACTTTAAAAATTCATAACTTTTGCATCGATTGTCCGATTTTCCTCAAACTTTCACTGATGTGTTCTACTAATGTTGCTGCTTTCACTCAATCCACATTGCTCTTGGGGTTTATCTTCCCTTTAAGTATAACAGATCTGTTCTGGGTTTGTTGTTGTTGTTGTTTTTTGTTGTTGTTGTTGTTTTTTTTTTTTTTTTTTTTTTTGCTCTCTTTCTCTCTTCAATATCGAGGAGAATAGGAGTAACCCTTACTTCCTTTACTTCCTCTACAATCACTTAATGACTACATGATGATTTCTATACAATTAGTAAATAGCTGCTTGCTCTGCAATGTCGGAAATGAATGATATATATTAAAGAAGAGACAAAGTTAATAAAAAAAAGGTGCGGCTGGTAGTGCAAAGAGGCGTCATCTTATGGTAACGAGCACATAGGGTCCCGTATTCCGTTGGAAAAAAAAAAATAATGACGATACTAATACAACTCAACGATACTTATAAAACCAAACTCAATGCATTATTCATCGTTTATGTCTAAAAATTATCCAACAAGATTTGGACATCTCGATTTGCCTTCAGCGCAACACCCCATAAAAAAAGGAAAAAAAAGAAAAGAAAAAGAAAAAAAGACTCCAAAGCACACAAGACAATAACTCCGACAACGCAATGACGGTTAAAAAACGGCAAAGACAAAACTTCTTTCTCATTCCTTGTCCACCGACATCCTCATATTTTTGTTTCCGAAAAGTTCATGATTGCAACAATCATAGCTAATTCATCATTTTTACGACAAGAGAAGAGAAAAATCCACTGAAACAAGAGCTACCCCGAAACACTTTTTATATTCCTTCGGTTCGCGTTTGAAGTCCAGGCATGGAGCGCTCGGGGCATGGAGCTAAATTGTGTTATATCGCATTCAATTTCAATATGATTACATAGGGGCTGTTTGATACGCCGATGGCTCAATGAATTTTGAAAGGTTACACGAGCAAAAATTGTTTTTATTGCAGGCCCATAAATTTGATAAACGGGGATACCCTGTAAATTTGAATCAATCCTCGAATTGATCCCTGTCATAAAACATGGTTTCATTTGTTCCGCTGCTCGACAATTTTGATCAGCAGGGATACGGCCGGTAGGTTTTCTTTGATTTGTTTCCCCGGTTTAAATATGCCCCCCCCCCCCACCAAACACATATACATACACACTTTATTTTCGCAGACGTCTTTACAGGACAAATTTATCCTGCTTTCGTGTCGTTCATCGTTCGCTGCTTCCCATTCCTGTCTAGACAATTTATATTGGATGGAGAAGGTGCAGCTAAAAACTTTAAGAGACAACCCGTTAACATCAAGTTAGCTCTAAATATGGGTCATTCAAACAGACAGATGAAAGAAATATGTGGAATTAACACTCCTCAAACATTTTAGAGAATAGTCATGCTGATCACAGGCCCATTATGCATGCATACGCATGGGGTGACGTCATCACCAAACAAATAAGTTCAATATTTTCACTTGTTCACAGTAAGTATCCGTCTTTAACAGAAATTCAGGCAGAAAATGATATCTTTGAATTCATGACGCGCAGGTATTTTAGCAATAAATGATGGCTTTTCATGGGGAAATGAAGTGGAATTTCGGAATTTACGGAATTAGGATGGACAATTACAGGTAAAATGATTATTTCACATTTTTGACGCATATTGTAATAGTATCTATACTCTACTGTCGAAGCTGAGAGGTGATATATAAATAAATACAGTACATCACCGTTTCACAAAAGCATGTTAAACCCAACATGCCAAACAAAATAATTTTCCCTTTATTAACCAATTTTCATGTAACTTCTGTTTTAAGGTTTTGTTTGAATTTCTGTTTACCGAGTTCGCTTGCATGGAAGGAAGATTGTACTCTTATATAAGAAGGTATTACAGGCAAGGCTTTGTTCGGATCGATGGAATTCTAAGCAGGAATGATTCTTTTTCTCTTACTCTTTATTTCTTCTGCTTACCAATCCATTCATATCCATTTATCTATTGATCTGTTTCCCCGTTGGAACGTAGATGCACTACCTTTGTCTGTTCATCTGCCAAGGTTTTTACCCTTTTTATCGGAAGTAGCGTGGATAAAGAGGATAACCTTCGCATATAAACATCCATTGTGATAGCTTGTATCTGATCCTTAACATGTGCTATTTTTTCCGGGCTGAACAGTGGCGACAAGTCGCGGGCAAAAGTCGTTCATTACCGTTGGCACTATGTTTGTCTGTACACTGTCAATGCCACTTTAAGAATATGGTTCTGAGGGGGTTAAAGCTTAAACACGGCTTTGAGGGGATTTCGCTCCCTCGGATCCACATATCTGGTCTCATTTCGGCGAATACATGTCATACGATCAAACTTTGCCCAAATCCTCTGCAACTTTAACAAATGACAGCATTTTGTTGTTTTCTTTAAATCTAGTATTGGCTTTATTCATTGAAGAGGATAACTGAGATTTTTTGCTCTAATGGGGGTAAGACCTCCTCAAAACAAACGCATCTAGTCGACCAACAAGATAACTTTACGAGCAGCGATGCGACTTGCAGCCTGCCCGTGGAACGAAAAAAAAATAAAAAATAAAAAGAAGAAAAATTGGGAAGTCGCTATCAATGTTAATGTGTCTGTAAATGTGAAATCACAGCAAAACAATGAAAAAATACATGAGAAAAAAAGTAAAAAGTATGCCAAAAGTCAACATAGATCCGTCACAAAAGGAAGGTTTTTAAGAACTCGTACATTATTCATTTTCGATAATGCACGTCTGCTCGTCTAATTGGAATATTTCACAAATCCAGTGAAAACAGAGCTGGAGCATTCTGGTACCTAGACTCATGTCCTGACTGCATTTACGATAAATCGTTTAGAAGTAATATAGATAATCAAAATCCAAGAGAATAAACTTGAGGGGAACAATAAGGATGACCCAAATGACTAGCGACATACTTTGAACTAGAGCCAGACGTTGACGCATATCTAATCTCTATTGAGACCTGGGGGAATTCCTGTAAATATCTTTAATCAATACGGATCCGTAAATAGCAGGTAAAATCCGTCTATGACCTCTCCTCCCCCACACTTGCTTCGTAATTATAGAAGTATAACTAACTAAACCAAAAGCGCGACCTTCATCAGTCTTACGCGAGTATAGGCCTACATTACTAGTATACTCTGGCCTAAATAATGTCCCCATTTCGATGGATGTGTGAGAACGCTTATTAGCGGGGGTCTCGAATCCTCTCCGGACCACCGCGTCAAGAATGACATTGTCACCGTATACTAGCAGTTTGCCAATGGCAGCAAAGGAGTTAAGTGATGATTGGGCGGAATACATGTATTGAGGGTGGGTGGTTCTAAAGAAAAGAGATATAATGCAGTATTATTAAAGGGAAGGTAAACCCAAAGAACAATGTGGATTGAGTGAAAGCAGCAACATTAGTAGAACACATCTGTGAAAGTTTGAGAAAAAACGGACAATCGATGCAAAAGTTATGAATTTTTAAAGTTTTGGTGTTGGAACCGCTGGATGAGGAGACTACTAGAGGATATGACGTATGAGTGGACAACAATACAAAGAAAATATAAAGGATATTCAACAAAAATTCACTTTTCTAGAATTATGAAAGAGCAGTGGACCAACCGTTTTCAGAAAGCAGGGGGAATAATTGCTACCCTTAACATATGTCAATATCAAGTTGATGGAATTCGTAATTTTCATGAAAAATGGATTTTTGTAGTATTTTCTTTATATTTTCTTGATATTGTAGTCCACTCATACGTCATAACCTCTAGTAGTCTCCTCATCCAGCGGTTCCAACACCAAAACTTTAAAAATTCATAACTTTTGCATCGATTATCCGATTTTCTTCAAACTTTCACTGATGTGTTCTACTAATGTTGCTGCTTTCACTCAATCCACATTGTTCTTGGGGTTTATCTTCCCTTTAAGGTCAGTGTCGACAGATTATCCACGCAGCTCGCCCAGACAGCGAGTGACTGATCCTTATAAGAAGAATTTTCGTGGGCGTAATGCACAGACCATCTGACTTTCAGCTACACTTGTATAACACCGCATTGCACTTAAAGGTAGGGAATCCCATTTGCATGCCTCAAATGAAGAGTTGTATAAATACAGTGGTATGTTGAAGAGAGTATCATTTTAGAAACTCCCATAAAGTATTGAAAGTGGAAGGTAACATTTAGTACATTTTTATTGACCGTTAGATTTTGAATTGAATTTTTTTCGGGGCTCACCGTAAATTCCAGTATATTACTAGGCTATGAGACCCATGCACTGCATGTGTGTCCATCATGTATATTTTGTGAAGAAAGTTCATCAAAACTTACAAACATTTCTATATACATTCTTGCCACACACTCTATATGTTATTACATCAGCTCTTATACTTTTAGATTTGTGTTTATAGATAAAAAAATACGGAAGACTGCAACAAAAAGTCTTAAGTGTGGCTGACACACAGAACTACTGAGTAGTTGAGTTTTGTGCATTATTCAAATTGTAGATAACTGTTGACTTCCAAATTTTTCAGCAGTGGCCTAAACAAGTCCCCCGAGGTTCATATTTAATGTTTTGCTGCATTTTGGGAGGTCTGTAAAAGGTATCCCCTACCTTTAACTTATGGCTGAATACTGTCTGGGGGTCTTCCCCTCTCTCGAAGCATTACAGGCCGATCAATACTTGTGTTACAATTACAGAAAACAATGGCTTTTCTGAAGTTTACTTTGACGCGAGGGCTTTGTCTCGCAAAATTCAGCTATTTATACAGAAAGAAGAAAAACAAATTATATCCATAAACATTCGAAAAAAAAAATGGAAGGTTTCCATGACGCGGGGATGTTTTCGATTTTATCGATGTGTTCAAAATATTATATTTGACCTGTCGGTCAATATTGCCAGTAATGTTGTACAGATGAGGTTACATGCACTTTGGTGAATCCATGCTAAAGCGTTCTGCGAAAGCAGGAAATAAGTCTTACAATGTGAAATCCGGCTTCTTCGCATACCGATGTGGTTCCTGTTTCGTACCACCATGATCATTCTTCTCACGAAAGAACAGAGGTGTTAAAGCATTGGGCACGCTGCTGGTGACTGCAGAATATTTTGGTCTATGTTATTCATTGTGCTCTTATACTTACTTTCTTCTTTATTTTTCTTCTGCTCATTTTGTTCATGTTATACTTGATCATCTTCTTTAGCAAACATGTAAAAACATAATTATAGGTTCTTCTCTGTTATTCTTCGCTGGTCGAAGTCCGGGGAGGGGGGGGGGGAGCATGCAGCATGTTTGAGATGCTTAGAATGAACAATGGGGGGATGACGAGTAAAATGCATCAAAGCATGCACGTCATGATCATCATAAAGAAACGAACTGGTCCCAGATCACACAACCAGCATTCACAAAGCTAAGCAAGACTCGTGCCTAAATCCTAAACCAAACAGCAGTCCGAAACCATATCCTTCTATTTATAACTGCTTTGCTCTATTTCTGTTCTACAAGCAGCAATTAATCATGTTTATAGATCAACCAAAAGCATGGGGGGGGGGGGGGAAGAAGATCAGCGTTTCGCTTTATAGAGGGGTAATAATCAAAACACAAGTCTGATTAAAAGACTACAGAAATATCATATGAATGCCGCCACATAATTTCTTGGTTGAGAAGTGGGAGTCCCGTGTGCCCTAGGTATATGTCACAATCTATGTGCGTGACATCCCTTTAATATAGAGTTTGGACAGAAAAGGAAAGGGGAAGAAGTTAGAGAGCATGGTATCTGGATGGATGAAGAGAAAGGAGATGGAGGAGGAGGAGGAGGAGGAAAGTAGTGAAAAAAGAGAGAATGGGAGAGAGAAAGAAAAAGAGAGAAAGAGGTGTGGGGTCTGGTCTTCGTGGGTCAACTCAGGTCAGAACCTTGAGTGACCCTCCTCAAGGCAACGAGTCACCTCGCTGGGGTCAGGCCACGTTGACCATCTAACGACTGTGCTGAGGAGCGACCACACCAAAGAACGGACGTGGTTCTCGAAGCTTTCCTTTTTTAAAACTCTCTCAACAACAAAGCACATGAAATACACGCTTCGTATAGACTGCTATAATGGTAACAAGAAAATCTGCAACACTAAAACTCAAGAGCTCTAAAATCCCAATTAACTAAGCCTCATTTGATCTAAGGTATAAATATTATTTCATCGTTTTTAAACAACTCGATCTTTTATCATGTTCAGAATGAGGATTTAAACACGAACATGGCCTATTTTCAATACTAGTATTATCAAAACAGTCCTTGTTTGGTTATATGAATATAAATCAACGTCTTCCGAATATGATCCCTTGTTTTGCTGATTCCATCAAACATTTTAGATAAGAAGACTCAACATAACATGATATATTCAACAGCCACCAAATAGTTACAGTGTATATACTGTAGGCCTTATTATAAGTTTGTTTTGTTCCCATTTGTTTCAATTGACAAAATGTACAGAAACAATTTTATCCAGACATCTCTTAATTGGTGAAAGTAAATCGATAAGTAAACAGCTAAACAGTATACATTAACTTAAGGAAGTAAAACGGTAGGCCATATACTCACAATAATCGATAAATGATTGAACATAAAAATAATGAAAGGTGACTTGTAACGACTAAAATACAAATGCAGTGAAAATTCACCGTTGCATGAGGTAGCCAGACAATACAATGCAACAAGTCTTGAAGGCATTTAATGTATAGGCCTAAATAGTTTATGGCACCCCCCCCCCCCCCCCTCCGTCCTTTCTCGTCAGGTCAAGATGAGGCTAATGGAAGGCCGGAAAGTAGTTCTCATGATGGAAAAAGGAAGAGATATGAGCACTTGTTACAGCTTTAGAAAATTACATCTATACATGACAAGATATACTGATAATCCTGTAGGTATGATTTGTATCTTCATTTGATCATTGATTTTGGGCTTTGCTACTGTGCGAAATCACAGACAGGGGACATATTGCATAAAACCAGGGAGGTGGAAAACTTTCCACCTCCCTGATAAAACTAAAGTGACGATCACATTTTTTTTTCTTCAGAACTGCATTTGTAGGATGGGTCAAACTGAAATGAGAACCGTTATAGGCTCACCCCCCCCCCACACACACACACACACTTCCATACACTTCCATAGTAATACTATCATAGTATTTGTCAAAGATCAATAATGCTTATGGAACTTGTGAGTTGTTTAGCATGTAACTGACCTACATTGCTATTTGCACCGGGAGGGTATCTGCTACAGTGTACGGGTGTATTTACAAATAAATACGGTCCTGTGTTTGGTACATTACACCAGACAATGACCAACGATTATGTAAAGTATAACCCCTTGACCTGAAACTCCACAAAATACCCCGGACCGTGTCGATGGATTCTTTCTTAATGCTGTTGTTGTTGTTATTATTATTATTATTATTATTATTATTATTATTATTATTATTATTATTATTATTATTATTATTATTGTATTAGTTTGCTTGGTTTTCAGTTTGATTTGATTTGGTTGGTTTAGGTTGCTTTGCTTTGCTTTGCTTTGCTTTGCTTTGCTTTGCTTTGCTTTGCTTTGCTTTGCTTTGCTTTGCTTTGCTTTGCTTTGCTTTGCTTTGCTTTGCTTTGGTACCGTTTGGTTTGGTTCGATTTGGTTTGGTTTACGTTGTAGTTTGGTTTGGCTTGGTTTGGTTTGGTTTGGTTTGGTTTTGGTTTTCTTCTTCTGCTGTTGTTGTTGATTTGAGAAGATGTTCAACGAGCAGAATGTTCACTTATTTCGTCATACACGGAACTATACGTGATATCTCGCCTAATCCTTGGGTCTGGGCATGGAGCTACATCCACGGTCTGGGCATGTGGAGCTACTACATGTAGCTCCATAGTCTATATAGGTGACGTACAATATGCCCGACATGGAACACTCTCTCGTACCAGTAATTTTAATTGGCGAACGAGGCAATCTGCAAAATCCATTAATGGTCAAAATGTATAGATGCGTCTCCAGGCGTCCTCTGGTAAAAGAGGAAGAAGAAGGTACGGTTGGAAAGACATCTAATTGAGCTATATAGGCAGGTTGACAACGGTCTCGAATGACCTCGATATATTTAAAGACATGTCTGCACCATATATTTACATCCATCGTATCTGTATCGATTACAAGCATTCGGCATTCACGCCCGTCATATGAGAACAACGTATAGTCACCGAGCCGTATCACTCGTGATAAAAGAATAGCTTCGAGAACTATAAACAGATTGATATAGCTCCAGATTTTGTTTTCTTTTTACTTCTGATGTGACAATTGCCTTAATTATTCACAGTAACTCATATAACGCTTTCTCCAGGGAAATACTTCTCCGTTTAATATGTTCATTTCGAAACGTATTATGCATACTAATAGGTCCTAAAAATTATTCAGAATGTTTGAAATTGGCCGATTTTGTATTTCCGTAGATCATTGCATAGGTTATTTATTCGGCTTATTCCGATAGCCAAAATCGCCATTAACTCTTCATCTCCTCCCCTTCCCCATCCATTAACAACAACAAAATAAAACAATAACAAAAGAAAATCGTCCGAATAAACAACTTGCGAAGTCTACATCAAAGACTAAGCGCATAAGTCGGATGTCCGATCGTATCAACCTGACCTAGTTAGGGGCAAGTTTCGCTAGCTCCAGATCGATGTCAGTCAAGGTGACCGGGAGCTGGAAAAACCTGCCCTCACTCCGGGCGCATGTTTGGGATACGATGACTGTTCGTATATACTTTAGGTTCCTACACACCGTCGTTTTCTTAGCATATAACGTGTGAATGTTTCCTCGCCTCATTTTAAGAGAAGTAAATGCAATCTAACACTGTAACTAATCATTTCAATGTTGTGTGTTACACATGCTCGGAAGCTTTTAGGAAACTGTGCCAGGCCCATACACCATAGCTCGATGCATACATCAGAGTCCCTTTACCCATCGATAATTGCAAATTCAGAAAATTAGAGCTTTTTTTATGCAGACTTTGAGAATCAAAAAACGACTTTGAAAAAGAATAAGGGAGTATGAAATCTGCCAACGCGTTAATTCTTGTGGCGACTTTTGCCATGTCTGCTACCGTTATGTTTCGTTTGGCTTCCACGCGTTTGTTGTAGTTACCCCAAGATCTTATTTGGATAGGTGAAACGCGGCGCATTGTCCGAAAGCAATGTCTCCACACACGATTGTTCATTATCTCCTTTTGTATTGGAAGATTATGCGCAGTTCTTGAGAGGAGACTAATCCCGCATGCTGTTAACTTGTCCCAGTGAACTTTTTAGGAAGTTCACTCGGCCGCGAGCTCGGCACGCGACACGCGACGCCATTTCGATTCGATCGTACCAGGGAGGTGAGACTCACCTCCCTGATCGTACCAGGGAGGCGGAGAATCCATCTTCTCAACCGTACCTTCCTCATCGTTCAGTCCTGCCATGTCAGAGCAGGGAGGTGGCTTCCACCTCCCTGGTCAGAGCAGTAAACGAGGCCTTCCTTCTCAGCCTGGCTGTCGAAGACGCGGGCATCGACGACGACGACGAGGAGTTGAATTCCAATTAGAGTTGTGTCGTTTTGTGTGGTGCAAGAATGGCTCACTAGGCATGACGTAACCATTACACGCTACAGTGTCTTTCGGAAGGTGGGAACATGGAGCTACCAGTCTTTTTGGTAGCTCCATGGTGGGAACTATCATTTTCTGTATTTCTCACTACTAGTACTCGATCATAAATTCTCGGATTAACATCGTTGCTAAAGACATAATTTGTTTAACCTGGGCATCGTCATGTTAGAACTGCTGCTTTTATACGCAGTAAACCTATCACAATGGAACATGCATCGCAGACGTTGCAGTTTTATCGCAGATGATAGGCCTGCTCAAATGGTTTATATTGATATGGGCCCTACTCAATTCCTCGGGTCAGCTCAATGATAGACAGACAATTTCCTCGGTGGGTAGCTGCAGTGGCGGATCCAGAGGGGGTGCAAGAGGCGCACGCCCCCCCCCCCTTTATTTATCGGTAAAACAAAAGAAATAAAAAGAAAAAAATGAAATGAAACCCGGAAGTGGCACCAAAATATTAGTTGCGCCCCCCCCCCCTCCTCCCCTTTACAGAATTCCTGGATCCGCCCCTGAGCTGATTGCCTTTTCAGATCCCAGATTCTAGTTCTGAGAGAAAAAAGTGCTGACTTCCGACGATTTCTCACCATCAGACAGACACTGAGACAGCGTCGTCAGGCGTCATAACAAACATCACGCAGCCCTGAAAGCAGGGTAACTGGCGTTCACCGATTCCACCACGAACAATGCCAAATCGCAATCATTGTAAATGCCTATACTACCAGGATAAATTTCGGTCTATATAAGTAATCTTGGAACACACATGGAACTATTGTAACAGACTATAAATTCACCAAAACAAGAGGAAACTGCGTTTGTTTGTTTGTTTTTTTATTAATCGTGAGCTCTAAGCATTAATCATTCTTCGCGTCTCGGAAATGAGACAGACCCGTCTGTTGTTGGCAGACAAACATTCACATATGAGTAAGAGAAAAACAATTCACACAATACCCTTTTGCAATGCCCTTATTGGGCCATTCAGATACAGTACGCTGATACAGACATCTACACTGCAGCATTGTGCCATCGATTCTTTCTCTTCTTCTTCTTTTTTTCAGAGCAATTACGAGAATGTTGTGTCGCGTTGTGGATCAATAATATGTCATGCAGCACGTAAATACTACGCGAGGAATTTAATCGATTCTATTCATTTATATCACATGTGTGTACGATTGCCTTTTCCAAGGGAAAAAGGGCGCAGCGATGACACACATTTTATGTGGTAAATCAATTCGACGGATTTCTCGCTCAACTGCAAAATATGACTCGACGAGGCTGCATAGAAACTTCGACATCCCCTCCAAAATGAATAAATAAATAAATAACAAAATATGAAGAATACGACAAAGAATAAGAAAGAAGAACAACACAGAAGAAGCAAGGGTTTACGACAGCACAAAGTAAATTTCATGAAAGTTTGGTAGAACACAAACAAAAATAATGTAGACGAAATGAGATTGTGGGGAAACCTTGCATCAATCACAGGAAACAAATGTAGCAAGTACAGGAAACATGGGCACATTCACGGAGAGCACACAAAGCGACAAACAGACAAACAGAGAGACAGATGTATACAACAGCGTAGACGTGTTGCGAACCCAGCAGCTCGCGGTCAAAGCACGGTTAGAGACAAAAAAAAACAACAAAACAAAACAAACAAAAAAAAAAACTCCGAACAGAGACCCTGGGAGGATAACTTTGCGTGACCCCGATGGGTTTCAGCCGGGGACCGACTGACGACGCACAATGGTTTCTTTTGTGCATAGGCGAACTAGCTCTATGCAAATTCACTTCTCCCCCACTACTCCCCCCCCCCCCCCCCCTAGATTTTTCGCTCCCATGCTCGCTAACTCTTTTTCACTAACTTTTGATACCACAATAAGAGGAAGGTGTGAAGTCTTGTCTAAATGTTTAAACGGTTTAGTTCTCAACGTGTATAAATAAAGTGGGTGAGAGTTTTAGCGGCGATCCGACACGACAAACGAGGGACCGGGCGTCGTGTGCTTGGACATTCCTTGCTCTATAGAACCATCTCTTTATTCACCCTCAAGCGTGCACAGCGCAGATCACATTCCGTTGCGGCGTTGATTAATGAATGATCACCTATGTAAGCTGTTACGTGTCAGTGGCATACTGTGTGGTGCGTGCAAGGAAGAAATAAAATGACGAGTTAACACTCACTCTTCATCAAAATTTTCTATTTAAATAGCAAGATATCTGACAAAAATGCACGAAGTTTTCAGACCCCAAAATCTGGGCTCAGCAGTGAAGCGATTTCGAGCAAGAACGCTGTTACAGCGTACAGTGAGTTGTGATCATTGTTTAGATTCTCTGTGCTATAGACAGCTCAGATGTCCGAAAAAAAAAAATCAAAGTGACTTTCACTCGTGCAGTTCGTCTGCAATAAAAGCGGACGACAATGGTTCATGGTTGAAAGTGATAATGTTCCTAAAAAACAAGAAGTCAGTCTAACCACTTTGAACTGATCTTCGGGTGTTTTTTTTTTTCCCCAACTGGTTTGTTTATAGACGCAAGAGACGTGCAATACAAACCCATGAAACCAAAAATGCAAAGCGCCATTAATGTTTGAACTCTGAGCCACCTACATTACATTGTAAGGAGTCAAAACTGAAACAATTTTCTTTTAATTAATATGATTATTGGAAGTACCACAAGAATTGACAGATGATCGCACTTTTACTATTTTCATACTATTGATGGTCCTCGAACAATGCAGGAAGCAATTGTGGGATTACAAATGAGGTCAGAAACTACAGTACTACGAGGTGAAGTGTCGATCAGTTAACAAAAGAAGCATGCTGTAAATGTTCGTTGACACATCACACATGGATTGTTTTGCACCATCGCAAATCTTTCACAAGCTATGTCAGCGAGTCATAAAATTGAACAGTTTAGGTCGCCTCCTGCACTATTGGTGTACTATGAGCACTCAACAGGATTCAGCGTATCAATTTACGAGTATTGTACACTCCCAGGAGACGATCAACCTCACTCACATACACTTGTACAACTCCCATCACTTTCTGAGATTTCGTTTTGTTGTGGGTTGTTTTTTTCTTTTGTTTTTTTTTTGTTTTGTTTTGTTTTGTTTTGTTTGTTTTTGTTTTTGGTTTTTTTTTTTTTTTTTTGGGGGGGGGGGAAGTACATGTATATTCATTACCAGTATAGAGTTTTTAATTACAGAATAGAGTCTTTTAATTACAGAATGTATGCCCAACTTCACAATTTACAGAAAAAATACCAGAGCAAGTTATAAATCTTAGAAATTCTCACATACATGTAATTTGGGTGGTGGGAATCAGCCCCCCCCCCCCCCCCAAAAAAAAAAAAAGAGAAAAAAATGGTATGCTTGCGAAAAAAGAAGGGGGAGAGAAGTGGGCCAGTCCCTGTACATGGAAGCCTCACAACAAAGTCAGTATGTGGGACTGGATATAATCTGCATGATTGTTCTTTGCATGAAAGTGTGTCCTTGTTTGTAACGTGTAAGTACAATCTGTATGTGCAGGGAGGTGGACTCTTCCACCTCCCTGGTATGTGTGTGCATGTATTCAAGGTGTATTAAACTTTACATTTCTCTCTGCAATCATATCAACATTCTGGATTTCATGTGTTAATATTGTTGATATCATTCATTCGTTATTGTACTCTGATAGTTAACAAATTGTACATGAACAGTTGTATACATTGTACAGTATGTACAGACTGTGTTGTATGCCATTGTATGCCATTGTACAGTATGTACAGTATGTACAGTATTGTACAGCATGTACAGAATGTGTTGTATGATCTCTTCCATAGAGCATTATATCCATACAGTATGTACAGTATGTACAGTATTGTACAGCATGTACAGAATGTGTTGTATGATCTCTTCCATAGAGCATTATATCCATACAGTATGTACAGTATGTACAGTATTGTACAGCATGTACAGAATGTGTTGTATGATCTCTTCCATAGAGCATTATATCCATACAGATGCAATGTTCTCTTTTTAGCCGCTTGCTTACAATGAACTTAATAAAAACAGTATGGTGACTTCCAATTCAACGACCACAGTGAAATTCTATTGCTGGAATTGCATTATTAGTGTAAACATTGCTATAATAAGGGAGAAAAACAAGAAAAGAACTCACTCCATCGGCTCTTGAGGAATAAGTGCAGGCAGCCAACAAGGTTGCTTTCAATGGAAGTTGCCTACCTATGAGCACTAGGTACCCAATCACAATTATGACAGATGATAATAAACAAAGGTGAAAAAATGGGAAATTTGTCATCTGTTGATCAAACCAAATGAAACAATACTGCATTTGATATTTTCAGATAGTGGAAATAAAGTCTGAATCATTTCTGTTATCAAATCAAAACTGAACACATTATGTGCCTTTTGAAAATCACACAAACTGAAAAATTCTTGAACTTACTTCTTTTGATCAATGTCAATTAATTTCCTCTCTGACAGTTCGTTGTATTCTCTTTGAGTCTGTATAGGGACCTACAGTATAATGGGCAATAGTTCATTTGATAAATTACTCCTTGGTTCTCATCCATTTATCAAAATGAAGAGACTTGATTCCTTTGCTGAATGGACATCTGTATTATATTGTGGGACATCATGAATGGCATATCATCAAGGGCTTTTATTCATTTGATAATGAGAGCCTAAACCGGCGTGTGACTCACTTCCGAAGTGTTAAAACTCTCTGTTTCTGTCGAGTGTGTTGGGGGAGGGGTGGGATCATTGCTCGTCCACTGAAACTGATACGGCCAGGCCTGATGGACGTGACATAAAGCTATCACATCACACAAAGGAAATGCAATTGCTAACACACGCAACGAATACCTGCAGAGTGTATCATAATTTTCTCTACAAGTGAGATATACAATGTATGATGTAAAAACATGTCGCAACCAATCAAAAACAAGCTGGAAGACGGACACCCAGGTTGCTCCACCCACTGTGTGTGCTATAAACCCACTTTTGTACATCATGAATATTCATATACATATAGACATAAGATAATATGCAAAAGAGGCTTGCCTCACAGACATGGTTAATACCAAAATCATCTGTGTGTTCTGTGTGCAGTGAAATCTGTGTGCAGTGAAAAAATAATCTTGATTCGATTACCGAGTAACCAGTTTTCTATGGGATCCTAAAATCACAACAACCTCTGTACTGACCCATCAGATTCCTGTAGGCAGTAATGGGGTGAAGAAGAAGCTTTATGATGTCCCAATGCTAAAATGGTAAAAGATTGGTCAAGTTCCCTCTTTTGAAAGGCCCTCTCAACTTTCAAGTCACATCTGAAGGCATGAGGTGGTATTGTGCTCATAAAGCATACTATGAAGTACAATGTACAATCAACCTCATGATTGCCTACAGTATATTGTACTGTACATTGTATGTCAACTTCGCAAGTGGGGAAGTCGAAAAAAGTGGGTGGAGTCGAGGTAAAATTCTACCCCTCATGGATATTACTGAATGCACTGTGAATATACTGTGCATGTCAACGTTTCACTCCTGTGTCAGTCGAAATTCAGCCAAAGGTTTTTCGCTGAGCCCTTTGAATTTGACTAGGCAAAGTTGACTGTATCATGTGAAACTGGCATCATTCTGCAATGCATAAAGAACTCTTCAAATGAGAATAGAAAGTAGCACCCCCTTTTCTTCTTCAGTCACCTTACCATAAAAGATTCACAGCTGCCAAGTGAATGTGACAGTTACGATCATAAAATGAAGTTTGATATGCCTGAAAGGAACCAAGACACCATTCCTAAGCTTGCATTGCGGTATTGTGACATACACTTTGTATCTCCCACAAAGTGACTCCTGAATTTAGCAATGTTCATATTTAAGCACCACTGATCACATGGAAAGAAAAGTCACTCATTAACTATCAAATTTTAATCTCATGTGATGGAAGTAATGGTTTGGGCAATGACAATTGCACCACTTGTCTCATCAAATATCTGTATCATGGGACTACAAATTCACTGTTCAAGCTTTACACAATGTGTTCTTCGACCAGGTTTGATTTTGTTTCGTTTTGCTTTTGTTTTTGTCTTTCTGGATCTGACTGCCTCCTTCTACAGCTGGTCCATCAGATATACAGTGTAATACACTGTATGTACGATGTACGGTGTATAGCTATGTATGCAAGCACATGAGGGGCAACATGTATGGTACATACAATAACACAGCAGCACTCTATACATTAACCCACACGCCTGCTTGAGACATCTGAATTTGTGATGGGCTAGTATGAATATTGGATACAATCATGCATGTAAAATCCTGTTTAAATGAGACATCTGAATCCGTGATGGGCAAGTATATTGGATACATGCATGTAAAATACATAGGGCACTTGAGCAAATGCTGTAAAACCAAAAATTTTTGTGTGCATAAAACTTTCACAAATTTCACAAGGAGCCAATGTGTGGAGAGGAATCCCCTCTTATCATTCACAACTGATAGAAACACGTATGTAACATACAAATACAATTTATACTTGCAACCAAATTTAGACCTCACCTAAGAAACTGTTAGTCCCCAAGGGGAAATACTCCTGTACATGTACAGTACATGTATGTGATAGTTTTGAAAACAAAGTATGTACATTGCATATACTATGTTGTACAACCAGTGTACATTGTACATGTGAAAGTGGATGCAAAACATTCGATACATCGTACAGTACATTCACTTTCCACAGAATGTGAGGTAAAAGTCAGACATTTAATACCATGCATGCAGTGGAAAGTTTGACTGAGGTTTTACTGCTGCTTGCCCATAACAGCAACAAAGGATGTGGTTGCAATACATGTATCTGTAATTTACATTCATCTTGATATATTAATTTCACCTAGAGGTCAATGGCTATTCTTTCATGCAGCTGTGCAGAAAACATTCTTTTTTTTATTCTGAAATTGATTTCATTATTCAACACGAACGGTACTGCATATCTCCTACACAATTCTGCGAAAAAGAAAGGGGGAATCCTATGTAAACCTACTGAAATAAACCTAGATCCAAGTTGTTTTGCACCATCAATACAGAGTTGCATTGTTTGAAGCTTCTGCCATAAAGCAGAAAAGTTTTTAAAAAAAAGAAAAAATGAAATAAAAGCTGGAAATTTTTCAGAAGATAGTTTGCCCATATCATTCCCATAACAAAACAACTAGGCTGTATTTTGAATTCCCATTCCATCATTGATATAATACTTCAAGGTGCTCTGAATGCTAAAGGCACACTCTCATCTTGTACGTCGTTGCAGGCCATTCTCTTTCCAGTGCATCACGGGGGCATGATATTTACAATGCAGGTGCATTAAGTATGGGATGATTATCTAGCTCAATTCATGCCTGCAGCATGGTGTCATCAGCAGCAGTTGTACAGGTCTGCAATATGCTAGTACTACTATGTGCACCCCTAACAATCAATATGTCCCGAAGCTGTAACAATACACCATGGGGGGAAACTGTGTGACAAGAACATAACAGCAATAATAACAAGTGGTGTTTGACTGCACAAGTAAGATTATTCTAATACATTGTGTTGTTTCTGTGCAAGTTTTCTCTACACAATAGAGAAATTAATCTAGGGGATGAGGGTAAAATCCACTAGGCAGATATGGTCCAGGAGCTAGGTCACAATAGAGTTGTCTCAAATTTCTGTGATTACTAGAGCACTTGAAACCCGCCCCCCTGTTCTCCCCTTGCTAAGTCCCCACACTACACTCTATCACCCCCCCCCCCCCCCCCCCCCCCCCACACTGGCTGCCTCACCTGATGAGGTAGCCAGAACAAAGAGCAATGGTGTTCCACAATTCCAGGGGTGTGGAGCAGCCAAACGCAGCTCTCTAGTCTTCAACCTGCAGACAACCTGTCGTGACTCACAATGTCACTTCACTTCCATCGAGGCCTGAGCCAACATCACAGCCCTGTCACTGCCAACTGCAGGACATCATGTACAATGGCAATGGCATTTTAAGACAGCGATCCTGACAGTGTTCATGGCAGTGGAATAGCAGCAGGTCTTTACTCGCTCGCTATACTTGGAAGTACCTGGAAATGGACATTTTCTTGCCTAAAGTTGCCGCAAGTTGACAAACTTGTTCTGCTGAATTTTCTCTCCTGCATGGACAATTATGTAGGTCATGCTGTTCATTTCCTATGCATATGGTCCATATTGCTGGGGATAAACAGCTGTCTATGCTTTACAGAGCATGGAGTGAGTCTACAGCTCTTAAAGGGATTGTATAGTTTTGGTTGAGACCTAATTTCATGTTTCAAACATTTTTTTGTGAGATAATGAGAAACCTCTTATGAAATATGAAAGAGAATGTAATTCTATGAGGAATTCAACGTTTATTTGATGAAAATTGGTTTTGAAATGGCTGAGATCCAAAAAAGAGCGATTCTAATAAAGTGTGGGACCCACACTCTTTATTACGATCGCTTTGTTTTACTTTGTTTTTGGATGTTTCAGTCATTCCAAACCCGATTTTCATCAAATAAACTTTGAATTCCTCTTAAAATGGTATGCTCTGTAATACATCATAAGTATTTTCTTGGTATCTCGCAAAAAGTTTTAAGCTCAATTCTCATCTCCACCAATACTGTACCATCCCTTTAAACATCTCCCTTTGAAGCAGGATGCTCCTTCTCACAGGGGACTGGGACATATGGAAGGGCTTTTTCAAACAGTAGTGTTGATCTAAACATATTTCAATTAAAATGCTGGGTACAGGTATGAAGCACAATTGACATATATACTCACATAAGATACAGTATATACGATACAAGACTGAGACCCTGAGAGGCATATTGTATGATAAAATCCCATGTAAAGAGCAGCTGTTCAAAATCTTCTTTTTTTTTTCCAGTAGAGTTTTAAAATCAGCTCTGGATGATGACACTACTTTATTGCACACTCCATAACTTGGTATGAATACCAGAAGATGTGCATACCACAGCACTCTGCTGAACACAATGCATACAATACTGTAAAATGCAATATATTCGCGGCATGAAAATTTTGCAATTTGGAGCCAATGGCCTTTCTCACAGCATGAAATTTTCGCGAATTGCAACTGGCATCCAATGCATATTGTATGGGCAAGAACTTCCGGGTACATTTTAATTTCACGAATGTCGGCGCTCACGAAATTCACGAAATTAAAATGCATGTTAACATTCCTTGTTTTACAGTAATTAATACATGTACATGCACCTTATATACAGCACACATGTCATACAATATTCAGGCATATTTTTATACAATGTACCATTTACGTGTGTGAATGTTTTTATCATGATACAGTATCTCTACAATCTACAGTAGCTTACAGAACACAATTTTCGGTGCCAGCTAAACTGTTGAACTGATCATCTGATGTGAAATGTGTCGTTTCATCACACAAAAGCATGCATTATGTCGGCGCTTCAACTGTGAAAAACTGAATGACAACTTCCACGGTGGGTGTGTTCTTTTTGTTTGGTTGGTTGATTACAGAACAGTTGACACTGTTCTGCCTTGAAAAATTTCCGAAAGGATGCATTGTGTTCTTTCACGTCTGTTTATCATGCATCATGAAGTTTGACTCTTATAAATTCTGTGTGACTCTGCACCAATTTGCTTCATTGCACAGTGTTGCCCAGATGAAAGCCGATGATTAACTTTTAATACATCTACCAAGAAGCATGTGGGCAGATATACATTTTTGTATGTAACCTACAGTGTACATTGTACATGTATTGGAATTTGTCATGTAAAAGTGATACAAATGTAGTTGTACATACAAAATTGTATGAAAAAGTCATACTGTGCATACACTTCGCTTTGAGTATAGCAGTTACCTAGGCTATCAACCAGTCTAGACCCTACTTGCATGTTTTGTTTTGTTTTGTTATGGGTGAAGGGAGGTGACGTATACTACATGTATGTAGCGTCGAGGACGGACTGATTTTGTTACACCACACATTTCCCATAGATACCTGCGTGAGTATACTCAGGACTCGTCCTCAACGGGTTAAGGAAAATACATCAAAAGACTAAGAGCATTAAAAAAAAGAGAAATTAACTAGACACTCTTGGCAGTCTACACTCAATTCTGTGACTGGTATTTTCAAATGTTGAACATGTTGAACAGCTGTCAGCTCTATAGGCCTACAATTGTGTACTTAAAGTGCACAAGAGTAACAGTACACTGTACTGAAAAGAGAAACAACAAGTTGACAATGGTTGTGTGATCTATGATGTTTCAAAAGATCAGGGGAAATCGTTCTAAAGCTCGCTGATAAGAGTAAGGCTGGAGTCTGCACTGGAGAGCTCTATACTCAACTAGTATTGTACAGCATTACCTATTATTGGCTGGGCCTACTCGCCTGGGTTTATTTAGAAGATAGGACAAAAGTATGAAAAGCACAGGACAATGAGGAGCCTCGGTGTTATTTCCTTTAGCAACAATAACCTGGATGTGTTGTCTGACCCGAGAAAGCCTATTCATCTGCTAATTAGCTCCCTGCAAGCTGCAACAAAGAGCAAAAACCGTGAGCTCCATTCCACCACATTTTCCGGGTTTCGGGACCCGGTGAGCTCTGCGGTCCTTCGATTGACTTTGCCTTGAATTTCTGCGTGTCACTCACTCCAACACGGAAATGTTTGTTTCCTCTTCTTAATCTAGCCTATTCGAGGTGAAGCAATTGAATCTGTCCTCAAGTTGTACCCTTTAAAGCCAAATATGGCAATAATAGATATGACTGAACGTGATGCAGCTCGAAAATTCGATCGAAATCTAGCAATGGGAAGATTGAACCGTGTGGTCAACATACCTTGTTCTCAGTTCAGCATCGTGGCAATAGTAAACAATGAAACGGTCGCCGCTCTTGAGGGTGCTCTGTTCTCGACGTGGGTAGACCTACACACAGCTCCAGCAGTGTGGCTGCTGCACGCGTCGCAAAACGATGCCTTGGTTATGGGCAAATCGGGCACAGACACTGGACAGAAAGTCGGCGAAAATCAGCTAAGAATTGATCCAAAATCGACGTTGACGTATAAGCTCAGCTGAAAACTCGTAAATGTACATCTAAGAAGCAAGGATGAGGTGTAGTCAAAGACGAAAGTTGATGCTCGCCTTCGTAAAGAGCAACTTAGGCACCATTTTTGACCGCACAGATCGCTTCGCTTCGCAACCGATACAATGTTATGATAAGTCGTTTATGCGTGTGCGTGCGTGCGTGCTCGCTCCCGATCCCGTGCCTGTGTACGTACGTACCTGTGGCGAGCGTATGCACCTTTGCTAGCTCGCTCGTTACATAGCTGAGTGTGAGAAGTCTATCTGGGTCTTGTGTGCGCACTGCATGCCAGAATGAGTCATATCCCGCACGTTGTAATCGACGTCCGTGAAATGAACTCGGCGGCCCCAGGTCAACCCGCCGTGACGAAGCGATTCAAACTTACGTCGAAAAAGAAGCGAAGAAAGAAAGGGGGAAAAAACACGAGTGCTCCGTTTCTATCCAAAGTCAGGCAGGTTTTCGTTGGGTACTGGCCAAATTTTCCTGATCACATTAGCTGCCAAATGCGTCTCGGGTCACACCACACCCGCTTCAAAATCACGTTCACATGACCTGAGGTACGTGAACGTTTGCCCGTCTTGTAAAACGGGGGGAAAAGAAGAAAACTTCCTATGTCGTTTCACTCTTTACATCTCTGGATTATTCATAGAAAGACCTAGCAGATTAAGGTCTCTTGAAGTCAGATGAATACATTATGTGTGGAGCATGCAAGTTTGTTCAGCGCAATTAAACAATGTTGAAAGGAGTTTACAAACTATGTGCATTGTTTGACATTATCAAGCACTCACGAGCTAAACTATTCTACCCTGAGTAGTGGGTTAGCAAACTATCTGTTTCTTTCTTCTTTTTTCTTCGCATTCTACTGTTTTGCATACAGCTACCTTATTAAATGTAGGGCCTACACCGTGTGATTAAAAGCTTGTATGGTCTTATCACTTGAACTCACAAATCTCACGTAAGCACACACTGCACACCCAACTACAACACACGCAATTCCGCTCGTACCGTTCCAACTCGCTCTCTCTTTCTCTCTCTTTCTCTCTACCCCTCTCCCCAAGTCCTTCCTGCTCTGTACACTTAACTGGTACTTTGTGCGCATATCACACAATCGGAAACAAGGCAGGCGCATTTCCCATTGTTTAGGATGTAGAAGTTCCGCGAGTGTTAGTGTAGAGTTTCAGACCACTTTTATAAAGTACAGAATCTTAGTATTAAAAAAAGAGGAACTAACTTAACTAAACAAGGTTAGTTTACTTATTAAAATTCTGATGTATGATTTTGAAAATATATTTCCTTATAAATGAAGGAACTGAATATACATTTTTGCAACTTTCCTGAAGAGATTGTGATTATTAGAGATTTGGGTGTTTTCTTACACAGACTAAGAAAGGTTGAAAGGTCGATTTCAGGTCGGCGGTGTATTTCCAGGGGCCTCGAGTTCCACGGTATGCCAAAAATGTATATTCGCTCAGACGGGAACCGCCTTTTCATTTTGACGCTTTATAAAATAGAGCGTTGCATTGTGCTTTGTATGATTTTCGGGTGGACCACGCCATAGCTTCATTGATCGGTTAAATTCTTGGGGAAAACTCTGCGACATTTCTTCTTTCGCTTTCGCATAAACTTATGAAATGGATGTTGGAGCTGATAGGGACCTCTGAGCCGACAGAAGGTTTCAGGAAAGCACGTTATGTTATGTCAATGTTTCGAGCTAGTAAATTCACAAAGGGAACGAAGTGCTAGACTACGGTTCTATCCAGGCAAGCCTTTAGCGGGCGGTAATGACCACTGTAACATGTTCTCCTTTATGAATATGTATTGCTGTTCTCCTGTAATGAAAAGTCGTCATTTTTTTTCATAAAAGGTTACCGAGAAGTGAACAGTTTAAAGGCAGTGAACAAAAGGACCTCCACAACGTAAACTGGTCGTCTTCTGAAACCGAGACGCAGCAGAAATACGTGTGACTGACGTCATAATTGTGTCATCTTATTATTCAATTAATTGTCAATTTTTCTATAAAGAGATCTTCATACTAGTAGGGCCTGAACTGATTTGTCCTGTATTTTGTTTTCTTTCTTTTTTTCAGTTTGTCCAGGGTTTCCCCGATGGTTGTATGACGTAAAGAAAAAAGTTTCCTTAAATTGCCGAATTTGTAGCTCATGGAAAGTGTAGGCCTAATTCGTGCAACACAAAACGCCTGGCTAAATGTTGTGTAATAACACAATGATCTGATAGTCCTTTCCTCACAAAGTGATCTAGGCACCTACGTCATAGTGAAACAGAGTTACCCATGCAATTGTCCATTGTGCTCAAGCAGTCGAAATCGCAACAGATGTGAAAACTCATTTAATGGCATGGCACGGTGTGATAACGCCTTTTTTATCGTTTCCAAAGCGTTAATTGTTCTGAGCATTTTCACTTTTCAATGCATCTTAATTACGTAGGCCTAGTTCCCCATCAAATTAGAGCAAGGCATATGTTAGCTCAGATGGGTTTTTTTTTTTTTTCTTTCTCAACCATAACGTAAAAATTGGTGTGGAAAGTAGACTACCTCAGTACATACTACCAAGAAACTGTGGGTGGTCATCGATAACTGGTGTTGCTCTGGAGTCCAATTAAATATAGTGCGATAGTTCATCTTCGGTCGTAGTCTCACCATCAAAACCTCGAAAGAATTTATTTAGCTCTGTAGAAGAGTCTTCATGCTTGTTCAGAACAGCGAGTGTATCTTCCTGGTCTGAGCTGAAACACCAAAGTTATTTTTTAATCATTCTCATAAAACCGTTTCCTCTGAGGTATTCTTACTGCAGTAACCGGACGAGACCAAACTAAATTTTTTTTTCTTCTTCTTCTTCTGAATGTCAAGTAGCTCCTAAAATGTAGTGTGGATTAGTTCTGGCGTGAACGAAAGCCCATAAAATAATGCGTTCTCGGAACAGTTTACAAAAGATTTTATATATTTTTTTTAATCAAAAGCATTAGATGTGCCAGCCGACCCACATAATTATAGGCCCTACATCTATGAGTTATGACCATGCATTTATGTATACGATAAAGGTCGATTAGTGCAAAATAATGGCTTCATCCCCCCCCCCTTTACCTCACACACACACACACACACACACACACACACACACACGCACACACACACACACACACACACACACACACACACACACTTCTTTCTCTTTCTCTGCCGCAGCTCTGATTTCATGCGAAGGCGTTGACCTTTGAAATTGCCTCTATTAAAAGAACTCCTTTCACTTACATACTGTCATCTTAATATACGTTGTGAGATAAAGCAAGAAGAAGAGAGCGAGGAGAGAAAAAAAAAAAAAAAACCTGAAGTAACTCTTGCCATACAATGACGTAAAGCCCGGCCTTTATCGTCTTCTCTGTTCTACATTCTGAATAATCACTGTTCATTGATAATAGATTAATCCTCTCTATGCAACAATGACCAAAAAGCGAAGATCGCGCGCTTTGCGTCATTGCAACCTCTCATTTGCATTACATACAGATTATTATCGTGGGTACAATTAGAACCCCTTCGTTTGTGGTTCGCTACCGATGTGATTGACATTACATAACTGTTATCCCCCCCCCCCCCCCCGCGTCACCCGGAGAGAGTGGATCGAACATTGCTTGATGTTGGTGACACTGCAGGTATAATGTAAGACATTAATTATTTTCAGGTGGCAGATGAATTTGCGGCGGGGTGATTGAGCAGTTCGAGCGCCATTTATTGTAACCTCGCACGTAATTATACTTTGTGATCAGGTGACGTTCAAAACAAAACAAAACTTGATGTTGCTGGTGGTACTATCGTATTCAATGTTATCGATGAGGAAAATCGAACAATCCGCTCAAAAGTTATGAATCTTTACAGTTTTTGTGCAGCCATCGCTGAATGAGAAGAAAAGGGCCTACTACAGCTTGTCATGTCACATATACGAAGAAGGATAAAGAAAATATAAGGAAAATTCAACATCACTTTCAATTTTCTACGTTATAGCATAATAAAAAAGCAATTGACTTACCACTTTCTGAAAGCAGGGGGAATAATACTACCCTTAGCATATGACTTATGTCCGTAACAAGTCGACTGGATGTGTTCTTTTCATGTTATGGATTTCTCTTTATATTCTATTTATATCGTTCTGGGATTATAAATTAGATATATATATATATATATATATATATATATATATATATATATATATATATATATATATATCACAACACACTAATGGAACACAACTCATGCTGATCATGCCATCCGAAATACAACCTGCTTTGATGAAACACATAATCTATAACGTAATACTGATAAAAATTTCAAATAGGCAAGTAGGCAAACATCTTGAAGAGAGACTAACGTCAACTAGTCACGTCCCCGTCGGAGCACAAGCTGCCAAGAGCGTCTTGCCCTTGAAAGATTCTGTCCTTGACCTCGGGGCTATTACGATCATGCGTGGCAAAACTTGCTGAATCATGGTGCTAACATTTAGAGCTATTTGAGTACAGGACACATGGCACGGCAGGTCTTTTTGTATATAAGAGTTTAGTGATTTGCTTTGGTTTATGTTTCTGCGTGTGAGATCCTCCCCTATCATGCCTAAAGTTATGTGGATAACGAGCTCCCGAAGATAATCATGCATAATATGCCTTTCACAATGGTTTTTTGTTTCTGTTTTGTTTATGTTTTGTTGTAACATATTGCATAATTCCCGTTTCAGAGAAAGAAAAACTAAATTAACAAAATATAGGACTTAAGAGCTGACTTCAACAAAATGACAACTAAAACCGTATGAAACTGCATGAAATTCATTTGTAGCAACGGAGAGAAAATCAAGGTGTGGATAGGAAGCTGAATGATTTTGATTACAGTTCGTTATTCCGAAGGTTCGTTATTTCGAAGGTCAGTTATTCCAAAGGTTTTTAATTCGAAAATAAAATAAGGTTCATTGCAACTGATTGACAAACTGCCTTACATCGACGTAAAAAGCACTGAATTGATCAGTATTTTAGCATCCATGTCAACAGATAACTTGGGCACAAATACGCGAGGAAGGATTCGAACCTACAACGTTCTGGACTCCGAACAGGCGTCTCATCCACTAGACCACCGAGCTTCGCCCGAAAGCCAGTGCTGGTTCTAATCATTCAGCATGCAGCGGGTACTGCGCAATACTATTCAAATTGATGAAAACAACAACAACAACAACTCGACGCAAAAATTGACTGTTGTGACAAGAATTTGCTTTTCTGATCTTATAGCTAACTCAGTTGCTATCCTTTATCCTTTAATAAAATGAGTCCTGATTTAACCTGGAAACTTCTTCTGTCTCTCATACAGGAGACAGGATTGCCGTCACGTCAGTGAATGATACTGTAGGTGGAAATTAAAATATCACTGAAGGTGATTAATACCCCCGCCCCATGACGACAGTCTTACCCAAGGAATGATCTTTCCTTGATCTTCTGCCATTTAAATGCCGTTACCATGGCAACGCAGCTTCCAACACGTCCGAAAAATATGTGTTGCACATCTTCCCACCAAGACTATTGTGTGTGCCACATTTCATAAGCTTTTGTCAAAAACTGAGGAAGTAGTTCAATCCACAAGATCTTTCCTTGATCTTCCGCCATTAATATGCCGTTACCATGGCAACGCAGCTTCCGATACGTCCAAAAAATATGTCTTGCACATCTTCCCATCAAGACCAATGTGTGTGCCACATTTCATGAGCTTCAGTCGAATACAGAGGAAATAGTTCAATCCGCAAGATCTTTCCTTGATCTTCTGCCATTTATATGCCGTTACCATGGCAACGCAGCTTCCGACACGTCCGAAAAATATGTCTTCCACAGCTTCCCACCAAGATCAAGGTGTGTGCCACATTTCATAAGCTTTGGTCAAAAAACTGAGGAAGTAGTTAAATCCGCAAGATCTTTCCTTGATCTTCTGCCATTAAATTATGCCGTTACCATGGCAACGTACTTTCGGGTACTGTCAAAAAATGCGTCTTGCACATCTACAACCAAAGGCACACATCTGTACCAAGTTTGATGGAAATTGGGCAAAAACTGAGGAAGTAGTTTGCAACACAAAATTTTCCATCATTTTGGCTCATAATATGTGAGCTGTTACCATGGCAACATACTTTTTGTCACTGTCAAGAAATGTGTCATGCTGACCTATATCCTAAGACAAACATTCAATATGAATTCCATGAGAATTGGAAGAACACTGATGAAACAGTTTTGCCATGAAGCATTTTGCCCTATATGTTACCAATAACATGCCGTTACCATGGCAACGTACTTTTTGCCACTGCGGAAATATGTGTCTTGCACATTAACATATTCAGATGAACATCTGTACCTAATTTCATAAAAATTGATCAAAAACTGTGGGAGGAGTTCGCGACGCAAGATTTGTACCCATTTTTGCCCATAATATGCCGTTACCATGGCAACGTACTTTTGGGTACTGTCAAAAAATACGTCTTGCACATCTACAACCCAAGGCACACATCTGTGCCAAGTTTTATGGGAATCGGTTGAAAACTGAGGAAGTAGTTCGCGACGCAAGATTTGCAACGGACCGACCGCCCGACCGCCCGACCGCCCGACCGCCCGACCGCCCGACCGCCCGACCGCCCGACCGCCCGACCGCCCGACCTCCGCTGATTCCTATATACCCCCTTCAAACTTCGTTTGGCGGGGGTATGATAAAAGCATAAGTCTTTACACCATCTACGTATATACTTTGCCAAATATAATGATCATAAAATCAGTGATAATAAGATACTTACAATTTCTTGTAATATACCTTGCATCGATTTCTTTTTCTTCTTCTTCTTCTTCTTCTTATTTTTCTTCTTTTTCTTCTTTTCTTTTTTTTTTTTGGGGGGGGGGGGCAGAGTTTGCGGTTGCTATAATAATAGACATAAAACTGTATTTCAAAATCTTAGAATTTTTTTTTTTTTTTTTTTGCCTAACCGATAGGAAAGTCGTGAGGTGATTATGGCATCAGCTATACCATAGTCTGCTTGTATTATATAAAGGGATGGAGACATGTCAAACTTCATAGTTTCATAACTTTTTGTTTTAATTTTCATGTCAGTTTTTGATGAAACTTCTGTGTCATTCGGTTCGTTTGATGTCAGTCTTTGTAATAGAGTCAACTTGAAATTAGGTTTGGAGTATAGCCTTACAAAAGAGGCCTTCACGGTTATAGCTTCGTAGGAGCAGGAAACTCCTCGAGATACCGAAAGATGGGGGCATCATTGAATCCTTTTCGATATACATTCTACATGCTTTCATGTCCATGCAGTCATCATTATCATACTGCCACCATTACCATCGTCGCATGTCATGATTATAAAGTTGTACTTGTAACGTTATCTATATATTATTATTATAAACGAAGCCACCATGATTATTCTGGTTCTACATTCATAACCTGACTGAATTATACACAATCCAAAGATGAACGAAACTCTTGGGTTGGTCTCGAAATAACTGCGATGCCAATTCAAGACGCAAATGGAGTTCTTTTATTTTTCGTTGAAAAGCAAACAAATAATACTCCAATCATCTTTGAAGTTTGCCGCATGTTCAGATAGTCCATAACGTGTGCATGACTGTAATGATGTGTACTCGTGTTTATAGACACGTGAACATACGCGTAAAGAAAGAAAGAAAGAGTGTGTTCGAGAGATATTATATGGGGGGGAGGAGATAAATATAATTACGGCGGCGCACCATCTGTTTCCCACATGTTCACAATTCAGCGACACCGCCAATAAGAATTCAATCGCAATATTGTAATGATTTTGATGAATGCTCGCTTGCTCTACGATTCACTGAACGGTAGAGATGGAATCATTATTCAGTATAATCGACCTTGGCGTTGGGTTGGTAAGCGGCACCGGCGTTCCTGGGACGTTAATTGCGTCCGCTTTCCCACGGGACGGGGCAGGCAGAACACCACAAGCGACGGTACCAGGATGTGGTCCGGGAACCCAAGCGAAAAAGGACGGTGCCAGGGAAGGATATAGAGGAAGGGGGCGGGGGGGGGGGGGGGGGGGAGAGAGAGAATGAGAGGAGATGGGTGGACAGGGTGGAAGATTTTCGTTATTCGCTTGCATTGGTGTCGACTGAGATTAGTTTCATCAACAGCCATCCCAAGCGTAATTATAAAGGTTATACGAAATTTAATGGCTTCCCAACATCGTTTTCAAGTCGCAGTGATATCAGCAGCAATGATATAAATGTATTATGCAAATTAGATGATGTAATCATGATATCACCTCTCCAGTCTCCCGAATGTGCTGCACTCTATGATTCAACATATTTCTTCTTTTTTTAAGTAGAAGAAATAAAAAAAAAAAACATATAGAGGCCTATTCTGTTTTACCCTGTCAGTATACAAATCTCTTTTATTGATTTGAATTCATGATTATGCAGTGACCAGCTCGTCTGTCTTGCAGCATTTTTCGGGACCCCTGCTGTATTGTGGCTTCTATACGCTGTATATTCTCTCTTGTCTTGTTCACGTCCCCGATAAATTACCATCCAAAGAATTCCAGGGCAGTTACGAATTAGGCTGACGAGGAAGAGTAAAATCTACGACAGTGAAAATTTGATCAAAATCGGAGAAAACAATGAAAGTTATGACATTGTGAAGTTTCGCTAATTTCTGCCAAATAATTCTCGTACAATGGATATGAATATAACGAGTAAGCTGATTGTGTCACTACCTCAAATATTTCTATTTTTCGTGTACACAAAATTGACAAAATTCAAATTTTATTCTAACAAAGTGTATGTAATAATAATGTAAAAATAATGTAATTCCAGGCTGACTATCTTCACAATATTATATAATGATATACAATACATCAGGATTTGAAACAGAGGCATATATTGGATTGCTCTTGATTAAAAAAAAAATGAAATTAAAATGACTCTATGTATCCTGACCGACAATTGTGAAGGGATAACATCATCAATTAACTACTAGTATTTGCATATTCATGTTGACTGTTAAAGAATGGTTTGGTGAAAACTTAAAAAATACAATTTCATAACTTCCTTGAAGCATACAATCTATGAGGAATTAAAAGTTTATTTGATGAAAATCGTTTTTGAAATGGCAGAGATTTCCAAAAGCAAAGTAAACCACAGCGGCCCTAATTAGGACCTCTTTTTGTCTAGATATTTTAGACATTTCAAAACCGATTTTCATCACATCGGACCTAAACTTTGAATTCCTCCTAGAATTATTGTATTTTCTGCTGTAATATTTCATAAGTGGTTTCTGAGTATCTCACAAAAAGTTCAAATCTGAATCTTCACCTCACCCCCGACCTCATCCAATACGACTAGTATATATTTGCAACCGATGTGTTGGCGCAGTGAGTAGAGCGGCTGCCCTCACAATCGGGAGGTCGTGGGTTCAAACCCCGGCCGCGTCATACCAAAAGACGTTAAAAGATGGGAGTTGCTGCTATATACCTTGTTTGCCGTTCAACAGTTGAAAAGGTTAGAGCAACGTCGATCTGGCGCTGCTCAGTGGCTGCCGGGCCCACGATCAATTGGGCAAAAAGAATTTTCATTCTTGGACAATAAAATTTGGATTTTATATCGAAAACAGTTAAATTAATTAATTAATTATATACTATCCCTTTTAGATGGAGGGATAGGGGGAAGAAGAAAGGGGGGGGGGGGAGAGAAGGGCCCGGGGAGAGAGTCAGAAGTGAGAATGAAAGCCATAATTTCTACTGTTTTGATAGTGATTTGGTATGGTTTAACCATGGAGCTATTATCTCCATGACTTTTTAACGTGTCAAACATGTCGCCCGCTGCTGGGAACATCAAAGCAGCTTACTGCTTTCGGGTGACTATAATAGAAATGACTGTTTTATTGGATGCTCAGTTAACCACACACAGAGGGGGTAATGTCGTATGGACCTAAACTTTCACCTCTAGACCGTTGAGGGCTTGAGAGGCTGTATATTTTTGAAATATTTTGTTTTCTGTCTTCAGGAGAACTGCGTGAGTGCTGAGCAACCTTCGCAGTATGACTGCGCCTTATAGAAATTGTGGAAAATATGCGATAATTTCTCGACATAACACCCTAATAAAGCATCCGACAGTGTCGTCCATTGTCCAAAATTACCTTGATATTATTTCCCCCTTTGAACAGAAGTGTGTGGCGAAATTGTCATAGTGGGTCGGTCAATTGGTTGTAACAGCTATTTTTGTTATTGTTGTTGTTGTTGTTCTTCTTCTTCTTCTTCTTAAGCTATCATGCCCCAAATATTTGAGGAAAAGTGTTTCTAGTGACAGCTGTCTTCCTTTGTAATATTACAACAGTTACGCCTCTACTGGCCCACAGTATTTGCATATCATTCAGACCGAGACAGCTGCTGCACATTCATAAACTTGGTCATTTTTTTTTCTTTTTCCATGAATGTATAACTAAATGGCCCGAATTCACGAAGATGGTACCGTCTATTGACACCATGATTTCAACCATGGACAATTTGTATGGAGCACCAAGTGTCGCATGGCCTATTTCGTTACGAAATCAGTTATTTCGTCGACGGAATGATCATTTATTCATCAAATATTTGTTCAATAATAGAATCGATTTTGTTTATTTTAGCTAACATTTACATGCACCATTAGTTTGATGCACCTTTTTTTTTCAAGGTATCACACCATCACCTGGGCCCCATTTCATAAAAGATGTCATAGGATGGCAACTCCTGCTGGAATGGCAACTTCCAATAGCAACAGCCAATCAGGAAGCTGGATTCTTGTTGTTACTATGGCAATTGCCATTCCAGGGGGGCCCTGTTTTATCAAAAGATATAATCGATTTTAAATTGCCTTAACACACAGGTTGCCATAGACTTGTGATCGAAATCAACTTTTTAATCAATTTTAACTCTTCATAAAACAGGGCCCAGCAAGAGTTGCTATCATATCAACTTTTTATGAAACGGGGCCCAGAAGGAGGATAACTTTATATTCTGCTACCATTGTTAAGTATATTATTTTAACACGTTTCATAATCTTCAACAAAGTGAAAATAATTGTAATCAAGATACATTTTCTTTGACAGCGGAAGGAAATTCTGTCGTCGTCGTCGTCGTCGTCGTCGTCGTTGTTGTTGTTGTTGTTGTTGTTGTTATACAGTGTGTTGTACAGTGTGTTGTACAGGGCGTTTGTTTGTTTGTTTTTATTTAAGACGAAGAATTTGTCCATGACATTATCAAATCTAAAGAGACCGCATTATATTTTTCATTCCACATTTTTTTTTTTATTATACCTCCTTTGCCAAGGACAATTTTATCGACCTTCGTGCAGAACGAAAAGCCGACTCGTGTTACCTTGGAAACGTGGTCGGTTTGAAAAAGCACCAGTGGGTGTCTTTGTTTTCCCCAGCGGTGTTGACATGCCCAGCGCGCCGAGAGTGTGGTCGCAGGAATCGCAGCGGGCGCTCTTTAGGGGGCTTCAACCCCAAATTGTTTCGGTGATCTCGCCGAAAAAGAAAAAAGAAGACGAAGGTGATGAGTACCCGTTAGTTCACAGCCAGGGGCAGGCCGAAAAATTACGGTCGAGTGTCAGTGGTGGAGGTTGCTTCTTGCAAGTGATGCATGTTTTTTCTTCTCTTTGGCTTTTGGAAGGTGCTTTTGTCTTTTTTGTGGGCGTTCAGTGATTGCTCGGTGAGGGGCCATGAAAGCAATTATGAGCGATGAATTTCTTTCGTTTTGTGCTGCATGCCTTTCCGTCACTATAAATACACGGATTATGTTTTCAGTGTTTCCGTTGTTTTGTTATTTTTTCCTGCTCAGTATAGGCCTACACAGACAGCAAATACGTCTACTAGTCAGATACCAAGATTGAATCGACCTTTTAATAAGCAGCCTAAATGTATGCAGGCAACGCGTGATGGATATCGCAACAACTTTCACTCTCGCCAGTGCTCGCCTTGATCAATCATATAAAATTTCGCGCAGATTTTCGTTTTGATTTTCCTGACTCAAATTTATGTATACATGACGTATCTGTTGATATGCACACTACATAAGTTAATACATTGTATCATCGTACAATAATATTGGTTGTTTATCAAACCATTCAATTAGATGATTTTTCAGTACACTATCAATATACCATATTTGATTTAAAAAAAAAATGTTTTCATACCATCATGGCAGTTGTTGTTATCATCATCAAATTTTATATTTACTCATTATTCACTTGTAAGAGTATTAATTTTATTCTTTAATAATGACAATTATTATTATATAATATCACTATTATTACTATCATCACATTTATATTTCTTTATTCATACAGACTATAATCTGTTTCTTAATGATAATGATTATTTTTTAGTATCTTTATTATCAGAATTATCATCACTATTATGTATTTGTTTATTCATAATAGTAATCTATTTATTTATCTATCATTCTGTTTTCTGGCTACATTATTTTGTTCCTCTGGTGTTGTAGGAATATACAGAATATACATCACTGAAATTGGTTTTTAAACACATGCAAGCATAAACAAACAACAACACCATCATGAACAACAAAAACAACAACAACAACAACAAAAGAAATCATGGATTCTTAGGTACATGCCAGCACTATGGTATAGTGATAAATCAAAAGGCCAAAAACCCTATTGAATTGGAAAACATCCCCGAGCTCGCTGTCAGCATATTTACAACGCGAAGTTCATTATGTAGGTCTTGAAAGAATATGACAAATTTACGAACATTAGACGCAAATTCACGGAATTTACCGTTTACACTACGTTTGATTGCACAGCCAGCGATACTTCTTATTGAAAATGATTCAACTGCTTATCGAAAATCAGACTGCGTTGTTGGATGTTAAAGGGTGTGTACAGTTCTGGCCGAGGTGAAGATTTAGCTTTTAACGTTTTGTGAGATATTCAGAAACCACTCTATGAGATGTTAAAGAGGATGCGGTTCTAAGGGGTATCAAAAGTTTATTCGATGAAAATTGGTTTTGAAATGGCTGAGATATCCCAAAACAAGGTGAAACAAAGAGATACTAATAAAGTTGGGGCATGTCGACTTTTATTATTAGCACGTTTTTGGATATCTCAGCCATTTGAAAATCAATTTTCATCGAATAAACGTTGAATCCTTCTTAAGATTACGTGCTCTTTCATATTTCATAAGAGGCTTTTCATTATCTCACTTAGGAATGTTCAAAACATGAATCCCTAACTCAACCAGTACTGTACAGTCCCTTTAACGTTTGTGCAAAGTACTACAAAAATCTCTCTCTCTCCCCCTCCCCTCCTCTATACATATCTATCTCTATCCCACACTGTCATGATGATCACTCACATCTCACTATAGCCTGATGTAGGTCGATCAGTCTCTTTCGCACTGCCAATCAACCGAATACATCAATCAATGTCGTACAGATGCAGCAATCAATCAAGCCCTCACTCGTATCCACTTTTCTGCGCTCGGAAGTATGATCAATCTCCTTTCGCGCTATCTGCTTGCACTTTGGCGTTAAACACCGTGACGCTATTAAATAGGCATGCTTCATATTATTAATACGTGTACTTAACGGATTGTCAATTTTGGGCCGTGCCAACCCCCCCCCCCCCCCCTCAATCTTTCTCTCCCTCTCTTTTTATCCCCACTTCCTTTTCTTTCTGTCTCGAGTTTTGCGAGATCATATCCTTGCCTTTCGCCTAAATTATTATTTTTTTTCTTTCCACTCTGGGAGTGGAAATGTTTATGTCTACAAAAATCCATCCCAATGTGTTGCTTCTTGTTCACAAGATGATGTTGCGTTCCTTTATTCAAGTCAAAGTGTTTGTTTATTACACTCCGTCATTCCCTTAACTGGAGATACAACTTTCTTGCCCCAGTATGCTTGGGATCTATTATTATACTAGTAGGCGCGGATTTGATTCCAGTGATAGGCGTATAATAACAAAGCACTTTGATCAAGAAGTGGTATAAAATACTACGACATGCTGTTGTTGTTATTTTCCCCATTTTATTGTAATGAACAGATACATCGTAGCTAAATTATGAAGGCCTGTATTTATACAATAATATAATTGGTATAATCATTGTTATTGTTATTGCTATTATGAACATTATTATCATCTTCCACCCCCCACCCCACCATCACCAACACCATCACTATCACCATATTCATCATCATCATCATCATCATCATCATCATCATCATCATCATCATCATCATCATTATGACTTGTCAAAAGGAGCGTTCCTGTCCCCATGTAGATGGTGGGTGCTGTTCGTTATTCCGAAGGTTCGATATTCGGAAGGTTTTCGTTATTCCGAAGGTTCGTTAATCCGAAACACGCAAATTCCCTATACCTAGAGGTTCATTAATCCCAAAATGAAAAGGGGTTCATTAATCCGAACATTTGTGGCGTTATTCCGAAGGTTCGTTATTCCGAAGAGTTGTTCATCCGAAAATGAAATTCGGAAAAACGAACTTTCGGAATAACGAATCTTCGGACTGAAGAGCCTTCGGAATAACGAACCTTCGGAATAACGAGCTGTAACCGTAGATGGAATCATCATGACAGGTATGTTTTTGAAAGTCACCCTGTGAAAGAAACTTTCAGGTCAAGGATATTTGATGAAGACTATAAAATTGCTGTAACCCATCAGTATACGTGCAAAGAGTATTTCCATGTAACTGCGTATTCAAGACCAATTATAACTTCTCTGATTGAACAAGAGATGTATTTCAATGTTCTTTGGTCGTGATTTTCCCCCACAAACCGACAAGAATACAATTTAGATCACATTGCTCTTGATGCGAGTCATCGGCACTTTACTAAGGATTTCTTTTTCTTTTTTTTTTCTGGAATCAGATGCTACTTTGAACTAGCTCACGAATCAATCACTTATGATTGTAATAGGAGATGAATCATGGGGCCCTAAGAACATCCCGTATGAGAAAGAAGATCTCGTCGTTAGTGTGTTATAATGAACAGCTATACAACAACAGTAGCAACAATAAAACTACACCATACAAAATTGTATTACCGGGGCTCGGACGGAGAAATTTCCAGGCACGCGCGACACACACTGCCCGAGCATCACTTGACGCGTGACCTTAACAAAAGTTCACAAAGAAAGACGCCCCTGGATCAACGAAGAGAAAGGATCCCCAACCCCCCCCCCCCCCCCTTTCCCCGCCCCTCGATCCCTCGCTACACAGTACACTGCTGCTTGCCGTTGTTTGATAATTATTTTACAGAGTTCATGTACTAATAAAATGGGACTAACCGATCTGCATTTTCTCATAACTGTCTTCGCGTTACACGAATTTGAACAAGATGTGGGAGAAGTGAAGAGTTATCAAGGTCGAGGGACACAACTCGTCATTTTGTTGTTTGCTTGTTTATTTATTTCCTGAAAGCGCGACAAAATATAGCAGGAATGGCATCGTAAATATCCAGAATGAAAACTTGCTCGTGGAACATCGAAGGTTAGGCAAGGTTTGCGGAATTGTGAAGACTCAACAACGCTCGGTATCATGAAGACCTTAATGTGCCCCTGGCCATATCTCTGTACATCGTATCTCTTTCCCCCTAAATGTTCGGCCCATGTGTTCGTATTCTGCGTGTCGATGCGTGGAAAGATACACATCAATCAATATTAATGTTTCGGAGCCACAGAGCGCTACTAATGCATTCAAATTATATGGATCTTTCTCCGAAGGGGGGGGGGGGGGGGGGAGGGGGAGCGGGAGCCGGGATGGAACATTTAGTTATGCTATCCATATCATACAGTATACCTAAAGAACGAATACTGTAGTTGGAATCTGTTTGCACATTCTTCAATTTAGTTTATTGCAGATTTTATTTCTGTTGAATTTTATTTCTGCATCCCATTTTCAATGCCGTATAGCATGATTTAACAAATGTCATGTTATACATAATTTATCTTTAACTCATAGGTAATGTTTGTGGCAACCAGACAGCTTCCATGAAGGTTCACCGGACATAGGCTTAGCAATAACTGATAGTGCAAACTATAGAGATTCCAATTATTAGAAAGGTATTTTAGGGGCACATGAATTGAACAAACATAATATCAATACGATTTCATGTAGTTATATTCATGCGATGACGCTATCATGGATGACAGCTCCAAATTACAAGTTAACTTTGAGGACAGCGTCGTTCACGAACCCAACGTTTGTGAACCCAGCTATAGTGGAGGCCTAACTTGCGATTATGACTCATGCTACAACAATGTACATTTGTTGACAGATGTATATTTATTTTGTATAAGGGTGTGTCCCAATACAAGCTGTGCTCTAGGATGCCACGCCTCCTACAATGAACCTGCACCTGCTGTTGGAATGTCTAAATACCTTATTCATTGTCATGATTGCTTACAATATAACTATGATGATGAATGCCACTTGTATAGAACATAACTATATGAGAATGAAATAAACAACAGTCAATGTAAGAATCAAGTGGAAGTCTACGCACTAGTATCTTGAATGACTGACGAAACACGTGACACCTTTCATCTTGATCTTGAGTTGTTTTCTTTTGAGTTAAAAATTTGAAACTGGATGGAGAAGGGGAATGATGAAGAGAAAGATGAAGGGAAGGACCTTCACGATGGTGGTAACGAATGAAAATATCTTTTAGCGAAGAAACAGCGACAGTGGTTCGAGTCAAACGGTGTAACTACTTGGCACGAGGAAGTCCACAGGAGTGGACAAAAGCTGGCCAACAAAATTACTTAAGTTTGGTAGAAGCCTTATTTAGCGTGTTTATATCCAAAATCCCAGCCTTTTCGTCAGAAAAAAAAAAGTTATAGAATTATCATTAATTCGTAATACGATAACTTCGACAGAGGTCAAACCACACAAGTATAACCGAGGCAGTACTATGTCGTGCATATTAGTCACTGATGTTAACGAACGCACACAGATTAGTGTTTTATGTATCTCAAGAAATTGTCGTAGCTGGCGTACTACCACTTATCAACTCGGAAAAAAAAATGCAGTATTTCACCTCCAGAGAGTTGCTAGTAGCTTCGTTATACCAGGTGCAAACTTTAACAATAAAAGAGTGCACACCTCCAGGGAGTTGCTAGTAGCTTCGTTATACCAGGTGCAAACTTTAACAATAAAAGAGCTTACAAAGTATGACACCTGTCACTGAAAACAGTCACGCAACTTTTTTACGAAGGATGTTACAGGCAAACAGGAGAGGAGAAAACTGCAAAATAAAGACGTTTTATTTTAATGTGTCTAATTGCGAGGACATAAATATTCATTTTTGTTCAAATGTCGTCAGGCTGATATAAGCCACCCATAGGGCCTAATGTCCAAATTTCAAAGTTTCATGAGAATTTTGAAATGTGAAACTTTACCTTCTCGTGAAACATGTACTTATTTTTCTTTTCATCGTTGACCTAAAAGGACTAAATAATTTGCCTTCGACATGCTTAAATTTGCTACTCATTTGAATTTTAAAGTCAATCAAAAAAAAGTTTGTTTTGTTCCATTTTCCATCCGAAAAGATGGCTGGATTGCCCATTTTCAGCCACACTGCATTATGGCTTTCAAGGGGGTCCATAATATGGATGCGAGGCGAAACCACTTCACCGGGTTATATAACCTTGCTCCTTGCAATAAATGAATAAAGCGGGATCTTTCACACTCATGAGTTGTGATTCTCTTACACATGGAACCTCCAATTTAAAGTGTTTTTGCCTCTTACTACATGTACTATAAGGGATGAATTACACACAACATTACTTAGGCTCGGGAATTGAACCCGGGTTTTTGGATCTGGAGGCAGAGGCGCTAACGACTGAGCCAAATCAGCGATTCTCTTGCCGTTTTATGATATGTTTTGAATTTATTCAAATTCATGAAATTCTTCCGTCGAGATGTTTTTCATCGCAACTGATTGACACATTGCCCTACATCGACATAAATAAGCATTGAATTGATCAGTGTTTTTAATAGTAGCCATGATAAAAAAAAATCATGGGCGCACGTACTCGAGCAGGATTCGAACCTACGACCTCCTGATCTCCGGACATAGGCGTCATCCCCACGAGACCACCGAGCTTCCGCCCAACATCAAGTGTTTCTTCTGATCCTTATAGCATGCAGCGGGTAATGCTTGATCATTGACAGGCAATGATTTGAAGTTATACACAGAATGAGACAAATTACTGATCCTATGAAAACTAAAACGACTGATAGGGAATCATTGGTGAAAAAATCCCCAATCTCGGCATTCTTTATTATTATTTTAACTATATTATCTTGAGGAAAGTAAAGGGTTATTCGCAATTTTATTTAGTCTTTTATGACTAAAATTGATAAATGCACAAGCTAAACACAACTCATGTTTCTGACGAATTCTGTTCACAATTTCCTCATTGTCAGAATAAATAGTTTTGAAATAAATTTTTTCAAGGCACTACGTTAAAATTTATATTTTCTTTTGAATATTTATATCATATTTGAATATAATCACTTCTATCTTCATTTTGTAGTACGTGGTAGTAGTAGCAGTTATTTTATATTAGATATTTTGTGAATATGAAGAGTTGAATTATTTTCTTTGTTTTTCAGCAGCTGCAGTAGTTGCAGTAGCAGTTGATAAAAACGGATAATACTAGAGTACCCTTATCCAATAAACCGATACATTTTTACAGTATACAAATGCATACAGGTTTTTTCATTTGATTTTTAACTCTTCGTATTATAATGTTTTCATTTCATTTGGGTATAGGTTTACATCGGAGAAAGCTTACTTAGAACACAGAAAGTCCATAGTAAGTTGTTTTTCATTTGCAACTTGTTCCTCCCCCCTCCCCGTTTTCGAATATGATAAAACTGACAAAATAACATAAAAATTACAAATTATAATGTTATATCAGTGGCACTGAAAATGTTTGTTCAGGTATGTAGATAATGTGTGGTCCAGTGGGACCCGTTCTTAGCAACTGGCTACTCGTATTATGGCCAGAAGAGAAAACTGCTGTGTGATTCACCCTTACCTTGTAAGAACGCAGCGGGCGGTTTCCATTTCTCCCTATAAAAATAGAAACGTGGGAAACCCAAATCAGGGAGAAACACAAGCATTTGTCCACGAAGTGAGTACGTTTTGGCACTTACCGATATTCCAAATTAGTGACATGTATACTCTAAATTATAGTTACCATACGTCTCTTTAGTAGTGTATCTAGATTTAATCATCATGTTAAACGATCTTAGATGACGAGTGGTTGTTATTGAAAGGTTTGCTTGTGCGAGGGAGGGAAGTGCGGGTGAAGTTATATCAGTCCCATGTATTGATGTTTGTGTAAGACTAGCCCCGGAGACCCGCCGCGACACTGTACGTTGTACGTTGGGGCTGCTGGTCGCAGTTAGTGTAAGACGTGCATGACATGGTTTACCTTTTGGATACATATGTAGAATGACACTGACAGTCTACTTACTTGCTTGGATACTTGGTTGATTAGCCCTCTATTCCCGTGGGAAGGGCTCTCAGTCTATTCTTGAAGGATCCCACAGTGGATGCAGACACAACATGCTCTGGGAGGGAGTTCCACGGCTTGACCATTTAGTAGAGTAGAAGTGACTGGCAAGTTGGGTTTTGTAGCGCATAGCGTCTATGATAAAGCTTGTAAGACTAAGAGTGACCTCTTAGTCTTAGTGTTTTGGGCCAGGGTGGGGTAGAGAAGAAAATTTCTGATTTGGTTTTTTTAATGGCCATTTAGAAACTTGTAGGTATATATAAGATCAGTCTTGATTCTTCTCCTGAAGAGGTTCCAGTCTGATTTTGTCGCTATATAGGCCTAGATCTAGTACATAAATGTGAGCATCTTGTCTGCACCTTTTCTCTAATGCTTCAATGTCTTTCTTTGTAAAAGGACTCCAAACTGTGTATGCATATTCCAATGCTGGTCTCACTACAGATTGGTAAAATGTGGTGACTTTGACTTCACAGAATCCTGTGAAATAGCATCGAAACACGACAGTCTTCTGATTTGCCTTTGTCAGTGTTTGTGACTATCTGTTGGATATGATTTGCTGGAGTGAGGATGTTGTTTACAGTAACACCCAAATCTTTTTGGTCAGTCACTTCTTGGAGGTAAATGCCATTAAGGGAGTACTGGTAAGCTAAAACTGCATGTATATATGCGTAACCTCTATCGGAGAGTTTAGACTATTAACGTAGAGTGTTTACTTTCTGTCATCCAATGTATCAATGTCTAGCAAGACCAGATGAGCAGTGTAACCTATTTAATATTTTGAGCAATACTAAGGCTGTAGCTGCTAAATATTTGCAACGTTCATAATCATACTAACTGACTAACTCTTGCTAGATGTTATGAACCGAACTGAACCATCTAACTCTAGATTTCTAATTCATCGATAATTGGAAGTAGTTAGATTACAAATTTTAATATCCAATTAATGTGAGGGCAAAAGAGTGTCTTTCTATGCACCACAGCATGGGTGTCTTGATCTTGAAGTTCATGGAGCTCGCCTGTCACCATGCACACTGCACTTGCATCAAGTGAATGGAGTGGTCACTTAGACCACAATTATGCTGATTTGTAATAATGGATGACTGATCTTTCCTCGAGAAGCAAGTGTGACACATTTATTAATCGCGTCACTTACGATCTAAGCAATGACTAGTATCCATGCTGTAAAAGGATTATGATGAAATATGGTGACAAAGTTTGCTCTTCTTATGACACTCTTTTCATTAGTTTTTGTCTGTTCTTGTTTCATTTTCAGCATGCAAAATGATTTTTGTTTTCATTTTTCTAGACGGATCTACAGTAGAACTGTAGATGTTGAATTTAGTCCGAGTCTAGTCAAGGAAGCAGTTGATAGTCCTCAGCCATGTCGTACACCTTCAGTGAGGACAGTGACAGAGATGTAGAACCTGTGGAAGTTGGGTAAGTCAAAATATGGTTTGGTGTTATCTAGCTTTATTTTTTCAATTTATTTCTTTGCCAGTATTTTCATGAGATCAAATTTTTCTTACATTCAAGCCAGTTGTGGTAATGCATTGCTATGTACTGTAGTTGCAAAATCAACCAAAGTCTCTCAAATTGCTAAATTTATTCCTGATAAACATTTTAAAAGATTGTATTAAATGTTTCAGATGTTTTCAATTTGCAAAATTTGGAAAAAGTTTGGCAAGTTCAACCTAGTGTTTGGGCAAATAAAGAATTAAATCCTCCTGTTTATATCCCATGTGATGAGATGGAGAAGAGAGTGCATGTATACATGTCTCAAACTTAGGGTCAATACCAAGAATGTGTGACACATTGCATGATGGGAGCAACAGGTAACCCCTTATGTGCTTCTAAAGGCACAAAGCTTTAAGTTTGCCAAGCTACTGTATTTAATTAGCATTCAGTACTGGCTATCAATACAAACGTGACTTAATTGCAGATTAGCAAGCCCACTCAGGTGTAGCAATGTGTCTCAGTCCAATAGGAAGGCCATGGTGACACAATAGGGATTAGAAGGATTTTAAAGGTAATCTATATTCATCAACAGTTAGTTGCTAGAGATCAGTGCCAATCTGTGAAGGAAGCACTCTGGAGCTGCTTACACAAGGTGCAAACAAAGCACAGTAAAGGTGAATTGACTGCTCATGGAAATAAACTGTATCATGTATTGCATCTGTTGGGAATTGTGAATTTCAGAGGCAATGGGTCTGCATTCAGGCAAGAACACAGATCGAGGTTGCCATAAAATGCCACCACTGTACCTTACAACTTTCTCTCCTCTTGTTTTCCCCCAGGAATGCAGACGAGGATGACGAGAACACGATAAAGATCCTGGTGGCCACTGACTGCCATGTGGGGTACATGGAGAAGGACCCAATCCGTGACAAGGATTCCATCAACTCTTTCGAAGAGATCCTCCAGTTGGCCAGGAAGCATGAGGTATGGCATCTGAGATTAAAGTTCCCATTCTGCAGCAGTATCAACCCCTTGGCTTTTCTAAGTATTTCCCCTTTTGTTGAAGTTCGGTCAGCTTTAACCTCTTGAGGACGAACCGATTTATGTACATACATTCATTTTGCATAGACACCTGCCTGAGTATACTCAGGACTGGTCTTCAATAGGTTAAAGACCCGGTAGTGTGGGGAAGCATGGATGGTCCGATGGAAGTGATCTTTGATTGCTGCCAACCGGGTACAGTCGAATGCCATGAATAGCGCCCATCAGTGAATATGTGCAGGGAAGCGTACACTCATCAGTAGCGGTCAACTTCAGACAAGATTCTTCAGTTGTGTGTGTACTTTAAGAGATCAGAGACAAAGCTGTACACATTGTTTATGGGAATTGTCGAATATATCCTAGCCAGGCTAGCCTTCCCATCCCGTGGTATCTCCATGCTACTGGGCCTTTAAATCTTTATATGTCTGAGCACTTTTCAAACTTTACTGAAATAGAATTAACTCATACCATAATATGTGGGTGTAACTATACAACAATCCCAGTCAAAGGTTTACTTGATGCCCCTTTAAATTGTAAATTATGTTTCATATGTATTTGTTGCCAGTCATCTGTACTACAATACATCTTGACAAATCAGCAAAGAAGAGAACCCAAGGAACATACTTTTTTATCTGAACAACACACTACAAAGGCTTAGGAAAATGACTTTCTTCTTGGCTTGCATGATAATGCAGCTTTTGCTGCACAGTTCTGATGTTTCAACACAGTTCAGTATGTTTTTCTGTGTGGGAGTTGCCTCAGAAACTACAGAGGGTTGGGATGTCAAACGAATCTTCCTTATTTCCATTTTATTGAACACTGCCTGTTCCACAACTTCTGTGTGGAAAATGTTATGATAAGTTTAACAACTCACCATCATTGGGGCTACTTGTTTCGTAGCAGGTTTGTGTCTAGGATGATTTACAAGAACCGTTGACCAGCTTATATACTTGTCCGAGGGATGGACTTCATGTGAAAATTGATGGTTTTGTTCAATAACATTAATGCTCAGGTCTGGCTTGGCAATTCATGCAGTTCATAAGCACTGAAATTGGTAATTCAGCCAGTTGATTAGTGATCTTCAAAAAATACATTCATCAATTCCACAAAATTGAAAGAACTGAATTCTGCACACTAAGACTAGATGCAGAACAGTGGTATTTTGCTTTTAAGGTACAAATTTCTCCAATGAGTACTGCAATAGTGAAATAGCCAGTCTTCTGTGGGTCATTCGTGTCAACAAAATGTACTTGACCTTACCAAAAACTGAAAATATATCACTGTGTGCATCAATTTCTAGGTGGACATGGTACTCCTTGGGGGTGACCTCTTCCACGAGAACAAGCCGTCTCGCAAGGCGCTCCACGGAGTTATGACCTTGTTGCGTAAATATTGCATGGGAGACCGACCTGTCCAGTTGGAATTCCTCAGCGACCAGAGTGTCAACTTTGCTGCCAGTCCGTAAGGCATCAAGTGATAGAACTTTCGTAGAGATCTTAGAAATGTCATAAAGATCATTTCATTCCTTTCCACAGGAAGTTGTATAAGACTTCTTTCCTTCCTTGCCCTATGTTTTCAGGTTGTCCGTCCTTCCGTCCATCCGTCCATCCGTAATCAATTTTGGGGGCAGGGTAACTAAAAAACCGTTTGAGGTATCCCATTGAAACTTGGCATGTATATGTATGAGTAGGCAAAGTTGTGCCTATCAACTTTAAGTTGCACATGCTCAAGGTCAAAGGTCAAAAAGGTCAAGGTCAAATGCTCAAAATTTCACTATTTCCACCATATCTATGTAATGCATTGAGGTATTTTCTCGAGACTTACTGTATATATATATATATATATATACTACCCAATAAAGATTCTCTAGAGAGAGTTTCGGGCTATGAGGTCAAAGGTCAGAGGTCAAAGGTCAAGTGAATATAATAGAATTTCACTTTTTTCCCCATATCTCGGCAGTGGTTGAAGGTTTCTTCATGGAACTTGGTACATATGTGACCGGCTACAACAAAAGGATCCAAAAGTTGGGGGAGGAAAATTTTCTGAAAATTGCATGACATTGTTCCCTTACTCTTCTACTTTAATTTCATATATAGTGCAACTCATAAAAGTACTTGGTTGCGGAGATATCAATGATTTTATTGATGCATGTCAAGTGGTCGAGAAAATAAGAGTTTCGAGAAAAACGCCTTCAAAGTTTTCCTTCCGACGGTATCACGATTAAGGGGAGGCAAAGAGAGTTTTCATCGCTTGACAATAGAGGGCATGCTCCTAGCGGCTTCCGCGATGTTCATTCAAGCTTAGTGCCAGCGGTCTACGCATGACCAATCAGGATGCCTTGCACTGACCAATAAGATCACTTCCTCGTTGCTAGGGGCAGAGTCTAGCTGCAGCGCTAAATCCAAATCTTTGGATACGTTTCTGTTACGTTGAAAGTTGGAAAATCATGGCCCAGAAAAACACTGATTTCTTGCCCTGCCTTTAATAATTTAGCTTTGAAATTTTGGCAGATGATAGACAAAACACTAGACTACAAAATTATGCCAAAAACAGAAATCCGATTGTTTTGACCAAATTTTGATGATGTGACTTCAAACTCGATTTTCTTGGCTCATCCGTCAGCGACTTTAGGATTCTTTTGTTCTAGCGGGTCACATGATTCGTACTGACTGGCAGTGATTATCTTGGGAATTTGGGGGTCATGACACAGTTACAGTATTTATTTCAAAACCCTAACCCATGTCCTGTTTGCTCTGAATCTCTTACAGGTTTCCCAATGTAAACTATGAGGACCCAAATCTGAACATAGACATGCCGGTTTTCTCCATCCACGGTAACCATGATGACCCAGCAGGAGTGAGTGTTTGAATGTTGGCTGTGATACTGGAAAACCAGAAATGTTTGCATGTTGTATGACACATTTACTAATTTCGTGAGGGGCCAGGATTCGTGAAAGAAAAATGCATGTGAGAGTTCTTATCTACTCAAAGCACTGAATGCAAGTGGCATTTCTTGAAAGTATCATGCCGCAAAAAGGCCATCTGCTCCAATCTGCGAAAGTTTTGTGCTTCAAATGTTTCTTTTTACACATTATGTGTAGGTTAGCATGTATGGCCAGTCTTGGTTGATATATAATCTTTTGGATTTTGATCTCTTCGTCTGCAATTTTGTACTTGGGCAGTACAGTCATGATTCCAATAGAATACAAGTTGACCATTTCTGTCATTCATTCAGATTCTATGCAATTTTTTGTTTTGTTAATTTTTCTTATATTATTATTGATTTTTGTACAAAAGAGTGCTGTGATAACCTCAAACCTTGCCCAACTTTGGCATTTAGTGGGAATATAGGGTTAATACCAAACACTTTTTACACAATGTTTTTGTGTGATTATTCCACAAGGCGTGATGCTCTTGCCGTGACATTTTATGACTTTTTTCTTTCAAGTATCGCTCAACTTTTGAGATCAAATTTGTCGCTCCCGGGCATACAGTTTTGAAGCCACGCCCCTTTGAAAAAAATTTGTCGACCAGAAAATTGCTCAAAAACATGATTTTGTGTACAAATCCAATGTGTATTGTGTTTTTGCAATTAATTCATATAAAAATAAGTATCTTTACTTTGAATGGCTGATAATGATTTATTTTAGCCTGATTATGCTTTAAAAAGTTTCTGCGACAAATTTTGACGGAAAAAAACAACAAAAACAAAAGTAAAAAAACAAAGAAATACATAAGAAATTCAGTAAACAATAAAATGCATAAGAAATAATCATGAAGCCGAATTTTTGCTTCAATATTATTAGTGAGGATATTAAAAAGAATATGTCCACCAAATATTAGAAATTAATATAAAATACATAAAGTCAAACTGGAAAAATCAAACCATACAGTCTTGTAGACTACATTGGCTTCTACCTTAGTGCAAATTTTCGCGAGGATCGCATGATCCACGATCGAGATCTGAAGGGGGGGCCAAAAAGGCCCCCCCCGCCCCCCCTGGTGGTTTCAAGTCCCTCAAAAAACCAGGTGGGATTAGGGTTAAGAGTGTAATTACATTCCATGTTAAAAACGACATACAGTGTATTAGGCGTCTTCACATCAGCCTGATGAAAACCTAAGCTCAAGATTTTTTTTTTAATGATCACAAATGAACACGTTATTTCATATCCTATTCACGTCAAGCCAAAGGGTATTAGCCCCATTTTTTTTTTTTATTATATTTTTTTTAGCTAATCTGAAAGCTTAGCATATGCAAACAGTCTCGGTAGAGCATGTGCCTTTTAGAAATTACCTGCGCGATCGCCATTTTGTGTGCAGCTTCCCTCGATCAGTCGGGTCACACACAATGGGCAGTGTGGGTTGCATCACGCTAATTTCTTGAGGTGAATTCACATCATCAAATAGTGCACTAGTTCGCAAATCTTCTCACCAGTTTGGAAATTTCCAGAGTTTGGGTCAAGAAATTATCTCAAGCTTAGCTTTTAAATTAGCGCGCTAACTTGAATTCCCATCATCAAAGAGAGTGCTAATTTGTCATCAAGTTATCAAAACCAAGCCCCTGATTCTGAAAATAGCACGCTATTTCAAAAAATTTGGCTGAAGTGAAAACGCTTTATGAGACACAGAGTTATAGTGGGCAATGTCAAGGACAGTGCCTGAACATAATTTTATCATTATTCTTATCATTATTATTATAATAATTATTATTTTTTTTTTGCATTGCAGTGAAAGAACATTCTAAATATTCATGGGAACTTGTTAACATAAAAGCAGGTTGGATTACTTAAATATGTGATGTCTAGCTTTACAACTTTTTTGTTGTGATTGTATGATATTTGGCATCGTTCGAATCATCACTAAGTGCGAACTGGTACTTGGGGGACCAAATAATAAAATGTGACCTGCTACAACAAAATGGTCCTAAAGTCACGCACGGTCGAAGCGGTGAAAATCGAGTTTGAAGTCAGAGCATCAAAATTGGTCAAAACTAACGATTTTCTGAATTTGACATATTATTAGAGTATAGCATGTCTTCTATCATCTGTCGAAATTTTGAAGCAAAATGATGAAAGGAAAGACTGAAAAATAGCATTTTTCTGGGCCATGTTGTTTGGCGTTTCAAGGAAGCAGAAACTGGTTCGAACATTTGGATTGAGCGCCACAGATAGGCGCCGCCCCTAACAACGACCAGAGTGATCTCATTGGTCAGTTTGCTGCTTGCCGCTAACCGAAGCGTGAAGCTCGTACACTGCACAGTTGATTAGTGCGTGCTGGCGGGGTGCGCCATGCCCAGCCGCTTCTCCTGGCATCCTGGTCACTGATTGGTCGGTGAGGAGACCGCCGACGCTGTGTTTGAATGAGCATTTCGGGGGTTGCTAGGGCTTACTTTCTATTGTCCGGAGGTGAATACTGCGTGTCCCTTGATCGTGATTGCGTCGCAAGGAAAACTTTTAGGGCGCTTTTCTCGAAACAATGATTTCCCAGATGTCTCGACATGCTCTCTTTTAAACATCGATATCTCCGCAGCCGATTATTTTTATAAGATGTGTTATGTATCAATTTAAAGCAGAAAGATTAGGGAATTGTGTCATGCAATTTTCAAATAATCGACCTCGCCCGACTTTAGGATCATTTTGTTGTAGCGGGTCACAAATTGATATACAATATTTGAATACACTGTACTTACTTTGAGTAAGCCAGCACATTGATACATGTGTTGTTATTCCATAATGATCCATAGCATGGAAACCTTTGCTCTCTGGATATGCTGAGTGTGTCGGGCCTGATTAACTACTTTGGGAAGTGCACGTCAGTGGAGTCTGTGGACATATCACCTATCTTGTTGCAGAAGGGCACAACTAAACTTGCCATATTTGGCCTGGGTAAGTTGTAGATCAAATACATCTGTTTTTATGCTATTTGTAATCACAAACTTGTAACATAGATACCATATGTTATTGGAAAATCATCAAAACATATCAGATTAATGCTTTTCTAAGAAATAAAGACAGATAAAGTCTATATAACTCATAAAAGAAGAAAGAAATAATACATGTACTTTCAGATGTAATTATTGGTTAATTGCACAAGCATTTGCTGTGAAAAGATAAGCTAGAAACACATGTTTGATAGATTAAAGGCATTCAGTCTTTGTCAACTTTTGCTGATGGTATGCAGTGCAATGTGTCCAGTGATAAATTTTGCCTCCCTTGGCAACATACTCTTCTCTCATGCAGGGTCAATCCGAGATGAGCGCTTGCATCGCATGTTTCTCCAGAAAAAGATCTCGATGCTGAGACCAAAACAAGACAGGGAGGCCTGGTTTAATCTGTTTGTCATCCACCAAAACAGGTAGGCATTTTGTTGTTCATTTCGTGGACGTGGGATTCAGTCCAAACCGTCTAGTCCTCCTCCTCCTCCTCTTTCTTCTCCTCTGCCTTCTCCTCCTCCCTTTCCTCCGTCTCTCTCCTGTCTATCTTCCTACTATTTCTCCCTTTCCTGCACCTCCTCATCCTCATCCTCCTCCTCCTCTTCCTCCTCCACCATCCCTCTTCATCTGCCTCCTCCGTCCTCCTCTTTCTTCCTTCTTTTCATCCTCCTCATCCTCCCCCTCTCCATCTCCTTGCTTTCTATCTTCCTGTTCTTCTTCCAACTCCTATTCCTCCTCCCCCTTCCCTGTCCTCCCTTCTCTCCTCTTCCTTGTTCTTCTCCTCCTTATTCCCTCCTCTATCTCTCTTCCTTCTATCTCCCTGCTCTTCTGCCAGCTCCATCTCCTGCTCCTCCTTTCCCTATCCTCTCTCTCCTCCTCCTCGTCCTCCTCCTCGTCCTCCTCTTCCTTGTTCTTATCCTCCTTACTCTCTTCTCTATCTTTCTTCCTTCTACATTGTATCTCCCTGCTCTTCTGCCAGCTCCATCTCTTGCTCCTCCTTTCCCTATCCTCTCTCTCCTCCTCCTCGTCCTCCTCTTCCTTGTTCTTATCCTCCTTACTCTCTCCTCTATCTTTCTTCCTTCTACATTGTATATCACTGCTCTTCTGCCAGCCCCATCTCCTGCTCCTCCTTTCCCTATCCTCTCTCTCCTCCTCCTCGTCCTCCTCTTCCTTGTTCTTATCCTCCTTACTCTCTTCTCTATCTTTCTTCCTTCTACATTGTATATCACTGCTCTTCTGCCAGCTCCATCTCCTGCTCCTCCTTCCTCCCTCCCTCCTCCTTTCTTCACCCTCCTCTCTTCTTGCTTCTCTCTCCTCCTCTTCCTCCCTCCTCCCCCTCTACCATCCTCATCCATCTCCTCATCACACTCCTCCTCCCACACCTTCTCTTCCTTGTCTCTCAATCTCTTTTTCTCCTAATCTCATCTCCTTACTGCTCAGACTGCCATCACAAAGATCTTCAAGAGCATGAAAGGGAAATCTGTCTTGATCGTGATAACAAGGAAACTAATTAACACCTGGAGGGTTTACACAAGAAAAGAACAATTTTAGTCAAAACAGGCTATTTTAGATATCTAAGATACCCCGCTCAATTCTAGATTCTTTGCTAGAGTGCAAACTCCTCAGTTTGTTCATTTTTTTGTTGCTTTTTTTACAAAAGAGAACAACAATATTTTGACAGTCTTTTGCATTAAAAAGAATAAGTGATTTTCCAAGTGTTTGTTAACCCGTTCCGTATGGGAACCTGGTATCTCAGATTCCTGTGGGAGCAACTTATATACGGGAACTTGGTATACCAGGTTCCCAAGATGAAGATAAGAGTGCCTACTTTCGTGGCCTATATTCATGTTTCTTTGTGTTGTAATGCCCAGAAAAATGGATTTGATAGAAAGAAAAGAGTTCATTTTATCACCATATGTTCTCTTTATGTTGGAAAAATGTGTATATCACAGCATTATTACCCTTTTCTGATTTAGTTTGCGCCTGCTTTGCTATGAAACTCGTATGAACATGTACATAGTGGTTGAAGCTGAGCTTGAGTATATTTTTGTGTTCGCTGACCCCAGTCATCCCATTCAATTGCCCGGTTTTATGTAGAACAAAAGAGTCTGTTTCCCCACGGAAAAAAGCAGTAACTAACAAAGCCCACGGAAGAAAGCAGTAACTAACAATTTAGTCTAATCATTCAGACTCTGTATAGTCCTTCCTGTATATTTTTTTCCCTAATACCATTTATTTTTTCTACTAACTTTTTTTAAAACAATGTAAACAGCAGTTTCTTCCATAATTTGGGGGAGTAGATTTAAAAAGATTGTTTCACCAGTAACTTGACTCTGCCTGCAGGGAATCATATGACAAGTTGTAGAAAAAGCTTCTTTCTGGAGACTAGCAAACCTGGCAGACTCAGCGCGCTCAGAGTGCAGAATACGCATGCAGCTAGCTGCATGCGCATACATTCTGCAGCATACAGTAACTAGCTAAACATTGCATCACAGTCATCACTTGCACAGTATTGCAGGTCTGGTACAGTCTGATTGATCATGCCAGTGCTAACCATGCTGTCACACAGTTTCTGCGGTCCAGGCATGCCTGTAAATCTATCATGAATTGCAGAGGAAAAGTCATGGTAGCCATGGCTTTGGCCAGAACCAGAAAATCTAGGTGAGCTGAAACTATATTGAAGGGAGATGAGCACTAGTATTAATACACTAACGTTAGTCTAACGTTAGATGTAGGCCCTAAAGTTAGGTCTACCAGATCTAACGTTACAAAGTAGATCTAGAGTCTAATCTGTTGTTAACTGTTTAGTGTTAGACAAAATGTAGGCCCTAGGTCTAATCTAACGTAATAGATCTAGGTCTAGCACTAACATAGGGCATAGATCTGTAGTCTAGCTTAAGTGTAACGTCAGAGTTCGACTAGGATCTAAGACGAAGAGACTTGACTTTATTGTCTAGTCCAGGGTCATGTGTCAGGGGCCAGGCCGGGCACTCCAAAGTTCAATTAGGGTAGGCCTACATGTACCTTATTTTTACACAGAATGCCATTCAATCGACAAGACCTAGTCTAGGTCTAGCGTTAGGTCCTAGATCTTATAGATCTAGACTAACCAGAAAGTAGAAGAACTTTATAACCTGGTGGTGGTAACAATTCTCCTCCTATGGTCATGTGACATGTGCAGTTACTGCTTTTTTCCATGGGGAAAACAGCAGACTCCTGGCCGTCTGCAGTTACTGCTTTTTTCCGTGGGGAAACTACCCAGAATCAAGGGTGAGCCACCGCAGTAACTGCATTTTCCTAAATAACATTTAAAAAATAACGGAAACATAATTTTTCCTAGGTATTGTTAGACAACTAGGTATGGTGCATAATCATACCACAAAATTATTTTTGAATGTTTCTGTGTTTTTAAAGAATATGCAAAAAACACAAAATCGCATTTATCTCAGCTCAGCAGCTATGCAGTTACTGCTTTCTTCCGTGGGGGGGGCAGAACCTGTCCGTTCTCTGTCGATGGGGGAAAAAGAATCTCGTTTGGGGGTATTTAAGACACTCAAAAAATTGCGGAAGGAGCGGGTTAATATTCATTTATCATTCCAATCATAGGGCCAAGCATGGTGAACACAATTACATCCCAGAGCAGTTCTTAGATGATTTCATCGACCTCGTGATCTGGGGCCACGAGCACGAGTGTCTCATAGAGCCAAAGTGGAACGCCTCGCAGAACTTCTTCGTCAGCCAGCCGGGCAGCAGCATCGCGACTTCGCTGTCTCCCGGGGAGGCAGTTCCCAAGTAGGTTTTTGTTGCTTTAGCTTTGTAAATGTTGATTTTCGTTAAAGGCTGTCATGCTTTGTGGCAGAGTTGCATCTCGTGACAACATTGAAATCAAACTGACCAACAGATAAACATAGCTTTTTCAAAACTCAGGCTTGGAATCAAGCTACATTTTAGTACTGTCAAGTTATACAAGCGATTGAAGCATACAACTCTAATACATTGATTTGAAACATCATAGTGACATATGTCAAGTAAAAAACTTAACCAGAAATGACACATCCTTAGACCTTGAAATTTGGACAAGAGGTATTGAAGATGTCAAACATTCATTCCTCCCCCCCCCCAACAAAAAAAGTAGTACATTTCTTATATTTATTTCAAAACGCCTCATTCAGCATTAATCTCTGTTACTTTATCAGGGTAACTAATGATAGGTTTTACCTGTGTAACTTTCTTGACTCATTATGATAGGTCACATATGATTCTGGTACATATTTGAATATGGTAAACAAGTATACATGCCGAAGTGTTGAACAGAGATGACAAATCCTGTCTAATGTACAAAATAAATGAAAGGTAATCGCATGATCGTAACAATGACAAAGTGATGATAACGACATTGACTAAACTGTATGTGGGCTTTTGCCTCCAGGCACGTCGGCTTGTTGCGAGTGCGAGGAAAGGCGATGAAATGTACCAAGTTGCGACTGGAGACGGTCAGGCCGTTTTATCTGGAGGACATCGTCCTACAAGACACTTCCATCGATCCCAACAGCGCGAAGACAGCGGAACAGGTGTTGGCGTACTGTATTGAAAAGGTATGAAAAAGCATGATCAAATGTGTGTTGTTAGAGATGCGTAGACCCAGTTCAGCGGACTCGTGGAAATGGGTCTAAGCGTAAGCGCTGAGAGGACTCCTTTGCGTAGGTGTCTGTAGGAAACTTGTGCGACGCCCTTCTGCGTACGCATTTGACTAACCCACCGGGTCTACATGTATGTGCCTTTAACCTCTGACACACAAAAGCCCACCTACATTGCATGGATAGAAAAAACAACAACATTTTTTTCCTTTTTTTTCAGATGAGGAGCTAATCTCAGCATTGATTAATTAAATGTTTTAAATCTTTCCAGATGAATTTGACCTTTATGCAAATTACTAACTTTCAGGTGAATTGAGTCTGAGTTCATGTTCTGGGAGTTGTAATTTCCACTCACTCTCTCTCTCTCTCTTTCTCTTTATGTCTCTCTGTGCTGCAGATTTCACATTTAATGTGATAAAGACCAAGGTAGTTGACAGTTTGAAGCACAGCAGTTCAGTTTTCATTGGTTTGTACAGTTCCTAGCACTACAAGGAAATGCATACTTGGGACTGAGGGTTGTGTGAGTAATTGTTCACCCTGACATGATTCTTACAAAGTGATCTGTGTGCATTCGGTCATAGACACAAATAGGAAAATACTCTGACAAAAAAAAAAAAAAAATGGTTTATGTTTTCATTCCTCCAGGCAAGCAGTGCATAAAAGAAGTCCAAATACTTGTGGAGACATATTTATGTGGGTATTACTCAAACAAATTAAGTGATCTTTGTTTCCTTTGTTGAGCCAGTGTACATTCAGTCGTACGTAACAAACACTGCTGGAAATGCTTCAGATAATGTGTGAGAACATATATCTTGTTTTCATCTGCTCTGGCATACAATAACATAAAGGAATAATAAATAATACCATGTCTGGTTGCAGGTTGAGATGTTAATACAGAAGGCAGCTGACGAACACACTGGCAATCCCAAGCAACCCGAGCTTCCTCTCATCAGATTACGGGTACGTCCACAACACATGGTCCATCTATATTTCTAAATGGTTTCTAATTAGAGTGTAGATACATGTATTTACCAACTTTCAAATGACATGTGCGTTGTAAAATTCTGATGGGTGTCTGTGTGCATGGGCGTAAATCCCGGGGGGGATGGGGGGGATATATCCCCCCCTGAAATGGAGGAGGGGGGGATGGCCTGTACAATCATCCCCCCCTGAATTTTGGAAAAAAAAAAATGGAGGAAGCAGAAATGTGATTGTATCAATTTGGCATATTGCGTGACGTTTGTACGCCGGCCTTCAGACAGGTAACAGAGCTGAACAGTATTCTATCTTGTAGGAAAATGTATACATAATTTTCTCAAGCGCTCGCTCGCTTCGCTCGCTCGTGAAGAAAGTAACATCGACATACACTGTATATATGGCTCAGACGTTGACAACGTCAAATAGTATAGGCCTATAATGTAAACATGCTATGACGCGAGTAACTGGGGACCATCTGCAAGATATGTAGGAAAACAAACAAACAAACAAACAAACAATAACAAAAACTATATCGCCATAATTGAACCCCCTCCATTTCCTGAATCATTCCTGAGAAACGACAGTGACTGGTGACTCAGTCAGGATACATCTATGAGCATACCCAGGGAAGATCAGGGGCGTCAAATCTATCTGGGGGGGGGGGGGCAAAGGGGCATTTGCCCCGCCCCTACGGAAGTGTTTAGGCAGACAAATCATTTATCCCCCAAGCAATTCCCGAGATGAGGACAAAAAAAATCTCGAACTTTCTTAACGGAAAATTGTCCAAATATCGCCAGAACTATGCACCAGATCGTTGTATTGCAATCATAAACATGCAAAAGCTCCGCTATACAGGATCCCTTTCGATAGACTTTGTACACTTTTGAGATTGACGTATATTTCCCTAATTTATCAAAGAGTGTGCAGCAGATCTTTCACTTAACAAAAGCACCCTCATATGCAGAGGCGTCGATGGGGGGGGGGGGGGGGGGGAATGGTTCCCCCGTAAAAGTGGGACAGACAAAAGCGAAAAATATAGCTACAAACGGCAGTGTTTGGAGTGTAAAATGTCAAAATTTTAAAGCTCGCTCGCTCCGCTCGCTCGCATTTAATCGCTATGCCCAAGGAGGTTCAAGAGAATGGAGTCACAACTGTCGTATTTCCTTTGAAGTCACGTTTGATGCCGCCACTCGAAAGTATTTGAAGCATGTGGCAAACTGGATCTGCCCCGCAGATATAGAAGACAATTGACTCATGTCTCATTGCATAATCATAAGCCACTTTCTAACGAAAATATGTCTTTGTGATGGTAATTACTTTTCGCCATCCCTACTTATGAAAGATAGTTGGTATATACTGGTAAAGACACGGGGATGCGCGAATAGAAATTGCGCAAAAAATGATGAAATGAAAATGAAAATTACTCGACTGGCCGTGCCCGGCCACTAATCTGATATATCTATTAATATATAATTATACTCGAAGACTATTCCATATCAGTTTTATTTGGAGGAATCAAGTGGAAAAGCAGTTTTCGCCCGATGCGCCCCCTTAATTTCCAAAGCGAAAAATATAGCTACAAACGGCAGTTTGGGGACTGTAAAATGTCAAAATTTTCAAGCTCGCTCCCTTCGCTCGCTCGCATTTAATCATTATGCCATTCTCCTGATGTTGCTGCTAGTAATTTCCAGTAGTTTTCGCCCGGTGCGCCTCCTTAATTTCCAAAGCGAAAAAATACCAGCCACAAACGACAGTTTGGGGGACTGTAAAATGTCAAAATTTTCAAGCTCGCTCGCTTCGCTCGCTCGCATTTAATCATTATGCCATTCTTCTGATGTTACTGCCAGTAATTGCCGGCAGTGGCGCCCGGTGTGTCCCCCCCCCCTTAATTTCCAAAGCGAAAAAATACAGCCACAAACGACAGTTTGGGGACTGTAAAATGTCAAAATTTTCAAACTCACTCGCTTTCATTTAATCGTTATGCCATTCTCCTGATATTGCATGCTGCCAGTAATTACCAGCAGTTGTGCCCGGTGCGCCCCCCTTTAATTTCCAAAGCGAAAAATATAGCTACAAACGACAGTTTTGGGACTGTAAAAAGTCAAAATTTTCAAGCTCACTCGCTTCGCCCGCTCGTATTCAATCATTATGCCATTCCCCTGATGTTGCTGCCAGTAACTGCCAGTAGTTGCACCCGGTGCACCCCCCTTAAGTCCAAAGTGAAAAAATACAACCAAAAGCGGCAGTTTTGGGACTGTAAAATGTCAAAATTTTCAAGCTCGCTCGCTTCACTCGCTCGCATTTAATTGTTATGTCATTCTCCTGATGTTGCTGCCAGTAATTGCCAGCAGTTGCACCCGGTGCGCCCCCCCCCCCTTAATTTCCAAAGCAAAAAAATACAGCCACAAACGGCAGTTTTTGAACTGTAAAATGTCAAAATTTTCAAGCTCGCTCGCATTTAATCGCTATACCATTCTCCTGATGTTGCTGCCAGTGATTGACAACAGTTGCGCCCGGTGCGGCCCCCCTTGATTTCCAAAGCAAAGAAGTATAGCTACAAACGGCAGTTTTTAGCATGTAAAAGCATTATGTCAAAATTTTCAAGCTCGCTCGCTCCGCTCGCTCGCATTTAATCGCTATACCATTTTCCTGATGCTGCTGCCAGTGATTGACAGCAGTTGCGCACGGTGTGCCACCCCCTTAATTTCCAAAGCGAAGAATATAGCTACAAACGGCAGTTTTTGGACTGTAAAATGTCAAAATTTTCAATATAAAAGATTTCACCGTGGGAGGGAGAAACCCCCCTACCATACCCTCCCCCCCCCTCGCTTGCTTCGCTCCCTCACGATCTCATAACCGCTCCCCAAGATCAAATCCTGTCTACGCCGGTGATAGGCCCCACTATTTAGTAAGCATTCGCAGTGATGTCGCACAGGCGGAGCAAGAGCTGAAATACCACGATTTAGTCATTCAATAATATATTGTGAATATTTCATTTTCTATTGGTTTTTTTAAGAAAAAAACAAACAAAAATTTCACCATAAGTGTGCACCAGATCGCTGAATTTCAGGTCTGAAATGGCAAAATCTTCCTCGTGTGGGAGAGGGACACCCCCCCCCCCAAACACACCCTCCCCCCGTTAACCCTGTCGCTCTCTCTCACAGATATTTCAAAAACAAAAAATTGTCTTCATACTTTTAAGGTCTGATTTTCCGCCGCAAGTCATCTGACAAGCAAAAAAAAAGCAACAACAAGAACAAAAAGTCTTCATATTTTTGGTGCCACTTTCCTCCCACTTCATATTCCATGCAAAAGAGTGGGACATCCGATCCCTGTAAAGTGTGCGTGTGGGGGGGGGGGGGGAGGGGGGGGGGGGAGGGGGGGGGGAGAAGCTTCTCCCCCCCCCCCCCCACCCCCCCCCCCCCCCCCCCCCCCAAGGCTGCGCCGGTCCGGTTATGGGCTTGTAAGCGTGGTGATGGTGACCATCGCCCCCACTCCTCAGTAAGGATTTACGCCGTTGTCTGTGTGTGCACACATAGCAATGACATTTGATGCAGATTGTAATTCATATAATAGATATTTTCTTCCAAAGAAGACCTTGGGATTTTTTTTTCCATAACATGAAGAGTAGTCAAAAGGAGTAATTTTATATGTAGTGCAATGCATTTATTCTTCAATATGATTAAAGCCAATACAATTGATAAGATGCCGGAAAATGGAAATTTTTGCGTTGTGGAATTTTTTGTGCATTTCACGCAACCAGAGGCTAGCACGAAAATAAAAGCACACAGGTATTTTTGCATGTCATAATAATACGTTCCAGTATTTAATGATCTAATTTTGCAGAATTATTAAAAACACACACAATTTATCTTAACTGGCTGAGTGTGAAAATTACTCACACGAAAATATCAACTTTTATAGTAACCTGAACTTATTATTCAAGTCAATATTCAAATTGTTCCAGACCTTAAAAGGATATTCTACCAGCAGATATTTTCCACACCATAAGAACAGGCAATGAACAACGAAAATATGTGTGTATCTCATTTTGCATAGGTTTAGTTTTCTTTAAATCCTGAACCTTGCTTTAGCTTGCCTGTCTTCATGGCAATTTATGAGTTCAAATCAAATTCCTGTCAGATGGAGATAGGATTTTGAATGATTCAGTATCAGACTTTTGGCTAAAAACAAACAAACAAATAAACAAACAAACAAACAAACAAACAAACCTAAACAAAACAAAACAAAAAAAAATCACAAGGTATGTCAGCATTTGTTTGCAGACCAATACAAGGCCTGTTGGTGATTTTTATATAATATTGGATGCACTTGAGTGGTATATCAGATATGTTCATGTTGATGAATGCAATATATCTGATATACCACGAAAGAAATCCATTGTTATTATTATTATACATACAAACCACTTTCCACGACAACACCACATTCAATTTCCAAAAAAAAAAAGAAAAAAAAAAGAAAAAGGGTTTCACTCACCATTATATTGTTTACAAAATCTAACCTTTCAACTTGTATACAGACGTGTATCTACGCACAGTACAGTACAGAGTATATCAGCCAGTGACTGCCGCAGACAGCACAGACGATTTACGTGTACTCCTATGGCATTTCTCAACCCCATCGCGCATTTCTCAACCTCATCGCGCAATGCCACTGCACTTTGCTTTCTTTGCAAGCGATACTGCGCATGCGTATAAAGAAACATTTGAATGCGATATTGATATTTTCTCCATTTATACGGGTAATGTAAAATGCATAGGACAGCTATTATGCTAACAATATTGTATGTCATTAAGCAAACCCCTTGCAGGAATATTGATACATGGTTTTATTGTATCAAAAATGTGGCTTGTATGTATAATAATCCATAATATTGTAAATATTAATTTTCCTAGTCCCACCATTGGCTTTTGATTATTCTGATTATTTCATCGTGAAAGAATGGAGACTTGTTATTAGATATTGGATACCTGTGATAAGTTTTCTCACCTTCTAGAACTTGTTTATGTTATTAATTGTGTGTGTGTGTGTATGTGTGTGTGTGTAAAATAGTCAGTGTGCAGTATGTTATCTTTTCTTTTTGAAACTGACGTTTATTAAAAGCCTGCATCATTGAGCCCCAAATTAACATTGAAAAACAGGTGGTCAGCAAATGCTGCCTTTTGTTTGATCTGTGTTTGTGGATTATTTGGTATGTCAAGCATTGTTACTTTCAGGTGCCGTTTGTTTATGCTAAAGCCCTGTCATTGAAGCTGAAAGAAACATCTTATATCAGGTGTTCAGAAAATGCCTTCTTTTGTTTGACTGTGTTGTTTAGTACTCCCTGACACATTCCAACGTCTATTCAAAGGTGGTGTTTATGTAAGGTTTTGCAAGCTGTTGTGGCATTGAACCTGAAATTAACAATAAAAGACAGGTGTCCAACAAATGCCTTCTATTGTTAAATCTCTCTATTGTGTGCCACAAACACTTTAGCAGAGCAACCAAAGCATACACACTGCTCATAAGTCAGTCATCTCATTGCACTTGGAACACACTGCCCTCTGTAGCTGGATATGAAGGGCATTCAGTAAAAATGATCCACACAGTGTACATTATTTGAAACAGTCAGTGATAGCAGAGGGTGTTACGGACTGTTTTTAAAGTTCTAAGTGTACCGTTCTCCCAATGCCCAAACAAAATGATGTGATTTGTTTTAATGAAATGATGAAGCAGGCCCTTGTTGTTTGATGAAGCACCCTCATCTCAAAGTTTGGGCTCCACATTAGCATTGGCCCAGTGGCCCATGGCCACTCAAAATTGATGTTAGGCCACCAAATTTCCAGAATGCCATCTTTTGGTGGCCCTTTTGTCCTGCTAAAATCTGTAATGAAATTTTATATTTCTGTCTATTTCAGGCCACTACATTTTTTTTTTTTTTTTTTTTGGGGGGGGGGGGCAACATTTTAAATTCAAGAATTTAATGGCCCAAATGGGTCACCAGAGAAAAAAAAAATTAAGTGTCGAGCATGTCAAAGTCCATATGTTACTAGATCTTCAACTAATATCGAACTAACGTTAGATATTGTGAACAGTCATTATTCTTTACTTATGAATTGTCAAAAGCAAAACTATGTGTTAGGCAAAATGTTTGCTCTCAACGATCATTTGATTTTGATCTCCATCATTCTATAATACTGACTTTAAAAAAATACACCAATGTATGTGACAGTTAATTCATTGTCCAAATTTTGCACTACTGGTAATTGAAGGTTATGGTAGAACCAGGCATTGAGGATAGAAGAAAAAGTTGACTGGTGTTTAAAGACAGGTTTCTGCTTGCATTCACTGTATTTACCCAAATAATGATATTCAATACAAAGGTAGCTGCCAATCTGTGGAATGTGAAATGTTTTGGAAAACAGATATTTGTATAGATCAATCTTTTGTTCCAAACAAATGTTCCTAGTAATCCATCTTTTGTTTTGAACAGGTGTATGTAAAAGTGCACCTTTTGTTCAAACAGGTGTCATTAATGCAAAGTTGGTATGTGTGGCATGTAAAGTTGTTTACTAAAGTTATTTTCAAATCATTATGGATCTGAGTCACTTGGTAATAGAGTTCAGCACTTACGACCTACTTTTTGGCAAGTCTTTCCATGACAAAATTAAGATTTTTAGGTCATGCCCCAAAAAGTCAACAATTTAGAGGAATTTCTTTTGCTTTTTACTGCAAAACAAAGGATGTTGCCATATGTTAAATGCATCAAACACAAAGAAGGTTCTCAGATGAATTCTTTTCTGCCCAATCTCACCAGATTGACCACAGCGGGGGCTTTGAAGCCTTCAACATCAACCGGTTTGGGCAGAACTTTGTGGGTCGCGTGGCCAACACCAAGGACATTGTCAGATTCCATAAGCGGAGGCTAATGACCAAGCGTGAAGGTGAGAGAGTGAGTTAATGGCCTAAAGATGCTCATTGTATGATAACTGGTGCCAACATGATAGGCTGATGTGCCACATTTTGGTATTTGTATTCGTTTGTTTGTTTGTTTTGTTTCCATCATCAACATAAATACATTTCCATCATAAACATACGTTATATTTGTAATACTGCAGAGATTGATAGGTAGAGAGATAAATACAGTCAAACCTGTCTATAGCGACCACCAGTCCATAGCGGTCACCAGCCATATGCGACCACTAAATACAATTCCCCCAAGAGAATAGCCATGTTAGCAACCCTGTCTATAGCGGCCACCTGCTGTATGCGACCACTAAACATGATTCCCCCCAAGAGAAAAGCCATGTTGATGACTCTGCCTATAGCGGCCACCTGTCTACAACAGCAACATTTTTGTCTTCCTAGAGTGGCCGCTATAGACAGGTTTGACTGTAAGTGGATGAATAATAAGGGGAGAGAGAATGATACAAAGTTATGTACACAAAGCTATTGTTTAATACTTATAAGTAAATAGTAGCTGATTATATAGACAAGAAAAATGTAGCACTGAAAAATGAATGCTTATTTAGATTACCTGTTGAAATGGCAGTTCCGAGTAAACTGTATAAACATGCATGATATATAGAATAAAAGTGCTTTCTTTATTAAGTAAGGATATTACTTTTGTAGCTCCATCTTGTTTTATAGGTCCATTAATCTTGAGAAGAGTTTGAAATTGTGAGATGTACATATACTTTCTTGATTATGACATCAAGAATGATATTGACAAATGAAGAAAATACATGTACCTCAATATTTATCATGAACTCAGAGACTAGACGATTGCAAATTCATGAGCAATTTAATTTTGCAAAATGTCAAAATTAATAGACAAATTATGAGAGGAAGTTCTTTCTCAATTTGGCAACACCTCATCATCCTCTGACCTCCAGACACAAAGCCAGGAGAAGATCTGGATGAATACCTAAAACCAGAGGCTCTGGAGACAGAGAGAGTGGAGGACCTTGTCAGGAAGTACTTCTCTGAGACGGACGAGGTGGGTGCAAGGGATTCTGGGATGCGTTTGCTCAAAACATTGGGAAATTTGCACAATCCCCAAATGATGTTCTGTATAGTTATGCCAGTTTTATTTTTGTAAAATCGGCGAGTCGAGTGCTAATCGCAAATTTAACAACATGCTAAATTATGAACTCTGAACCTGACAAGAATATGATGTGCAGCCAGACATTACTGTGTTCACTGGTGTAGCCAATGATTGCGAATTTAGCCACCCGTGAAATTGTCGGAAAGTGTCGATTCGTGAAAAATTAGACCCGCTAAATATATGGGGTGTACGGTATTGTTTTTTTCCCCCTTTGCGGTGAAGGAATAAAAAATGAATTCTTTCGGACTTGTAGAGGTCTGTAAAATTTGTAGTGTGGAAAAAGTTTGAATCAATTCACCATATTATTTTTACTTGTATGGAAATTATATGCACAAGTCTTATTTTGTGATCCATTTTGTACTGTCAAAGAATGTATGCACCAACAAATTAGGTTTTGTAGTAAATGTTAAGTCATATTGGTAGCTAGGCTGGAAACAAATCTACCCAAAACTGCCAAACATAAGGTGTTCGCCTGCTAGTTTCTGGTTTACATGGAGAGCTAGATTACGGAGTTATAATGCAAGTGAGAGATTCATTTTTATGCCTCCGCCAACGAAGTGGCCGGAGGCATTGTTTTCGGGTCGTCCGTCCGTCCGTACATCCGTCCCGTTTTGTTTTTGTCGATATCTCAAGAACCGTGAGGTGGTTTTGCATCAAAGTTGGTATGAGGGTATATCCTGGGGGGATGATACTTTATTTCGATTTTAGGATCACGGGGTCAAAGGTCAAAGGTCACAGGTTATTTTGTGAAAAAAAGGTTGAAATTTCATGTTTTTCTCCATATCTCGCAAATGGTTCAAGGTATCTTCATGGAACTTAGTGTATATGCATGTACCGATGGGCAGTGATTATCTAGGGAAGTTGGGGGTCATGGTTCAAAGGTCAGGGGGTCAAAGGTCAAGATCAACTCCTCAAAATATCACTACTTTCCTTATATTTATGCAATGCCTGAAGGATTTTTTTTAAAACTTGATGTATGCATGTATAACCCAATATATATTCTGTGGAAGTTTCTTGCCAAAAGGTCAAAGTTCAAAAGGTCAAAGGTCAAGTGAAAGTGCTAAATTGCACTTCTTCCTCCTATCTCAGAAGTAACTCAAGGTATTATCATGAAACTTACATATTTATGCATGTTCTACCTAACAGTGATTCTCTTTGGAACTGTGAGGTCAAAGGTCAAAGGCCGGGTTTAGATAATACTATTTTACCATTTGATACTGAAATTATACTTTTTCTCAATACCTTGAAAATTACTCAATGCATAAACTTATAAAAGGGTCAGAAGTCAAGTAAAAATCATCAGTTCCCCCAAATACCTGCACTCTGATGTTTTAATCATTCATCCAATTGAACCTAGTTCTAGGAAAGTGAACATTCAGCACATTTGTGGCAAAACTGTCATTTTAATATTTTGCCAATTGTGTGAAACTGTCATCACACATTGTCAAGACATTGTACTATAGACCTATTAGGAGAACCATGCATTATGGCGGAGGCATACACCAGTCGCCGTAGCGACATTTCTAGTTTTTTTGTTGTTGTCTTGGTACAATATGATGATTACATTTCTATAGCACTCTATACATATTGTTTCACAGCACTATATGTCAATTAGAAAAGAGTGATGATATTATTGTGGTAGATTTAGTTTCTGAACAAAAAGGAGTGTTTTGAGGTGTTTCTTGAAAACCGCAAGAGAACGGGACAGACCAAAGAATCTTAACCCGCTGAGGACGAGTCCAGGGTATACTCGGGCAAGTATCTGTGGGAAATGCGTGTTGTAGCAAAATCAATCCGTCATCAACGGGTTAAAAGCTCTTTCCAGAGTCTAGGAACACATGCCTGGAAGGCGTTATCACCGGCTGTGAGATGTGAAAGTGGTGTGGTGTTGACGAGAAAGTTTTGACAGGGCACTTTACGGCTCACTTCCCTCCCTAGACCAAGCAGCTGGAACTGCTGTCGGAGAAAGGCCTGGGCAAGGCCATCCGTGAGTTTGTGGACAAGGAGGAACGGGAGGCCATCCAGGCATTGGTCAAGCACCAGCTGGACCAGACCCAGGGTCAACTCAAGTCCAGGAGGGTCACCGAAGAGGCGATTGATGATGAGGTTTGACCAGGAATACATGTATACATATATTTTTTTTGGGGGGGGGTTGCTTGTCAACATCATTTCTATTTCCTTCAAAGCCTCTTGTATACACTTCCACTAACGAAACCAACATATTCCAAAGAAATAAGACATATGTCCATGTTTACCTGATCTCTTTCAATGTAATTGGGGTGAATGACCCGCTTATAAGGATACTATCATAACAGCAACGCCTGAAGAGATCCCTGTCATTTGATTGGTTGTTTGACTTTGGTCATTCGGCCCATTTCACTATGACGTCATCACCCGTACAATTCGTGCAATTTTGGATCCATACGATTTGCTCCATTGTACGCTTGCTGAAAGCCCGGCACACTACGCGTTTGCAGTGTGTGTATGCGACAGCGCGCTAAGCGCTAGGCTAAGCGTAAAGCGCTCAGTGAGCACTCTCGCGGTCTCAGATTCTCTCTTGGTTCTTTATTGATAAAACATCAAATCACAATGATCCATTTCAGGCATTATATAAAACAAATAATAAATGTTTTTCATTCGTGCTATGGACAGAATATTTCATTCGGTGAAAGATGAAATGTAGATCCATTCAACTCGGCTGCGCCTCGTTGAATGGATCATTTCATCTTTCACCTCATGAAATATTCTGTCCATTGCACTCATAAACATTATTTGTATACTACTTCTACTATGACTACTACTATAACTTTTACTGCTGCCACTATTACTACGACACTGCTACTCCTACTGCTACTACTGCTGCTGCTGCTACTGCTGCAGGACACCCCCGTTACAACAGACAGAGTATAAGGAACTTTGTTACAACAAAGTGAAAATTCAGATCCACAAATTATTTACATTAAAGTCTATGGTGCAAAATTCCTTTTGATCATAACAGGATTTTGATATAATGAAAGAATACTACTACTTCTATTCATTCTACTACTATTATTACTACAATTACTACTACTACTACTACTACTACTAGTACTACTACTACTACTACTACTACTACTACTAGTACTACTACTACTACTACTACTACTACTACTACTTCTACTTCTACTACTATACTACTACTACTACTACTACTACTACTACTACTACTACTACTACTACTACTACTAGTACTACTACTACTACTACTACTACTACTACTACTACTACTACTACTACTACTACTGCTGCAGCATTACTACTACTATTGCTAGGACATCATATCCGTAGCCTTAGAAAATTTGTTTTGTTTGCTGACCATCTGTTTGTTAATCAGTCTATTTCTGCATCTATGTTTGTCTTCTATTCCACCATGACTTGTGGAGAGTTGTTTCACGTATGATATACACTTTCATACTGAGATGCGCCAAGTAGATTTTCATCCTGCGTTCAGAGGGCAAAGGTCACAGGGTCATTGTCAATGTCTGGATATTCACTCTTTTATGCAATGATTCTGGAAAGACTGACTGAGCTTTATTCATGTGCGGTAATGCCATAGCCTGTGACAAGGCAGTTTACTCATATTTAATTATCTTCATATTTGCATTAAAGAGGGGGAATGATGAAGGGGCATAAATATAAAGATAAAGTAAGGAGAGAATTAGAAAGAGAGAAAGGGAGAGAGAGAGGGAGAGAGATAGAAAAAAAATAGGAGTAGATTACTCAGTATGTTGAGGGAATATTCAAGTGGTAATACTATTTTCTTGTTTGAATGCTGTCTCTTTTCATGCCATTCCCACTATTTTTCTCATTTCAGCTGCAGAAAGTAAAAGAGGAGAGAAAGGCTCTCTCAGAGGCAGACATCCAGAAAGAGGTGAAACAGGTACGATGACCACACCCTCAACCCTTCTTCTACCCTGGCACCTAGCTTTATTAACCCGTTGAAGAAGCCGAGTCCAGAGTATACTCGGGCTGGTGTCTACGGGAAAAGTGTATTATAGACCAATCCGGATTTAAAACCCTGTAACTTATGTCGAGCATATAACTGGGGGGCTTCCAACATAAGAAAAGATGATCCAATGGGTTATGCAATGAGTGAGGATTGTTATGTCAGTGCATAAATTAGCTATTGCTACGTACACTGAAATCCCCCAATTATGGCTGATTAGACATTACCAAATAAACCAGCACCCAGTGCCGTATATTAAGAGAGTCTGGCCAACTCGGTTTTTGGCTTATGTGTGTTGAAGCCTGTGATTGGTCAAAAGCTGGTCCCGTGATCTACAGGCGCCATGTCGTTACTGAAGTGCGCTCATACGCAGTGCCCATTGTTAACTACCCCTTATTTGGCTTGGTTATTTTGTTACGTCTGAGCGTACACGCTAACCCTGTAACACGTAATACGCGCGGTAACGACATGGCGTCCAAATTAGCAGTTGGCCAGACTCTCTTTATATACGGCAATGCCAGCACCCAAACCAAATCGGTTGATAGCAAAATCAGCTTGTCCTCAACAGGATAAGGCACCTTCACATTGCAAATACATGTTGACTTGCGCTGATTTATGTTACCGTGATCGTCCACTCTTGAGCCCAAAAGAATATTTACAGACTTTTTGTCATCATATATCATAAGTTTTACCCGCTATTTTTATGCCTCCGCCACAAAGTGGCGCCGGAGGCATTATGTTTTCGGGTTGTCCGTCCATCCGTAATCAATTTTGTGGACAGCGTATCTAAAAAAAACGTTAGAGGTATCCTAATGAAACTTGGCATGTATATGTACAATGTATAAGTGGGCGAAGTTGTGCCTATCAACTTTAGGGTGCACATGCTCGAGGTCAAAGGTCAAAAAGTCAAGGTCAAATGCTCAAAATTTCACTATTTCCCATATATCTATGCAATGCCTGGAGGTATTTTCTTGAAACTTGGTGTATACACGAGTTAACAAATAAAGATTCCCCAGAGAGAGTTGTGGGTCATAAGGTCAAAGGTCAAGTGAAAATGTTAAAATTTCACTTTTTTCTCCATATCACAAATATTTCAAGGTATCTTCATGGAATTTAGTATATATGCATGTACTTACTGGCAGTAATCATGTAGGGAATTTAGGGGTCATGGGTCAAAGGTCAGGGGGTCAAAGGTCAAGGCCAACTCATTAAAATGACATTTTTCCCTCTTATCTATGCAATGCCTGCATTATTTTTTTTTCTTGAAACTTAGTGTATGCATGTATTACCCAATACAGATTTTCTTGGAAGTTTCTTGCCAAAAGGTCAAAGGTCAGAAGTCAAAGTTCAAGTGAAAGTGCTAGATTCACTTCTTTAAACTTATAAAAGGGTCAAAAGTTGGGTACAAATCCTCAAATCCCCAAATACCTGCACTCTTAGACAGTGTAGCCATTCATCCAAATAAACCTAGTTCAAGGAAAGTGAACATTCAATGCATTTGTGAAAAACCTGTCATTTTAATATTTTGCCAGTTATGTGAAACTGTCATCACATATTGTCAAGACATTGTGTTAAAGACCTATTCGGAGAACCATGCATTATGGCGGAGGCATACCAGTCGCCATAGCGACATTTCTTCTTTTTTTTCACAATAATTGGATCTGCCCACAAAAAATTCTGGATTCTGTTGATGACATCATCTGTCAATCACTGCTACTTATACTAGTTTGATTAATAAGGGACAGTGGATTGCAACTGCCCCGTAAAACGAACATAACATGCATGTTTCCATATTACTAATATGATGGACAGAATACACTGTATGGGAACATCGCAGTCCTTCCCTTGCTCTTATTCTAATTATTGGTTGTACATGTAGGCTATCAGCCAGGACAGGTCTCAGAGACCGCAAGCCTACCAGCACGAATTCGAGGATGAACAAGAAAACGGCAGCGATGACCCCGATGATGACAGTGCGCCCTCGCGGCCAGCAACCACCAGAGGGCGTGGCAGGGGGAGAGGGAGAGGGCGGGGCAGAGGATCAGAAAATTCCAGTGGTGAGGCCCCCCCCCCCCCCACACACACACACACACACACACTCATTTGCCCTTTAATGTATATGATAGGGCCCCAGCCATGTCAAGCTCTGCTTATTATGATGATTCACTTTTTCTCTTCTTCAAGCAAGATTACAGTATGCATTACCATGGTGTTATTTTGATATATCATGTTATCAGGGGCAGTGTTGTTATGAAACTTACAATTCTTGTATTGATTTGTATGTTTTGCTAAATCATCTTTTTAAATACATTGTATCAATTTGTGTATTTGGAGGAAAAAAAAACACAACCAAATAAAACCAAACCAAAAACAAACAAGCTGAATAAGATTTGACTTTCCTCTGCTGATCATATTGATAAATTCCCTTCTTTGATGGGTTAGGTTTAAGTCAGAATCCTTTAGTAGTTCTTACATTATGTCCACCTGCTCAGTGTTTGATTTTTTTTTTTTAGTGGTCATTTGCTCTAAGAAATGGGCATTATCATCAGTACCGGTATTTGCATTTTTGTGTCAGTCTAACAATCATGCAATTAATCGGCGGTTTAGTGGACTCAGTTATGGCACCATCTCACATTCTGTTGGCTACAGAGAATATTGTATTTGAAGCAGACTAATCAGCATCATTGTACAGCTGTTTTATGATCATGGAATGAATGTTGTAAAGTGGCCTCTCATTATAAAGAGGACGGATATAGCAAAACTCTCCTATAACAAGGTGATTTTTGCAGGTCCCTACTCTCTATATTTCCTTGTTTTTGTACCCTCATATAGTGAGAAATCTGATATAACAAGGTAATTATCAAAATCTTTAGGTCCTCATTTTAATGAGGTTCCCCTTTACTTGTATTCAAGACTAACCTGCTGATTTCATCAATTGTCTTTTATTTTTCTGAACTTTTTGACTGCATGACCTACAGGAAGAGGAAGCAGAGGTGGGAGAGGTGGAAGAGGTCAAAGTTCAAGGGGTGGAAGGTCAGGTTCTACAAAGCAAAGCCTGTTAATGTCCTCCTTTTCAAATACATCGACATGTAAGTCTATTTCATATGTAGACACAACATTTGTTCCTGCGACAATTGCGCCGGTCTTATTTTCTTGAAGAGCTTCGGGTAAGGGTTGAGGTTGTGATAAGGTTTTAGGTTTAGGTTGATATGAGGATTAGGATTACAGTTAGGGTTATGTTTGTGAGTAGAATTTACATGTATGTTTGGCTTAGCATGCAGATATTTCATGAGAGCAATGGTCACAGGAGCAAATGTCATGGAACCAGTTCCATTCATGCTAAGCCAAACAATCTACCCACAAACATAACCCTAACCCTAATCCTTACATCAAACTAAACCTAGAACCCTATCACAACCCTAAATCTAATACCTGGGAGAAAATAACACCGGTGCAATTGTCACAGGAGCAAATATCGTGTCACCAATAGAACCATTTCTTATCTCTCTTTCTAGGCATAACCCCATATGTGTGTTGGGTACATACTTTCTTAGCTATATCATCATGTCAAGCCTTTTCTTGCCTTTTTTTAGGCCCCATAAACTTGACCTTTGACATTAGACATCCCACTCAGGCTTAAAAATATATAGATCCAACACGAAGGCCATGGTGATACAATAGGCAGGGCTCGACACTAATGGTGGCCCGGTGGCCCGGGGCCACCAAATTTAAAAAAAGGGCAAATTTGGTGGCCCGCCTCGGACCACCAAAATTTTTTGAAAAGTATGTCAATAAATTCATAACTTTTTTGCACCGGAAATTAGCAGTTAAATTTGTTCAAAGGATGGATGAAAAGGACTGAATAAATGCCTGAGAGTGAGTGTTGCAAGTTTGTTGAAGTTTATTTATGAGTAGATATGTCCAACTTCTAATTCTTACTATCATAAATCTTAAATATTTGACTCATTAAAAAAAAGGACTTTTAATGTTTTTTATTGTTGTTTTTCGGGACACCAAATTTTTCGGGACACCAAACAAAAAAGTTAGTGTCGAGCCATGCAATAGGGATAATGGAGATACTGATACCATGGTCAATTTGAATTCCAGACATTTGTGCCATAGAGCAAAGTGCTCCTGTGAAAAGAGTGCTCTGGCAGATATGCCAATTGGTGAATAACCCGCAGTACGTGTGAAGTGTGATTAAGTATGATGTATACAATATTGAGTGTTATGGGTGTTTTTTTTTTTTTTCAGTTTTTTGTTTTGTTTTGTTTTGTTTTATTATTATTATTATTTTTTATTTTTTTTATTTTTTTTTTTTTTGGGGGGGGGGGGCAATGTGTGTAGGCTGAGGGCAAAGGTAGCATAATCCATTATGCATATGAGTTGAGCCCCCAGGGTGGTATAGTATTCATATAGGGCTAATTTTTGCATGTTTGACCAACATCCATTATCATGGCATCAGTACTGATTGTTTGCTGATGATAAAAAACCTCCTCATTCAGCAGATACAGAAGATCATTTCACCATAAATAAAGGAAACAAAATTTGCTAGTGAGGTTTAAAAATAAAAATTCATCACTGCTTTGGAACTTGTCTTTTTAAATGTTCTACTGCACATGTACATTGTATATAATAAATTTGTATACGTGTAAAAGTAGTGATTTGAATGATGCATTAGATACAGTGTAATGTGCCATTTTGTGTGCCTAGTTTTTTGTTTATTTTCTTCTCTCCTTCAGCATCAAGCTTCTCTAAATCCAAACCAGCTACTCTAACTTTTGAGGTAAGTATGAGCCTGTCGGGCAGGGTTACTTTTGGTTGGTTTTCCATTACATTTAGGAAAACCCGATAGTTTCTGCTAATGTCATTCTTTCTAGTTTTGTGTTTTTCTTCACATACCAGAGAATTATTTAAAGGCTTTCATGCTTTGTTTGCCATGGTGGAAACCCCCTGTGTGCCACGTTATTCTGAGACACAAAGGTAGTCATACTTTGAGAAAGAATTCTGTTTTTCCAATCTATATAACGTCTACAAATTTCTGTTAAGCTGGACATAATAGTGAGCAAAGTTGAAGAGGAATCCAAGCTTTGCTTTGATACAAATTGTGTGACAAATCTATTTCTGTTTTTTCTCTTGAATGACCAGTTGCTACATTACTGTAAAGGCATGACTTTTGCACATGAAACCGTGACAGAAACTTAGAATTTACATGCAAAACTAGTTGGGAACACCGATTGATAGTCAATCACCACATAGAATGCAAGCTGTATGTAAAAGGAACAAAAGCGCGAGAAAAGCTCTCATTGTACCGCGGGATTAGGCAATTTATCGATCGGTTTTAAGGGGATTTGTGCGTTTGAGCAGAATATACGAAGTTGGCACGCCGTTGACTGAGTGGGACGTGCGAACGTGGCACATAAAGAGTTAAATTGGAAGTAGTGAGCACTCACTTTTTATACATTTCTGAGAAGTGAATAAAGAAAATATTTCGTCCGGAAATTTCTCCAAGCTTGGACTGGCTCTACAATAAGTAATATTCCCACTTCTCAATTATGTTGTGACTGTAGTATAGTCAAGGCGTGTGGTGTGTAGGCCAGATATGCTTTCTTCTTCCAACAAGTGAACACCTTTCTGCAAAACTATTCCCTGTCCTATCCCACCTACAATGCCCCTGAACCTCTGTAGTATACAATGCAATATGATACAATATATGTACAATTTTACATATTACATAGTATAAACCTGTATCACAGTGCTTCACAAAATGATAGTATCAAACTTACATTAATTGGATGGGAAAATAAGTGAAAAATACAAAAGTGTACATAATTGATCAATCGATTAGTGAAAAGGAAAGTCTTCAAGGATTACTAATGATGCTAAGATTAATGATTAAAGAGAAGAGAGAGTGAAAGGAGAAAAAAAAAATAGAAATTGTTATTATTTTTTTTCCCACTGGGATATTTATTATTCTCCATCAAACATATATTCATCTGAACACATAATATATCATAATAAAATTATTTCAATTTAAATACTTTGAAAAACAGACAATGAAATATCGTGACTCAGACAATAGAAATTATTATTATATCTTTAATACCAAATGTGGCATACAATAGAAATCTGTATGGAAAGATTTTAACAGTAGAAAAAATGCATATTGACCATATAGCATATTGACCATATAGCATATTGACCATATAGCATGTCAGACTGCCCCCCCCCCCCCCCCCAATCTGTGGCTGAAAATTGTGGTTGTCCCTTGCCAGATTCCTTGGCCCGTTGAATAAAACTCTACCATTAATGGTAACTCTTACTCTGTTTTCGATGTTAACCATCGGTGATTTCTTGGCTTTGGTTGGCTGTGGGAATTATGTTGCTTTGGTAGTTATGATTGATTGCAGAGTTACCACTTAATTGTTATGTTACCATAGTTTTATGCAATGACGCCCTTGTGAATCATCTGTAATACAATGTTTCAAATCTTTATATTCAGTGAATTTGTATGAAAATTAACAAAAATATGATTCCATTTCTCCTCCCATGTTCTTTGCAGGATGATGATGATGATGATTATGATCTGGAAGTGGTGGAAACATCGTCTCGTTCAAGAAAGAGAGCAACGTATGTTGTCCTGGGGTGGATAGATATAGTAATCGATACAAGCAACTCCCATTATAACGAAGTCATCGTACAAAAGTTGTAATAATTATGCTGTCCCTCCCAAGATAGTTATTGATGGTGTCACCATGCTCATAAACCATGCAGTAGTACTCTGTACTTTATTCTATTCTAGTAGTAGGCCTACTGTCTATGGTACATACTGAATGTGTTAAATCTGGTCATGCACAGGTTTCTGCTTTAAAAAAAAATGTCAATTTTTATTCCAGCCATATTTGTAATTCCTTTTCATGGCTTCATATCTACACAATATCTGAGACTCTGGTCCATGTAGAACCATGCAGCATAGATATTTAAAACTTGAAACACAGTTACACAGTGTCAGAAGGGTTTACAGCTGTAGGGATTGGATATGTATATTCCACACTCGTCTGTTGCTTGTCGTGGCTAGGAAAATTTTGTGCCATTATTGGTTATGTTGCATTATCCCATTTTCTCCACTTTTACAGGAAAGCAAGAGAGCAATCCATCGTCATCAGTGACTCAGAGGTAAAGATGTTGACATATTTTGTTGAGGAATTAAATATTAAGTTAAAGAATTCTTGTGTTGAATCTTTATTGCAACTGATTGACAAATTGCCCTCCACAATTTCACTGTCACTGTGATGATTCTTTAGGTGTTCTATAACCGCTGAACGAATCAAATTATGTCCATGCACAGGCTCCCAGCTGACCACATTTAAAGGACAAGTTCACCTTCATAGACATGTGGGTTGAGTTAATGCAGCTAAATTTATATTAGTAGAAGACATCAGTGAGAGTTTGAGGAAAATCGGACAATCCACTCAAAAGTTATGAATTTTTGAAGTTTCTGCTCAGTCACAGCTGGATGAGAAGACTACTATAACTTGTGATGTCACATGTGTACAACGATATAAAGAAAGAATAAAGAAAATTTAACATATTTTCACTTTTCTCGCATAACAAAAGAACACTTGACTTCTCTCTTTCAGAAGGCAGGGGGAATAATATTACAATAACGTACATCAGTAACAAGTCAAAGAAATGCACACTTATTCAAAAAGTAAAGTTTTGTGAAATTCTCTTTTTATTTTCCTTATATCGTTGTACTCATGTGATATCATACACTGTGGTAGTCTTCTCATCCAGCAGTGACTGCGCAGATACTTTAAAAATTCACAACTTTTGAACGGATTGTCCGATTTTCCCCAAATTTTCACTGATGTGCTCTACTAATATTGTTGCCTGCACTCAATCCACATGTATATGAAGGTGGACTTGTCCTTTAATTGTATGTCCATCACTCATTCCTTGTATAATGTATTGCAAATGGTTAAAAAAAAAAAAACCAACCCCCGAGTATAAGTGAGAAACTGTTTCCCTACAAAGAATGCATCGCTTCATTTTGGATTTGCAGACTTAGATCTCAGTTCAGAAACTCTTGGTGATTTCAGGGTGCTCTTTTGTGTCTATCTGATGGATTGGTGTCTGCATGCATGTCCCAAATTTGTGGAGAGGTTTCGCATACAGTAGACCAAACACATAATTTGTTTTGAACAATGTGTCAAAGGCAGTCTGAAAGGTATTCCCAGGGTAGGATTGTACCAAGTGGTCAATGATGACACAATATTGGTTTATGTTATCCTTCTGACGTCCTTTTGCCAACAAGTAGAGCTGCATCTACTTCTGTTTTCCCTCTTCAAGATAGTGATCAAGACTAGCATCAGACTGAAAAGCCAGGAAGCAATGAAACTATTACAAATAAAAACTAGACAAATTCGACTGTGACCTTTAATCTGATCCCAAAATGGAGTTAGTACGACTCAGTCATACACAGGCTTACCACGTTTTATTCACATTATGATGAATAGTTTTCAAGTTATCATGGTCATGGACTAATGGACTACTCAACACTGTAACGGCTCCGGCACCACTGTTTGGCAGAGGCTTGAAAAAGGGCTCTTATCCCATTTTAATGATCACTATAATTTCACAATACAAACTCACTCATGAATAAGTAATTTTTCTTAAAGAAGTTTTGAAATCTAACACTTTTCTCAAAATCACGGGCGTACATAATTGGTTTGGGTTCGAGCAACGATCTCCTGATTACTACACGGGCATCAAATCCACTAGACTACCAAGCTTCCATCCAGCAGAAAGTGCTGGTTGTTGTTCCTTATAGCAGTGGGTACTGTGTATTTATTCAGGTTGATGAATTCTTGCATCAAATTGTTTTCATTGTTACTGCTCTGTCAATCACCAACTACAAGTTGTACTGCTGTAGAATAAAGAGTAGAAGACAGCATGTGAAATTGATATTTGGTCATCAATTATTTAGGCTCAGAACAGCTATGAAGAATTTGGTTTTCGTTTTGACTGTTACACCTCTGTCATATTAAGTAGCTGAAGGGCTACCCAGTGGTGATGATGATGATCCACAGCACTTGTATAGTGCCATATACAGTGTATCTGTTGTAGAAACATTCAAAGGCGCAGACTCCTCCAAGAGAGTGAGCAATTGAATGTCTGGTGAAAAATGTGAGTTTTGAGTTGAGGATTTGAAGTGATCCAGTTTGTCAATTTCACAGAGAAAAGATGGGAGGGAGTTCCATAGGCAAGGAGTGATAGAGGAAAATACTCGGTCTCCATATCCCTTGAGATGTGTAATGGGCATTTGGAGAGTAAGGCCAGATGAATGAAGGCCAGGGCGAGGCTGCCATCACTCGATTAGGGAAGACAGGTATCCTGGGGCCAGACCATGAATGGCCTTGAAAGTGAGCAGTAAGATCTTGAAATCAATTCTGTTCCTGATGGGAAGCCAATGCAGCTCAGCCAGGATAGGGGTGATGTGATCATACTTCCTTAGCCAAGTGAGCAATCATGCCACTGCATTCTGTACTGCTTGAAGTCTGTTCAAGGTTGCAGATGGTAGGCCAACTGGAAGACCTATTACTGAAATCCAGTCTTGATGTTATGAGAGAATGGATGAGGCTTTCTGCTGCCGTTCTCATGTGACCTCAATAAAAAACATTGGTGACCTTTGAATGATATTCAGATTGCATCAATGGCTGTCTTGTTGCTATGTTTGGCAAGCCTTAGAGATACAACAAACTAGCTTTGTCTAGTCACAGAAATCCTCTCTGAATGATATATGCATAATTTTTGCACTCAAAATGAAATACACGTAGATGCTCAAAAGATCAAGCTCCAAATCCTGCTCATTTTACAAATGTGAAGAGAGCCCTCTCTTGTCATTATCATGCCAGGGCAAAGAACTTTTGCTCTCTGATATCATATATTTTGCATGTCACAACATAGTTATGTGTTCACTTGCAAAGTCAGTTTGTGTGGATGGGTTTAAGTAATACGGCATCAGAGTGAGGTACATGCATTGCAGAAGGCAATATGCATAAACATTGGCCATGACATTAGGTGTGTAGTATCATTTTAACCTGCCTGGTATATGTTAACCCTGTTTTAACTGGGGGGGGGGGGGGGGGGGGGTCAAATTGACACCCCCCCCCCCCCCCCCCCCCCTCTCGACATTTCGCACCACAATTCCTCAACGTGCAAAGATTTTGCCGCGTTGTTTTACAACTTTTTTCATTGTTCTTGATGGGAAGCCAATGCAGCTCAGCCAGGATAGGGGTGATGTGATCATACTTCCTTATCCAAGTGAGCAATCATGCCACTGCATTCTGTACTGCTTGAAGTCTGTCCAAGGTTGCAGATGAAAGGCTAGCTGGAAGACATGTTACTGAAATCCAGTCTTGATGTTATGAGTGAATGGATGAGGCTTTCTGCTGCCGTCCTCATGTGACCTCAATAAAAAACATTGGTGACCTTTGAATGATATTCAGATTGCATCAATGGCTGTCTTGTTGCTAATGTTGGGCAAGCCTTAGAGATACAACAAACTAGCTTTGTCTAGTCACAGAAATCCTTTCTGAATGATGTATGCATAATTTTTGCACTCAAAATGAAATAATGTAGATGCTCAAAAGGATCAAGCTCCAAATCCTGCTCATTGTACAAATGTGAAGAGAGCCCTCTCTTGTCATTATCATGCCAGGGCAAAGAACTTTTGCTCTCTGATATCATATATTTTGCATGCCACAACATAGTTATGTGCTCAGTTGCAAAGTCAGTTTGTTTTGATGGGTTTAAGTAATACGGCATCAGAGTGAGGTACATGCATTGCAGAAGGCAATATGCATAAATATTGGCCATGACATTATTTGTGTAGTATCATTTTAACCTGCCTGGTATATGTTAAACAAAGTGTCTGTGATACATTAACGTCACTGGTTGGGGATTCTTGAATTTGTCATATTGATCCGGCATACTTTTAGTCCTTTTGTCATTTAAAACCTCACATAGATACAGCACCTTTGATACAATCAAGATGTGTATTGTATTTAACCTGTCTGGTACATATTAATATAATATGGACCTGCCTTGAGGGGGATACAACATTTATTGCCTGAACTAGAATTGTATTGCCTGAGTCGAAGACGAGGGCAATGCAATTCTAGTGAGGGCAATTAATGTCATATCCCCCGAAAGTAGACAGTCCATATCATTATTATTACCCATTTCAGGCATCTTGAGCAGCAAAATAAATCATTACAATGTAAATATTAACAATTTTCCACTCGGCGCCAGCTCGAGCTCTACACCACACTGCGCGCTGCATCCCTATACACGGCTCCAGTATGCGGCACATGTATAACAGCGTACTCACACAGGCGCAGGGATCGTCCCCTATTTTTACGTGTTAACCTATGGGAATTTGAACTCTGTCGCGAAACTCGGGTATGCGGCGCGCGTAGAAACAGCAAGGCTCACACAGTAACAGCGATCGTTGTTTAGTTTTACGTGTTAACCTTGGGAATTTGCCCTTTTTCGCGAAACTACTCCGCGAGAAACTGTCATCAACAGCAAGTTTTCCTCACTGTGAGCTCAAATGCCCGGATGCTATATTCCCCTCGTTTTTAACACGAAAATCCCATAGGCGTTTGTCAAAGCGGGGAATATGGAAAATTTGCTCCTCTTCCCCTGCTGGCACGTAATCCTGCGTGTAAGACGAGGGGAATACAACCACAGCTCAGATGCCTGATGTGGGTAATAATAAAGTTTATATGTATGTAATACATTAATGTCACTGGTCAAGAGTTCTTGAGATTGTCAGTTTGACCTGGCATACTTTTAGTCTGTTTTGTCATTTAAAACCTCACAGACGCAACACCCTGATATAACCTGTATCATATCTATATTTGTTTTGTTCCTTTTTTTTGTGTGTGTGTGTGCACATGCAATGTAATGTATATCAACGCAGGGCTCCCTTGTGAAGCAGGCCTTTGTGGCACTGAATGGGACCTCCCTGCTTTTAAAGAAGACTTAATAAATAAATAAATAAACCATTAAGTGTCAACTTCAGCTACTGAAGTCATGGCTAGAGCTTGTAGACATTTGTGAGAAATTCATGTGCAGCTTCTGTTTAAAAAAAAAAGGAAAAGAAAAGAAAAGAAAAGAAAAGAAAAGAAAAGAAAAGAAAAGAACACGAAGCTGACACTACCATCACAATAATGGTGCTGAGGTATTTTCAAGTCATTCACCTGCCAACAATTATTCATAATGTGAATTTATTTGCCAATGGGCAATATCAAAGTGACAGAGACATTCCTACACTGTACATGCAAATGTTCTTATGTGACCCCATCCTGTTTTTGGTGTTGTTGTTGTTGGCAATGATACACATACATTTATGCTCTCTGGGTTGTATTGCTTTCTTCTGGTGTTATTCCCCAAAACATGTAATCTATCATATGCAAATGTAATCTAAGTAACGTCCTTCGTGCACTTGCCAAAGAAATGACATAAAAATGTACAGTTCTCTTCATGACACTGTAGAGTTCACTCTTAACCATACCATAAACATTATTGAAAGTGTAATTGAATACCTGCTGTATTCATCAAAATGAAAAATACAGTGTAAACAGTAATAGAATTCATCCATGCACAGACAGACAAACTTTTTAAAGGCGTTTATTCTTTTCCATTTAAATGATAGTGTAAGGACAGTAATCTCACACACATACACACATACATAGACACACACACAGAAATGGGTGCTTGGGTTTCAGTTATTTTTGAGAGTTCAGATGCTCTGTTCATGTGCTGTGGGCTTTAATGCTGTCCAAATCATGAGATGTAGTAAGATTACTTCTGCTGAGAAACAGAAAGGCGTTAAGCCCCACAAAGTCATCAAGAAATGCTAAGGCCCTTGTGCTTCTAAAGTCATGCTGTTCCTTCTGTGTTATCTTATCCCCCACACAGGACGATGATCCCTTCTCTATGCAGAGCTCGGGCAGGAGTCAGCAGAAGACAAAGCGTGGGAGATGGAACTAGTTTCTCACCAGCCGCCATGCAATCACCTTGGGACCCTCCCCCACTGAGAAAGGATATGTTGCAGTCTCCAGGTGGCTAGGGGAAAAATAAAAGGAAGATGGGGTTGGCTCCACGCAACATCATTGATCTTTCACTGAATGGAAAATGTAAACCCCCCCACACACACACGTCTCTGTCTCAGAATGTGTTCACTCATGGAATGGCAAGTTGACTCGAAATGTGTTCATACCGACAAGATGAGGCGTGCTTTTGCTAAAAATGGATGTGGAGTGCTGAGAGTGAAATGCTTAGTGGATATAATATTATGCTCTTATGCACCCACATCCAAATGCTGCTGGAGAAGACATACCATGTGTCCCCATCTGTTGTCAAGCCTGCATTCAGTAGATTCAACATCATCATCGATGTTAAGAAATTACCATAGTGATTGAGAATGGCAACCCATATTTCCTGGGGTTTTTTTCCTTTTAAGTTTTTAAAGTCAAAACGTTATTTTTGATATTTGAGTTGAAGGAACAAAAGAAAATCAATCTAAAGTCTTCCCATATCTTTTCAACAAGTAATACGATTGTCATGGCTGTATTGTTGTCTTATTATGATTGCTATAATATCACTTGGATTGCCTCTTTTGTTTTGGGGGATGTTCATGCTGAGCACCAGAGACCTTTCTGACATTGGTCAGAATTGTCTTTAAAAGAAACAAACAACAACAGAGATTTGTTCAGCATGAATTGGGCGCAGAGCGCCAACCTGTGCCACTGCTTTGCAAGTGAACGTTTATGCTCTTCTTGAAACTTTCAGTGTTATCAATGGAGTGTGCATGTTTAAGTGTACAGAACTTAAACTTGATGCTACAGAGGTCTATTTTGAACGTCATTTTGAGCACGAGACAAGGATAAGGTGCCAAGCACTTAAACCTTAATGGAAAGCTGGCAACCAGAGTGAGTCCTTCATTCACAAGGAAAGGATTAGGTGTTGAGGTGTTGTGGAACTACAATGTACTTTTCATGTTAAAGGGATAGTATAGTATTGGTGGAGATGGCGATCGGGCTTTTAACTTTTTGTGAGATACCAAGAAACCACTTGTGGAATAGTACAAAGCATACCATTTTAAGAGGAATTCAGAGTTTATTTGATGAAAATTGGTTTTGGGATGGCTGAGACATACAAAAACAAAGTAAAACAAAGTGATCCCAAAAACAGGTCGGCCCTGCCTTTTATTAGAATAGCTCTTTTTGTGATATCTCAGCCATTTCAAAACCAATTTTCATCATATAAAGGTTGAATTTCTTTGAAATTTCATGCTCTTTCTTATTTCATGAGAGGTTTCTAATTGTCTCACCAAAAAGTGTTATAAACCTGAAGTTAGGTCTCAACCAAAACAGTATGACCCCTTTAATGAGCATTTTCTCAAAGGGAGAGGTATTGAATGTGCGAAAGCTCCAGATCATTTTGCTGGTTGGGTTTCTTTTAGCTTCACGGAAAAGCCTCTGACTTAAGAAAAATTTAGCTTTCTTTCACAAGTATTCTGAGCATCAGTGAATAACAATGTATGATGATGATGATAATGATGATGATAATGACGATTATGATGATGATGGTGATATATTGATAATGGTGATAATAATGATGATGATGATATGGTGATGTTGTTGATGATGAAAATGATGATGATGATGATGGTTATCACTATTTACTGAAGGTGTCATTTCAGCTTACTGAACCTGTTATGACAGTGATGTAATTGGAAGAGATTATTCGTCTTGAATTTCCTTTCCACAAAATGCTGGCAGGGATTGAAGCTTTAAACATGTGTTGGTAGTGAGTTCAATTTCATGGGTCAGTGTCTCCCTTTAACCCAGAGTGGAATGATCCGAGTTCACAAGCGTATTGGGTCACGTGACTTCATACATGAGACTGCGATGAGACGAGGTTCAGCCCGAGATCACGTCCGATGATTCTTTGCAAATAATTAGGGCATCATATTGTTCATGCTACCAGGCACTGTGGTTCCATGCTGTTACAAGTTCTTGTGAAATTTTGCATTCATCACGGTGATAATCAAAAATGCCCACAGTGATCGGTTTGCTGCACGATGGTTGCTTTGATTGCTCTATCATGTACAAAAGTTGTAGGCATGACTATTGTCTTCATAACAGGCCCCGTATCACTCAAATCGGCGTGGTTGTAATCAGAGTCTTACACAGGAATTTTTATTATGTGTGTAATTCGCATATTTCTTGCATGATGCGATGTCTGTAGTTGTCAGTCAATATTTCATTAGCACGTGGCATGGCGCGATACATATAGCATATTTTATTGCCCGTCGTCTTCACCCACGGCTAGATATAGCAATAAATACAGGTGGTCATAGAGCCTTATTGTCAAGGTTAGGATGTGAAAACTGCATTCACGCGCTTGTTGTTATTGTACATGTATCTCAAATCTGCAGTATCGGTAGTGCAGAAAACTTCTGGCGGGCAAGGAGTTTCATGGCTTATAATAGCTGCAACATTGTAGATTCACGGCGCTGGATTGGCTGATCTTGTTGTCGATTTGATATAGCGGTATTCTGTGCTTAGGAAAAAATAGGAAAAACAAACAGACAAACAAAGAATCAAAACAAACAAACGGAGCCCTTACGGTACCTTCGTCACGCTCTCCTTTTTAAGATGGTGATGGTGCTCATTAGCTGCCGTTGGACATGTATGATGCGTAGCTACAAAATTCTTTTGTCAAGTTGGATACGCTTTGACAAGAGAATGATATCTGATCATGGAAAATGTAAGATAATAATGTTGTAGAGGCAGACGCGATGTTTTCATGATTGTTATCGTATGTGGTGTGGTGTGGTTGCTGTCTGCACTGAGCAACATTCTGTCCCTGTTTGGAACAGTTGTTGCTGAACTCATAAACGTGTTTATGTGTTTGTTTGGGTGTATGTGTTTGTGTGTGTGTGTGTGTTCATGCGGGTGTGTGTGTGTGTGTGTGTGTGTGTGTGCGTGTGTATGTTTTTAAGGAATCGTTAGGCTACATAGGCCTATTGCTACTGACTTACTCTCTTCCACTCTCTCCTATACGTAAAGACTTGTACGCCCAATATAAGCCATACTTGTTCTGCGTTTTGTCTTAAAATAGTATAAAACAAGCAGCTGCTGTTGTTTCTACCAGAAGAGCTAATTTGAATGAAAATTGAAATACATTTCGCTTCATTCACGTGACTGGTGGATGGTGTATATGTATTTGGTAATAAACTTTCGATGACCTCGCAAAGTACAAATCAAATCGAAACAAAGCAACAAATGCACGAAAAATTGTGGTGGCTACAATTTTCGAGCTTCTGTACATACCAGCATAATAAATTACAAGTGCATTCAAATTAATTGACCTTACCATGTCATGTTATTCTATCTTTTGGTTTGTCTGTGTGCGTGTGTTATTGCCCAACGACATTATGCACATGATGGCTGGCAGGGGAGGGAAATACATGTATTACGTATTATGTTACATGTGAATGGTATGGCATGCTAATGAGGTAATTGGTGATTATTATCTGCAAGAAATAGCATTTCATTGGTAGAGTTTGGAATATTATACTGTGTTACTTTTTTAATCACACCACATTTTAAAAGGCAAAAGTCATCATATGTCGTTCATTCTATGTGTTCGTCAACGTATTCTGACCAAAGATTACTTAACCCGTTGAGGGTGAGTCCTCGAATATACTTGGGCAGGTGTCTATGGGAAATGCGCGTTGTAGCTATATCGGCCCGCCCTCAACGGGTTAAGCAATGTCATAGAAACTGATCATGACCCTCTGTGTCTGTCAGGCACCCAGAAGATTTGAGATTTATACCTCGGCTTTCTGAAATCGCATTTCTACAAGCGTCGTGTTTTCCGCATTTTGTTCAGAGCGAACATTTCTGTCAATTGATATCACCGTTCTATCGTGTAGAATCATATTTGTTCTTGTGTAAAATGAGGACATTAATACATGTTACATTCAGACCATGGGTGAGCATCCCAATTTGTTCTTACTGTCAGGTTGACATTTATGATTGAATTTTAAAGGGTCCGTATAGTTTTGGTTGAGACCAAACTTCAGGTTTCTAACATTTTTTGGTGAGATAATGAGAAACCTCTTATGAAATATGAAAGAACATGTAATTCTAAGTGTAATTCAATGTTCATTTGATGAAAATTGGTTTTGAAGAAAAAAAAAGAACAAAAGAAAAAAGAAAAAAGAGTAATCCTAATAAAAGGTGGGACTTACCTTTTATTACGATCGCTTTTTTTAACTTTGTTTTTGGATGTCTCAGCAATTCCAAAACCGATTTTTATCAAATAAACTTTGAATTCCTCTTAGAATGGTATGCTTTGTACTATTTCAAATGTGGTTTCTTGGTATCTCGCAAAAAGTTGAAAGCCCAGTCCTCATCTCCACTAATACTATGCCATCCATTTAACCCATAACGGATGATACGTTTTGCTACGCGTACACAGGATTCTCTACTTTTGTATGAATCCATTTAAAATGCATTCCCGTTATAACGAAGTCCTCGAAATGAATAAATATATTCTCCGTACCGTCAATCCGAGGTAAAATTGATAGCCTGACATCATCGAGTGATTTGCCGAATAGAAATTAAATTTTTTATGGAAAATTAGAATGGGTAGAAAAGATTTCCAAAAATATGATTCTACGAAGCGCTGAAGATGTGCTACTCGTATGTTTTGTGACGCATTGCAGAAACGATGTAAATTACATGTTGTAACAGCTGTTTTGACCAAAGAGAACGTGCCAAAATCGTCAAATTTCCAACAGTCGAAGAAAGGTCGGAGCGTCACACGTGCGGTAATTTTCATCATGTACGACGTGTTTCATAGTATCAACTCTCGCCACTTTCTACAAACAATTTTGCGAAAACTGTTGTAGCCGAGGAACATCATGCATGTAGAAATCTCAACGGGGGGCAGATACGAGGAAGTATGGTCTGTAATTTTGTATGAGATTGTGACGTAATATTTCTCTGTACATTGCCATGTATCAAATAAAGTAAAAATTAAATGCTTTTTATGAGGCTTTGCAAAGAATTTATTTTTTCAATGGTACTCTGTTTCCTTTTAGATTCACCCTTAATTCGATGGATGGACATGCACATGTATGTAAAATGCTTTTACGTAGCATGTCGAAGTGGCGATACCTACATGTGTGTGTGTGTGTGTGTGTGTGTGTGTGTGTGTGTGCGCGCGTGTTTGTGTGTGCTCTATAGGAGATCGAACAAAGTATTGTCAAAGCATAATTTCCAGAAACTAAACAAATTTCTTCACACTCATGGAATTCTTGCGTCGAGTTGTTTTTCTTGCAACTGATTGACAAATAAGCCAGTTCGGGGTTAGCTCATGGGCACATCGGTACAAATGACCTTTCTTCTTTCTCAGTTGATTCGGCACTCCACGAGTTTTCAAGCGAGAGAAGGTATTTTAGCTTAACCCACGCAACAATTTATGGAATTCATCAGTCATGTTCAAACAAAGAATGAACTTGCGTAGACCAGGTGACCAGAATGATCCATCAATTAGCACTTTGGAAAGCATCCATTTCATTATTTTGCATTGAATGCATCAACGTCCTTTTCTATTGATATTGTCAAATACCACTTTTGCTGTCAGGTGGATGTGCTGGCAAGCACCACTCATAATGATCACTTGAATAATCATTACATCACAGATGCTTATCTCAGTGAATAAAAAACCAACATGCTCTGCGGGTACAGATGACCTTTTTCTGCTCATGCTCAAAGTGGAACCCCGAACTGGCTTATTGCCCTACATCGACATATCACTGAATTATTTAGTGTCTAATGGAATCCATGATAAAAAATAATGGGCAGAAAATGTTCCGGCACGATACGGTTGTACATCCTTGGATCAGGAGGTCGTGGGTTCGAATCCTGCCCGAGTACGTATGCCCATTATTTTTCTATCGTGGCTTCTACTAAACATAGATTTATTTGCTTATTTACGTCGATGTAGGGCAATGTGTGAATCATTTGCAATAATAGTATAAACTTCGTTTGATCGAAATCAATCACCAAATGTCAGAGACATCACACAGAAAACTTGGAATAATTTTGGATTTTGAATGGACTCTTTAGCTTCTTCCACTGTTTGTATCTGATTTTGAATTAGACTTTTTTTTTTTTTTCTGACATTGTACAAGAAAATCATAGCTGTTACGCACTGCTTGGAGAAGATTAATCTCAAGGGGAAGTTGTGCGATGTGATTGTATTATTTCTCGTTACCTCTGTGCAGCTGCGGATCACTTTCTGAATGACCGACACTTCATTATCATAACTGAAAGCATCGAGTGTTAGGATATGAAGAACCACTCAGGTCTTCACTTCTTGCACTACCAAAAAGGAATATAAAGCAACACAATACGTGTCGGGGAGGAGGGGCGGTATATTTCTTGTGCCACTTCCGGATTACATCAGCTGACTAGCAAAAAAACAAAAGCAAAAGCAAAAACAAACACACACACACAAGCCTCCCGTGCATTTTTTTTTTTCGTTTCTCGTGCAAGTTCCGGTTTTCATCGGCTGATTAGCCCCCCCCCCCAAAAAAAAAAAAAAAAAACAAAACAAAAAAACAAAACAAACAAACAAAACAAAACAAAAAAAAAACAAAAACAAAAAACAAAAAACAAAAAAACAAAAAACCTTTTTTTTTCTTTCTATTTATATGAGAAGGATTAAAGGGGGCGGTGTCTACATAGTTATGTCAGGAAAGATAGAGACAAGAAAGGGAAGATGAAATGACGAATCCATGCAAATTTGCAACATCACAGACCCTTAATTGGCTTCCCCCTTTCACTGGGCTCTTTCACTACCCTCATTCTCTTCATAATCATCAAAGTTAGTCTCCGAGCTCGCTTTCGAGGTCGCAGTGATACGTGCACTTGCTAGCAAGCATTGTTAGCCTGCCATGGAATATGTCAATGTGCCATTGAAGTGTTTTTACAACCCTTTTTTTTATGTTGTGCACAAAGACAAATTTGTTACCGTTGCATCCTCAATCATTTATCATTTTGTAAGTTTGTATTTTGCTGTTTCGTTGCAATGCGGAACACAGATTATGTATTAAAAACAAAACAAAACAAAACAAAACAAAACAAAACAAAACAAAACAAAACTGTAGGCCCTACACCAATTACGAAAAAGAAACAACATGACTCACCGTTATTACACTTAACCATATTCACACGAAGGTTTCACTTGTAATGACAATTTGATTTGGAATAACTTCTTATTACTTTTTTTTATGATAGCATGAACGTGACATCTTTCGAGTGATCTGTTGCATGCTATGTCAATTTACAAATTGCTTCGTAATGATGATTTAAAAAAAAAAAATCTGGAACACAGTTTTATGAAAAACAAAAAGGAACAAAATGATAACTTCGCATTTGTTTCATTATCCCAAAGTATACTTAAGTATGTGTAGCAATTATTGCTCTTTCGGAAGATATAATAACTACACAGTGTCTTGGTTAACACATTTTACACGTTTTGGGTCCCCACGTAATATATGGCATTGCGGCATTTAAAACACAAAACAGCTTGTAAAATGTCATAGAAACCACCACCACCACCAAAAAAAAAAAAGGATTATCAGATTAAGCTGAAGTTTTGCAGCATCTGTATGCAAATTCTCTTCATGATCGATAGCAATACCATTATCCTTTCAAAAGGGCAAAAATAAATAAAGTGAAGAGTGTGTAAAGAGATAATTATACAGTATACATGGTATAACAAAATGAACTAGAAATGTCGCTAAGGCGACTGGTATGCCTCCGGCATAATGCATGATTCTCCTAATAAGTCTATAGTACGTGTGGACAATGTGTGATTACATTTTCACAAAATTGGCAAAATATTAAGATAACAAGTTTGTCACAAATGTGTTGATAGTTCACCTTCCTTGACCTAGGTTTAATTTGATGAATAGGAGAGCATGTATTTGGGGATTTAAGGACTTTAAAGGACAAGTTCACCTTCATTAACATATACAGGATTGAGAGAATGTAGCAATATTAGTAGAACACATCATTGAAAGTTTGAGGAAAATCGGACAATCCGTTCAAAAGTTATGCATTTTTGAAGTTTTTGTGCAGTCACCGCTGGATGAGAAGACTACTGCAGTGTATGATGTCACATGCGTACAACAATATAAGGAAAATATAAAGAGAATTTCACAAAATTTCATCTTTTGAAAAAAGTACACATTCCCTTGACTCGTTACTGACATATGTTATGGGTAATATTATTCCCATTGCCTTTAGAAAGAGGCAAGTCAAGTGCTCTTTTATTATGCGAAAAAGTGAAAATATGTTGAATTTTCTTTACATTTTCTTTATACTGTTGTACTCATAACACGAGCCTCAGTAGTCTCCTCATCCAGCGGTTCCAACACAAAAGTTTTAAAAAATCATAACTTTTGCACCGATTGTCCAATTTTCCTCAAACTTTCACTGATGTGTTCTATTAATATTGCTGCATTCTCTTAATCCTTAAGTTAATGAAGGTGAACTTGACTTTGACCCATTCATATGCACTGAGCAATTTTCAAGGTATGGAGGAAAAAGTTAGTTCAGGCAAAACAGAAAAAAGAAAAAAAAAAGGTTTCCAGAGAATCTCTATTAGGTTATACATAAATACACCAAGTGTAAAAAAAAAAAAAAAATAATAATAATAATCTTTCTGGCATTGCATAAATATGAGGGAAATAGTAAAATTTTGAAGTGTTGCCCTTGACCTTTGACCCCTGACTTTTGACCCCGTAAACCCTAAATTCTCCAGATAATCAATGCAAGTCAGTACATGTATATATGCTATGTTCCATGAAGATACCTTGAACAATTTTCAAGGTACGGAGAAGAAAGTGAAGTTTTAATATTTTTCTTGACCTTTTGACCTTTGACCTCATGACCCCAAACTTTCACTAGAGAATCTTAATTGGGTAATACATGTATACACTATTAAAAGTTTCAAGAAAATATCTTCAGGCGTTGCATAGATAAATATGGTGGAAATAGTGAAATTTTACGTATTTGACCTTGACCTTTTGACCTTTGACCTCGAGCATGTGCACCCAAAAGTTGACAGGCACAACTTCACCCCCGAATACACATACATGCCAAGTTTCATTAGCATACCTCAAAAAGTTTTTTTAGTTACGCTGTCCACAAAATTCGGACGGACGGAAGGACGGACGGACGGACAACCCGAAAACATAATGCCTCCGGCACCACTTAGTGGCGGAGGCATAAAAGGGGCACCCTATACGTACGTATGGACACGACTATTCTCGAGGAAAACGGTATAGAAAAAACTGCAAAACACGATGACCATTGTATATTTCTTTTATGATCTGTAACTAAAACTGGGTTAACAAGGAACTAAAAACTATATAAAAATCTATCAATAAAGACTCGCTATAGGCTGACCCATTTTGCCTATTTTGAGTTCTCACATAAACACGACGCTTTCGACATTTTGTTGATTACCTGATGTACGGTCGCATATGATTTTGGATATATAACGGATTTGTTTCCTGATGTCAGCCTTTTCAAAGAATATAGATAATCAAATGTCATGTCCATGTACCCAAATAATATTGATATGAATGTTTATGTTTCTCTCTTTTTTTCCTACACAAGAAGAATTGCCTTGGCTCTGACCTTAAGACTGGTAACTTTTTAAAAATCCTCATTGAACTTTCACGTTGATTGTCGGTGGTTGAACTTCAAGAAATGTTTTCTCTTTAAAAGTACATTTTCTTTAGCAGGAAGTTCGCCTTCCGATTTCCGTGGCTTCCTAATGGAATAAGTTCCGTTGAACGAGATGGATATTGTTGTTGTTGTTTTGTTTTTGAAGGTCAATTTGTCTGCTACTCTTTGGGTACTTGCCAGTTACTGCCTGCAACCCACTGCTCAGCAATACTTTGCTAAAAAAAAAAAAATATACAACCTCAAACAAATTCATATTGGGAAACGAAAGGGGGAAACTAAGTATTTTCGGTGAACTCAAACTTCAAATGACAAAGGAATTTATATGTAAGGGCACAAAGATGATTATATGAACAGAATAGCTTTATTTCATTCATTAAATTTAGTAGTTTGTGATTCATGGGACAAATTCAAGAGCCAAATATCATTTACAAGTTTCCTAATTTGAGAAATCATTCAAATTCCTCCCATATTAATTAATATTGCTTCTTCTCTCATTTCATTTGAATTTGGATTTGTCAGAGAATTTTTCATTTTCCTCCATTACTTTTAGCCTTTATTGATCTTTTTGGTTTTTTAAAATATTATTAAGGTCATACGTTTATTTTTGCAACTGAATTCATGTTGTTTATTGTGTTTAATTTGTCATTTGTTCTTATGGTTACATGGAAGAGCATTTACGCATGAATAACAACTTGTTCACTTTTGCAATTTTTACATTTGTGCCTTGGAAGAAAAAAACAAAGGTGTTCACTCATGCGTGAAGATCCCCTTTTTATTGACTTACCAAGTTGATATACCCAATTAAATTACCTTTTATATGGTATATAATACATTATCCTTTACCCAAACATTCTATGAGAAATATGAATTTGAAAAAAAAGTGTTAACTTTCTTTTTTTGATGAGTGTACAATGGTGTAGTACATGTATTAATAATTATGTATAGGCCTATATGATGCAATCATAACCTCCACATACACTCCCCCGAGGACACGGCCATTGCAATATGTAGCTTTTGACAATTTTTTTTTTTTTTTTTTTACTTCTTAACTGTCGCAAACTGTCGCAATATTGTGATGCATCATCAAAAAAGCCATTTAATTTGTGTGTGTGTTTTGTTGTTCTTGGGTTTTTTTTTGTTTGATATGAAATAGCCACATTAATATGATATGATTTGATTTGATTTATTCTGTGTATGCTTTTTTGTGTGCAAATACATCACTTTTCTGCAATTCCATTACATTGTACAAATTAACTGTCAAAGAGTAGCATGAATATTTTCAAAAATTATCATAATTTTTATTAATTACATACATCTGTATTACAAATACGTGAGTTACATCTTAATTTGCATACAGAACGATTGCCAAGAATAAACGCAAAGGTTGATTGTTTGGCAACCGGTAACGAATAACATAACAATGAAGAAAAACAAGGAGGTCCAACATAATGGAATAAGGGTTAGAGAGAAGAAGAAGAAGAAGAAGAAGAAGAAGAAGAAGAAGAAGAAGAAAAAGAAAAAGAAGGGATGGGGAGGGGATGATAAAAACATCCCGATACTAGGCTTGCCAGATCAACTCGAGAAATTTATATACCTAAACACAAACATATTATACATGCACATAATTATACTCATAAGTTACAGTGATGTATTCACATATTTATAGTATTGCTTTTGTAATATAAAAATTGCGTTGTAGTCACATTGAGAGAGAGAGAAGAAAATGAAAACAAAAACAATCATCTACAAAGCATAACATTCTATTATGTTAATCGCCCTTACAGGGCACAGAGGACCATGATTCGATATAACATGAATAATGAACAACACAGAAAGAATTAATCCCAGTTAGATCAGAGGAGCACATGCAGTATACTGCAGATATGGCATATGCATCCGCACGCGCCAAGACTAAGTAAGAAATATACATGATAGATATAGCGATGAATAAAGAATGAGTCCTTAAGGGTTTCTACATAAAGTATCACTGGTACTGTGAGTTTTTTTTTTGTTTTGTTTATATGTAACTCAAGTGGAAGTTTATTCGAAATATCTGGGCCAGCATGTCGTACGGATTTGTGTGCGAAGAGTGTTTTGTGGTTATTTAACTGTACATCCGCTGCATGCCTTGTTGGGTAGGAATGAATTTCTGCGTTTACCTGGAACATTATTATCTATGATTAATGAAGAAGGTAATGAATGAGTATGAAAGCGGAACATCAAAAGTGCATTAAGGTGTAGATATCGTTCACCTTTAAGGTCTGAAAACAGAAGAAAAGGGGATCTGTGTGATCATTATAACCAGCATTTGCACATAATAATATGAATAGCCTTTTCTTTTCTTTTCTTTTTCTGTTGTTGCAATTTTAGTATGCTATTATTTGCATATACCAAGTTTGCTCATATCGTATTTCAATAAGAGATGTACGGTAGAATGAGCGCATTATATATGTTATAAAGCATAATCAAAATATCCAATGTTTGAGTTTACTTAATATTCCGACACTACGAGCAATAGGAGATGGAATATATTTCACCTGGTCATTCCAACTTAAGAGTCTCATTGATCTACAAAGGAATTTAGTGGATGTTGTCCTTTCAAGAGGAACAACATCCATTTTCAAAATACAATCAATATCATTTCCAATCAATTTCCTTGGATGTTTAAAATGTGTATAATTCGTGTTTTTTTTTTTAATTCAAAGAAAAAAATCCGTATGTCCTTTGAACCACTGTGACAATTTTGGTAATTCAATTAATGAGACACTGAAAACCTGAGTTTGAGAAAAATATATTGGTGTCATAAGCAAAACTTACGTATCGTAATAAGCTTGATGAATTAGGTAAAGTTAATAATTAACATAGAGCAAAAAAGAACAGTGGCCCAAGAACTGAACCCTTGCGGTACGCCACATTTGATCAACAATGTTTCCGAATTACAGAAAAAAAAAGTAAATTGTTTTCGATCATTGACTTGCGATCAGTTTCAGAGCTGTTCCTCTTATACCATAATAATGTAGCTTTGATAACAAAATAGAATGATCAAGAGTATCAAATACCTTGCTTAAGTCCATGAAAACACCGATAACATGCTTTTGGTCAGCGAAGGCATTTGATACTCGATCATATAATTGCGCAGGTGCAAAGTCAGTCGAATGTGATTTTCTGAACCCATATTGATCAGGATTCAAAAGATTATGTTTGGCTTAAAAAAAATGTCGAGTCTATTCAAGTATTTTAGAAAAGACGGTTAACAAAGAAATGGGTCGGTAATTACTAATATTCGAAGAATCATCAGGATTAACTTTTTTTATCCTGAGTGGAGTAGGAAATACTCCAAATAATAAGAAGAGATGAAAGATATGACGGGGGGGGGGGGGAGGAGGTAATAATCTGCTGGTTATGATGAATCAGCAAAACAGTGCTGATTAAGTAAACTAGCAGAATGTGTTGATTTCAGGGATTATGTTATATGCATAATTTCTGTATATTCAGTAAGCTTAAAGAAAATTTGAATGGTTACACGGATTATGAAGATATTGACGAAAACTTGTTCCTTGACTTTAAACTTTCTTAGCCGATTAGGACCAATTTTTTACAAAAAAAAGAGAAGACAACAACAACAACAAAAATCATTAAAGGCATTACCATGCCAAGCTTTAAATTGATTACTGGCATACTTTATTGCAAGGAAAATGTTAAGAAATAAAATGAACGTTAGCAAATAGCAGAGACTGTTTCGGTGAAGTCAGCTTCACGTGCATTTGTCTTCCTATTATGATGTCCGTTTGAGTGGGATATAAAATTTAGAAAGTGCATTGTTTCATGTTTCAAGTGCATTGCTATTTGGTCTGACTTGTCTGTTACTTCTCTTGCATCATGAAAACCAATTTCTCAATTTTGCCCTGAAATCTACGAGTCGAAACCAGCAAATACAGGGATTCAAAACACCATTTAGGGACGCGAGAAGCTGGCAACATCCAAATGGAACAATTAAATAATGGAAATTGTCAACAATCACAGTGAATGGGTTTATATATGTAGTGGCAATGCTTAGCGGGAGAAAACATACTAGTGATGTACCGGCAATTAATGCAAATGTCACGAACAATTTTTTATTGTTTCTATTCCTCAGTGCTACAACCTCATTTTCCAAATTTACATTTCGAAATGACAAAATAACTGTCCTGTACAGCAAAAAGTAAATTCCTAGCATCGCTGCTTGGCTGACAAGCATAAGAGCAGAAAACCCGATGTAAAGTTTGCAATACTTAAAAAGACACAAAATGGAGTATGCAAAAACGACGAACCAAGCAAACACAATCGCTAATATCAATCTTTTCGAAGTGACGCGGTGCTCGTGATTCAGTGGGTCCAGACGTATCACAATCAGTCGGTAAATAGCAATCCCCAGTGTAGTCAGCATCGACATAACCGTTGCAGGATTAAAAACTAGAAGTGCAAATTCTTGTAGATGTACGCTTGTCTCATCATTGGTGAACTGACTTGCGCCTGTCCCAGTCAGCTGATTTGTAGATAAAGAGAGAGAGAGAGAGAGAGAGAGAGGATATAGGTCAAAGGACATAAAATCTGGCCATTATACTTGCTTTACATAAAGACAATTCAAATGAGTATCACAAATACCTTTTGTAGAATAGAATCAGACATTAATAAAAAGGTAGTAAGACAATATTTGAGACAATTTCAGATATCAAAGTGTGTTGTCACGTTGTGCTCAAGAAAAACAAATTCGATTATAGCTTTTATAAAGAAATGATCTATTACAGTTTCGTGGTTTTTTTTTTTGTTGTTGTTTTGAAAATAATTTCCAAAGGGCTCAAAAGGCACATTCACGTTATTACGTCACAATGATTGGAGAACACAATCATCATGCTGTATAAGAAGAACATGATTATATGACCTGGGGGTGTTTCATAAAGCTGTTCTTAAAGTTACGAACGACTTACGAGCGACTGGTGATCAGTTCTTGTGCTGAATTGTTGAAATTCTAATAAGTATAGCACAAGTTGTTCGTTATTGAGAACAGCTTTATGAAACACCCCCTAGTATTGTGTTTGAATATGATTTCTCGAAACTACATCGCTATTTCATGGTGATCGCATTTGGCCCAATGTGTTGATATGATAATCACCACGCACTGAGAAATAAACTCCTACTCATGAGGATATGAGATTCAAAATGAAAATACAATGGTCACGTAACAAAATCGCGAATGATACTTCACCTGCTTCTATTAAAGCAGGCAAAAAGTTATCTTTTATCGGATATGTTGTACTTTTGTGTGTAGGAAGATGACGATATTCCCTGAAATACAAATGCATGTTGATTTGTGTTGATTTATGATACCCTCAACATCACTTTTGCGGTGAAACGAATATCTAGAAACAGGGATTTTTAACTAATTTTTCTTCTATTTTTCTTCAGATTACTTGGATACGCCCTCAAAAAAATCTTTCCAATCCAATATTCCTGTTGTGACCTCATCTGCCAATCATTGCTGAAGTACTGATATGTTTAACAAAAGACATTGGAATGCACCTTCCCCTCGACTCAGCATGACTTGCATGTTTCTGTGATATTAATGTGACTAACAAAAGACATGGCGATTCAAACCGATATTCTTCATTTATTGGCACATCCAAAAACAAACAAACAAACAAGCAAATAAATAAACAAATAAATACACATTAATATACCGTGCTCCAAGAACAGTAAATAAACTGATTACTAGTAATGCTAGGTCATGACGTAATTTGATGGGTGATTACACGGGTCACAGTTTCAAAGCTTGAAAAGACGACGACGGGAGGGGTACATAGCCTCATTTATTCAATAGCGAAAACGCATTTTTTTTTTCACTTGAAATAAAAACCAACAACAAAAGTATGTGGTGACATTCTTACTGAAGACATGAGCACTGCAGAAGAATACGTAGCTCCGGACAAGGCTGCCAGACAGTCAGAGAGGGCCAGGTTGAATATGAGGACATTCTGCGTTGTTCGCAAGGATCGACTTGCCAGAATCACAAACATTGTGAAGAGGTTGATCATGGTAGCTAAACAGGAGACGAAAACCACAGTCCATTGTAAAGGTGCACCCATTAATTCATCGTAGTTAGCCCTACCATAACCCACGTAGTCTTTACTACTCCAATTGTACCACGAAATGTTTTCCATCGTGTAAATGTGAGAATGCTTTTGTCGACAGAAACCAAAAAGCTGTTCCGTGTGCACTTGGCAATGTGTGAATACTGACGTATGACTAGTAATTTTCCACCTTGTATAATAAATTCAAAATGACCGCATTATAACTGCATACCTAGAACAAACTGGAACTGAAACTTCCCAAGTTCATGCTAAGCGGAAGATTAGGTTATACATCTATGTGCCTGGAGCTATAGTTTAACCAATAACAGGCCAGATACGCTTCATCCCGTAGGTTGCGCAAACCCTCGCAGACGCCACGCACGTGATATCCTGTAGTTGAAAAAACACGTGCAGCATTTCGTGTTCAAAATTATAATGATAAATAACTCGCCTATATTCAATTTTCCTTTTCGGGGGGAGGGGGGGGGGGTAATGAAGGACAGTTGTTTTAACAGGGGTCAATAAGTTCATATCAAAAGAGAAAAAGAAATAAAAAAAGTTGCCTCCAACGGCGTTTGTGCGAGCGCGTGCGCTGGCGCGATTTGAGTGAAGCACGTGCAGCCTTTCGTTTTCAGATAATTATGTGTTGTATGCTATATGATTTGATAAAACCTGATCGTGTTTAATTTTCTCTTTCTGGGGGGGGGGGGGGGAGTTGTTTAGACGGGGTTATACATGTAAATAGAGACAAATTTCCTCTTTAAAATGAAAGATAACTTGCCCATGTTTCATTTTCTTTCTTTTTTTTTAAGTGGAGAAGAGGGAGGCAATGGAGGACATTTTTTTTTTGTTAACACATGTTACATGTTACATAAATACCTCGGACTTCTGCTGTTGAGAGTTCGGAAGACTTCTACATTAACCTGTGGAGGATCTGGACACATTTCTATGATATTGTGGGTACTACTCTGTGAATGAAGGAAGAATAGTTAATGGAAAACGCAGATAAACGGAATGATTGAAATGAATGTAAAAAATGAGCCATGATTTGGATGCCAGAGGGATAGCGTAGAATTGTTATCGACTACAACATCTTTAAACATCGATATAAATTTCTATTTTACCTCTTTATAGTCACTCTATCAAAAGAAGGAAGACCGTAAGCCTATAGTGCTGGACCGATGAATCTGCCTCTTGTTCAATCGCTTCTTGCAAACTGTATGGTCGGTAATACGATCGACCCCTTCCCGTGGTAGAAAAAAAAAAGAAGAAGAAAGTAAACGAAGTTGAACAGGGTTAAAGAAAAATGTGAATGACTCGTTGGCGATTTAGCTCAAGCATGATTGTCAACTCGCCCAACGAGTGCAATTTACTACCTTGCCTTTTCCTTGATGTGTGAATAGTTTGGACCCTGACAATGGGTAATATGTTACTTTTTACCGTATCCATAGTAACGGTTGTGCGTCAACTGCGACTTAAAGAATGGTCGCCGTGGATTTTTCGTTGGACCGGTCATTTGTGTTTACATTGGATACGTTGCATATGCATACCTTTATAAAAGATATTTTAACTGGCCGCGTGTTATTACTGTTTATCTTTTTGGTACTGGATGAATTGTATAAAACCGATCGATGCGGGAGTCCGTCAAACTTTCTACGTGTTCTAGCTGCATTGGAGAATTAAAAAGAAGGAAAGAAAAGAAATAAGAAATGGGGAAAAATTGAGCAAATAACCTACTCATCTACGAAGTGCCACCAAGACCCGAGATAAAACCATACAGGATGCGTTGTTCACAACTCCCGTACATTTATATTTTCTTCCATGTGAACAAACAATAAGTGAAATTGCTAAGTAAAAGCAATTCTACCCCGATACGAGTTTAGATTACAAGATATCACGCAACTCGATTCTGTAAGCAACACGGAATAACCTCCTGCCTATTTGTAGTTATCAATAATTAGGTATTAAAGGGTGTGTACAGTTCTGGTTGAGGTGAGGATTTAGCTTTTAACGTTTTGTGCAAGAGATGTTCAGAAACCACTCTATGAGATGTCAAAGATCATGCAATTCTAAGGAGTATCAAAAGTTTATTTGATGAAAATTTGATGAAAATCTGTTTTGAAATGGTTGAGGTATCTAAAAACAAGGTAAAACAAAGAGATCCTAATAAAAGGCGTATAGCCTGTCGCCTTTTATTATTATCACTTTTTGGATATCTCAGCCATTTGAAAACCAATTTTCATCAAATAAACGTTGAATCCTTCTTAAAATTACATGCTCTTTCATATTTCATAAGAGGTTTCTCATTATCTCACTTAGGAATGTTATAAACCTGAATCCCACCTCAGCCAGTACTGTACAGTCCCTTTAAGATGTTGACATTGTATCTCTTAATCGTCATTGCGAGGTACCCGTAATCAGTTCAGATTGTTTAGTGATGCAGTTATTTGTTGCTCATGTGTGACTTTGTTTGAATAATCACTGTCCTATCCGTGTGTATATACACGTATTATTTAATTCATTCATTTATTTGTTTATTCATGTATGTATTTATTCATTCATGTATGTATGTATTTATTTATTTATTCATGTACGTATTTATTTATTTATTTATTTATTTATTCATTCATTCATTCATTCATTCATGTATTTATCTATTTAGTTACTTATACATCCAGTCATTCAAATTTATTCATCCCTTTATGAATTTTGTTTTAAGGTAAGAAAAACATTCCATTCAAAATTTGCGTTAACGAGAATTCTATAATATATCTCATCGAGTTAGTGTTGTAGGTCAGGTTAAAAATAGGTAGATTTAACATAGTGATTTCATTTGAACCGTAAACGTGACCAACAAGAATATCATGCGGAAAGCGAAAAATGGAAAAATGGAAGGCAAATAGAAAGCAATCTTAATGGATATATTACGTATACACGTGTAAAGCAATATCTGCTCCTTGTACCGTTTCATAATAATTATTTCGATTGAAGCTTGGTTTCAAATTGCACACGGCCTTCGGACAATTCTGGGGTATATATGGAGCTGTTGCAAATGCACGCTTTCGTATATCGTTTCTATTCATTAATCAGCGGAGAGCGGATGCTACCATTGAACAAGGCATGCATTCAAACTCTGACTGCTTCGCATATTCTATACACCTGCGTTTCATATTTGGGTAAACAAAGGTATAGCGGTCATATCAATCCAAGGGTGAGGCAGAGAAGTAGGACTCTCGGTCAGTCCTCACTGGCATTGACTGGACGTTTTTACATGGAAGAATTCAACGAGCAGGATGACCATCATAATTCCTTTTGGCCCTATAAAACAAAACATTGATAAAAATTGACATTACTTGTGATCATTGGTGACAGACAGCCACAAACTTGCACAGTAATCCAGTGATACTATGTAATCCAGTGATACTATAGTATCAATGACTCACCTTAAAGGTAGGGAATCCCATTTGCATGCCTTAAATGAAGAGTTGTATAAATACAGTGGTATGTTGAAGAGAGTATCATTTTAGAAACTCCCACAAAGTATTGAAAGTGGAAGGTAACATTTAGTACATTTTTTGACCGTTAGATTTTGAATTGATTTTTTTTTTTCGGGGCTCACCGTAAATTCCAGTACATTACTAGGCTAGCTTTGCAGACCCATGCACTGCATGTGTGTTCATCATGTATATTTTGTGAAGAAGGTTCATCAAAACTTACAAACATTTCTATATACGTTCTTGCCACACACTCTATATGCTATTACATCAGCTCTTGTACTTTTAGACTTGTGTTCATAGATAACAAATACAGAAGACTGCAACAAAAAGGCTTAAGTGTGGCTGACACACAGAACTACTGAGTAGTTGAGTTTTGTGCATTATTCAAATTTTAGATAACTGTTGACTTCCAAATTTCTAAGCAGTGGCCTAAGCAAGTCCCCTGAGGTTCATATTTAATGTTTTGCTGCATTTTGGGAGGTCTGTAAAAGGTATCCCCTACCTTTAAGCAAATCAATACAGCCCGTTGGGATATTGGTTATGGAAGACAGGCTGACAGAAACTTTTTTTTTCACTCTTTAATCTGTATTAAAAAAATGTGCTACAAAATGATTAACAAGAACAATATTTTGATAAGTTTCTTCGATTCTGTAAGATATCAAAAGAGCACTTCACCTAGCTCCGACCAGAAGACGTATACATAGTCAGAGAAGAATATATATATATATATATATATATATATATACATATATATATATATATATATATATATATATATATATATATATAGATATATACATTTTCTTTAGAAAAGAACATGTGACCCGTTGCTAAATACATCAAGGTAAATGATTTAGTGTATAATGTAATTTGATATGATATAATGTACTGTAGTACATGATATGATATAAATAATATAGGATGTGAGGAATGTAATAATGTATATAGGTACAGGTATTTTATAAACAAACACACACACACACACACACACACACACATATATATATATATATATATATATATATACATACATACATACATACAATAGTAGAAATTCCCTTTAGATTTTTTATTTCGTTTTACAGCAATGGTTCTAGATTTCAGAGAGGGCGGCTCATCAATTTACATGTATATGCAATGTCAAAGTTCATGTTTTTTGAACGGATTGTCCAATTGTGTGTGTGTGTGTTAGTGTTTTTGTGTTTGTTTGTTTGTTTGTTTGTTTGCTTGTTTGTTTTGTTTATTGAACATTCCCTGAGTGTCTCACCACTGTCTCCGTACCTGTGAAATCCCATGCATATACTATATTGGGGAAAACTGTCCCATAAATAAACAATTTACATCCATCGTACCCTCCTTTATTTTAATGATATAAGCAAGGCCCTATTAGATAACCAAAGCAGTATTATGGAGTATCTTACGTAATGAGATGCTCAGGGAGGATACATCAAAATAGGCCGCAAATTGAGTAAAAAAAAAAGGAACATCGCATAAATAACAAATAGGAATATCAAATCGCTTATTAGATCATCACCAGCGATTACATAAGAGGTTGTGTCCATTGCGGTCAACTTGACGCCTGTTTTATTTGCTTTACTTATTTATCTATTCTATTGCCTGGTATGATGTAATCGCGCAAAATAATTGGGTAGCTAGAAACATCTTGAAACTTTATTCTGAATCTTGTTCTATCTGTGGAATATTTTCTGTCAATCTATCTGTTGATGTATACGTCACTTTAATCTCATCGCTCTTTTTATTGTGAATCATAGTTCTGATATCGGAAATCATATATACTAATAAATTACGCCATTACTTTAATATAGATCCGTTCTATCAATGCTATGTTTACTATGGATGTCCCAGCAAAATTATACAAATCTCGTTAAAATGTATTAGTATGAGGCCTGTTAGTAACAATAATATTCTCATTATTATCATCTATTCATCTACATGTAAGCCTATTACTACTACTGGTACTGGAGGACGTCCAACACAAATATATAGGCGTTGTTAGTATACCATAACGAATGTCATTTACACATTTAGTAGAAGTAACAGTAAAACCAGTTTTTATCAACCTTTTACTACGTTGGTACACTACTCCAAAGACCACTATTATAGTTTGCATGCTAATTGGTGTCACGCAAACTCAAGATTGTCAGGAGTTTATCTTCACCTGACGACTAAGAAATTAATGTTCTTGATGATTTACGATAATTTACCTGTGTCTAGAAAATTTCCGTGTCAGATGAAAACAAATAAATGTTCAATGTATAAGTATGTGCAATAATATTGTTAGATGAACCGTCAAATTCTATCTATTGTCGCATGATACGCAAGGTCTAGAAGTTCAAAGAACAACGACCAGCAGTCACATGATAACTTGTCATTGGCCAGACGTCGACGTGTTTTGTGTCATTAAAGGTATTATTTATACCATTTGCAGACGAAACAAAAACCTAGCTTTAGTGCTTCAAAATAGTTCTAAAATGTGGTTTAAGGATAGACACAACCAATGTAAAGATGAAAATTAGTATACTCACTGATGAGTACATTGTTACATTATAAAATTGTTTCTAGAATAAACCATGTACAGTTATGGTTTATTGGGAAAAAAATTATGGTATTTCTTTATCATTTTTAGGCTTTATTGCGAAATTTTTATAAGGTATATAGGATGTTTTGCGATACAACTGACCTACACATAATAGTATGCATCATTGTGATTTTTTTTTTAATCACTGCTCATAATGGTACACAGTACCTTGAAATAGCACATTGTGCCTTGCCACTAAATCACTGTTTCATCCACATGCGCACTGCGTGACATTTACTATTCGAGGTACTTGTGCCTATCGCTCAAAAGTTTTTGGCCTTCATGTACGACGTACTGTAGGTCTCACGCTTTCATCAAAAGAGCGCCATCTCAGGAGGATTACCCAATCTATTCAGGCAAGATTATGCGAGCCACTAATTATGATTATGCAGAATAAAGACTGTGTTTGTATTTCGTTTTCCTTAAGATAGGTAGTTTGTAAAAATGGCAGGCTAAGGCTGCGTATACGCTGCGTATTAGAATTTCAATGTTTTTTCCCTTCTTTTTGTTTCAAAATCTCGTGTTGATATTTGATATCATGACAACGTATAAAACCATTAAAGTGATTAAATAGTGTGGATTCCACTGCGAGGTCAATAATAAAATTATCGTCATTCGTTTGACCTTCATAAATTAGGTCAAACCGGATGGAAATTGGTGGCTCAAAAAAAAAAAAAATCTTGTGGCGTTTTCGTTTCAATGAACTCGTAAATGAGATGGTACAAGCATTCAGTATTTTCATTAACGACTTGCAGCTGTTGCAAGGGATGAGGGTTGTGAAAAACAACATAATAATTATCTAGCATACTTTTCTTATGGAGTTAATTTCAGCCGCACTTGTTTCGACTTATCGTCACCCTGTGAACCATTTCCTTCCTTCTGCGGATTGAAAAAAAGTAGAGCTTTACTGGATGGTTATTAGGATCCTTCACTAATATTGGGACCAACAGTATGTCTATCTAGAATGCATACTACGAGAACGCATAATATACCTATAGTTTTTTTTTTCCAGTAGCTACAGGGTTTTCATTAAAAAAAAGAATATGTAGAGTAAGATATATATATATCCAGTCACACAAATATACTCATATAGTCTTTTAACCAAATGCAATCAAAGTTTGTTTTGACAATAATCCCCAATAAAAGGTACACTGAACACTGCTGAAAGTTTTGCACGCTAAACATGGTAAGATTGTAAATTAATAGAATAAAAATCCCATTGCCTGTCAATTTATGGATAAAAGGTGTAAAGGGATAAACCACAATAAGTTGTTTGAACACTAGTGTCTCCTACCAGTGATAATATTTAATCTGATGCTTGAAATACATCAGTTGCGTCAGATGTGTATGATGACAATGCAACATGAATGTGCATCGACGTATAACTTGACGACACCCACCAAGTCACTGTATGATAAAGGATTAAGAGTAGGGGAATATGCTATCATCATGTGAATACAAGTTATGTCACTATTATGAAATTACGATGTACCGCAGCAGTACAAAAAAGAACAAAATAAAAACAAGCAATCATCTCATAGCAGCCCCATGAGCGGAAAAAAAAACACTCAATTTTCTACTGGAAATCAAGCAAACAGAAAAATGTTGAAGAGTATTCTTTTTTTCCCCCAGTATGAAACCAAACGTAATATTCCAGTACGAATGATCATCTGATACGTACTGTAACACATTCCCGGTGGGAACCTTTTCACTGGATACACTGTATTACTTTCCAGTATTGGAATTAACTGAACGAATAAGGCAATGGTAACTGGAGGAATATTATGGATGGGTAGTCACGTGAGACTGAAGGGAGAGAACAGTAAAAAAAAAAATGGTAGAATGAGATTGAGGATGATAACCGCTGAGCTGTGATGGAGCGAAACATGAATTTAAAGATTAATGCTAATTTGATGAAGTGTCAATGTCATTTCAATAAGTTATCATGTGTGACGTCATGTGGGAACGTCATAATGGCTCTTAGGTCCCACGGCATGTTTGATATTGTGAGTAATTAAGTTGACAGTCCCCATAGTATGAAGTTTTTTTTTTATATGAGACCTGTTGATTTTTCATTAGGCGCTATTGATATTATAACAATATCATAAACGTTTTCGTATCAATAGGAAGTTGAATCCTATTTAATTCTTCTTGAAAGCAAACTTAACAAGCCAATTAATATTGTGATTATTATAATGTCTGATGAACACGTTATTTCCACGTTCAGTGTGACAATTGATTTTGGTATGTATGGAACAAACGATCCCGATTACTCTAATTGTTAATATTTTTGTCATGTGGGAATTGTGGATAGAAGAAAAACAGCAAGTGTCCACCTGGTTTGTGTGATGAATATATTCAGCCGCTAGGTCCCTGAACCTTCCTTCCACTCTTCTGTCTGGTCATGCAAGTTCATGGTCTGGTAGAGCGAGTCCGCACGCGATGCAATATTTTGTGTTGCACATGCGCATAAATAGTCAATACGTCAATCCTTTGCACATAATCATAATTAGTACATTTGTATATCAAATGCTTCCGTGAGTCAGTCCCTAAAAGTACATCACCATACACATAAAATGCCAGTCAGCATTCTTCCAACATGAATCTCGATATAGTTACGTGGGTTTGTATGCACCGTGTCGCGGAGCCATTCCTTTTATCGAAAAACACTGTGCTTGTCTTCAAAGACAGGATTAAAACGCAACCATAGAAATAGAATAGAAAAGCGCGTTCATTATATGTGCCTGCCTCCCCTCCCCTCCATACATACCTTCCCTTTTAGGACATAATTTCACACCATTCAAAGAAATGTCTTTGTATTGACATAGACATTATCAGAAAACGGATGAGTAATTTCTCAATGGATTGACTACTCTAAACAGGCTGTAGATTTTAAGTTCAACATACACTCACACATTTTTTGGTAGAGACAACACTATATGCAGGTTGAAATGTTTTTTCACACCTAACAAACGATGACCTTTCTACTATCCCACAACAAAAGTCACTGGACAAGGGATGAGCAGAAAATAGCTTATTTCAGTCTTAAAAGTCTTAACACGGATGGAGGCGGAGGATGAAGGAATAGTGACCTGATTGGCCTCACACTATGCGGTTTTTTCTTGCGACTGCTTGCGGTTCCGAGAAGTCGCACGCGGTTCTCGACCGCATGCGACTTCTCGCGACTTGGAGGCGTCAGCAAGCCTTGCGACCTCCTTGCGGCTGCTGACAAATTTTGAACGTGTTCAAAACCTTGCGATCGTCTGCGGTTGCCTCTGCGAACCCTTGCGACCGGATGGAATTTCGCAAGCCTTGCGGTCGTTGCGCTCACACTATGGGACTCGATGATTGCGATCTGGCAACCGCAACAGATCGCAAGCACTGCGATCGAAAAAACCGCATAGTGTGAGGCCACCTTAAAACACCCAACCACGGGCACGCACACACACACACACACACACACACACACTTATTCATATATCTACGCATAGTAACATACATATCTGCGAGTTGATACTGACGTGACAGAAAAAAAAACACGAAATGGAATAAAACTACAGGAAACACTATATTGCTATACAAGCTAATAATATTGCTAATACATACCCAACTAAAGCCCTACATTTTCACATGTGAAAAGGCCCATCTCTCTTTATTCACTTCATCGTGTGTGTGTGTGTGTGTGTGTGTGTGTGTGTGTGTGTGTGTGTGTGTGTGTGTGTGTGTAGAAGGGGATGTAAGGCACAAAATAAATCTGGAACTTTCCGAAAAAGAATTGGCTTTCGTTCCGGTATCATGACGTTAGTAAATACCTTCTATTCGTGTTTGATAAGGCGTAGCGATGAGCTTATAATATCCCAGACTGCGGGTCTTTTCCCCATAGTGTTGAAGTCCCAAAGGAAACTGAGAAACAGCGCATGAAATTGGTCTATAATGAGGAGTCTATCAGTTCAACTAGCAAGAACAGAAAAATGAATAATTCAAGAACACCATAAAATCTCTTTTACTTTAATTGCTTGAACTACGTATATATTTCAATTCGTCGACTTTATAGTTCAGTGTGTACATTGGCGGTAGATGCTAAAGCCTCACGGCCTGGTATTGGTAGTAAATATTTTTATGCACTGTGAATCTAATCCACAGTAGAAAGAAAAAAATATTTGTAAACAATTTAAGCAGGTGGAATTTTCGTAGTTTAATATGCTCCGGTTGGGAATTTAAGGAGTGACGACACATCGAGCATGCGTTAGTATTACATCATGCCATGAAACATCAATCTCGATAATTTTACTAAAAAGAAAAGAGTCTACACATGGGTTTTAAGACTACTTTTTGGATATAAGATCCACTTGTTTGCTTGTTTGATGTGAAAAATGTTTCGTTTAAGTGTGTAATCTTTAACCCCAGCCGTAGTAGCCTAATTAAGATGACCCCAGCCGACTTCAGCTAAAATACACGCTATCAATGTCAATGTATATACATTTCACAAGAAGCCAAGAATTGATAAAAAACCAGCGACCTGCCAGCAAAGTTGTAAATAGTGTTACACAATAGTAGGCATCATGGTGTATTGCATAATTTTGCAAGAAAGTACCGGCATTAAATAAAAATAACACCAACGTGATCGCTTACTGATTTGTCCGTTATCTGTTTTATGAATTGACATATAAGTTGCCGGTATTCATTTTTATACTACTGACACTGACTTTATGCTACAGATATTAGTAGGATCACCTGGCAAGCAGTCACGTGACTACCATGGAATATCCAAAGTTGTCAGGTGCTGCGACTACCCGTGGGCTGCACTTTTCATTATCATTATGTTTGTTTTTTTTTTTTCTACAGCAACTTGCACTATATCTCTAGTTGTATTCGAAAACATGATATAGCTTCCTATAGTACCTCAGAGGTTCGATCACGGAATTATGCATGTTTTATGATTTACAATTAAAACACGAGCTGTAGTTTGCGTGTTTCAAATTCAGAATCATTTAAAGGGAAATAATAAGTCCAAACATAAGTTAGTCTGATAGGAAAGAGTAAAATATTACGAGTTCAACGGTATGAATTTGATCAAAATCGAATGAAAAATAAGAAAGTAATGACATTTTAAAGTTTCGCTATTTTGGGGGTAAACAATTCTTGAACAGTCAATATGAATATGCAAATGGCAAATTGAGCATTTTTTTTTTCATGAGAATTTTGGTCATTTTTGTATATGATCAATGGAAAATAGTGAGGGTATGACATGGTAAGCTCACATATTTGCAAATTCATACCCACTGTACAAGAACTGTTTTGCAGAAATCAGCAAAACTTCAATATTTCATAACTTCCTTATTTTTCATCCGATTTCAGTCAAATTCTTACCACTGAACTCGTCAAATTTCACTCTTTTTTTCATTAGACTAACTTGTATTTGGACTGCATTTCCTACTTTAAGAATTATCTGAAACAAATCAGAATCATGTTTTCAGGCCTACTAAAAATCTACCTCTTATACGCTCTGTGATGTGATGCTTTGTGCTCATACACACACACAACCACACACGCACACACACACACACACACACACATGCCCACGTTTGAATACTTACCTTAAGTGAATGTAAGGCATAACTTACCATTTGCAGATGAAACAAAAACCCAGCTTTAATGCTCTAAAATAGTTTCAAAATGTGAGTTAGGGATAGAAACAACCAATGTAAAAATTGGATAGGTATAATTAATGTTAAGCATTATTAAATATTAAAAATGTGAACAACATCTATAATAAAAATGTTTCAAGACTAAACCGTCTAGAGTTATGGGTTATTGAGAAAAATAATGATATCTCCTCATATTCTAAGTTTCATTGCGAAATTTTTACATGGCAGGATGTTTTGTGATACAACTGACCTACACATATACATCATATTTGATATCTCGAACATTTTTAAAATCACTTCTCCGAATGGTAAACAGTACCTTTAATTGTGTTTGAATTATCATTATTCTTTTTTTTTTTCATTTTCATGGTATACAGTTTTATTGCTCCTTCCATCAAGATCAGGTTCATTTTGGAATAAATTCTTTCCAGCGAGCCGAAAAATAAAGAACTGAATCTTTCAATTAGCGAGGATAAGTAAACAAATCGTAGAAAGAGGGAATTCATGCGTGGGGAACGCAGTTGGATTCGCAGTAAATGACACGAAACAAATGGATATTCCCAATGTACTCTTTAGAAAAACACAAAACACTCCATGCAAATGAACCCAGCCTTTTGTTCCCTGAAAGGAAAGCTGAAGCTTGAACAACACTCAGGCTTATATATTACGACAATTCTATCACAGTGTTAGATTTGTTAGGAGGCCATAGCCGCGGAATCCCGTAATGGTCAAATATAATTGCTCATGGATTTAATGGAATGCATTTACCACGCCTTTTGCAAAGGTTCGATGCTCATAGAATAATTCATGGGTCAGTTGTCAAGGCCCCGTCTCTGATTTGGCCATATGGAGAACAATGGCAAGTTGAATTCGAGAATAATAACAATGATACTAATAATAATGATAAAGATGAAAATGATGATCATAATAATAATAATAATAATAATAATAATAATAATAATAATAACAATAATAATAATGATAATAATAATAATGGTAGTAATAATAATAATAATAATAATAATAACAATAATAATAATGATAATAATAATAATGGTAGTAATAATAATAATAACAATGATGATAATGATGATTATGATAATTTATCATAATGACAATAACCATAATGAGAATAACCATAGGGCGGTGAGTTGGCTCAGTCGGTAGCGCGTCTGTCTCACGATCCTAAGGACCCGGGTTCGAACCCGAGTCTGGACTGAGCAATGTTGTGTGTAAACATACCGTCCCCTCTAGCAAGAGGCAAAACACTCTGTCCCTCGGATAGGATATAAAATGGAGGTCCCGTGTATGAGAGAGTCACAGCTCATGCACGTAAAAGATCCCGCTTCATTCATTCATCGCAAAGAGCAGGGTGTTTAACCCGGTGAAGTGGTCCCACCTCACATCCAACTGGACCCCATGGAAGACCAGCTTAGCATAGCTGAATACGGGCCATCCAGCCATCTTCTCAGATGGACATGAACAAATAACAAAAAGAAAGAATCAAACAAGCCCGAAATAAGAACCAACAACAAATAATTATTTCCATAGTGAAAGATTTTATAATGTATGAGAATTAATGAAATTCGTAAAAAAAAAGAAAGGAAGAGAAGAAAGTGAATGGGGCGGAATGTATTCACAATACATATGACCACCTAGATGGGTGGTTTACAGGGGACATCCAACGAGACCGACACCCACGAGTCATACGGCCCACGAGTTCGACATTGAAAAAAAGGTCCATGAGTCATATACAACTCATGAGCTTGACACCATGCAAATCAGGCCCACGAGTTCGACGTTAGGCAAAAAAAAAAAATAAAAAAAAAATAAAAAAAGACCCCCCAAAAAGACAAAAAAAGACCAAAAAAAAATACAAAACACGAGTGCACTCGACATTACATCATGTGGCTCGTGGGCTCGTTTTGCTTAGTATCGAACTCGTGGGATTTGTTTGCTTTGTGTCGAACTCATGAACCTTGTTCACCTAGTGTAGGCGTGGACTCATCTGACTTTTTTGTGAAGTGTCGAGCTCATGGGCTGCATGACTCGTTGGCTGTATGACTCGTGGGTGTCGAAGTCGTGACGTGCATCTTGTATATACCCATGCAGATCCCTAACGACACCCTTACCCTTCTAATCTGTAATCCTGGAATGTGGTTCAACACATCACATCCTAATCGGTTAAGCCATTGCTTACTGGACATCGGCGAGCCACGCAATAACTTCTTGAGAACTACAATATCTTTTATACGCCTAGGGTTAAACATACAGACCAAGCAATACGCATGTTTAGTAGCCTATAGATACTGTAGTGAAGTTAAAGGCGCCGATCAATTAATACTGTATGCAAATGTTCTAATAAGCCGATAAAGAAATGTAACTTCATGATCAGTGACCAAACGTCAACCAGAATGAAAATAAAGATTTCTGAAATGCGGTATTGCATTGATATCAACACTGACACGAAAAATATAGGGCCTATCTCATTTTGAAAGCTAAAAATGATTATTTGCACCTAAAGATGCTTATGATCTGTGCATGTGGATGTTTTTCGATGTGCATCGATATAGAATTGATTTAATCGTGAACAACACATTTTACGAAGTGATACTACTATTGTGCATATGAATATTTTTGTCCTTTACGATCGATACTGTTTTCTTCTCAGATATCTTTTTTTTTCTTCTTGCGAAGTCCAAAAACCTTGAACAGACCTCCGACGGTTTTTCAGAAAAGCGTTCGAAATTAGCCTTCGGCAAACTGTATGCCTGGAATTTCGCTCTTTCTTGCTGCTGTCAAGAAAGTGACCACACGATTTCACTGTCCATGCATGTCTCTGTCTGATATTCAGACATTTTCCCCGTATTCTCAAACTGCTTTTTGCGCACATGCTTATGTGTAGGATCCGGATGCAAAAGCACTGTGTGTGTGTGTGTGTGTGTGTGTGTGTAAAAGGTAAAGTGGGCCAATACTTTACGAATGAACAAATGTGTATCATGATGGTGTTGGTTTGACCAGGGAGGTGGAATCTTTCTTCCACCTCCCTGGTTTGACCACTATTCAAAGGACGTGCGATTGCGAACGTCCTGCCAAATTGAATCATGCACTGTGGCACAGTGGATAAGACTCCTGACTCCCAATTGGAGGGCCCGAGTTCGAATCTAGTCCATTGCTTACCTCCTTAGACAAGATGTGTTTACCCACCATATTCCTCTCAGCCCAGGTGCTTAAATGGATATCTGGCAACGCTGGGGGTAATAATAAAGGCAGGACCCTCTGATAGAACTGTGTCAACATTGAAGAGGCTATACATGGATAAAGAAATGTACATATATACACCCAGCAAAAAACAACAACAACAACAACAAACAAACCCAAAAACAAAAACGAAAGAAAGAATGAGAGTAAACACTTTTTCAAGTTCATATTTCTCACAGATTATCTGGTTAATATCAATGGTTTATATACCTTGTTAAATGTAATCTAATTGGCTTTCATCCTGGTAGGTTAAAGGGAAACTGTACGCATCAGTGAACACAGGGTCATTCAGTTTTCTTTTCCAAGGCTCAAAGGTGAAAATGCAAAATGGACAAGTTTTCATTCATGTGTACGTGTTCTTCTATATCAAAATGTGACAAAAGGCAAATTTAACACAATAAGAAATGGAAATTGATATGCAAAAATCAAGCTATGATCTCTATAATGGCTGAACATAGAAGCCCCAAAGCAGGATATGTTTCAAATGATCTAACTTCATTTCTTGTAAATATTTTGTAAACAAATTACCACGTAGTTTATTGTGTTTACCGTGTACTGTTTCTTGATCATATGGAATAAGTTCAAAAGTTCAAAATGGTATTGTATTTTTTTTTCGTCCAACACATATAAAAAAGCAATGTTAATCATACTGCGATTCGTGGAAATACACATGCGGTTAAAGAACAAGTCCACTTTCACAGACATGTGGATTGAGTGAATGCAGCAATATTAGTAGAACGCATCAGTGAAAGTTTGAGGAAAACCAGACAATCCATTAAAAAGATATGAATTTGGGAAGTTTATGCTTAGTCAGTGCTAGATGAGAAGACTACTACTGATTGTGATGTCATAATTTATTTTAAAATTCATAACTTTTGAACGGATTGTCCGATTTTCCCCAAACTTTTACTGATGTGTTCTACCATTGGTGCATTCATTCAATCCACTTGTATCATGAAGATAGACTTGTCCTTTAAATCAGAGTGCAGTTTAATTTAACCCGGAAAAGAAGGCCTGAGTAGTGAAACAAAAATAATTTGGAGTTCACGTAGATGGTATAGAATATCGCAGGACGAGGGATGTACAATTAAGATGTTAGAGTTGTATGGATTCATATCTGTCAATAGATCTAATACATTGATTCCACCGAGCATGCATTTCAAGATATTAGCGAATGACCGCGCTCTGTGTAATGACAACACTTAATGTCACGTGCTGCCAAGAGAACAAACAATATATCTTCTCTATATCTCTCTTTTCTCTCTCTCTCTCTCTCTCTCTGTCGATCTTCTGTGTGATACAGTATGTCATGCATGATATTTGTATGCAGGCATATACATGTAGGGCCTACGTAAAAACAATGTTAGATATGTATGCATGAAATTATGTTCTTATGTATATCGGCCTATAAGTATGTATTTTTATGTCTATCAATACGTACATAAAAATATACGAGTATTCAATATTAATGATGTACGTATGTACACGTAGTATACTCTTACGGAACAAACACATGGTAACACAGTGTGGTTTATGTGGTAATGTCCCAATTTCATATAGTAACTATGTGAAATTGTGACATTACCGCATAAACCACCCTATATTACCATTGTGTTTGTTCCATAAGGGTATTCATATAAATATCTATCACGTTTCCGCGTGTGCACACACACATACACACATACACACACACACACACACACACACACACACGCACACACACACACACACACACACACACACATATATATATATATATGTGTGTGTGTATTATATATGACATGTATGAAGAGCTTGCTTCCAAAAGGCGCTAAATCCATCACTTTTCAATGGATTTAACGCCTTTTGATTGCAAGCTCTGCATATATGCACTCGTATATACGTATATTCAATACATGTACACACAAATCTCATATGTTCTAATATCTTCTAAATCCTTATCGTAAGGAAAAATAAAAATAAAAAGAGCTGAAAGCAGAACAAAATACTGACTAGAATTAAACTGCGGCTCAGTGGATCAAGCACTAAACCATTTAAATAGGAGGACTCATGGGTTTGATTTTTGCTCCGTGCTTACGTGGAAAAGAAGAAGAAGAAAAAAAAAACCTAATCTGTAAAAGCTGTTCGTAATGACAAAGATATGTGATCCTATTTATGGATACCTGGAGAAAACTGGTGCCACACATACGGAGGATGTAAAGTACTTCCATAGTTATGAACTGGACTTTACTAACTAAATATCAAGGACCTGTAATGTTGACAAGTAGCACTATACAGTAAAATAACAACACAATACTGATAAAGCGACACAATTTGTTTTTCTTTGCTAGAACCTCACCTGAGTAATGGTCATTTTCGCGCTGCATGTTTGTCTATAATAGTGATTGTCTGGAAGAAAGGTAAAAGCTAAAGCCATCTCACATCAACGTGAAATAAAATGCCTCATTTTATAGGTAGCAAGAGTAGGCCCTATTTAGAACAGCTCAGTTGTTTGTATAACATTTAATATTTCATTATGTTCTAAAATCATGGAAAGTATTATCGCATGAGTAACCAATAAGGGTACGAATGAACGACTTGTGTCGTGCACTCTAAACAGCAAATACATGCTCAAGCTTTCTTGACAACAGCCAAACACAAGAAGACAAAATGAAATTTAACTTGTAACTGATCATTCTATTTTTGGCGAGTATGATCAATTACAGTGCATTCAAGGTCGTACACCATTCATTGTATATACAATGACGTACCATATCATCATTGCTTACAAATTTATGTAAGTGCCTGCTTGCAAGCAAGTATAGAAGAACATCAAGTCTTTTATTGACATGATTGTGTTCCCAAAAGGACTGCAAAAGACCGACTTAACTTGCCTAAATGGGTGGCCGTCTGATGTAATACATGCATTTCTGCAATCACATTGGAGGCTAGTTATTCCCGAGGCCATTCAATACAATCAAGAGACCGTGTCGGCTATAACTGAGGACTCCCAGTGATATGTGCATCACATGTTCTTCCTTCATTTCTCCACATCCTGAAGATTATCAGTCTCTGCAACATGTATCTACCAACAACGCATGTGTACATTTCGCATGTATATAAGAGTTTGTTTGCAAAAACCGATAAGTCCATTTTTGAAGATTTTGAAGTACGGTCTATGTCATAAAGTACAAAATAATACATTTTAAATGATATATTGGTCACTACATATAAAGTTATATTTTTGAAGTTATGGTCAAAAGAAGCAAAAAATTTCTTATTATTCCCTTTATTTTTCTTGACCTTTAATCGCAAATATCTCCATTTGACAAATATGGACTTATCGGTTTTTGCAAACAAACTCTTCAATGTGCGTGTAAATGTTTGTATGTATGTTTGCATGTATGTGTGTATATAACATAAACATACGATTACTATGCATAATATATAAATGTATATATTCATACGAATATGCACAAGACATTCACAATCTGGTTGAATATGACTCATTGCCTATTGATGTCACAACCATGTCTTTGATGAAATACAAAACAATGACAAAACTTCGAGAATAAAGCCGTCACTTTACATAAAGTTCATGTATATAAAAAAGCTTTAAAGGGAAGATAAACCCCAAGAGCAATGTGGATTGAGTAAAAGCAGCAACATTAGTAGAACACATCAGTGAAAGTTTGAGGAAAATCGGACAATCGATGCAAAAGTTATGAATTTTTAAAGTTTTGGTGTTGGAACCGCTGGATGAGGAGACTACTAGAGGATATGACGTATGAGTGGACAACAATACAAAGAAAATATAAAGGAAATTCAACAAAAATTCACTTTTCTAGAATCATGAAAGAGCAATGGACCAACCTCTTTCAGAAAGCAGGGGGAAGAATTGCTACCCTTAACATTATGTCAATATCAAGTTGATGGAATTTGTAATTTTCATGAAAAATGGATTTTTGTAGAATTTTCTTTATATTTTCTTGGTATTGTTGTCCACTCATACGTCATAACCTCTAGTAGTCTCCTCATCCAGCGGTTCCATCACCAAAACTTTAAAAATTCATAACTTTTGCATCGATTGTCCGATTTTCTTCAAACTTTCACTGATGTGTTCTGGTAATGTTGCTGCTTTCGCTCAATCCACGTTGCTCTTGGGGTTTATCTTCCCTTTAATTTACACCACCGGCATAATTTTGGTGGCGCCCTTTTAAAGTTTTAAACACCCATGTAAGTGCTCTCCTTCGTGCGCTCTGCTTTGTTTAAGCTGTTGAAGGCCGTGATTTTCTCCCAGAAGCAACAGAGAAAATACATAAAAGGGGATGTCACCGGGCAGAATGGGGAGATAAAAGCAACAAACAACAATCCCTCTCATGGTGAAAGAAGTCATCAAACCGTGCGATTTAAACCACAGATCCACGGTTCACACGCCGAAAATACAGGCACGAATTGCATTTTTCATGCGCACCTCGGCGGAACGGAGCTTGTCGTGAAAAAGAAATAGAGAGGAGAAAAAAATACACGAGACTGCGAGAATGTCGCACACTCGCAGGTGAACACCACTGTGTGGACTTATTCAGTTACAGCGAAGTGCGGAGTGTGCTCGTATTTCTCGACGGAGGGGCCGAGCAAAAGCCGTGCTGATAGGATTGTGCTTGTGTGTTGGGTCGCCTATGATATATTCCTCTGGTCCTGGGCCAACCAATTTAGGACCTGAGGATAAACAGACCATCGTAAGAGGTGAGAGGAAACCCACGGTGATGTGATCTAGGACCTGGTCCTTTGGTACGGACAGGTGTTTGCGTTGTGAAAGGTATCTGAGGAAATTTCCTTCTTTCTTCGTGTCGAGCGATCCTCGTAAAGGTAAGTGTACGAGCCGATATGAAATTTATGAAGCTGTGTAAGTAACGATCAATGTCATGTTTGATCATTTTAAACTTTAACAGTTTCCTATTATTGTGTAATACTACACTGGATCTGGCTGAATACGCTGAAAAACTCTGAATAGAATATTACTCACCTATACTACATTGTATATCTTTGATGGACCCAATCTAATTCTAGTCAGTTACTTCGTTATGGGAATAGCACGGACTTATTTTGCACTCTGTTTCATAATCTACGATGAAGTTATATTAAAAAAATATACTTGTTATAACTGTAACGGTGGCTTGACTGTACTGAAGACAGCATCAGCATGGCATCAAGTTATTCCATTGGTATTCATGGAATAACTTTAGCTATAGGACTACGTAAATAACAGCCGTTTGTAAAGCTGCGTCATTTTGTAAAGCTAAAGTTTGCTCAGATGAGCTTCTAAGTTCTATACGGCCTTCAATCGGCACTATCTTGTGTGCAGGTTTTACGGGCGATAAAAAGAACTTACTTTGCAATATGTCATGGTAGCTGCTTCCAATAGAAGCTCTCATGATAGCCCGGACAGGTTATCGCTACGAAATTATAAATGAATTGACATAAGAAATAACGATGAAATAATGTCTAGAGTAGGGGCAGGGTCTATGGCTGTGGGGTAGGTTTAGGGTATACACATGCTTGATATTTTATGTGTTGTTTGAAGGTTTGCATGGTGAAGTTAATTAGGAAGAAAGATTTGCCGTGAAACCATGTGTCAAATCTTTCTTCCTATGCTTGATATTGGTTTGAAGCAGGGTTTGCTATGATATCATGTTGAAGAGCCTACACTGTATTTCACCCTGACTTATTAACGATGAAAAGAGCTTTTCATTGGTTTGAAGCAAGGCTTGCTATGATATCATGTCGAAGAGCCTACATTGTATTTCACCCTGACTTATTAACGATGATAATAGCTTTTTCGTGATTATTTCCTATCATGGAACATTATATATCTCTCACAACAGTTGGCAAAACAAAAACAATAGACTAAAATACGATAACTCCTTAAACAGTTATAGGTCTGTTACATGCACATCAGCGCATTCGAACAGTGTGTGTTGTCGCCACACATTATAGATGTTTGCCCCTTTTTCAGCTCAGAAGGGGACTATAAATGTGATAGATAGATTGATGGTGTGCATGATAAAGAGATGCGTTCGATGGATGAATAGGATATAGCTTCTATTGATAGGAATGCATGCCGGTCGAAAGGGGACCATCAGACCCTGCCATAACTGCAGCGGGGGCCATCATTTCGCTGCAGTAAAGCCTACTAAATGGCAGGAGGCGATACCAAGGAGATCGCCACTAAAAAGATGATGGAGCAAAGTTATACGCGATGAAGGAATGGAAATCGTTTCAACTGAATGCGAGGAGGAGGGGGGGGGGGGGGTGGGGGGGGAGGGAAGGGAAGATGATGCGTGAGTACCGATAGCCGATTGCAAACCTTATGTGCCCACAAGTGTGCAGTCTAGATATCTTGTTTATGAACATGACACTGAAAACGACACTAAAATGCGCCGTGTACGAGTAAACGCTGATCATGATAGCTTCTTTTACATTGGAGATCACGATAATATGTTCTTTTACATTAGAGACAGGTGTAGCTCTAGTTGGCTCCGGATTAATCATCAATATGTGAAAGCGGAAATTGTAAGGCACTGTTATTATACGTATTACGATCCATGGGTATCAGTGTTACGTTATTATGACAGTGCAATCGCAAATTAACTTTTCAGAGAAAATGCTGGTAGCAAGGCTATGTACAGTGTACGAGGCCAAACAGCCACACTCCTTTACAACAACGAAGACACATGCAGACCAAAGGGGGAAAATCTGATATCGCCTGCAGGGTAGCCAGGCCTATACAGAGCCAGTATAATTGGAAAAATTATTTCTCTATGTCTTCATATTTTTACATCATATATGATATTTAAACTACGATGTACTTATTGATTTTATTTCTGTTTTTTTCCATTCACAACACAACACAACACAACACAACACAACACAACACAACACAACACAACACAACACAACACAACACGAAGTCAATGGAACAAGGCTATTGTGTATTGTTTGGATCTAACAGTTGAAACAGGTGATAAATAATAATGTACGACATCATTCCTTAACAAAGCAAGATGAATACGAGCAGATGTTATTTCATGCATATATATACAAACTTTAAGAGTTAACTGTACTTGCCGTTCAAAAAAGAAATTAAGCCACTCTATATAATATATCAGAAATGAAGGATACCGTCATCATAAACAAACGCTTTCACTAACTATGGAGAGAAATCAGCGTCATGTCAAGTTGACAATGCCCCCCTAAAAACAACAACAACAAACAAACAAACAAACAACAATCAACAAAACATCAAATTAACAAACAAATAACGTCTACCGAAAAACGCAGCCGAGAAAATAATGAGAAAGGCATGACATTTTTGGTTTCAAGTTTTTTCACGAAATAATGATATTTGTTAGATTAGTTTCTTGCAACTTGCATGGCATGATTGTCGTTTCCATGTGTAGCTTTTTGCTGCAAATTGTTCACAAATCCAAACCATAGAAGATAACAAACAAGCAAAGCACCAAGTCAGGCTGAATTTTGAGTGATTCAGCGATGATTACCTTTTGTAAATGATCTATAGTGGTTGTATCATACAATGATTAATTTTCATAACACTTTCACGTATTTCATTCAAAGAGAAGTAAAAAACTTTGCTGTGATATGCGATTTGTATGTGAAACGTCTGGACATTGCTAAAGTTTACTTTGGGTTGAATTGTATTTCACTGCATCTGTTATTTGATTTTAATTTATTTCTAATTTATGTATTTGTCTAATTTTTTTTTTGTCAAGTCAAAGTCACCTCGAACAAGAAATTGATTTTCATTTGAGGTATATGCGACCTATGAGACCTATACCTGTATAAGCGATAACCTTTCATCTGCGCCTATCAAAGGGCACGATATACTGTACACGCCTTCTGTATTCACCTGTCCTTGCTATAGTAGAAAGCTTCTAAGTAATGAGTCCCGAGTTACACTTTCCTGATCACCTTCATGTACCGTACCCGCAAGAAGATAAACGTGATACCCTGCCATCAAAAGAGTGTGACTTTGAGAGATTACATAAGATGACTGTCTTTTTCTGTACTTGTTGGTGCATAACGTACTAAAAGTCCACCGATACACCTTGATCACCAAAACTTAAAAGGACTAGTCATTGTAATTTTTTAACATTCGTTCGGATGATTCTATAGCAGATTTAGCAGTGTTTAGTGATAAAAAAAGTGATCCGCTGTGAATACCACGGACGTGGAAATGGTAGTCCTCAACCATGTTCAGGCAAATGATCGATTGCTGCGTGGCGGGTGCGATATTTTCTCTTTTCATGCGAACCCAGCTGAGGTCCCCGTAAAGTATACTCGCAAACTGTACGTAATGACGATCCCCGGAAAGCTGTTTTTCATATCAATTTCTGTTTTGTTTGTGTGTGATCATGAGCAAGTGAGGCGCACAACGCTGTGAAAATTCGACAATAACTGCCATGACGGAATTTGCACATATTTGTCAGACGATCGCTTGTATGGAACCCGAGTGATTTTTGTTCCACTTCTATTGTAACCTAGCCATGGGTAAAAATGAAATATAATTCTACCCTTTATTCTCTCTTTAATGAAGCTTATGGGTGCTATCAAGAAAACCAGATAATTCCCCGCCTTCTCGGCTACTTCCAGTCTAGGAAGGCGAGAAGCCGAGAATCTTCTCGACCTCTGCGACCAACGAAGTCGAGATGACGAGATCTCGTTTATTGCCTTCTCGCTCTCTCGGCCCCATGCATGACGTCGAGATAACAAGATATCCGATTTCAGCACCCTCTCGCCTTCTTGAGAAATGATCTCGTCTTGTTGGTGACACTCACAACTTTCCATATCTGTGTGCCTGCATGGGAGAAAGCTCCCTCAATTATTCGAGAGTCGGTCCACCAGCGTCAGCAAGATAGGTTCAATACAATGTCCTTTCAGTCCTTCCTACAGTGTGGACGATGTTTGACTAACAATGACTCATGGGCTTATGGCTTCAGTCACTACTGTATACACTCCATGGGTGCATAAAATGTGACGCAGCACGAGAAATGTATTTCCCACCCATATCCCACAGATATGCACCCCTAGCTGCACACCTCTCCTATACAGTCTTCGGTGGCTATAAAGGACTTAAAGGCATAATTTACCATTTGCATATGAAACAAAAACCCAACATTAGTGCTTTAAAATATTTCTAAAATGTGAGTTAAGGATAGAAACAACCACTGTAAAAATTTTAATCCGTATAATCGATGTTAAGTATTGTTGAATACACAAAATGTGAACAATAGTTATAATAAGAATGCTTCCAGACTAAACCGTATACAGTTATGGTTTATTGAGAAAAATGCTGATATCTCCTCATATTCTAGGCTTTATTGCAAAAAATTTATATGGTAGGATGTTTTGTGATACAACAGACCTACACATATGCATCAAACGTGATATCTTGAACATTTTTGAAATCACTGCTCCCAAAGGTAAACTGGACCTTTAAATACTGATCATTGCCATGTCTTTGTCAAATCAGCAGTGTGGATATAAAGATTTATTATTATTATTATTATTATTATTATTATTATTATTATTATTATTATTATTATTATTATTATTATTATTATCATTATTATTTTAACATGAAAAACTGCGCCTCGGCTATACCACACGAATGGGTGGTAAAACAATGTCACTTTTGGTTCGAAATTCAACTTAGATATCATTCACAAATTTTGATTAGCTTCCTATAATAAAGTGCGAGAGATTCTGACCTATGATTATTTCGCTGTATAAAGGATGCCAAGTGCGGTGTGCATATAACTGAACTCAATGACTTTCAAAATTTTTCGTTTCGCTTCGTAGCCTTCAAATCTGAACAGTTCCCTACACTGCTCAAAACAGTGACAGGGAGAGCAGCAAAAACAGAAGCTGTTTCTTAATCAATATTACAAACACGTGATCTTTGTCGCGCTGGAATATTTTGTAATCATACGAGCTAAGCTATCCATAGATCCCTAAACCCGGCGTATATGTTTTAGCTCTGCACATCAAGGCACGTCGGTATGGTCATGAAGAGGGAGAAGCGTGTCTAAGCGTAGAAGACTCGATACTTCTAAAGCGAAGAACCGCAGGTTATAAAGCTCAACCAGTTCGAAAGTTATGGACAATAATGTTTATCCAAAATGTCCCCATTTGAAGGAGTTGTAAATACAGGTTCCAATGCTGGGATAATGACGGCATGAAAGGGTAGCGCGTATTTGTGTGGCGATGAACTGGATGAATGAAAACCTCACAATAATCATTTATCCTCATCGTTAGGACCAGTATCATGATCATTATTACTATTATTATTATTATCATTATTATTATTATTATTATTATTATTATTATTATTATTATCATTATTATTATTATTATTATTTTACCTTGCGCGCGCGTGTGTGTTTGGTCTTCGATGTACCTGATGAGTCCAATGCAATCTAAAGGCCCGGTCCCACTGGCCGACGGACACAAAGCGTATGCAGAAAGGACACAGCGGACGAGCAAAATTTCGGGGATGGCTTCATCCGCTTTCATCCGCTCCAGAAATTGACAAAATTGGCGAAAATTGGCGGTAACAGAACGGAAATAGAACGGACGTGGGTAGTATGTAGCGGGGATGTTAAACGGATGTTCATCGGAAGCCTAGCGGATGAAAGCGGATGGAAGGGGATGACAGCTCCGAAGGGGTTACCGGAGATATTTGCGAAACGGACGCATAGCAGAAAAAGCGGATGCAGAGCGGATGCAGGGGGGATGCTTTCGAAATGCTTTATATACGAGATGCATACGCTTACATCCTTTCTATTAACGTGCTATTAACGATGTAAAGACGTTCCACGTACCATATCTCTCCTCCCTCTTTCCGTTTTTATCTGCAGCGGATATGAGTTGCGAGGATGCCCAGAGGATGCAGAGAGGATGCAGCGGACGTTTAAGGGATGCCGCACGGACATACAACGTTTGTTGCTCGTATGTCGCGGATTTACATCGTACACAGCGGAAAGTTCATCCGTTCTAAAAGTTTTAAGCAGCTTAAAACTTTTTACGCGGATGAAATCACAGTGGACGGATGCTCGATGGATAGAGCGGATGAAACACGTATGCGATGGGTACACAGCGGATTCGTAGCGTTTTCCAACGGATGGCAAGATTTTTTTTTTTGTACGCTTTACATCCTCTTCATGCTCTTTGCATCCGTAAGTGCAGTGGGACCGGACCTTTAATTTCACCTGTTTGCGGACAATACTAACTCTTATCCACGTTGGTAATGCGCTAACACAAGAACGTTGCAGTCTGGTTTATCGCTGGAAAGTTCATTGAAAAAGAAAAAGAAGAAAACAAAACAAAAACCCGCAGAACCTCTGTTGCAGGTAGTTGTATAATTTAAACATGAATGTTTGACCCGCATTTATACTCCTTTGAAAAAAAAAAATGATCGCGACATAAGAGCCTGCAACGATATCATGTTCGTACATACCATAAGTCTAACGTGAAAGATTATTGGACGACAATTGAAATACGAGCTACATTCCTTTAGTAGTGTGTGAACAAAACGATAATGATATAGCCATCACACTTTGTCAATAACAGAGTGTGTTCGTGTACGTGAGAGATCAAGGGACATGAAGAGTTACAAAGAAATATTTGATACCTATAATGACCACTTACAGACATGTACTGTGGAGAATACAAAGTATTTCATAGGTTTCGCTAATTAGATGGTTAAACTGAAGAATAGAAAGAACAAAGCAGCGTATACCACATTAGTTACATGAGAACAATAATAATAGTAGGACTCATTGTAATTGTTTTGCATTTTGAGCAGCTTTTACTTAACTCTCCATTAATACGACACCACAGGATCAAAGTAGCTTACTCAGTTTTCTTATAGGTATTTAAGTTGTAGCACCTAGTCAGTAACAAAATAAAACGCATTTCATTCTGGTTGCAAGTCTTGCGGCATGATTTTGAGTGGCTCGGCGGTTTTTGATGTGCCAATCCGGTTGTAAGAGAAAGGCGGGTGTAAATATGAAGGTGGGCAGTGTTGTAGCATTTTTTTTTAGTAGCTAGGACATATTTTGCTAGCACTTCTGCCACTTCTTGCATACCTTTACACCATCAGAGCAGCGTTGTAGATGACCCCAATGAGAGTATGCCTTGGTAATGTTACTGAGATATTTTCTCGAGTACCAACACTTCAATGGCTCACCGAGGATGTGTGTTTAACACTTGACATTGTGTTTGTATCGGTATGAGAAAAACAATCAAATCTGCCACGACGATAGCCAGTTAGAAGGTTAGAAAGAGGGTTACATTTCTTAGATAGTGTCGCATATGATAAAAAGTACATACTTAATATCGTACTTGAATCTAAGAAAGCATTGGGGACTATAAAGCGTTTTGTTACTTAAAAAAAAAAAAAAAAAAAATCTCTGTCCCGTCGATCCTGTTCCGTCGCGTCACGTTACTGTTGAATTTGCAGTGAAGGGCAAACTAATGGAAGCAAAATCAATGTGGCATTTGTATATAGATGTGTAATACAAAATAAATCGCTGCATTTTAAACATATTTATTTCTTTTTCTTCGCTCCATGTTGATACATGCTTATTTGGGGGCTTGTCCGGTAATTGATCACAACACCCTTCTTATAGTAATATATGGTATTAAAGTAATCCAAGATCGGCCATAAAGAAAACCTGACAGGTTTTGTGTGACATATCTCGATGGTACGACTGTGTTTGTGAGTGTGCGTGCGTGTGTGTGTGTGTGTGTGTTGGGGTATCTTTTGTAGATAAATCCGTAGAGTAGACTGGTAAACGTTCAATGTCAGGTAAAAAGTAACATACTTTTTAGTTGTAGGGCCTACCCTGTGAATCAGAAGAAACAACAACAACAACAACAACAACAGCAACAACAAAGATAGAAATGTAAATACACGGGCGCAATTATATCGCTAACGGCAAAGCTAGCAGTTTCATGCCAAACTTCTTTCCCTTCAGCTATTTTCAATTTGCCCTTACAGGTGTTTCCCAAAACAACACAACAAAACAACGGAAACAATAACCACATTGTAAACAATGGTAAATGCAATCGCCTCTCATACCCTGCGAAAGATAACTTACGTACCTTGCAACAGCAACAACAACAACAGCAACAAAAAATAACTCTTAGGCCCCCGTCTACCACTGGCAATGCTGCGATCAGCAACTAATGCACCGACTTGTAACTCAACCAATCTTTACTACAACTTGTTCTTACTTAAAATTGGCTCTATATTAATCATACGGATGAAATTATTTTGTAGTGTCTTGTATCAAGACTGCTGCTTATGTTTTACTACTTAAGACTCACTACTATACTGCTACTATTGTTCATACTCCTACCAAAATTTCCTGTGGTACTTCTGCTACTAATATCTTGCTGTACTTCAGCTGTTTGATATTTTTTTTTTAGTGTGACCACTCCTTGAACTGTCATTGGCATATCAATGTGTTGTCTATAGTGTGTCTAAACAAATAAGATTCAATCTTTATTAGCAAATAATCTACCCGTGAAACCATTACTTCACCGCATACGACAAAACGAATCACAATAAAAATTGAAATGTAATATTATGTACTGACAGTAGGCAACTTTTTTGCTTTTCCTTCGCCTTTTCCTCGTCAATTTACTGCTGATCACTGGCTTGAAATATTACTTGATAAAAACAACAGAAACGCATGCCATAAACACGGGAAACGCAGAAAGCACTGAATAGCTCATTGAGGCATATAGCCAAATGCAAATATAGGCATGCCAACATGGCGCGAAAGAACAGAGTAAGTCCTGCTAAAAGGAAAACCAACAAAATATACATCCTTGACCTCATCATGAGTGCAAAGGTCCATTAGACACAAATACCACTGTTTAATCTCATCGGCTATTATATTCATGACTGAAATGATGGCTCAATAAGAAAAGCAAAACAAAAACAAAAACAAAAACAAAAGTCGACGCATGCACTGCGCGTCTGATTCACAAGTATATCTACATCAGTCCCAGTAATTGTGGTAGCAGCAATGGTGTTAAGGGGGGGGGGATCATAAAAGATAGACTAAGCATGTCCGTATAATATTGATATTGATTACACTGACTATAGTGTGAGTATTACACGAATGAACTTATTGATAACATTGACAAGTCTGATGCATACAGCGGCGATGATACCGGAATTCATGTCAACGTGGGCGTTGATGACAGAAACGTCTTCAGATATAAGTAAAGATAAGATATGATAAGCAAAATTTATATTTTGTGCAGAGCCTCCTTGATAAACCGGTCTGCTGGATATCAGCAAAATTGAAAGTAATGTCTGTGTGAAAAGATTAGAAAAAATTAACCAAATAGATAGATTTATTTATAGATAAGTATATGAGTGAATAAATAAGGAGATAAATGCATAATGCATATCTATATTTATATATATATCTATATGTCTCTCTCTCTATATATATATGAATATATATATATATATATGACATATATATATATATATATATATATATATATATATATATATATATATATATATTAAGTGTAGTTCTTCGAATATTATATTGGTATTGACAGCATGATTCATGCTCATTTCTAGAGTTATATATACAAGATTTGTATGAAGAGTTTGTTCGCCAAAACCGATAAGTCCATTTTTGAAAATTTTGATGTACGGTCTCTGTCATAAAGTACAAAATAATACCTTTAAATTATATATTGATCACTACATATAAGGGTACATTTTTGAAGTTATGGTCAAAAGAAGCAAAAATTTTCTTATTATTCTGTTTATTTTTCTTGACCTTTAATCGCAAATATCTCCATTTGGCAAAAATGGACTTATCGGTTTTTGCGAACAAACTCTTCATATATATTATATACTACATTATATGTGCGACTTATTACAATTACAGTAATTACGATATTACAGTTTTCCTAAAAATACGAATCCAAAAAAGGAAAGAGATAGCTGCACGTTCCACCGAGACATCTCTTCCTTAAGCTTGCTTTCCCATGTCAGGTTTGCTACACAACCGCTGCACAGATACAGGTCCAGGCTACTTAAGCCTCGAACGATACGAAGAAAATAATGCATATAATATATCAATCTACAACTCAAGGACAGGACACTATACTGTTTCAGTATAGTTCGCTGAACAACGTATCACATTTTCAAAATGCGCTTCAGGTCAAACTGCAAGGTAAATATTTCAACAGCTATATGTAGCTGTGCTGTATTTTTTTTTTTTTTTTTTTTTTACTTATCATTCACCTCATCTTGTACACATATATATCAAATTTCAACATCATAAGTGCATGGTTTCCTTTTCACTGTTCATGTAAAAATGTCAAATGCTGACTATAATACATAATAAGCAAAGTTATATGTACATATATTATGGTACACTGTAAACTATATACATGTCATGTCCAGAGTGTTTTCATGGCCTGACTATCATTCGTGTGATCACAACTGTATAGCCTCGAGTGGCTGTGAAGAAGAGCGACATATGACAAGGATAATGCAGGAGAACCAAAACTGACAAACTGACAGGCAAACAAACAGAACGATGGGTGCTGTCACTTCTGCAATTTTTTTCTGATTATATAGAGAAAAACGAAAAGAAGAGAAGGAGGCAAAATTACGACGTACAAAGTTTGAGTATAGGACGGATCTTCTCGGTAGAAAATTTGGGAATAGAGACTAATATGACTGTATACTTTTACAGCTGCGAAAAAAAGAGAGGAGAATTTGATGGGAATACACGTGCTCGTATGAGGTTATTACGTGTATATAGTGGGAGAAGAAAAAGAAATATGTGAAGACGCATTATGGAAAGTTATAACGTCCTTTTGATTAAGGACGTCTCTCTCAGATCTTTGTTTACGGCACGGTCGAGGAAATTCCTACAAAAATATGATATATTCAGGACTGATAAAAAAAAAAAATAACCAGCACAATCAAACCAACATAAATGACAAACAAAATGATCTGAAAGCAAAGCTCTTTGTGGTTGTGACATCTTAATCTTTTGCAGTATCTTTGTCACACCTGAGGGATTTTTTTTTTTTTTTGAGAAAAAGAAAGAAAAAGTCATCGAAAAAGGAATCTTCCTGAAACAATAGAGTTTATATGAATATAAAGAGCTATGGCGCAGCCCACGTCTAACCTTGGTTTGTGGGTTTTCCCCTTCACAGGGAATAAAAAAGAATATTTGACTAAACCAAGATGAAAATAACACACACACTCACACACACACACACATACACATAATTCCCCCCCCCCCCCCCCCCCCTCTGGAACAGAATGGAAGAATACGGAAGAGAGGACAAAATTATACGTCATTATATATCGTGGATAATCAAATACGAATCCACCCTTCCAGTATGATATTTCATTACAACCTTGTGAATTAATATTATGTTTCATCATGAACATTTATGTGTATTCTGATTTCTTGGTAGCTATTTGGCTACGACGATGTTATTATCAATAAACCATTTCCATCAATCGAACAATCAGTCAGTCAATAAATTACGAAAATTTCACGCGACACAAATTAGGTTTTAGGAAAGCGTGCCGTATTAAACAAGAACAACCAAGGTTATAAATGCTGATATAGTAACGGTTTTATACTTGACACAGGCATTACCTGCCATGCAGTGTTTTCGTTGCATTGTATGGTGGTGAAATACTGTATTTTGTTTAATCGATAAGTGCATTTGAAAGTAGTGTTCTTAATAGAGGTCATGAATTTAATGTTACATACAGAGGCATACTCTGTCGTGGACAATCTGTGCACTTCAGATCTGTTTGATATACAGGCCTAACGTATAAACGAGTTAAATGCATGCGAGATACTATCTAACCCTGTTAATTTGTTTACAAATTCCCGGTATGGTGTGTGTTGTGGTTAAATACAATCATGCATTTTACTGCATTTGGAAATATAATGTTGTAAATGAATGTCATGAAGTACAACAAACAGTACATTTTGCCATGCACCTATTTAGACTGTAGCATGCACACCCAAAATGCGTATGAACCAATAACGTGCATGGGAGATCATGCATTTGATACGCTTTTTAATAGCATCATTAACCTCTACATTACTGAGATCGAATCATGCATACGCACATTAACTTCATATCAAGGGAAGATCACACAGGCCATAGCCCCCTATCGTGGCTGAGATTTTCTGTGGCCACCGTCTAGGGAAGAGATAGAGAGTTGTGGCTTGAAGAGAACTAAGGGGGCTAAAAGGGGGATTACGGAGTCTTACCATAATCTATGCCAGACATTCCCTCCACCTCTTCCTTCCAAAAACCTTCCATCAATGTCTGGTCATCTTCTCGATCGCTCATCTTAGCAGGATGATGAGGCGAGCTCGAATTTTAAAGGTCGCTGCGACGATCGGAAATATTTAATGCCGATAATTAACGGAGGGGCCTTTTGTTTTTTTGGTTTTTTTTTGTTGCTATAGTTGTTTTTGTTTTTATTGTTTTCTCTGTTTTCTTGTTATGCCAGTGGAGGGCGAATTTGTGTATTCATTTTAACACACGATAACGTACCTTTTTTTCCTTCTATCATTGTATCCTTTTGGTCCATGCTGAAATAAGTAGAATCATGTTTACATGATTATTCATTGAGCCTGTATTATAACAATCTATGCATGGTCGTAATATTTACTTGGAACAAACGACTTCTTCTTTACATATATGGTCAGTGTTTCACCCTGCAAAACTAACGATGATAATGGTTTTGATTTGCTGCATGCAAAGCTTACAGTAGAGACAAGAGTAAAAATATTTCGGGGTGGCGTGTAAAGAAGTCAACTCGCCAGACTCAAATTTCAGTACGAATGAGAGAGGTATATCTCTCCCATTCGTACTGAAATATAGTATAGAGGAAGAGATAGATAGATTGATATACATAAAGACAGAGATAGAGGGAGAGAGAGAGATAAAAAATGTAGAAAGAAATAGCAGGAGAAAGGGGGGGGGGGGGAATACGCGACGGATTATGAACCAGGAGTTCGTACGTGCGCTGCGCGTTGCCGTATGGAGAGATGAGAGACCATTAGTATCAATCATGTTTGCGCCTCTAACCCTCGGAAGCGTCAAATCTAGCAGACACGAACGGCTGGAAGTCGACCGGCGCTCCTTCTCATGCATAATGCGTCACTGATGCATCTCTGCATAAGAGAAAAGAAAAGGAAAGGAAAAAAAAAAACACACACCTTTTTCTTCAAGCGCAATCTCAACATCTTCTTCGACCATTATATTTCCAATAATGATTCTAGAAAAGCCACGAATTTCTGAGTGAGTGTGAAGTTCCGTGGCTCAATTTGGCAAAAACAACCGAGTAGTGCGATAGGAATACACTGTGCTCAATGTGTGGAATACTTAAACCGTTTTACGTTTTGAGCGAAGCTTTGTAGCAGACATTAATTTCAGTTGCCAAAATTTGACATTCACTTGTCAAAATAAAACATTACTCCACAATCCTTATTATGTATTTTATAAAAAAAAATAAGATAAACACGTCATGACGTTATGATACCGTACATCATGGCATTTTGAAAGTTATAGAGCGATTACATCCTTTATTTTACATTTGTATCAAATCATCCATTTTATCCAATGTGACGAATTCACAACATGCCTTTTTCAGCTGATATCATTAAGGTTTCCAAGAATATCTGGATTGTGTGTGCTGGTCCATTTTGCATTGTGTATTTCATATTCGACAATAGTGTCACATAATATAGGAACCTCGAATCATTGTCGTGGCGTATAATCAAAAGTGTCTATTCTTCTTGCCGACCACGATGTAAATGCTTAACATGAATGAAAATGATAACCATTCGAGAATGTGGGATTCTATACCTGGTAGGTCACGTGACTTCACATCCACATGGCAGAGGGTACCATGGTTATATTTCCTTATTCGACGACATGCCATCATCCTGCTTGAAACTGTATTATAACGCGTTGATCTAACTTCATTTTGTCGGAGAGTTCGCTGCTTGGTGTGTTATTAATCAACAGCTCTGAGAACTGGCAACATAGTGAAGAAAGCAATCCGGACGTATTTTTTTTTTTTTTTTTTAAACCGGGAGCGTTTCGTGTCGGTACATAGTTTCCCTTTAAACCAGTTTGTTCTGCTCCAGTCTTATGGCGTGGAATAGTGTGAGATGATACATACATGTCGGCGAGAATAGGCCATCATGTTTTTGATAATTTCCCTTTACGCATGCATCACTATTTATGTTTTCAAGCCTGGACATATATTTCAATTCCATTCGCAAAGGCGATGGACATTTTGTTGCTTTTTGCTTTTGTTTAGGATAAAGAGAGTACTCTTCTTTGGTGCGGGATATATAGTTTAAACACTAAGCTAGCACTTTGCAAAGGACACACAGCACCAACTGGTTTATGTTTATCTGTACCTAAAGCGCTTTGCATTGAATGGATTCGGAAGGGAAAGCGGGATTTATATTGATAAGATGTAAATACTTTGCTTCTAATTCAGTTACACTGTCACAAAGGGAAGAAAAGCTTATTCCAGATACCTTGGAATGATAAGCGTTGCAGACTGGCGAAACAGTTACGCAAAGTTGCGGGTAATCCTCCGCGCCCATCTCTTTGGCACGCCTGTTAAAAACTGCTTTGTTATTGATGACCTATCAAGATATAGGTGCATTGAATTTGAATAATTCAGTGTTACGAAGAAATGTTTTGGCAACATATCTTAGCCGTGTATTCTTAAATTATTTTGCGCTCCCATCTATCTATACATGCATTCATCTTTCTACTTAAATCTCCCCCCCCCCCTCTCTCTCTCTCATTGTAGCTGCTCCGCGTATTGGCAGTACTAGAAATAGTCAGGGATTCGTCAGGGATGAGAGTCATCCTTGACGAAGGGGGAGGCCCCCGGAAATTCGGATTTTGAATTAAAATCAAGGCAATTGGCATAAAATGCATTCCTCTATTGAGAAATTATTATTGCTACACTGTATATATATATATATATATATATATATATATATATATATATATATATATCTGTCTAATAATATACATTTTGGATTTTTCTTATGATTGAAGTGATAACATATGTTTATATTCGCAGTTTGATATGTCAAATGATCTATCTTCTCGCCGAATATATACATGGTAATTTATGTTCTTCATTATTTCATAAGTAATGATATGAATTTTCATGTCTGCAACTCTCTCTCTCTCTCTCACAGGAATATCTCATTGTTTCACATCACTTACTGTGCATTATATTGAAACAGTTCTTCATACTATCCACGGATTACTAATTATAGTTTAACTACATAACTTTCTGCGAAAACGTAAACTGGAACGCATGCCTTACAATGTATATGATAGCCCTCTTCGTAATCTAGGAGAATCTTAAGAATACAAGATAATTTTATAGTCCCGACGATATTGCACCAGAATGTTCTAGCAAAGCACTTTATCTCGACCAGACGTCATGAGCAAATTCATCTCCCTGGCCCCTCGAGAAAGACTCAATAAAATGAACCCTTTTTTGTTGAAACGCCTGACACCATAACCACTGCGACCTTGTGCGATCAGACGTGACGCCTGTACACTGACCTTGTATTTGATCAAACGTTACATCACGCCTTTCCCGTTTCGTCATACGTATATACGTGAACGGGACACAAAGTCTTAGCAATCATTATCTTTGTTTCATCAAAATGAACTGTATATATTAGTGTTACATAAAAAAGTAATTCTTTGGACATGTACAGTTGTACACGTTACATTTGAATTTATACTGCTTTATGGCCAGCTCTTGATTTTAATTAAAAAAAGAATAAGATATTTAACTCCAGCAAACGCTTTAATCGTTCTGATATTCAACAGGGCCCAAGTCCTAGTTCTTGTGAATGGAATCGTTCTAAACTCTGATAATGGCACGTAAGCCCTGAAAGTCATTACTATTATTGTTTACGCTTAAGCACGGGCTGACGTCGTTGCTACCATCATAGTAACTTGGCTTGTAATTGCCTTCGATGAATAATGTACGCAGTTAATTATTGTAATGGTTCTCATTTCCTTTGACTTGCCTTGAATACATAATATGTGCACCATCGAGAGAGTGTATGTGGCTCAATGCTAAATTGATTGGGGAGAAGTGATGTGGCTACGCTATACAGTCCATTTTACGTACACAGTCCATTCTACGTCTCTGTACTATGGTGCGGGTAAAAAACAACAACACCAAAGCAAACCAGTTAAAAAATAGAAACAAAACCCATTCACTTTATTTTTCCTTAGTAGTAGGTTATGCAGCCTACAGCCAGATAAAATAGGGCGAGATAACATACCCATAATATTCTTCTGGCTTTGTTTCTATATACTTTCTAGTTCATCTTCTTTTGTCTTTTTTCCCTCTCTTTATCTCATTATTAGACCATATCTATTTTGTCCTTATTTCTTTCTCTTTTTTTTTTTTTTAAACCTGGTTACTTTCGTTAGATCATACTTTTTGCGTTCTCTTTTCTGGCATGACCTTTTGTTTTTCTTCCACTATTTCCTCATCCTCCACAACCTCCATCACCTCCTCCTCCACCTCCTCCTCCCTTCCTCTTCCACTCCTCCCCTCCTTTTCCCCCCTGGTCCGCCCCTCGATCCTTTCACCTGTTTCATCATCCCCATTAACTTCCTATTCCCTACCTCATATCCTCCTCCTCCCCTTCTTCTTCTTTTTCTTCTACTCTACCCTTGCTTCTTCTATTATGCCTTATCCTGTATGATCTCATCCATCTTGTCCTTTTTTCTTCTTCTTTCCTTTCATTCTTTATATGTCTCCTGCCTACGATTCCACATTGAAAGCTCGATGGCTGGCTTCTCTTACCCATCAAAGCAGAATAAACATGCTTTGCAAATAATGTCACCAATAACAGCGAAAAAAGCGAACATTAAACCTTAACCCCTACGGCTAAGCAGATTGAAATTTGCAGCAGACCCGCAGCAGACTCGCATGAACGATCAAATCATGAACACATCCACCGAGCTGTTTTCACATGACATCTGGAAAAAAAAAAGAAAAGGTTACATAAAGGCGCCATTCACTTGTCTCAAGGCAAACATGTTTAGAGTGCCATGTCAGTGTGTCAATTTGCATATGAATGCCTCGTGTTTACTCTGTCACATGTCTGTGGTTGTGTAAAAGGTACATTCTATTCGCGACCTCTCGACCCCCACATTTTGCCTGTTTTTTTGTTACCTTTTGTTAAATTTATTATCTGCTTCATTTTGAATATGTTTTCCATGAAGCAGTCCCCACCATATACTCCCTTTGGAAGGCCACTGTGCTGCTTATGGCTCTAAAGCCCCACAAGGCATCTACCGTGAAGGGATAATCAGATTTATGAAACTTTTCATACTTCTAAAAAACAAAAATGATTTCAATAATCTTAGAAGGTCAGCGCTACCACTGATTTCTTTGTAACTACTCTGTGGGGATTTCATGCACACTCTGAGTTAAAACAAAATCTGATTTTATAAAGGAATATTGTCGCATGAAGTATTGTCATAAATATTACTTATACACATTCAATAGCAAAACACAAAATAATGTTCAGGCCCTCTAAAAAATGAACTCGTGCAAATTCTTGTTTGTATAATTCTATATTATGTGATGCTCAGTTTAATGTAACTTAAAATAAACGAATTTTGACTTTTTTTTTTTCGCTCCGGGAATTATTTTATTTGCTTATTTTTTATTTTGTTGACAAGAGTTACTTCTTTC